>OX453042.1:7254517-8454517 GCA_949699805.1 Tromatobia lineatoria | reverse complement strand
TATTGCACAGTATGTGAGAAAAGCCGTGAAGTAATGAACAAATGTGCATTAGCAAATAATTCCTAATGCCAGTGAGTCAAATAGAAATGTATCACGACTCAAGTCTCTCATTAGCCTACATCGACCTTATGCTCTTCATGCAACAATTCCGTCTCATTATTCTCGCGGACTATATATTTAACGTTCCGATTTGCGGCAGAGGTACGTCTGTGGTTTGCGGAGCTCTGTTTAACGGGTGTAGAACCATTTGCCTCTGCGAAAAAGTCCATCAAAACGTTTGGCGTGTATACTTATACATGAGCAACAGGAACTATACTCGCAGCGAGTGAAGTATTATCCGTTCGAGTATATAGAAGCATCCACGGCGTACTTCACTAGCATATAGTAGTGTGTAGCGACGACAGTTGGCGGATAATCGTGGCGAGTGGTCCGGGGGTGCAGCACCGACATTAATCCCCGGTGCGCGCACCCGCGTATAATTAGCGTAATAAGTAGTTTTTTTTCTCTCGATTCTCTCCCGAGGCGGAGCTCGCAAATGTAAAGCAAACGAGAGCGAGAGAAAGAAGGAGCAGCGGGCGGCTTATAAAACCGGGGCACTGGGTGCCCCGAAAACAAAAGCGAAACGTGTACGCGAAGGCAGCTAATTTTCGGTCAGCCCCAACGATGGACAAAGCGAGCTGTGCGCATTAGGGTTGGCTGCTAGCTCCTCCTGCTCTTCTTTCTATACAACATTCTACGTGTGTTAAACTTTTTCATATGTAATGCGTAGAGGAGACCAGGGCTAGTTGGAACACTTTTGCGTTGTCATTTTTACTTCCTCATAGAGAAAGATTTGTTTTCTTAAAAAAAAATTAATTTGTCATTTTTATGTTAGAAGACTTAATTGTCTAAAATGTCGAGAAAAATGGTTTGTACGAAATGTGCGTTTGTATATCATCTACCTCAATAGTGATTAAATAAAGTTTGGGAGTGAATTTGGTGTCAATCCATTTAGGAGCTTAAAATTCATGGCATTTTGAATTTCTTGTTCGTGCCCTAACTTCCGCAACTTTTAAGGTATCGGCCTGAAATTTGGTACGTAAGTAAAGGATGAGTTAGTATTTCACGTGAATCCCTGGAGGTGTTAAAAAATTATGACATTTTGAATTTTCCGAAAAATTAGTTCTAGTGTACCAACTTTCACAATTTTCAAGATTTCTGGCTTAAATTTGGTTCGCAAGTAAAGTGTGAGTAAGCTAAACATCAGGTCGAAACTGGTGAGAATCTGTCAAGGGGTTAAAAAATAATGCCATTTGATATTTTTCAAATCACGGCTACAAAGTTGAATTTTGCAAATTGCTTCCTCATTATTTTTGGTTTCTCTTACAAACCTTCCTCTATGAGAAAGCCAAAATAAATTATAACATCCTTCCTCATGGGTCCTCCCTCAAGAAAAAGCAAAAAATAATGAGGAAGCAATTTGCAAAGTTCAACTTTACAGTCTTTTAAATTTTACTCCCTCATAAAGAAAGGTTGTATTTTACGACCAATTAACTATATTGAAAAATGCGCAAAATATAACAAATTTTGGATATGCGTTTTGCAAAAAAATCTTGAGTATAGTAGATAGTTTTATTCCAAACACATATAAAAAATTCCTCATTTCGTGTACATTTTGATAAAATAAAAATAAAAATCAAAATACAGTTACAAATTTTAAAAAAATCGTATGCATTCAAACAAATTAACATCTATTTTTCATTAGAAAAAAAGTTAGGTTGACTGATTGTTTGTTGAACAATTGTTTTTCTCACCAATTAGTTAATAACATTTTGGGATTATTGTTATGCGAAATCAATCTTTTCAGCACGTTTTATATGCATTAATCTTTACCGATTCTTATACCTATAAAATGATCGAAATTGTCTCTGAAACTCACTTTTTGCGGAACTGCACGCATCATACATTCTTAAGTCGGAATGGTAAATGTGACTAATATCAGGTCGTCACACCGACTAACCGGATTATTGTGGAAAAAAATTTCCACTCAACTATAAAATAGTTAATTGGCCCAACGAAGCCGTTTTTTCCTTGTACCCAAACCTCACATTGAACATCGCAGTTACAACGCGCGTGCTCTAATTTACCCCGTGCTGCAAATAGCCCCGGTCTCTTCGTCATACATAGTCAGTGGTACAGTTAAGCGGACGCGTTGAAAGAATACCTTTAGCCTGTTTTCTCTCTCGCACATCCTCCTCCCTCGAGCATTCGCTCGTTCATTCAACGGGTTAGTCCACGCGCCTGTTTGTGAGCCCCCGGTTTGCTCTTGAATCAAAGGGCCACCCTTTAGCTAGCTGCTCTCACACGAAGAGCATTTTTCCGCGCTCGGCTTTTTTTTCTCCGGTACATATATACATACACACGCCCTACTCGCTCAATGTCGCTCTCTCTCTCTCTCTTTCTCTTCTTCCGTTTTGTTTTGCCTCTCGATGAAGCCGTCCCATCACGGTGCCAGGCGTCCCATGGCATATACTCACCCGCCGACAAAGCGGGTGGTTCACGCACCCCGTGGGCACCCAAGCCTCTTCTTTCTCTACATAGCGACGTGACAATGGGCTCGGGATCAGCCCATCGGATCCTGTGCTCCATTCGTTCCTTTCTCCTCTTATCAAGGAAACGGATTAATTACAGACATGGATTATGCGAAGCGTCTTTATTGCCCTTGAAGCTTTTGTTTAAACGGCTTTTTTGGTTGCCCTCAAGAAAAAAAGGCGGACGGTTGAAAAAGCATTATTTACTATTTAAATAGGATGGTTACATTTTTTTCACTGGCAAATGCGTTGCGTCTCTGGCCGAGTGGAGTAGGCGTGTGGTTTTGTAAAGCCGATAACTGATAAGCGTAAAATCGATGATTCGGAGGCATGCCTCGTTTTGCACGAGGTACATTCCTGCCCTGAGCTGCTATATACACCACGCGGTATATACAAGCGCGAGAGCTTGTGCTTATACCCTGCTATCATCAGCTCTTTCCGTCCGTATAGCATTAAACGTAACGAGAGGGATCGAACCAGTGACTGAGGCTGAGAGGCGACGTACCGCGCTTTGCCTGTAAGTCTTGTGCATGTTCACCCGATGACGCCGCGTTTGCGTTATGAAAGTCTTTCCTATAACCCGCAGCTTGATACCAATAATTCTGGTGTGCACGGTTACCCAGGCAGACATGCGATGCCTATACGCGATCCGACAACCTCTTGTCTCTTCGCTCTCGTGTTTTGCACTATTTGCATTCTCCCAATCTCCAGCTTTTTTGGTGATCGGCCTTTTAGTTTTTATTGAAATAGGGGAATTCCCTATTTTTTTTTTAACGTCATGAAAAAATGTGTTCACTTTCTTACCGTTCAGTGTAACTGCACTGTTAAATATTTACGGTGTTAAACGCCGCTGGTGTGATCTTTCCCTTGGTGTTACTTATTTACATGTTAATAGTAACACTTATTACGGTGTAAAAATTGACACCGTCATTTTGGTTAATTTATTCCTGTGGTAATTTCAAAGTTTAACACCGGTTTTGGGATTTTTTGGGTTGACACCATCAGAGGAGTCATTTCAACTCTTGGGGGTGATAAATTGACACCGCTCGGTGTGACTGGCGTGTATGTGGTGGAAATTCAAGACAGTGCTCGGATTCAGTCGAAAAGGGAATCGGCAGTTTGAGGGACATCATCGTGTGATTATTGTTCGGCACGAATTAACGTGAGTTTATTTCGAAGTGAGTGTTCTAAGTGAATGTGAATGATGGAAGCGAGCAATCATTATTATCCTTTGCTCGATGTGACAATGGAAAAAGTGAAACTTCTAGACGACCTGCAAAGGTTGAAAATTACACACACCGGCCGTCTATATACTTTTGTATATGACGATATTTTTGGATTAAATTTTTTTTTAATCCAAACTTTTTGTTGTCGTTGTATCTATTAGAAGAACCACAGTGACATAAACGGAATGAAAAAACCTGTCGCAGTAATTTGTCTTCCTGTATCTCATAGCTTAACTGCTGGACTGTGTGTCGATGCGGGTATTTCTTCGTGACCAAAAGCATTGAAACATAAATGTCCATATGTTCTTAATGAAACAGATGACAGTATTGATACGTATATTGTACCAAAATATGCTATATTTCAGTTAAAACAATTTTTGTAAGACTTGTTATTGCAAATTTTTTTTTATCATGTTTTTGAAATAAAATTTCCGTATAACACCAGTGTAGTATTAAAATTATAACACCTGTACAGTGATAAATGTTAATACTGTGATGGTGTTAAGAATTAACACTGTCCTGGTCATAATGATAATGCTGCAAGCGGTGTGAACCTGGTGACGATATTATTCAACACTTTATTTTTATTTGGCTTTTGGCAGAGTATGTATATATATTGAATAGATGTTATGATGCTTCGACAATGACCGCCTTTTAATGTTTTGATGGAAGTTTGGCAAATCGTAACTCGGGTCTGAGTCGCACGATGCCGGAGATTCCGTTGTTATCGATCTTCCTGTATAGGAAAATCGAACATTTGGAATCTATTTATTTTTGTCCCTTCAAATTGCTTTATCAATTCGTAAATCGATGTAGCAAACTGAACGGACGATATTTTAACAATTAATTTTTAATCGTGAAAAAATATTGCCACAGCCCGGGATCGAACCGGGAACTCTAGGTATCCAGCCTAATGCGTTACCGATTACGCCACCGTGGCTCTGGCAACATTGATTCACGATTCGTTTAGTTTAACGTCAGATGTAAACTTTATTTTTATTTGGCTTTTGGCAGAGTATGTATATATATTGAATAGATGTTATGTCATTAAAAGGCGGTCATTGTCGAAGCATCATAACATCTATTCAATATATATACATACTCTGCCAAAAGCCAAATAAAAATAAAGTTTACATCTGACGTTAAACTAAACGAATCGTGAATCAATGTTGCCAGAGCCACGGTGGCGTAATCGGTAACGCATTAGGCTGGATACCTAGAGTTCCCGGTTCGATCCCGGGCTGTGGCAATATTTTTTCACGATTAAAAATTAATTGTTAAAATATCGTCCGTTCAGTTTGCTACATCGATTTACGAATTGATAAAGCAATTTGAAGGGACAAAAATAAATAGATTCCAAATGTTCGATTTTCCTATACAGGAAGATCGATAACAACGGAATCTCCGGCATCGTGCGACTCAGACCCGAGTTACGATTTGCCAAACTTCCATCAAAACATTAAAAGGCGGTCATTGTCGAAGCATCATAACATCTATTCAATATTATTCAACACTGCCCATTACCACCAAAATGGGTGTAGATTTATATAGACGCTGGCCTGCTGTAGTTTTAACACCAGATTTTCGACAGTATACAAATAGTGAAGACTACGGAAAATTGTTTTTTTCATCCAAGCTTTGTGTTGTCATTGTATCTATAAGAACAACCACAGATTTTTAACGGTATCCAGATAGTGAAGACTACGGAAATTTTTTTTATTCAAACTTTTTGTTGTTATTGTATCTATTAGAAGAACCACAGTGACATAAACGGAATGAAAAAACCTGTCGCAGTAATTTGTCTTCCTGTATCTCATAGCCTAACTGCTCGACTGTGTGTCGTCTCGGGTATTTCTTCGTGACGAATCGCGACGAAGGGAGACGAGTGAGCGTAAGTGCCTTTTCGAGATTCGGGAAAGTTGTCTTATTAAGACGCTCGAGTTCTGCGACTGTGTACGAGGGGTGTATATACGCAGCTTACGAGACGAAGTACTAGTGGGCGACGTAATTAAGGAAATGCCGCGGTCAGTGGAACTTTGCTAATAACCCCTGCTACTGCCGGTGATGCCGCTGCTGTTGCTACTGCCGTCAGACGAGTAAGGCGGCGCCACCTCATACTTTCTCTCTCCTTCCCTCTCTCTTTCGCGTATAAACGCGTGTCTCGCGTTCCTGAACTTTGTTAACTCGTAAGCTTTCCTGCCAGCAGAAGAAGAGCGGTCCGCGCGCGCTGTTGCGGTTCGCTCTCGAGCCCGAGGCTCTTCCGCAGCGAGCGAGCGGAAATAGCGAACGAAATGAAGGGAGTTTCCTTGTGCCGGACGAGTTTTTGGTGATTAGATCGGACGAGATCCGAAACGCGAAGAAAAGGAGGAGGAGAAAAGAGAGAAGAAAGAGATTTGCTCGGCGAGGATTCATCGTCGAATGTATCGGTAACAAATGTTGGAACGTTGTCTCGTTTGTCAGTGATTTTCGTGCCGATAATTCATCATTGTTTCTGTATACGATCACAGATTAGCCGGAAAGCCAATTTACCATTTGAAGATGACGATGAGGAATAATAATAAAATCATAAATGAAGATATAACATGTTTTATTACGAGTACGCGCGCGGTCCGATCTCTTCGATATTCCGTTTCTATCGAACGTGCTAAATTTACTCGCGGACTCGTCCGGAGGTCGTCGGCAGTTATTTCGATCAGTGAATAAGCTCGAGTTGAGTTGCCTCTCTTTCTTTCTTTCTCTCTCACTCTTTTTCTCTTTCCTACTGGTTCGTCATCGTGCTCCTATACATGCGTACAGTATGGAGTAGGAGTTGTAGGAGTATTTCGCTGGTACCATAATACACGTCTCCAGGTGGAAAGGAGGATATAGCCAGGTCGATCGATACCAATAATAACAACAATAATATAATGGGAAATGATCGCGACCGCAGGGGCACGTGATCCAATGACCATGCCCGGGAGGCGATGCCTCATTATTTCGATTTCCACAAGCAACTAGCGGAGCTCTTCGAGAGCCGCGAGTCTCTCTCTCTCGGTGCTGTCTGAGACTCTCTTCTTCTCGGTGCTACTCCTGCGCGCCAAAGACCAAATCAGAAATTCACCTCGGCGCGCACTTATTTCATTCTTATATTATTCCTTTCTCATCCTCGCTCTCCGCGAGCCTACATTATGCATTTCTTTATTATCATTCCATCCCTCGTAGTTTTTCTCTCTCCCTCTCTCTTTCTCTCTCACTCTCGCGCTTGACTCATTTCACGTTCATCGAACGGAACCTCTCTCGGGAACATATAATTGCAATATTATTCACAGAGCCGTGAAAAAAAATCTTCTAGCAGCTGCTGTCTGTGTTTGATGTTGCTGGACCGTCTAGGCCGTGTAGTACACATGGTCATTACTGGAATGGAACATACGCACTTTCTAAAATGGAAATCTAAGCGTGCTGTAAGTTTGTTGTTTTCTATTTTTGACATTATGACAACTGGTAGAATGAACCGGGTTTACTGATGTCCATCGCCGAACTTTTTAATGTACAAGTTAAAACGAACACCGTTAATGTACAAGTTTTTCGCTTTCGAAAATTGTATTTGGAAAATAAAATAATTTAACTAATTAATTTAATAACGGGACTTGTACAAAAGAGGTGTAGCAGTGAAATTATTTTTGCAGAACGATATTTTGCAAGAATATAATACCCATTTAACCAGTGCTAAAAGGTGTATCTATTTTGAAAGCGAATATCATCGATAATTAGAAATAATAATCAATTCCGTATCAGTTCACTAAAGTAGTTTGGTGAGAACAAAGCATGTTTGCGCTAATAGCTCAAGAAAAACGTAAAACACGTTTGTACGACAAGCCGCAGGATTCTTTCCTCCGCTTCCATCAGGCTATAGGCACCCATTTGTTTTTGATAAACTGCACATAATGTTTTAACGAGTGCGGAGTATAGAATGGGCCGAGTAATTTCATAATTATAACATTATTAATTTTTCAAAAAATTCAGCGATCCAACTTTTACAATTTTCAACATATGCGGCTTAAATTTGGTACGCAAGTGAAGTGTGGATAAACTGAACATCAGTTCGATTCTGGCGAGAGTCTGTCGAGGGGGTAAAAATAATGGCGTTCAAAAGATTTTCAAAGAAGTTTGCAAAGTACAACTCTGCAAATTGCTTCCTCATTACTGTTAAATTTTTACAAAGCTCCCTCTATGAAAAAGCCGAAAAAGATTAACATACTTCCTCATAGAGGTTCACTTGTAAAAAGCCAACAATAATGAGAAAGCAATTTGCAAAGTTCAACTGTTTCCCATCTTTCACATTGTGACCACTGGCAAAATAAATCGAATTTACTGTGATGATATCGCTCGCCCAACATTTCTAGTGATAACCAGAAAAATCTCTCCGTGTATCTACCGTACAAGCTTTTTGCTTTCAAAAATGTTATCTGGAAAAAAAATTATGCAACAACGTGACTTGTGCAAAACATGTAGCAGTGAAATTATTTTTGCAGAACGACATCATGCAAGAATATAATACTCATATAACCAGTGCACAACGGTGTGTCTACTTTAAAGGCGAATATCATCGATAATTAGAAATAAAATTGATTTCGTATCAGTTCACTGAAGTAGTTTGGTGAGAACAAAGCATGTATGCGCTAATAGCTCAGGAAAAACGTAAAACAAGTTGGCACGATCAAGCCGCAGAATTTCTGCCTCCACTTCCATCAGGCTACAGGCGCCCATTGGTTTTTGATAAACTGCTCATAATGTTTTAACGAGTGAGGAGTATAGAATGGGCCGAGTAATTTCATAATTTCGGACGAGCTGGACGAGTTAGTCGTGGTATATAGTCCGAGTATGTGCGCGCACATTCGTTGGGCTGAGGGATAATAGTTGGACGGTTATGCCGGCCATATCTCACCAGCAGGCCCAGCTCTCCTCTCCGTCTCTCTCCCCCTCTCTCCTATGCTCATCTCTCTCTTTCTCGTCTCGAATCCTCGGGGGCCCGTAGCAAAACGATACAGGCGAGACCGAGAGCGATTCGCGCAGCGTCCGGCGATGAAAACAACGTTCAGCTCTTTCTCTCTCTCTCTCTTTTGCCCGTTCTCTCCACCTCGTACTCGCCTCCCACGCCAAGAAACAAGAGTCTGCAGTGTGTAGTACGTACGTCCGGCGAGCCGGAGTAATTCCCCCAATTATAAAATTATTATCCTGCGGTTGGCACCCCCAGGCAACACGCGGCTGCGGACCAGGGCATATTCTCTTCGTCTCTGTCCTCATCGGTCTCCCCTTCTTCTTCCTCTCCTTATTCTTCATCCCGCATACTTGGATCCTCTTGATATCCGTCTTCCTCTTTTTCACTGTCTCTCTTCTTAGCCTTATTCATATCTCCGCACACTCGAGATTTATCCAAGCTCGTCGTTGTTTCGTGTCTTCGAGGTACGAAAAGCCATGTATGTTATCAGAGAAAATACACTTCTGTATTGCGAAGAGCAATGACTGTATTTATTGAAAATCGTAATGGCCCGAGTCTTCACTAAAGAAGCCCCATTCTCGACAAAATTTATATCGGTCGTTAGAGCTGAGTCCAAGTAGACCTGGAAAAAAGGGACGTTCGAGGGTAGATAAATAAATGTAACGGGAGGCATTCCTCGCGAAAGTGCACCCGAGACGCCGACCTTCCACAAAAGCTCGTCCATAATACTCGCGACGTCTGGCACTGACTTTAACCGAGCTCTGTGTCTGCTATTTCGTGGTTCAAGCAAACGCGGTAGTCGATGATATTCCGCTGTGTAAGCGTGCGTGAAGAATCCAACGTTTCGATTGAGAATTTTGATAATTCGATAATCGGATAGTTAGTTTTGCTAAGGTGAATGACCCAATTAGTGACCGTGTCCGTTCTTCATATTTTTTACGATAAAACATTCTTTTGATGCCCAATACACATCAAACTATTTGTTCATATTCTTTGATATTTGCATTATGCGATTTAAGTAGCGCCGAAAATAAATTTTCAATAATCGTCGTTCAATAAAATGTTATGTGCAGACTTGACAGAAGTGAGCCATCGGCAGCCGTTTTCTTGTCTCTGTCGGTAAGAACTTACCATCTGAAGAATACAGTTTTTTGTGTTTTTAAAATGTATCTAAGGGACAAAGTTTATTCATAGAGTGATATTAAGAACCAAAGAAAACGTTAGCATGTGCGAAAAGAACAAATAATTACTCTTACTCCGAAAAATATATGAGTCAGAAAAAGGTTCACCCAAACGGTGGGTTGATGCGATTTCTGTCCGCAACTCGAACGGACTGGCAGCTCGATCAGACTGAAACATCGATGAATACTCTTGTTATGTTATTTTTGTATGAATTACATGAAACAATCATTCGAAATTCATGGTTTCTGTAAAAAAAACCTTTTCGGACTCGTAGGATTATCCGTAATCTATAAAATATCTGTCAGGATCTTGTTATTTAGTCACTAATCGGGTAAAGATGTAAGACATGGGTCAGTGTTTGGGTCTTTAATAGGACATAAAATAGGCCATACGAGAAAATCGTAGGACACTAATCGAGTCTTTTGCATGACAGCATATATTTAAATAATGGTGCCTCGAAATGCTAAAAATGTAGATAAGTAACTGTCGTTAAATTTAATAAAAACTCTAAACTCACTGCAACATATTTCATTCTAATCAATTTGCTTTTTCTATCCACCTTCTTGCCTCAACAACATCGCACTGCGCTTAGTAGGTCACTAATTGGGTCATTTACTTTATGGACAAATGATTTTTTACTTTAAGCGCTGAGTTTCAAGCTGAATTTCATCACACTGTAAAAAGTAATTAATCAAATAGATTCCAAGCGATACAATTGTGGATAACAATAAATTGATTAGTTATGAATAAAAATGAATAGGCTGAGTTACTTATACATAGTTGTTTCACTTCGTGCACAAGCTCCCTTTTTTTCACATGAGATTCTCGAACGCCCGATAATATGCCGTTTATTAAATTTGCAGATGCGATTTCGGCAATAGCCACACTCCGAATTGGCTCGAAATGGTTCGCTTGACTGACGTTTATGGATCAAAAAAATTGAGTGCGTCGGTAAAAAAGGAAAAGACGGTGATCAGTGCACATCAGCTGCGGTGAATTGTCTCGAGGTGGTTGGGGATGTGTGCGAGCTGCAGAAGGCACCGGAGAAAGGCCGAGGTACGAGGTCTATCGTTGGCGCAGAGCACGCATCAGCGAGAGGAATCCTTTTTGCTCGAGGGCGCGACGGTGTGCGCAGAGGGTCCGACGAGAACAGGCTGTACGATTACGATCTTCATTCGGACGTGTCGTGGCCCCGGGGCCCGGCTATTTAGCCGCTAATTTCCGATCGATCAATAATTTTACTGGAATATCGAGTGTGAGCCTTGCGGTGCATGTAACGCGATGATGATCACATGCGTACAGAGGGGGAGGATGCAGAAAGACTCGAGATGTTCAAATCACTGTGCAGCTAAAAACGTCGAAGCTGTGGGCGGTCTTGAACCTTTCCACGAGGAGAACGCGCTAACTAGGCACACAATGCCTCGCTATTAGACGTACGATGAAGGCCCGTAACTGTTCCTTGATCGAGAAGCATCGGAGAATCGATGGAAGAAGCTTATAATAAAGCAGAATTAAAATTTAAAAAAAGAGCCACGGGGATTGACAGGGTGAGAGTGCGAGTGAGAGTGTGAAAAATAGACGAGGATCACGATGAGGAGATAACGTGTTCTATACGTTGAAATTGGAGAAATGAAAAGACGAAGAATATAAGGAGCCAAGATTTCAGTTCTGTGTGACAGGAAAAACCCAGGAGTGAAGGGCAGTCGAAGAACTTAAGAGGGAGGGACGAAGATGCACGATCAAGGGGGTTGAGATTCCAAACGTCGATAACTAACACGGCGTGATCACTGAAAAATGGCTGTCAAACATTCTTGTCCTTTTAAGTTGCGAGGGTACCCCACCCACGGACTCGCCCCCTCTGCGCTATACACACTACGACCTGCTCCGCGCCAGTATCAGAAGCATCAAGAGACCGCGATGCCTACGCTCCTTCTTTCTCTCTCGCTGACTGTCTCTTTCTTCTCTCGTCCTCCGAAGGTGGCCCCGCCAAGACTAATGGTCCACGAACGTGTCGGCGCGGCCCTCAAGGGTTCTGGAACGCCAATTTCCGGCACCCCCGGTGCCACCAGCACGCATCGCGCACCACCGACTCAAGATATATAACTTTCTGCGCGCCGATCATCAACGATTGCTGCCGATGTATGTGTATATTGTCAATTGTGTTGCGTGGGTCGTGGCAAAGAATTATAAATACTTGACCGAAATTGAAACTGCTTTTGGAGGACTCTTTTTTTTAAACATGTACAACATTGAATAATATTGTAACCGGTATTTTAGGAATATCGTTCAGGAATCGTTAATTGATTATTTATGAATATTATCATCTGTAGGTGAAGTATTTCGGTTGTTGTGAGTAATCGTTTTTTGTTAGTTGAACTGCTTATTGTGATTTTGATATATTGGCACAAAAATAAGCTTACGCAAAACGAAGAAAGTTTAAAAAATATATTTTTAATGGGCACATTTAACGGTAATTTGTCTCTGCAGAAGTTTTTAAATATTTTTGAAGGGTTATTTCACTTTTCAAAAAAATCTATAAAACTTCCGAGCATTTGTCTTGGTTCTATTTTAGGATCGTCGGTACTAAAAATTAAATTCTATAAAATTAATCGTTCATACAGTTACAGAATGAGAATGACTTTGATAAAATCTTTTTAAAAAAAGACAAACAAGCCTCGGTAATAAGATTAAAGGAGATAAGTATAGTATACACGTCTGCCTCATCTGCTCTCCATCTCTGTCTCTTTTTATTTCTTCATCGGTCCCTCGGCTGAGTACTTTCTCTGTTGCTCTATGTATTATCCTATCTGCCGTACAGCATACTTAGCTGCCTAGTCGATTGTTGTATGTGTCTGTATGCTTGAGCACGGAGAAAAGCAGAGCGTTCGCCTCGAATAATTCGAAGAGAGAGAGAGGAATCTGATAACGAACGTTCCGTTCGACTGTGTGGATGTTGAAACTCGCGCGTGAGAAATAAAGAAACAAAGGTGGAGGAAAGAAGGGAGGGTGGATGAGTATGAAAATCATTCTGAACGATGCAGCGCGTACACACTTGTCAAGATGGCGCATGGAATTAATTAAATTAAGCCGGAGCACCTCCCTCAGCGGGAGTAATCTGTGCGAGACTGGAGAGCGCGAACGAGACGTAAGAAGAGGACGCAACGCTGGGACCTGCGAGTAGATGAACGAGACATGCGAGAGCCTCGAGATCGAATGAAAAACGAAACATCGTGGAGCCAAAGAGAAAGAGAGAGAGAGAGAGAGAGACGAAAGCGTAGAAGGAGGCCTGACGAAGGAATCCTCGGTTCGACATCGAGTGCAAGTCATTCCAGTCATTGGTTGCTCCGTAGGCATCCATCCTGCGATGCGTGCCAGCTCGTTCGCTCACGTCGGGATATATTCGTGTGCACATGTATATACATATATGCGTGCGTGCCTTATGTGAACGAGGTGTGTTTTGACGTTCGCCCTCGCTCAGCAATGCATTCTTGATCGGTTTGGCTCGCGTATGCGTTATCCTCGCGTTCCTCCGGTTCCTCAAGGATGTCGAAGCGCTTGGGAAAGACGAAATGGATGGCAGCACTCTGATCATTGTTCCTGCGTTTTTTTTTTTTCAATTGTCAAGTAGTAGAGCAAATAGCACCTTATATTTCGTTTTTTTACAATCCAGAGTTGATTAGTTAAGAAGGACTTAAGGGTATGTCTACTCCAAAATAAATTGTTCGTCCGGCAATGAAGAATGGTTATTACATTTTATCGTGAAGCCTCAAGCACACTGTTACGAAAACCTTGCACATTGCTTTGGGAGTGTTTTTCGGTCTTTATGAAGCTACCTCTATGTTAATCAATTTTGGCGTCGTCATAGAGGGAACTTTGTGAATAGCGAAGAATAATGAAGAAGCAATGTGCAAGGTTCTACTTTGCATCCTTGTTTCAATTAGATTAATAAACATACTGTGAATTCGCTATTTCTATTTCGTTATTCCGTTATTTCGTTGTTACTAGAGCGTTTCCGAAAGTAAGTGTGATAACGTATATTTTATACAGGAATTCAACATTCCATAAAATCAAAAATTTTATAGCGTTCGTCCCTAAATTTTATGTATATAATAACTGAATGTTCTTTTATTTACATACAAAATTTGAGCTCGCTATCTCAAGTTTCGCAAAAGTTACAATAGAGCGATAACGTCAATTAAAAAAAAAAATCGAAATTCTATAAAACCTGAACCGCTTAACCGATTTCGTCGCGATCCAATACCAAACCACATTGAATGTGTCTTTGGTTATAATTAACTATTGATCTGAATCGTCGAACTTCTATGAAAGGTAGAGCGACCACGCCCTTCTTTCGAAAAATTAAAAATTACATAAAATCAAAATGGATTCATATATTTAGTTGAAAATCGAAACATTAAAAAAGAGTCAACTGTTTCACTTACCTGCAGAATTTGAGCGCGATTCCTTAAATGGTTACTGAGTGAGAAGCGATTGAATTTTCAAATCCCTGCACCCACGCACACCCAAATACACGGAAATTTTTTCTTAACCACTTTTATCAAAGTTTTGGACCATTTTGAGTATACTGACATGTATATATATTTTTTAAAGTTTACGAAAACCGGAATTCCTCGACAAGAAAGCAAAAGATTGTAAATTTACTGTAACAAATGATATACCATTCAAAAAATATTTTTATAAAAATTACAAATCTTCTGTAGTCATCCAGTTATCCATGACCAGAATTTTTCAATTAAAGTCAGCTATTTAACATTAATCAATGGACCAAATTAAATTAAGTCAATAAATTTGTCGATAAAACGATCGGTATTCATTCAGTGGTATTCACAAGCGGTATCCTGAAATTCGAGACTGCTTCAGAATACTACATTACTCGGGTTATAAGCCCCATATTTACAAACGACATGCGAAAAAATCAAATGCACATTCCTAGGTTCTTGTCATTCCAAATTTCCCAAACCCTGTTGAGCATCGCTGCTTTGAATATCTAATACACATGAACTCGAAATTCATAATACGGGTTGCGAATAGAATTCATTCTGATTTGACAATTGTCTAGTAAATTTTTTTAACAGTGTAATAAATCGTTAATTTTCGAGAATACAGATAATTTCTCCGAGTGTCTCAACTTCAGGGTATAAATAAAATATTTTTTAATCCAAACCCTCTCTCTCTCTCTCTCTCACTCTCCCGCAAAGTGTCAGAGGCTCTTTATACGATGGTTAGCGAAGCAAGACACAGTCTTGGCACCTCTGGGGTGAAAATAATACAAGAGGAATAAAGATGGTGGTGTGTTGGGCGTCGGAAAAAAGGATAAATAAATAGATCGCGCGAAAAGAAAAAGTGCGCGAGGGTCGGTGAGCGGAGCAGTCGTCACGGTGGTTCGCGCGGAGGTGTTCGCCAGCCGTAAACTATAGATATACCGCGACTATATACATACGTATATACATATATACGTATATGGTATTATAACGCGTTACATAGCCATACAGCGTACCTGGTCTGTGCCGAGGCTCGTTGACACTTGGCCCCGCGGCCGCTAAATCGCTTTGGAGTTAAGCGGGTCCGCGAGCCTCTAAACGTCTCTCCCCCGCAGTGCCGAAGAATAACGCCAGCCACGAGACGAGAGGCGAGAGAAAGAGACACAAACCCCAAATAAGAATATACCGAGATGAGCAAAAAAAATAAGTGCGAGCAGAGAAAGACTTGAATAAAGGATGCAAATGCTTGAGCCGGCCATCAAAATCTAATTAACCGGCGAAAGAACGATCCCAGCTGCGTATGTGTGCTGTGCAAGCCTCCAAACGAACCGAGAGCGACCCACTGAAAGAGGAACCGAGGCGTGGAAATTAAACGAAATAAAAAAAAGGGAAACAAGGAGCTTCGGCAGGAGACGCCGGAGGTAGAGGATTTAACAGTTCCGAGGTGTCGGAGAGCACCAGCTTATGCATATAGTGTATGTGCGTGAAAAGCACACCACAGCCTCCATTTCACCTTCTCTTTTCATTCATTCTCCGCAGCGTTAACCTCCTCGAGCTATAAAAAAAAAATTGCGATATCTATAGTAAACGTCGTTATGAGCTCGCAGTTTATGTGGCTCCCTTCAGGAGGCTCGTGTTTATAGGATCCACAGAATACGTTCGAACTTTCAAACCAACCATAATGCCTGGTCAATAGTCACCCAATAATCAGCCTTTGAGGGGCTCAATCACGTTTTTATTGATTGCGTTATTGTGGTTTGTAATTTGAAGTCGATTGATCTATGGGACAGAACATAGTTTTGCAGAATGTAATTGTACACGGACTATATTCTACACGATTACTTCTGCCCTGCATCAACTTGCTAGGTCAAGACTTCAGGATCATCAGACTTGACTTGGAATAATTATATACGGCCAAAGTGGTGGGGGTCAAAATAGTGAATGGTTAAAATAGCGAATTTTGAAATTAAGAAGTCTGAATCTACACCCAAAAAAATGGGTGTAATGAGTTTATCTCAATCAATTATGTGGTGTATTTAGAATGAATGAAATTTCATTTCAATCAAATAAAGTCTATTTCGATCAGATAAATTTTATTGCAATCAAATAGAGTCAGTTTTGGTTAAATAAAATGCTATTAGGCCAGCCGTTAAATAAATAATTTATTTAATGGCCGGCCTAACAGGATTTTATTTAAGCGAAATAGACTTTATCTATCTAAATAAAATTTCATCTGATTGAAATCAATTCTATCTGATTTAAATAAAATTTTTCTTCATTTCAAATACACCCTATAATCGATTCAAATAAACCCTTCAGATCCATTTCTCGGGGTATAGAATAGTCATCATTATGAAATTCGCTATTTCAGCCATTCGCTATTTTGACCTCTATCTTATTAATATGCATTCAAAATAACGAATGATAAAATGGCGAATGGCTGAAAAAGCGAATTCCAAAATTATCGACAGTTTACATTTAGACGATCCTTATTTTTTAATTTGTTTTTTTAGCCATTCCGTGTTTTAGTAATTTGCTATTTTTACCCCCACCGAGGCCAATGTTCTTCAGGGAGTAGTTCTCATGTATGTGAATATGATATACCAAAATTCTACAACTATCAATATATACATAGCTTCTACCCGGTGTACAAATATTTTTGTGTGGAGACTTGTAATTTGTGGAAGATCAAGCTTATGTGGAGTTGCATCTGTACAAACTTTTGTTTTATCATCACAGACATTTTTTTGTATTTCTGTTGGAGAAAGTACAATTACAACTCTAGGATGAAAAATGTGAGTGAAGTCAATGTTGATATTAGCGAGATTAAAAAATGTTTTGCGAAACTTCTACTTATATCACATTACAATTACAGTTATTGAAGGTACATCTATCTCGTTAATGGTATATGCACAAGCGGAAAAAAGGCGCAGTTACATCGACCGCTGAGCTCACACGTAGAATGCCACTTTACCTTGACGTAGCACTGCCAACTCTCCACCCGGGCATTCAGCCTTACGTGTGTCATGTACTTACACCACCCGCCATCAATGACTCGTACTCGAAGACAAATGTTATTAAGGCTCGAAGATTAAAGGTAGAAAAAAAAATAGAGAAAATCAAAAGGTAGAAACAACACACGTTGTATGTGCCCTCTGTGACGAGTTAATTGAACGCGTACCGACTCTGCTCGAGCTTTGATTTACAACTCACACGTTCAGCGCTAAGGAACGCAGCCCGGGCGTATGTATGTATGTATATAGTGAGCAGGAGTGAGAAAGGTTGCTCTCCAGTGTAGAATACTCGCGAGCAATGCGGCAGCAGGAGAATCATCATCATGGAAGATGCAAGAGGAGCAGCATCAGCACACACAGTTTCTCGTTCGACCTACCCATGAATATTCAAGCTACCACGAACCATGCGAGAGCGAGAGAGAAATCTCTAAGTGCTATATGGAACCCGAGGCGATTATTTTAATTGGAATTACCCAGGGCTGACCGGTGACACGAACGAAACGTTTGCATATACGCATCTTACATCTCACGCTTGTACCTTTCACCACTGACTTTCGTCGTATAAGATGAACTTTTGGCTGAGAGTGTTTAAACCTGCTTTGCAATTTGAGCTATTGTTATAGACACAAGCCCATTATTACGAACGCAGAATATTTATGTATTTCATGGAATTATATGAATCTGTACCTGCGTAAAAACGATACGAAATGTAATATTTCTACAAATAGATTTTTTTGGAAATCATAATATAAAAAGGCTGCAACGGAAAACTTTGCAAATTGCTTTCTAATTATTGTTGGATTTTTTCAAGTCTACCTATGGGAGGAAGTATGTTAAGTTATTTTGGCGTCCTCATAGAGGAAACTTTGTAAAAATCCAACAATAATGAAGAAGTAATTTACGTAGTTCTACTTTGCAAACTTGTTTAAATAAATTTTTAATAGCATTATTTTTTAACACCTCGACGGATTCGCACCAAATTCTAAATTATCCTTTGTTTATGCAAGCTTCACGTATATACCGAATTGGAGCCCGATATCATGAAAATTGCGGGAGTTAGAGCACGAACGTAAAATTTCAAAAAATTCTCAAAATGACATTAATTTAGAACCTCTCGACGGATCTACTCTACATTCAATTCCATACTTTGTTTAACTATAGTCTACTTGTGGACCAAATTTGAGCCCAATATCTTAAAAATTGGGTAAGTTAGAGCCCGAACAAAGAATTCAAAATGCTATAAACTTTGAACCCCTTCAACAGATTAACGCCCAATTCACTCTCATACTTTATTTAATAACAGTTCACTTGTAGACTAAATTTGAGCCCGATATCTTAAAAATTGCGAAAGCTTAAACACGAACAAAAATTTTCTGACATTCTCCAAAAAATTCAAAATGCCATAAATTTTAAACACCTTGTCAGATTAACTCTAAATTCAATCCCATACCTTGCTTAACGACAGATCACACGTGGTTCAATTTCGAGCTCAATATCTTGAAAATTGCGACAGCTATCGTGCTAACAAAAAATTGTGCACATAGGCACACACATACACACATTACGTACAAACCATTTTTGTCGACATTTTAGACCATTTTAAGTATACTGACATAAAAATAAATAAATAAATGTTTCACGAAAGCAAAGCTTCATCTATGAGGAAGCAAAAAAGTGACAAATCGAGTGAAACTAATGAGCAGGTTCTCTTATTATCGATATGAGGTTTTCAAATGAATTTTAACAACTGTTGTTGCAGAAAAAAAAAATTTCGTCATTTATCTTCTGGAAAGATTAATTTCCATCTGAATTTGGGAGAGGCTTGTCCTTTCGTCATACACAAAAATAAATGGACAAGAATATAACTTACGCAGAATCGCTGTGCTTGATGTATTTGCAATGTTCAATACTTATGACAACCAGAGTAATAAACTACAATCTGCCATTGGTGTCTCGTTGAAAGATTTTGAAGGACGTGTCAAATAAAAAATAAGGCTGTTACCGTGAGGGAGAGGAGTTGAAGTACAGCCAAATACTCCGAAGGCCGGAGAGACGGAGAGAAAGTGAGAGAGGGAGAGAGAAGGCCGCGCGAAGGGCCCTGTGGGTCGTGGGTTAAATGCCAATCGCGGCTGGGCATTGTGCCAGACGTGCCCGGGAGGCTAAAGGGCCTCACGGAACATATAAGAGTAGTACGACGAGACGACGAAGACGGTCCGCGCGGCGCAACGCGCGCGATCTCAGAGCCCATACCGATCCTTCCTACATAGCATCCCCTTCTTCTTCCTTTGTATGCCATCTCCCCATTTTTCCTCCTATCACATTACCCGAGAAACGCGCGGACTAGTTGTTGGTTTATTAATGCTATCGATGCGAGATACCATCTCAACATCGAATTAGTATTTTTTTTTTCTTTAATGTATCGAATTTTCGTCTTCACTATCGATCTCACGATATATATTTACTGTAAAAAAAATCTAACCGAAATTCAGTGTACTTCTACTGGAAGTTTTTATTCATAAACTAGTATATGAAATTTGTTATACAAGTTTAATGTCAAATTAATGTATGGTACAGCATATCCAATAGTTTACTTTAATTTTACAGTAAAAATACTTGAATTTTAATAATTTGCTTTAATTTTACTGGAAAAGTACATGAATTCTATACCAAAGTTGTCACTAAATTTCGATCACGAGTTTATGCATAAAAACTTCCAATCTTTTCTAACAGTGTTGTGCCTCTGAAAAGGCTCTATTCAACGCATTTTAGTATGATAGAAAAAGAAGCTTTATCGTAAGTAACCTACAATGTTAAAAAAAAGGTAGGTAAAATTATCACACAGTGTAAGAAGCTCGTTTACGGGTGTAGAAAAATTACTACACGAATGTAACGTAAAATGAACGTACCATTCTTCTGAATTAATTACGAAAGTCGAATTAATTAATGCACAGTATGGTAAATATGCTTCGCAAGTCCTATTTTCAATATTCCTTAGCTATAATTTTGCAACACTCTAGTTCACTGTTACATATATTTAAGGTAAAATTACTACACTTGCGCAGGAAGCTCTTCTACAGAAACGAGTACAGAAAATTTACTACACGCGTGTAATAAAAAATCGATGGACAATTATCCTCAATTCGTTGCAAGAGTCGTATTAGTTAATGCAGTCTCCTAAATTTATTCATAAGATCATGTTTTTATTATAAGTCAACTCTAATTTTATCACACGGACATTGAATTTCCATTTTCTTCCACACATTAGATTGAATTACAAGCACGAGCTTAGTAAAAAATACATTACACAGGTTTAGTATAAATTAATATACAGTATATGAATCTTCCAAATATTTTCTACAGTGTAGACAACTAATGTAGACAACAAAACATCTTCGGTTGTTCAACCGCAGGAATATCACAATTTGTAGCTGTACAGAAAACTTTTAAACCCCACTAATATGGAGTATAACAAAATCAAATGTCGATGCATGCTTATTCCATCAGCAACAGGCTCTTATGCACGCCTTTCATTATTGTTCGGAATGCGCGTGACAGCCGCACTCACGCACACGCGTGAAGAACATTCACGTCTCCTCCTACGCGAGGAAATTTATTCCTGCCCGGGTTTCGAACAGGAGAATTGTACTGATGCGTGTCCGGATGGGAAGAAGGGAGATCAAGAGTCTTGACGAGAGAACTGATTGCAGGGCCCTGATCGATACGATTCTCTCCGGGTGATTGGAGGAAGCTGCTCCCAAGATAACTAATATAATCTACATATAATCTGGCTTATGGTTACGGTTTGAAAAAAAAAGTGTATTAACTCTGTCCTCCAATGTGGGAAGAGTGAGTGTGTACGGCATCGAAGTACTTTCCGATGTCAACGACTCGTTCGGCAAAGCCGCGCTCTTTTGCCGATCTTCTTTCGTCTCCCCCTGTGCGTCCCGTAATTCGCGATTCGTGTCGGCTGTAACTCTCGCCGCCGCATTCGCGTTTTTTACTCCGAACCCACCTGGCTCCTCGAGAGACTATACACCCCGACTTCCACCGGAATTACAAGCGGATTTACATGCTTCCTCGGCCATGGGAAATTTACAAGCGAAACTAAGAGTGCCCTTTCCTGTTCGATTCTCGTCGATCGAAGTACTCGCGAGCCAAGGAACTTCGATGGAACTCGAGAACTACGAAAAAAATTCAACTGAAAAAAAAATCCTTCGAAAGGGCCGAATACTTTGCCATTCTCAAGTCGAATATTCAAGCACGGAAAATTCGTGTATTTACAGTTTTACAATAATTTAAAAAAATGTTTGATGATGGCTATGAGGCAAATATGGCTTTTTCGTTTCGATAATGTTGTTTGGAATTTTCCTGCTCCAGGAGCTGCAATTATTTTTGCTTTTTTATGGAGGAGGCTTTGTTTTCATGAGACAACGAAATTTGAAAATACAACGGAATTGTCCAAAATATCGAGGAAAGTGGCTTAGAAAACGTGTCGGTATGCATGCGTGTGTCTGGGTGTGTGCGCAGGGCTTCGAAATTGAAATCTCCTGTAACTGAAGAACCACTCAACCGATTCAACTTAAATTTGGCATACAAGTAAAGCAGCAGTTCCTCTTGAATTTTTGTAATTTTCTACGGAATGAATGCAGAAACTTTTATTTTATGGCTTTTCGAAATATTTCAAAAAAGTGATGTGCTCGCTCCAGCTTTCGTAAAATTCATGATATTTCCCTGAATAATTCTTCATAAATGCAGATACTTTTACTATTGGTCGGTACTGAATTCGACAAAAATCGGAAGAGCGGTTCGGATTTTATAGAGTTTTGAAATTTTCGAAAAAATCTCGTTTTTGCCCTACCTTTAGCAAAACTTGAAACAACAAACTAAAATTTCATACATGGAATCGGTACTATCTAGCGATGATTAGTGCATAGTTTCGTCATAATATGCAATATGGTTCCAATTTGTCAAAATTTCAAGTTTTGGAAAAATGACGTTATTGCGTTAACCTTAACAAAACGCACATTGCGAAGTCAAACCTTAGACATGAAACTACTTAGCAATAATAGGTACACAGTTTGGTTATAATTTGTGATGTGATTGACATTGTTCAGAAATTGAACCTCGATTAAAAATAAAGTTACAAAGCAATCAAACACGTTTATTCGAAACCTTCATACTTTATATGATTATCGAAACAACGATCAAAATCGAGGCTGAAGGACTTCGATCGATGGCCGATTGGCGATATATGCTTATGTAAATATTGTACGTTTTACCACTGTATAAATAAGTGTTCCATGATGTACTTTGTTAATAAACTCACTACTACTACTACTACAAAAGTTACAAAGTTAAACTTTTCAAATTGCTTCCTTATTATTCTTGCTTTTCTTACAAAGCTTCCTTCATGAAGAATCCAGAATCTATAAGCACACTTCCTCTTACCGTTAGTAATTTGCAAAGTTAAACTTTGCAGCTCTTATAACAATTACTCATAACAATGTGCATAGCTTATATGCACTCTTGATAATTCACAAAATAACGAACTACCACTCGAAAAGCCAACATCCACAACTGCAATAATCCCAGCCGAGTACAATATTCACCTGGGGCACCGCGCCCCGTTCAGTAGTCTCTATCGCGAGAGAAAGATACAGGGCCTCATCCCGAACACCCTCGCGTTCTCCTGGGTCCTAAAACAACAATGGAGGCATTAAGATGATCTACGGCCGCTTGACCCTCTGATTCAAAAAGGTGTTCGAATCCGTTCGGCTCGGGGCCCATCGTTATATACCTGTATATACATACACACATGAATATACATGCATAATATATACACCTGAGCATTCATTTGTGTTTACATTGGTGCATCTCTCACACAATTCCATCGATAGCTCGTCCACATATCCATATATCTATATATAAATAATATAAATAATATAATAATGCTCAGAGATTCGCGGGCAAGTGAATCCCACGCGCGTGAATCCTCGGTCACCCTCTTCGCTTCACATATTTCCGTTCGTGTTAGTAACAATGCTCGGCGAGCTGCGAGTACTGCCTATAATGTACCTATGGAGCTGTTACTGTATATCTACCTACATGATGACACGATTGCATCTGTGTGTGCGATGCTCGAGCTGTGTGCTCGCCACGAACTCACCAGGCCTGATTAAATATATATTAGAAGAGATGGGGCCCCGAACACCGCGGGGGTCGTGGTATTTTTTAGCCAACGAATGGGTGGGGAGTGAGGCAAGGAGAAGAGCCACGTACGACGGGGGGACACTGTACGAACGCAGAGGGTGCGGTCCTCGAGTGTATGAGAGCTCGAAGAAAACGAGAGAAAGAGAAAGAGGGAAGAACGTAACGAACGAGCTCCCCGTGCGTTATGATCCACCGGAATCTCATTCTTATTGACGTACTGGTATCCCGCCGAGGCAAGCGACGAACGACTCAGCTCTCTGTCAGAATACTATCAAACTATATAGACATACACATTATATGCGCTTGAATCTTACTGCATGTGTATTCTCCAACGCTGATGACGAATGTCGATGTATATCCCTGTAGCCATCAAAATATGATCGATAATTTTATTATAATTACGTTCGTTAGCTTGTCATTAATTCTCACCGTGAATGGCTTGTTTAGTGACTGAATGTCATTGGATTATGTTTATAATTATTGTATACGGTATTATGTTCATGGGGCAATCCACCCCGTTTTCATCGGGATTTAACCTCGACCTTCTCTGATGTGGCTTGTAATTTTTTTGTCTTAGTTAGTTCGGCTTAGTTAGACCGTCAAATGCACCATGTATGTTTTTTTCTCTGGCAATTTTTTTTTCAATTATGTTTTTGAAGTAACTTTCCGAACGCCATAATTCAAATATCTGAAAAAAATCTTAATAATACTTTGTCCAACATCAACATTTTCTACCTTATTGCCAAAGTAGGGAAGATTTTTCTTGTTATAGTTTTTAAGCTTTTTGCATTTGAAGAATTATTTTTTTTTAATCAAAAAATCTTAAGAACTATGAAAAGAAAAGTCTTGAATACTTTGGCTCTATAAGCTAGAAAATTTTTATATTTCACAGAGTATTTTTCAGAATTTATGCAGATTTTTGAAGAATGGCATTCGTTATTTCATTTTAAGGAATATAAAAAAATGTACGTAGTTCGCAAAAATCTGAAAAAAATTCTTTAAAAAATCCAGATTCACATAAATAAACATTTGATCAGTCGCCAGAAGTAAATTAATTTTTTTTTTCTTGATAATTTTTTTAATGAAAAAAGCTTAAAAACTATGAGAAGAAGAATCTTGCCCACTTTGGCTATACTCAACTATACTACTATATGTATATGTAATGAGTACAACTCAACTTATACTAAGCTCAACAATTTTGATATTGAACAAAGTAGCTTTTAGATTTTTCCAGATTTTTAAATTATGGCGTTCGATACGTCACTTTAGAGTAACATTTGCAAAAAAAGTGGCCATAGTAAAAAAAAATGTAGTGCATTTGAACGTCGAACTAAGCCTACGAAAAATTACGAGCCAAATCGAGGTCAAGGTAAAATCCTGGTCCAAAACGGCGTGGATTTTCCTCTATGTATTCAAGACTCCTATGTTTCGTAAAGAAGAAATCACATTATTATGTAAATATTTTACATACCTCAATTCATTCATGTAAAAGGATTTCCCTCCTTAAAGGAAATAAATGAATTTATAAGTAAATAACAAAAGACGTATTCTCGTTATTTTAACAAAAACATATCATTAGATTTGAATAGAAAAAAATGTTAAAATGGCTAGTGACAAATTATTATTACTTTTCCGGATAAAGATTACCATATAATGTACTGAAAACACGCATGAATCATAGAGTATAATGTTGATCGTAAAAAAAAATTGAAGAAGTAAAAAATGTTGAAAAATCGGTGGCACTAGGAGTTAAAAGATAAGTTTTTCCGGTGAGTCATTAGTGTCGCAGAAGCGAATCAGACATTATTAGACACGTAGGAGTTACAGCTATAGAGCCATACACACGATGGACGACCATCGGTCATAAGCGCCCGGCTACCGGGTGTCTGTGAAAATGTTACCGGTCTAATGAGGCGATCATAATGGGCACGGCCTGGCCTCGACGAGCCTCGACAGGTATAGCTCGTCACACATTAGCCTCGAAAACAACAAGCGACGATTCCGCCTGAGGAGACGCGGATCGTAACAGACTTAACCCACCAGCCCCGGTTTACCCCGCGTCAACCGAGAAACCGGTGACCGATCACGCTTACTTCTAATCCCCCTCATTAAGCACCGCGATTCAACGGGGTGAGACAACTAACTTCCGGTACACTATTTGAATTAATTATCTTGATGTATTTCGTGTCACATCCTACTCTTGAAAATAGCGTGTTAGACGGAAAGAAATGTTTGGTTGTGACAACTACGTTTCCAATTTGCTGTACACAATCTCTCAAAAATTAGTTGTCTCAACCATATCGAATAGTAACCTCAACTGTTCACGATTAATCCTCGCGAGATTAGTGAGGTTAACCAATAGAATCGTTGTGACTACCACTCGAATTATTGGGACTACCATTCGAATCGTCTTTATTACCATTCGAACCGTTGGCACTATCATTTGAGTAGTAAGGGATATAGAATAATCAATTAGTTGTGTCGAAAAACCGGTGACCGATCACGCTTACATCACACGCTTACATAATCATCCTCATTAAGCACCGCGCTTCAACGGGGTGACACAACTAACTTCCGGTACAATATTTAAATTGATTATTTTAATTTATTTCGTGTCACATCGTACTTTCGAAAATAGCGTGTTAATAAAATAGGAAATACTGAAAGCCAATCGTGTTGCAAGTGTGTTGTTTCCTACCTGTTACATTATGACGTCTTTTTACTCACTTCCAAGCGTGATGCTCATCCACGCTAACGATACGTAAACGAAAGACTTTTGGAAGTGTGTAAAAAGGCGTCATAATGTAAAAGATAGGAAATAACACACTTGCAACACGCTTGGTTTTTAGAGTGTATCTACCGTAACCGACGTTTCAACAAATCTCATGACCTCATAATTGGTAAATATCGATTTGAATTATTCCAAAATCAGCAACAAATCATAGCGCAATTTCTGTGATTCTACAACGTAAAAAAAGCATACCTGTCACTCGATCGACAGAAGAATGTAAATAGCAAAAAAACCGATTTCCTATGAGTTACATCAACCCATTACAGATCGATAATAAATCGAATGTACATCCAAAGAGCCTCCGGTCTCAAGCGACCTCACAACCGCGTTTCCGCGCAGTGCAACAGTTCATAGCTCAGTCAGCCCCCACTTCCTCTTTCCCTCCTGCGACGCATTCGATTAAATCAGTGAAACGTGCGACTTTCTTTAAGCCCGAGCCCGATTCACGAGCCAACGGTCTGAGCACCTTCTAGTACTGTTTAATGATGTCGCGCCAGACGTTTGGCTACGCGGAACGAAGATAATATTACATATATATACACCAACATACACAGTGCCCGTAATATAAATACAGTAAATATAATATCATGTATTATGTATATAACACACACACACACGCGCATACGAATACATGTGTACGTGCAATACCATTACAAGAGTCTCATTGTAGTGAAGCGTTGGCTTCGCCTTCTGTCCGGTCAGATAAGTCATAATAGTGGCCTCGCAAGAGAGCCGAGCTCTCCGGCCTCAGCGTTGTTAATAGTCAACACGGGATCACGCCGAGATAGCGCGCTAATGCACGCATTTATTTGAAATATTAAACCGTGTGGCTCGCCGAGTCCATAAGAGTGAGAGAGCGAGAAGGAAACAGAAAGGGAAGCATGAGCACGGTCTGTTCTTGTTTCTCGCATCGACGGAGAACGCGATAGGAGGCGATACCAAAGTCAGAGAAGTGGTCGAGGGAAGCAAGAGTCAGGGAGAACAGAAAAAGGGACAATTATTAATGACGGTAATTAGCGTAGGATTTAACCGGTCACTCCATGATTTTACAATTGAATCCGCGTATATACACGTGGGCGTACGATTATGTAGAGGCGACCGGGGCCAATCGGGTCAGGGCCAACCTATAAAGCATTTTCACGTATATTTCATATACATCGTATAAACATTTGCGGATATATAATGTCCTGTGTAAATTTCTATGTGCTTGGCATCACATTATATGTATATTAAATGTGTCTCTAAAGAAGAGACTTATTCATGTACATCGAATGTACACTGGATATCGTATGAGGGTATACATAGTATGTGCAGTGTATTTACACATGTGTCGTGTAGAAATTTAGTCAGGACTGTATCCTGGGCCTGTCTAGTCTTCCTCGACTAATTCTTGAAGAACGAAAAAATTTATTTCATAATAATTATCTGGATTTATTGAATTAGGTTTATCTTGCATTTTTGGTTGGATATTCGGAGTTGTTGCATTCACTGGTACATATTTATTGCTGAAGAAACAGATGTAAATTTATTTGCTGATAGTGGGAATCGAACCTGGATTATCTAGGTTACTCAGCCCAGTTGACCATTGACATCTTAGAAGATTTTTTATTTTTATTGTCTTTTTGCAGTATACGAAAAACTGAAAAACAAAATTAAAAATTATCAAGACTATATTCATTTAGATGGTTGTGACCGAAATATATAAAATATTAACAAAGTTTGAGACGGTCACCTATCGATGTCCGAGGCATCGGAGAATTCAACTGCAGTTCGACCACCCATCTAGGTACTGGTCTACGAGTAACTGAAAGAAAATTCTTATCATTTTTTTTTTTTTTCAAATAAAAAAAAATTCTTCAGTTGTTGCAATGAACTCATTTTTTTTTAATCCTTGTGTGATACATCCTTAGGTCATCAATTCGTGGACGTTTGATTTTTCCTTATGTTTATAAATGCATATGCATGAAATATCTTACTAATATGTCCGTATGCGACGGTCAAATTATTATTCACCTATGTACAATGTGTTCTTGACATCCATGCGTGTATATACCTGCATATGTATGCAGAATAAATATCCGTAGAATATACAGGATACATTTTTCACAATAAGGACCTAAAATGGATATCCATCGAATATCTGATGTTATATAGAAAGTTGCATTCAGAACGTTTGAAAAATGGCGTTTGTACAAGGCGCCTTATCCCTAAGAGTACACTGTGAAAAATATTTGGACAATTCATATATTCTATAGTAATTTATAGTAAGTTTGTGTAATGTATTTTCAGCAAACACGTGTATGAAATTTGATGGAAAGTATTCAAGAAAAGGAAAATTTAATGTACGCTAAAATTAGAGTTAACTTATATTAAAAACAACTTCGTCAACGAATTGAGCACAATTATACAATAATTTTACGTTACACTCGTGTAGTAAATTTCCTATACTCGTTTCTGTCAAAAAGCTTCCTGTACAAGTATAGTAAATTTACCTTAAATATAATTAACAGTGAACAAGGGTGTTGCAAAATCAAAGTTGACAGTTTTTTCAAAATAGGACTAGCATATCGTATTTAGTATACTGTGCATTAATTAATACATCTTTTGTAACGAATTTAACAAACTGCACATAGTTAATACGACTTTCGTAGTGAATTTAGATAAATTGTACATGAAAATTTAACTATTTTTTTTTAACAGTGTAGCTAACGTTTGAATTTTTCATTCATTTCAAGTCTTAGTTATTTGCCTATAATTCAAGCCTAGACCGGAAGTGTTAGCGTCTTTCAACCCTGGGACTTGTAGTCAATATTTACAACTAGATTGGGAAGAATGTTGCAAAAGCACATTGCCTCAAGAAATTCTGATTCTCTAGCTAATGATCAATCCTAGAATATGGCCTTATCTTAAATCCGATATATACACACATAATATTATTGAAAAAAATATTAAAAGCGAATATTGAGTCAACTGGCCCCGGTCTCTTGTACACGGGGATGCGAAGGTATTGAAACTTTTGGTGACATGGAAAAAAAATGTTGTCGAATCTGTGGATGCCATGCGATTCATTTGTTACTCATGGAAGAGCAGCCAGAGTGTTTCTGTATGAATGTGGTGGATGCACGTCAAGAAAGAACAGGCGAGACAGAGAGAAGAGAGAAAAGAGTGACGGCATTCAAATGAAGGAATTCCGGGGGCGGCAACGGAGCGCGGAGGGTGCGGGAGGCTCTCAGCAGACGGAGAAAGAAGAGGATGACACTCTTCTCTCGTAGGTGATTTATATCCGTTGGCCGAGTGACCATCATCTCGAGGAAAGATCTACAGGATCTCAGAGTCGCTTAGTTAGTTTGGTCTCCCCGAACCGCGCTTCCACCCTCGTCGCCTCGAAAAGATAGTTAGTCGGGCGTCGAGGCATCGTATAGTCAATAAGTAGGTACACGAGGATCATCAACGGGCATACATTAATATTTACGAATATTATAAGGCGAGACTACGGAATGAGAAGGCGAGAAAACAAGAAGGGGAATTAAAGCAACGAGAACGACTTCTTCGTCACAAGGTACGTTCAATTTTCCTCATAAAGGAAGCTTTGTGGATGAATTAGTAAATAAATAATGAGGATTTAGTGTACAAGGTTCTACTTTGCAATTTTTATCCAGATTTCAATGGGATTATACTGTTTCGATTATCTTTATAAATTTGTACATGGTCGTCGATTTTTTTGAGAAATTTAAAATGTCGGAAGTATCAAACTACTTTTGTTACTTTGTCAAATATCAAAGTAAGTGTTTGTTACTTTGCTTCTGTAAAGAAATTGTTTCGATAAAACAAAATTTACGAAAAATAAGGAGTAGAACTTATCAATTATTCAAAAACTCATGAAATCTGAATCTCTCTATGTTTTGTCACAAATTCAATGCCAATTGTCTACGAACATAACTTTAGTGGTACAAATAACATCTAAAAGTGTGCTAAAAGCGTTTTGAGACATTTTACATAAATTCTAATACGTCAATTTAATTAAAACCCCTGAAGTAATTTTGACGGAAACAACAAACAAAGAATTCACTTTACCTCGCAGCAGAAATCTAGCATTGTAACAAAAGGCGTTCTCCAATTAAAAACGTTCCAACTTTCGTGAAAATTCATACACACTCACTCACGGGAGGATTTTTTTAAAAAATCTAATTTCTGGCCGTTTTTGCACATTCTGCGAGCACTGACATCGGAAACTACCCTCTTCGCTTCGTTGGACGAGTGTCGAGGCATTATAACAGCCAATGAGTAGCTACACGAGGATCATCAACGGGCATACATTAATATTTACGAATATTATAAGGCGGGACAACAGAGCGATGCGAAGGTGAGAAAGCGAGGACGAGAATTAAAGAATAAGCAAATCTACGAGAGGGAACCTCGTCGAAGAGCTGCAGCAGCGACTCGAGTGGATGCTCGTACGTATCAGAGGAGGATCGAGTGTCGCACATGGGCGCAAAGTTGAATTAGCGATAAATTAACATACGCGATATGCTCGTGAATTTCTTTCCTCACGATGAACAAGGACGTGCATCACGGAGTGCTAGCATTAACTGTACAAATAGAGATACACTCGGGTTGTAAGTGCTGCCTCCACGAGGATTAGTATTTTAGCCAAGGCCCTCGCGACATCTCAGCCACGAGAGAAGAAAGAGACACTCAAGCATGAAAAATCTTACACGAGCGCGTATTTCCGCATTTTCTGAGAATTATTTTCTTTTCCCTTAGACTTCAAAGTAACAGAACGTGTTGTACAACGTATATAACAGAACGTGTTAAAACTGCAGTACATTTAATTATTTTTTAATTAATACAGGATTAATCTATTCAAAAGTTGCAGAGTAGGGATCAAAAAAGCGCACGACCAAAATAGTGAATGTTTAAAATAGAGAATTTCGAAATCAGGAACGTCTTAATCTAAAATAGTCATCATTATGAAATTTGCTATTTCAGCCATTCGCTATTTCAACCATTCGCTATTTCAACCATTCGCTATTTCAACCATTCGCTATTTCAACCATTCGCTATTTCAACCATTCGCTATTTCAACCATTCGCTATTTTTACCTCCATCTTATTAAACGGCATTAAAAATAGCGAATGATAAAAATGGCGAATAAGCGAATTCCATAATCATGGACACTTCAAATGTAGACGTTCCTTATTTTTGCATTCGCTATTTTAGCCATTCGCTATTTTTGGCCCCCACCCGACGTCTAAATCTGAAATGGTCATCATTATGAAATTCGCTATTTCAGCCATTCGCTATTTTGACCTCCATCTTCTGGAAATGCATTGAAAATAGCGAATGATAACAATGGCGAATGGCTAAAGAAGCGAATTCCATAATCATGAACAGTTTACATTTAGACGTTCCTCATTTGTAAATTCGCTATTTTAGCCATTCGCTATTTTGGTCATTCGCTATTTTGACCCCCATGCAAGTTGCAGATGATGAAATTGGATAATATGCACAAGAATTTGTCTCTCGAGTGTAAAGAGAATTTATCATTTGCCTCGGAATATTTTTTAATTCCTTTATTAGCGAAAGATTAAATGTCTGGTAATGGCAATAAATGGAAGCGTGCGTGTCCGCATTCTCTTAATTTCGTTATTCTCGTCCTCGCGGCAGTCAAAGCCTATCTTTATTCAATGCGAAGTACTAATATTATTGCATGCCCCGAGGATACGATCGTTCAGAGGGCATGTATTCAGGTTGGGCTCATTCTCTTTGTGAAGTACGTGTAACTTGTAATAGTACAGGACGATATAACCGGAGGCTCGAGGGCGCGCGAGTACATCAGAGAAATTACGCGATCGCGAGTGTGCTTGGCGCCCCGTTTTTCCCAACTTCTCTCTCTCGATCTTCTCATCTACTTTGCCAGTCTCGATTCCGCACAGTTCGCCACATCATACGTATATATATATATTTATATTTATACACATACACATCGAGTCCCGCATATTCACTCGACTATAGCTGGGGTAAACAGACGAAATTATATCGAAGAAAAATTACCCCGAGATAATAGTGATTAATGATGTTGCGCTCGCGTTCCCAGTCTGCGAGCAGAGGAGAGCACGTTTGCCCTGGTGTGTGATGCGCGCGCGCCAAGGTAAAATATTATACAGCTCTCGCAGGACGCTGCTGGTGATGCACGTCGTGCCTTCAAACTTCTCCCGCGTCTGCAGAAAGAAGCATCTTTTTCTATGCGTTCCCTTCAGCTCTATAGTCAGTCTTCTCGGAGTAAACCGATGCGCCATCTATCGGCGTGGAGCCGCACGACGCCTCTAGGCATCTCTAATGTGGCTCTGTTAAACACTGCGTAATATTTTACTCAAATTCACATTATCACTGGTTTGATTCATCAGCTGATTAATAAAATTCAATGAACGAGTGTAGTAAAAAAATTAAGAGTAGAACCTTGCACATTGCTTTCACATTATTTTTTGCTAATGACGGAGCTAGTTCTAAGCCTGTGAAAAAATATTTTGATCAGACTATATGCGGCCTGATATGAAAATTGGCCATATCAGACTATGTATCCCTAAATATGTGAGAATATATATATCCTTATCAATCTAAATCAGGTCTCATCAAGTCATATCAAGTCTAACCAGAAAATTTCTTTTCAGGGAAACTCAAAAATCATTAGTATAAATGTCCAGATCAAGACATATTGAGCAATATCAAACTTGTTCAGAATTTTTTTTGGTAAGTATATCTAACTATATATACCCATATAAGTTTATACCAGGCTATATCAGGACATATCAGGATTTATCAAGTAATGATATATGCACCTATCAAACGATATAAACTCATATTAAGCCTGATATGGGCATATCACGTCGATAAAGTTTGATCTGGTCTGAATTGACCAATTTTCATATCAGACCATATCAGGATATATCAATATTTATATACGGCATATCAGATTATATCAGGCCAGATACAGTTACATCAAAAATTTTTATATGGCTTCATCAGGTCATACCAGGCCTGATCACAAAATTTTTTCACTAGTGAAGAAGTATGTCAATCAATTTTGGCTTCCTCATAGAGAAAGCTTTGTAAAAAGCGAACAATAATGAGGAAGCAATGTGCAAGGTTCTTCTTTGCATCCTTGTTTTAATCAGATAAATAAACATGTTATAAATTCGCTTTTTCTATTTTATTATTCCGTTATTTCGTTATTATTAAAGCGTTTCCGAAAGCAAATGTGATAACGTATATTTAAAAAAATTATTCAACATTCCATAAAATACAAAATTTCATATCGTTTGTCACGAAATTATTCATATATTATGGCTGAATATTGTTTTATTTACATAGAAAATTTGAGCTCGCTATCTCATGTTTTGCAAAAGTTGCAATACTGCGTTAATGTAAATTTTTTTTCAAATTAAAAATTCTATAAAATCCGAACCGCTCTACCGATTTTGTCGCAATTCAATACCAATCAACATCAAACGTGTCTTCGGTTATGAAGAACTATTTAGCTAAATCGTCGAACTGCTACGAAAGTTAAAGCAACCACGTACTTTTTTCGAAAAATTAAAAATTACATAAAATATTTTTTTAAATGTTTTCATATAAAAACAAAGCTTTCTCTATGAGTAAGCAAAATTACAAATTGCGATATCAAATTCCCTTATTTTCATGCCAAATGTTCTACTTTCCTATTTTTTCCTACTTTCGAAATTCTATAAAATAGGATTTTGTCGAAGTTTTGTAAAAATCGAGCGAAATTTCAAACCTTCTATACTTAGATACATTCCAACGACAAAATAACTGGTCATATACATAAGTGTGTCCGATATTTAAAGAATCACACATGTACCGTGTTCATTATAATGCCGGAAGGTATTTGTGTGTGTTGGACACTCGAGAAGAGTGTGGAGATATACTTTGATATAGTGGGCCTGGAGATAGGACAATCATCCCTAATTAACACATTAAGACTAATCAGAGCCAGTTGGGTCATTCCCGGCACCGTTGCGCTGAAGGGACACGAGAGTAAAGACGACGGGAAAGAACCGAGAGGCCCATTCGCCTAGATTTAAACCGCGTTCCACCTAAATTAATTCTAATTATTTCCATGCCATCCCAACTGGCACAGATATACAAAGACGCAGACGTCCGAGTACAGTGAGCTTCTTCTTCAACAATCACCACGAGATTTTAACGTCGATCCTCTCCCTAAAAAAAAATTATCTACTACGGGATAAATAATGTCAATCATTTTTAAGTGTCAGCAAATTTGTCTTCCCATTAGCTTTTATCGATGAAATTTCTCAGCTGGTTCTCACGAGATAACTTGATTAGATCTGAAGTATTTCACAATTCCTAATTAAATTATTCTGCACCAGACTTTTCAATTTTTTTGATAAATCATTTTATTACCACATTAATTATTCTGATTTTTCGTAGCCAAAAATGAAAATGTTTTTATGCATAAGTTGATTGCAGACATGGAGGAAAAAATTATTGTTTTCAATTGAATTGATCTGCAGCAGAGGTATAATTGTTTTATTGAAGTATTTCATTGCGGTATGTGGTTAACAAGGTCATTATGGTTTTTTGTAGCAAAAAATGAATCCTGTCTATAGTTTACTTGACTACAGACGTCGGATGTCGAAGAAGTTTCACAATAATTCATAGATGCTTAAATCAAGTGCATTCCTAACGATAATATGTATGCGAGTTATTGAGGATACCTGATCGATAGATATTGGATAAAAATGTTGGGAGCCGCGTTCTCGAGATTCTCCGCGGGTGAACGAGAGTAACAATGCCAGAGAGCTTCGAGGCTCTAAGATGTATAGAACGTGGTTCCTAACATCAGAGAAAGAAAGAGAGAGAGAGAGAAAGCACAGACCGGAGAGGATAAGAGGAACGTGAACCGAAGCAGAGAAGAGATCACCGTTGCGATTTGACCCGAGATACCGAAGCAGCTCGCGCGCAGTTCTTGCATTCGTTCGCGTCGGCAGAAAGGATATAACCGTGTACTATATCCGTTTTCTCGTGTTAAACACGTCCCTCCAAATCCATTCCTAACGAATAACATCATACAGTTTTCAAAAATATATAATCAAAATAATTATCCAGCACAATAATTCTCTCATATGTCCTGAAGAACAAATGTAAAATCTGGTGACAAAATATGTATCAAAATAACCGATAAAAAACATTATTTCATGAGTGCCACGTATAAAATAGATTATCACAATAAAACTAATAACTATTGAAGATTGCAGTTATTTTGTGAATTGAAAGAAAAAATCGTAACAATTATTTTGTAGTTAATAATATAAATAACAATGGGATTGATCCAATGATTTGCCAGTCGGAATAGCATTGGTACAAAGGTATGAGTGATAGATCGTAAAGCAGTCATACAATAATTGCGCAAAAACGCTAGTACTTTGCGTTTACGTTGGCACTTAATGTAGTTATGCCATTGGTACTCGCTACTTGGAAAGCCGAGCCGAGTGAGCTATGATGCATTCTACTATGCGCGCGGCGGCTTTTCTTCAGCGCATAGTTCGAGGGGTTCTTTCGCTCCCTTCGCATATACGTCACATGTCTCTCAGTCACTGCGGAGCATATATGGAACGATCGGCGCCATCTGTGAATACTACCGTGCAACTGAACGAGCACCGACTGGACCCTGGACTCTCCGGGTGGTGGACGAGCCGGTCAGCACGCAGAAGCGACACTGCCTCGGACTAGAGACCAACACGCACTGCACGCACTTGCCCGCGGCCTTTGCTGCCTAGCGGACGTGTTCGCGCAACGAATCCACGTCTTTTTTGTTGATATTTCATACCGATTGTAAAAATTAAATAGAAATTTCTCACAGTAAATTAAACTTCAACAGTCGCACGAAAATTATGAAAATAAAAATCACAGCAACAGCATAACATTTCCGCAAACTCATTTCCCAAAAACAATCAAATCACCATAGAACATGGAACCAAAAAATGGAAATATATTTGCCTGCCTGTTTTATATTATGATATCAATTCTATCTCAACTGCAGAAAGCATGCACTACGAAATATATAAATTACAGAATCTCACTTCGTCGCCTCATAAAACTACGTCACCCTGATAATCCACTGCACAACCTCACGAACTGCGTGTTATACGACACAACAAAAATAGAGCTAATCACAAACAGAGCGTATAAACGAAGCACAAAATTTGCGCGAGGCCTTTGCTGCCTAGTGGACGTGTTTACGCAACGAATCTACGTCGTTTTGGTTAATATTTCATACCCATTGTAAAAATTAAATAGAAATTTCTCACAGTAAATTAAACTTCAACAGTCACACGAAAATTATGAAAACAAAAATCACAGCAAGAGCATAACATTTCCGCAAACTCATTTCCCAAAAACAAGCAAATCACCATAGAACATGCTACCGTAAAATATAAATATATTTGCCTCCCTATTTCATATTATGATATCAATTCTATCTCAACTGCAGAAAGCATGTACTACAAAATATATAAATTACAGAATCTCACTTCGTCGCCTCACAAAACTACGTTACCCCAATAATCAACTATACAACCCCTTAAACCGCGTGTACGACACAATAACAATAAAGGCAATCGCAAACAAAGCGTATAAGCTAAACACGAAATTTGCCCTCGGCCTTTGCTGCCTAGCGGACGTGTTTGCGCAACGAACCACGTTTATTTTGTTAATATTTTATACCGATTGTAAAAGTCAAATAGAAATTTCTCACAGTAAATTTCACACGAAATTTACGATAGCAAAAACTACTCACTTACTTTCCAAAGCAAGCAAATCACCATAAAACATACTACCAAAAAATATTAATGTATTTGCCGCCCCATTTTAGATTATGATACCGGTTCTATCTCAACTGCTGAAATTATGCTCTACGAATACACAACACAAAAATTCAGATGAATTATTACAACAAGGTATTATTCACGAAAAATGTTACACTGTAAAAAATATTTGGAAAATTTATATTCTGTATAGTAATTTATACTAAACATGTGTGATGTATTTTCAGTAAAACGCGTATGAAATTAAATTTAATGTACGAAGGAAAATGAAAATTCAATGTACATGTGGTAAAATTAAAGTTAACATATATTAAGAACATGACTTTATTAACGAATTTAAAAGACTGTGTATCAACTGAAACGACTATTGTAACGCATTGAGAAGAATTATACATTAATTTAACGTTATACTCGTGTCGTAAATTTCCTATCCTTGTTTCTGTAAAAAAGCTTCCTGAACAGGTGTAGTAATTTTACCTCGAATATATTTAACAGTGGACTTAATGCAAAATTAAAGTTAACAGATATTACAAATACGACTCGCATAGCGTATTTAATATACTGTGCATTTCTTAATGCGTCTCATGTAACAAATTTAGCAAACTGTACATAACTAATACGATTTTCGTTATGAATTCAAAAGAATTGTACATCAATTTCACGTTATACTCGTGTAGTAAATTTCGTGTACCCGTTTCTGTAAACGAGCTTCCTACACTGTGTAATAATTTCACTTAAATTTTTTTCATCAGTACACAAATATTATTCACTGTCTAGTCTCCAAGCAGGAGTTATTCCAAGCCGGAGAAAAATTGCCTCACCGGAAATAGTCGCCAGCAGTTGTCTAGAGTTGATAATCCAGTCGATTCATACGAACGAGTCTCGTACACATGATAATAAAAAAACCGGTACTCTCTACGTTAGCCACAACGACCAACGAAAAAACATCTGAATGAACTGTAATCCTCAGAAATACTGTGGTACCGTAATACTTTAAACGCACGTATCTTGAATGAAAATTTAATCAATGGAATCTGAGACACCGGTCTAATCTTCAACCGCCGGTTACTATGGTATATTCTATACTTTCTAGACTTCTCGACACAATAATAAAACGTTTATTGTAGACGAGATAAATTAAGAAACTATATTAACAGATACACGCGGAGTTTTGAAGAACTTTTCATTTGGTATATCGGGTCCAACAGATTTTTTTAAGTGCCATACCATAAATACACTGTAAAAAAAATCTACTTGAAATTTAATGTACTTTCACTGCAAGATTTTATCCATAAACTAGTATATGAAATTTAGTGTACAAGTGTAAAGTACAATTAATCTATGATACAGCATATTCAATAATTTACTTAGATTCTACAGTAAAAGTAATTGAATTTTAATAATTGGCTTTAATTTTACTAGAAAAGTACATGAATTCTATACGACAATTATTTATTAAATTGCAATGACGAGTTTATGAATAAAAACTTCCAATCTTTTCCAACAGTATACCGAAAGTTATTAAAAAATCTACACTCTGCGGCTGAAAAGTCATGAAATTTCATGAAAATTTAGTGGTCCTCGTTAGATATTCAGTTAATTTGTGGGGATCTTTTTGAGCAATCTCAAGAAGACCTCAGAATGAATAGCATTCGCCTGCGCGCGTCATTACCACGCGCTTTTCATGGAAATAAATATTTGAAACGTGGCCAAGCTGTGCATTGACTGGGAGAGTCTTAAGAGGTTCATTACGTGGGATTACATCGCGTCTCATATCGAAGACTTAGGAATTCTCGCGCGTTTTCCTTGCATCCATCTCATCTTGAGAATATCAAGTATCTCGATGTTCGCGAGCTCCCTTCTTAGTTCGACCGCGAGAATAAGCACCCACCACCATGAATCAAAGTCTTTGCTCGGGTACTCAATATCGTTTCCTCTCGCCCTTCCTTTTCGCTTCTCTCTTTCCCTCTCTGTGACCTCGCGCTGATTCGAACGGAACGAATTAGTTCGTTCTCGCCCGCGCCCTTATTCTCTCGTTCATCTCGTGCCCGCCAGTAGAATATCAGCAGCATCGGAAGACTTCTACGTCCGTAGCTCTCGATTTCTCGATTTCTCGTCGTCGCTTCGTCACTCAGAGCGCAATCACGTTTTCTCGTGTGCTGCGACTCTCATCCTCCTCCTTGTCGCTCTCTTCAACGCCTTCTTCGTCATACTTTTAGCACGTCTCACACACCGAGCCTTGTCATTCGGCCCCGTCGTGGCTCATCGAACCTCGAGAAATCGGTCTGGCGTTTATCGTTCTAGCTTTGACTCTTCTCACTCTTTTATGCCTTGGCTCATTCACTGCGACCTCTACGTACAACCTATCGATATTTTTCCTCATGGCAAAGAAAAATAAAAAAGTCCAGGAAACCAGCCCATCCCATAAAGAGTGGCCGGACTTGGCCGATGATCGGCCCAATCCCAGTGCCGAGACTGCCAACATTGGTATATGCTATGGCCCGATATCGGTCCGAGTCTCGGATGATAAGTCCGGCTCGATATTGGCGAACAATACTTGGCCGAGCATTGGCGTAATGTTGTGAAGTCGATGATTGGCAGGTCAATACTTGGCCGAGCATTGGCCTAATTTGGCAGAGCCAATAATCGTCGCCGCAACATTGGCCCGCGTATTGGCTGTTGCAGCTTTATCGGCAAACCCTAGATGGGATACACAGACAAAAGTAATTGGTTTGATAGGCTCCAAGCGCCAAAATTGATTGGGCTAAATAAGCTTACGGATAAGGTTACGGAAACAATCGAGCTGATTGGTCCAACACATCAATTAGTTCGCAACCAGCGAATTAGGTAACAGAACCAACTTTCGCAACCAATCAAACCAAGAAATTAAACCCTGGTGAAAAAAATTGTTAGGTTAGCAAATAACACAAAGTGGTCGCAATTGCAGCAAAAGTCTTTCGGTACAGCAAAATCTTTTCCTTCGTGTCGTCACTCAATTATTCACTTTGGTGTGATTTCTGTTTATTTTTTATTGTGGTTTACACGTGCAATTTTTAAGTTGCCGACAAAAAGGTCCACAGAATGATATTTCACGAATCCGCAAGTGTTTTTCCAAACTTGTGTCCAAATCTTTAAAAAAAATACCATCCAGGTAAATTTCGAGATATCAGGCTAACATTAGGATCGAGGTTGCGCCCATACATGCTATACATATCGAACTACAATATGACGATGTACTACAGTGTATCTCAGGTTCGTAGTTACTGGTGCAACACACATGCATACAGCAGCAGCAGCGAGAAGCTCGTCGAGAGAGGTAATGGCCGGCGTTCGCCGGAGCATGATGTATGCATTGAAAACTATTAGGTATTCAAATACTCAGATTGCATTATACCTTAGCGAACACACACACACACGCACGTTGAGAGGGAGACGGAAGCCCATAGGGATATAGACCTTGCAACACACACCACGAAGAGCAGATCAGACGACGAGAGCTCTCGCTCGCGCTTTAATACATCGTTTCCTGTGAGCAGCGCGCGCAACGTTCTTCTCGTCGCGGCTCCTTACATATATTCCTCTCGGAATACGACCACAAATTGCCGAACTCTATTATTCTTTATTATTATTGTATACACTGTATCGCATGTATATAACATCTAATTTATTAGCATTTCTTATAATTCCAGTAATGCAGCCAGTACATATAAATATATAGCGATGCTTCCACAGCAGAAAATAGCGCTACGTTCTCCAACTGTTGAGTTGAATTCCTCGTTGTCTTTATTGTTTTCTTTATTCTCGACCTCTTCTTCTTCTTCATCAGCTTCTTCTGCTTCTTCTTCTTTCTTCCTCGTCGTCGTGAATGAACTCTGGATTATCTACGAGCTCACGCAGTCGTTACGAAACTCGTTACGATGCTCACAGCCTTCTACCGAGGACGATGAACGCCTGGACGCCTCGATACAAGAGAAGAGTACTCTCGCAACGCTACGCTCGCCCTGCTGCCGGCTGATCGACGTCGAAAAACTCGTCTCGCTTCATTAGCAATGGCTTTTTTGCCTTTTCCTTACTCTCCCTCCCTCTGGGTGCTGCTACTGCTGTTGATGCACGCGGAACGAAGTACGCGAATTCCTCGTGGTCGATCTCGCCTGAAAAAAAAAAATCAGGGGCACCCGTAAATCTTAACCCTGCGGGGATCTTTCCGGGAATAAAGCCAGGGAGCTCGTTTCCCCCTGCACACGTTTGTCGCGTCTGGGATGACAAGTGTTGAAAATTAAAATAATTCGTTGCTACTTAATCATTCCGTTTTATTTACCTCAACAACAACGACAATTCCTCTTAAATATTAAAGGATGATTCGATCAATGGTAAAAGGCCGCGAAAGTGATTTCAAAAGTAGTCAGCAACATTTTTTTAACTGAGATACTGTAAAAGCGAAGTCGATGTACTGTATGTTAAAATTTTATGCAAAAATCGGTAAATATGTTTCAAGATATCATAGATCTTCTGCTTCCTTGTCAATGTCGAGCAGTTACAAAAGTTACTAAAAAAATTGTGCATTGTAATCATTGCAATTTCAATTTACCGTCGGATATTTTGATGTCGGATGACAGAATCTGACACGATGGCCCACAATAGAATGTTGTTTGGTAATATTTAACGGTGTGTGTATAGAATATAATTCTTTCTGTATCTCATAAGAAATACAAAATGAAAATAAGGTCAAGCGCACGTTATAAAATACACAAGTGTCAAAATGTGAATAAGCTTGCAGACCTAACGTAAAAAAAAGTTTACTAGTATCAATAAAAATGAATTTAATTCCCATAAATCAAGTTTTGCGACTGGAACTCTCGTTTCTCTCCAGCTCTTATGGAAAGAGCTCATCGATGAAAGAGTATCGCGCGGCGCGCGGTTCGATCTCTTTCAACAAATTGGCCATGCACTGGTCATCGGCTCGACTGTGAAAGAGTATACAGGCATTTGGTCCTTTTACCCCGCAGCCAAATTCGTTATAGCCGCGCACGCGGTCCTCGGCAATTAATTTCCGAGTCCCCGAGATGTTTCGAGTCGCCCTATTCCGTCTAATCTGCCGCGTGAACAGCACCGATCATGAAAGAGAGAACGAACCGAGAATTCCTGAAACTGGGCGAAAGAGTGACCGGCGATCGGATCTCGCTCACCGGGATCGGGCCTTTTTTACAGCGCGACCGACTCTGTAGGCTATAGGCATCTACCTATGCTGCCCACCCTCTTCTTTCCTTCCGCCAGGGCCAGCAATCTAATTAATAACGGATCGGCGCCTGATTCCCCTGTCTCTCTCTTTCTCTCTCGGTTCACTTCGCTCCCTCCCCCTCCCGCTCTTTCGATTTCTCTCACGCACGCCCGAAAAGTGAAACAAAGAAAGCCGATAGCTCTCTGGTCTGCTTGGCTTGGAAACTACGTCAGCGCCATTGGCCGGTTCTCTCGATTTAAATTGAAACGTACGAAACAAAGGAAGTGGCCCCGGCGCGAAATTAAACAACGCAATATCTCGAGGGCACACACCACAAAGGAACTTTCACACCCGATTGGGCAGCGATCGCGCGCGCTACTCTCCAACGTTGCTACTACCCACGTCCAACGTTCTCTCGGCAATTCGACTGTGGCTATGCGTCGATGCTTCACTCTTCGACAATGTATCTGCTGCTGCTGCTGCTACTGGTTGCCCTTGCAGCTATTCCGCAGTCAGCAAGAAGAGATCCCTCGCCACTGAGCGTAACACAAGAATTTGTAATAACGATCGTCCGGCCACTTCGAGAAGCGATTCTCTCGTCTGCTTTGTTTTCAATACATAGTATCCGAAGTCACTTTCAATTCAAAAGAAATTTTACTCGCTGACTGTGGTATTATCGATGTTAACCTTCTTACTTAGAAATCATGAAAATGATATTGTGCTCTACGTGATTCTACGTAATAAGATTTTGCAACTTGATTGAATAATAACCTTTGAAAGATAAAGGGACTCTTCTCTTCATATATTATGCCCACCTAACACAGTTTCGCAACTTTGATATAATATTTACGTCAACGCAGTAACCTGTTCCGTCTAAGTAACATCACTAATGACGCACCAGTCATACGTTATTTCTAACTCATAAAGATCTCAGGTTATGGCGAAATTTTTGTAACATTTATACACGTTGTATTACATTTATGTAACGAGTAAGTTTATTATGTCACATTTTAAGAAAATCTCGATAATAGATGTTACTTATTTGGATTAGAGAAATAATTTGTGACGTTTGTGTGTTATTTAAACAAAATTTTGTGTTATAACTACATACTTTTGTTATTAACACAAAACATCATACTTATGTCAATGTTACACTACGATGTTGTGTTTTTTCAACAATTCGAAAGTTATGTAACTGTTACATTCTGTATTGGGTTGGTGTTTTTGAAGATCACTTGAATACTGATTTTTTTAAACTTTGAACTTACGTTACGTTGCTTACGTTGCAACGTTTGACTAAATTGGTTTTGCAGAACTATTCTATTTGAACAGTCACTTCTTACGACTTTAAGTAAATGGATTTCTACTTAAATTTCTTGTGCAGAAGATGTTCTCTCTTTGTAGGAAATATTTCATTACTTGACAGCCCTAAACGGGCTTAAAAAAAATATTGTCTTATGAAAATGTCTGATTCCGACATACTTGTAAAAAGGTATTTTTGCAAAAGTATAAAATGTACATGAAATTACAGTATTGAGCTGAGATGTCGATGATCCAAACGGAAAATCCCTCTTTCTTTCTCGCTTTCTTAATCGTATGTGACGAGGACAGAAAGATTGGGAGACATGCGGGATGAAGGAAACGCAACGCACACAGGACGTAAGCAATTATACTGTTTAATGATATGGTATAGACGAACGAAACATCCGTTATAGCGTGTAGAGCGAAAGAGAAAAAGAAGGAAAGAAGGGGGGCTAAAGAAAAAGATACAGACGCGGAGAAGTTAGCCTGTCGCTCGCGTTGTTTTCGGTAATTACTACCTAATGCCTCTATATTGGCCCATAGGACAATTATGCGTTCTGCGTGGCGGCTTCTTTCACGTCGTTTTTTTCCCGTACTAAAATATGATACATCGCTACTAAGTGTATAAAGACCGTATACAAACTTGTTTCCATTATAATACATATATAGCTCACGATATAAATACTTAATGCACCGATAGCCCGGCAATTTGGACGAATCAAGGATGTCCAAAAAACACTTCCGCCTTGAGTCAGTTGTACTCAAGAAAGTATAGCCCCTTCCACACCTCGTTTCATACGAACAAAATAGAAAACTCTCGGTGACGTAGAATTAAATGGTAACTTTTGTAGTGTTAATACAAACTTTGATTGTATATGTATTAACTTGGGTCGATTCTAGGTCATTTTATTTTTGTCAAAGGCGTGATTTTGGAAATTTGTTATTGACTTTCACAAAGTTTTTTTAACAGCTGAGCTACAGCAGAATAAAGAAAAAAAATCACTTCATACTCATTCATGCAAGCGTCGCATACGAGCTGACAATATGTCGAACGTTTTTGTGCGTTCGGGTAAATAAATTTTGAGAAAACACGCAAATAATGTTTCTTACATTTCATCAGCAATTCGAAGAGCATAAAACGGATTGTTCTTCTCCTCGTAGATGTCCTACAGTAGAATAATGACCTAGTGTATTCAGAGAAAGTTTGGCCTTCATACATATCAAAGAGCTGACTTATTCGTTAAGCACTATCGAACTACACTGAAAGAAAAGATTAGTTACCATAACCAAAAAATTTATTGACACAACAAATAGATTATTCTATTTCCTTTACAACTCAAATGATAGTGCCAACGGTTCAAATGGTAATAAAGACGATTCGAATGGTAATCCCGATTGGATTGGTTAATCACTAATCTCGCGAGGACTAGTCGTGAATAGTTGAGGTTACTATTCGATATGGTTGAGACAAATAATTTTTGAGAGATTGTCTACAGCAAATTGACAACGTAGTTGTCACAACCAAACATTTCTTTCCGTGAAAAGAAATATGAATCAATAATTTGTGTCTAATAACCCCGATCACCCTCACAAAAGAGCACGTAAGTCAAAAGAACGCTTTCCTGCGTTAACTTGCCGTGCTTGTCGCCCTGATTCGGTGGAGAGAAAAAAAGCTGACTGGTACGGAGGGTGTCGCGGTATCTGACGGTAGTGAGAGTCCCGAAGAAAGTGCGATGCCGCAGAAGAAAAGTTTAGGAGGCAACAGGATTTTTTTTCCGTCCAGCAAAAAGAATTGCTCGAGGGTGAGTCGATTCATCGGAATCGAAACTCATTTGCACTTAAAAAATGACGAGCGATAAAACTAACGCGTACACCGAGGTCGTGAATTACCAAAGAATCTGGGTTGGGAAAAAAAGAAATAACAGAGTTAAGAAAATCTCCTTGAAACGACATTTAACAAATGAACGCTCGCTTTATCTTCCGGAAGTAATTTTGATTCGACGAAAGGAGACGCGATGAGATGACGTTCTCTCATTTAAATTTTCGTCTTAGTCCCCGCGGGTGTCGCACAACGTTATCACCACCAAGGGTTTTCTTTAATTGGATTTTTTAATTGGTACGATTCTCGGTACATTAATCCTCAGCTAGCTTACCGACGTTTCGCGCCTCGTACTTTAGCGTCCCTTCAGCTTTTTCTTCCCCTCACCCCTGGCTTGCTTATTATTATTCTCCCCCTCCCACCCACCGCGTTATTACATCTCTGACGCGCTCCCTCTTCCAGGATTTCCGGATTTTATCCCGGCGAATCTTTATCCATCGTTCCGCCCCTCAAAAACTTTGCGGTACAACACTGATTCTTTTCTGCTCACTTTCTTCGTCACGATTTCGCGGGGATTAACACCAACCATGAGATTCATTCGTGCGTGCCTCAGCGTCGCTGGGAAACGTAGGGTTATGTAGCGGCGGTGCGGGCGACAATAATAATCGCAATAATCGTGATCACTCGGACGAGAGGAAGGAAGGAAAGGGGCGAGGAGAGCGGGAGGACGGAGGGCAGAAGCCAGCGGGCCAATTTGAATATGAATCCGAGTGCGAACAATGTCATCGGGGGTGTGTATGATGCGGGGATGGAAGAGGCAAAGGGGTGACCTGCTACGGTATATAGTATATGCCGTCAACCTATACAGTATATACGGTACATGGGACTATAGGTACGTGCCGTATCTCCCCCATGAATCGCGGCCGGCTGTTAACTGTCCGCGTACTCCGTTAGTTAGTTAACTAGCCAGTCGCGGTGACAGTCACGTAGCAGGAAAAGGGGAGGCGTGGAACAGAGCAGCCGAATGGTGGCGGTAGTAGCAGCAGCAGCAGCAACAGCGGAACCGAAACGAGAACAGCTCGAGAGAATTCGTGGAGCGAAGGGCGTGCGGCAGCGAGGCAAGTTCGCTCGAGTGGACGAGGACACATTTGAATCCGGAACTCTCATCAGAATCAGCCCTCGCTACGTTTAACCCGATAATTAAACTCGTAGCCCTCGACAGTTCGCCCGTACGAAATCCTCAGCCCGCACCGCTTCTCCTCCCTTTCCATTCACTTCCCTTTCCCGCAACAAGACCCGCACACGTTTCGATTCTCTCTCTCTCCCGTCCGCACATTCGCGGGCATTTGTAGGTGCCGCTCTACGCGTTGGTGCTCTCACTGGCTCTCTGCGTCCTCTTCGCCTCTCCGCGTTCACATCTATCTATATACTATTATAGACGACGCGAATGGATCGAGCAGCGAGTAGAAGGGCCGCGGGGAAATGGTGCGCGAGTTTCCCAATTTGCATTCGGACCAAGTCCCGCTGTGCAATCTCCAATGTACCGCGGGTTTCTCTTCGGGAGGTAGAGAGAAATCGTAAACGAACGCGTTAGCTCCGTTGCTTTGACGGGAAAAGGTCTTTTGCACTCGCGGCATTAAGCTCAATGGGCTTCTGGAGTATTAGCTTCTTTATTAGTTTGGGAAGAGAGGACTAACAAAGTAGATCCCTGTTCAATCATTTATTACAGCCTGGTATAAAGTACCTGAAGCATGGATACCCCAGACAGAAAATAAATTAATTACCGGTTCTCGAGCTTGAAAATAAGCAAACAAGCTGGCAAGAGTGACTTGTATTTATCACAAGAGAAATGGGGATAATTGTCGGTTCTCGAGAACGGAACTAGAGTGGTCGGGGAGAAGACAAGTAAAGGTCTCGGGGCACGCTAAGACACGAGATTTTGTTCCACTGTTTCTTTGCAGCAAGACGTGACGGACGCTTCACTCGTGTCTCAACGAGTAATGTGAGGGACGGAGCGAAAAGCCGAAGACTCGTCAGCGGGAAAGAAGGATAACGCGATGAGAAACGGGGTGATGTAGCTTAGCTAGCTAGGTAGCTACCTAGCGAGTCGCACAGTTACCATAAAAGGGTCGCGTGGCTTGGTAACATTCGCGAAGTGGATGGTTAAAGCCCCCGCTTTCTCTTTCTCCCTTTCTATCTGACTCCTTGGCTCTCGCTCGCTAGTGGCGATAGTGGTGACTGGCCCCAACAATTACACCCGAATAAAAGCAAATAAAAATCTCCCCTCCCGACTGGGCGCGCTCTATAAAGGATGAAAAAGTTGGAGAAGGCTAAACACGTGGCATGAGCCGGGAACAGAGCTTTCGGTGATCGTCTAGGCAGGAGAAAGAAGAGAGGAAGACGCTCGAAGCCCACTCAAAGAAAAACAAGGCTAGACCAAAAATAATGGCTTAGATCTAGCGTGGCTGATAGTTGCCATGGGTAATAGGAAACCGTTTAAAAATAGTCGTAGACGGCTATCCTGCGCACTGGTGAACACGACGATCACCCTCAATGCGAGTCAACCCTCACCCACTCAACCTGCACAAGAGGAGAGCCTGGATGTCGTGACTGCCTGTTCTCTCAGACCATCAACACATTTTTTATACTTCATATACTTGTCTGACATTGTTCTCCATGTTTTTTATTTAATGTATTCTATGCTTTGGATGATTGTGGCAAATAAACCGCTTGTCGCATGGATAGCAAGGCTGGCGAGGCTTCCTACGAACCACTACAGGCATCTACCGGTGATAGTAGCAACCCACCATTGACCACTGGACTATTTCACGCGGTAACAGCCAGCCCCACCAATGATCCCTAGAAAGATGCAAGGATGCACCTCCGGACAGTTCAACCCTGGAGACTGGAACGATTCTCAGGACTCTCTTATTCGGCTGATTCATTTGTTTCTCCGATTTCACCATCACTTGGCTTTATTTTTCTTCTTCCACCCTCCTGAACTGTATACGACTATCATCATCGTCATCTCCCTCTCAGTTGGTTTCTTCATCCCCTGGAGGATCGAGTGGCAGCCGCGGGCGAACGAAAGAGCGAGACTGCGATCAGGGCCAACCGAGTAGCGAGGCCTAGTTAGTATGCATAGTGCGGGAATACGCCGGGAATGAAACGTCAACCCGAGACTCGTCATGCCAGCCTCGTCGTATACTGTACGCGCACCCGAGACTTCTCTCTATCTACTATACCCTTACCCGCGATCACGCTCGGCTCCTTCGCTCTTGACGTCGCGTCCTCGCACCAGACATACGTGGACTATGCAGCATTGCTGGTACTCACTCAGGTATATATCGTAAAGCGTCCGCTGCAGAGCTCGCCAACCCCTGCGACCATTCCCAGAGCTTCGAAATCTTTTGCTCATTGCGATGCATACGTCAGCAGTAGCGTATTGAATTATCCAAGGCGCAATGGCTTCAACATTGCGAATAAATATTATTCTAGCCCAATAAGACTTCTGCTATCTCTTCAGGGTTTAAAATATTAGCCCAATCGTGCCTAAAAGGCTCTAAAAGGGACTTTCGTGAGAGGGCATCACTTGATGGACTGAGCATTGCATTACTACAGCAATTAAGAATGGACACATCGAGAATTGGCGTTGGAAAGAGACGGTGTAGCCCCGGAGGCTAGTTGGGGCAAAAGGGGTTGATTGCTCCTGCGATCATCATATCCACGCGGCGCGGAGGGTGGTAACGAGATCTGATACAGTGTATTATGCATTGAGGGTGATGACGGTGAATGTAGCAAGCTTGCTTGCTCGGTTAACAATGCTAATAATATCCGATCAGGTCGTTTCATCGTCTACTACACGAAAGGGTTGATGGAAGCGATATCAGGGAGGGAGAAAGACCCTCGTCCTCGTCGGAATATGGTTCACTCTCGCTGTCGCCTTCTCTCTCTTGCTTTTCCCGAGTCAGAGAGTCAAAGGGTTTCCCTTCGGAAGGAGACTAAGAAGCCAGCCCCGAAGCGTTTTCGTCAGGATGTCTCACATTCATCATGAGGGTCGTCAGCATCAGGTCAGACTCCTATAAATAGGGTTGTCTTCTCGTGGATGCTCCGTCGATAAGCCAATTAAAGCTCATTCATAGAGAGCTAATTATCATCCCTCCGGGCGGTGTGCACGCTCGCGCACTGCGTTATCACCCTCGTTGGTGTTGAGCAGGAGTCGCGTACGCATATCATTCGTAGTTCGTCCAATCGACGCTCTCATTCCAATGCTGTCTGCGCAACTCGTTAGTCCCGTTGTTTCGCAATAATGGCAGACCAGGAATAAAATGAAATCGCGCAGTTGTACGTGAAAACCTTTATGTGCTTGATTGATGAAACGCAATTACATAATTTATTTTGAATACGTGTATAAATGGCGTATGGGTGTGAGACCAGGGATGAAGGGTGTAATAAGCTTTCTATTTGCTTAATTCTTTTTCGCTTTTTATATTATTTCATTTTGGGAGTACGTAGTTGCAAATAAATAATTGCTTCAAGTGTTAAATATTCCCGGATATACATTATGCACATTAACACGAAAATTATACAAATCGATACCGGTATATTCATTATTAATATTTCAATAAAATTAATCATTTTTACATATAATAAATAAAAAATTTGATGTGAAAACGTTCCACTCAATACCGTAATATAAATTTTTTAATATATGATTGTTTGGACGCGATTTTGTAATATTAATCGTGGTACTTTAATAATTAATAATGAGCTAGCTTTAAATAATTGTGTCGAAGATCGTCGATGAGCACGTCTGCCCACCACGATTGTCAATTGTAGTGCGGACGAGCGAGACAAGATAAGAAAATGTCGATAATGTGCCTAACTTCTCGAATTCCATAGCAAAACTGTCTTTCGGGTACAATATTATGAACATAGCCAAGATTCACTCTTGTTCTGGAATTTGGCAGTCAAGATTTTGTCTTGTCTCGGTCTTGGTTGGCTTTTTTGACAGTTTCAAGTTTAACTTGAGTAACTACGGTCATGAAACGGGGGTTACACCAGGTTCAAGATGTCCTCGAGCCTGCACGATCTGCAACCGGTGTCAATAATGGCACACAAAGTAATCTACGGAATTTCGGAATTTCAGTGAATTATAAGCACGAATTAGAGAATAGTATCGACAAAACAAACCTTATTTTCAATTGCGACTTTCAGATACGCCGAAAAAGCATCGAGTGGGAATTTGCGAATTTTGTTCTCTAGTACGTTTGTTCGAATTGGAATAAATTGAATGTAGGAAAGAAAAATAAAAATATGTTCTTGAGTAGAATACGTTCTTAATATTAATGTAGAGGAATGTAGTGCCCCAAATGGGACGCATAAACGAAAAATGTGACCATACCCAAATTATATTTTTACTGCTTTACACCGATAAAAAAAATGATTAGAATCAAGAAATCAAATTATTGGAATCGACTTACAAAAACTCGATTACGAAACTCGACAGTAAACACACAGTAAATCATCTAATTAATGAAATAATACAATATAATACAAAATGTCGAAACTTATTTTTATTATGTTTTTTATTTTTTTTTAATGGTTTTCATTTCTTATTTCTGGAGGCTTCGCCCCCGGGACCACAAGTTGTTTTTCTTATTAGAGGGGCGCCCATCAGGCCGACCCACCAGCAAAATTGTCATATCACAAATCTTTTTTCATCAGATATCCAGTCATTTTCATATTTGATTATTTTACAGATATTTTTTCTTCCGATATTTTGTCGTTGGATATAATGTCGTAGATATTTTGTCATTAGATATTTAGGATCTGGCGTTTAGACGCGTCACCTATGTATCGATATCCTGCTATGTAATATTTCGTGGGACTAATCTCAATTTGAAAAATTACATTCTTACAAGGTGTAACGATCGCACCCCAGCGGACAACTTGCCTTCGCCGTACGGAGATCGATACCTTTAGCCCGGAGTAGTGGTGTGCTCAGCCGTGGAGCTTCTCGGTGGAGGTTGATGGAGAAGGAAGGTAGTAGGGTGACTTCGGGGGTGGGTATTGCAACTGGGCACCGAGATCATCTGCATACTCGTCCGCCAACGCTGTAATCCCCGTTTCCATCAGTCCTGGACCATCGGATTCCCCTTCTTCCCCGATCGCCGCATCCTTCACTTCACTCCGGTTCATCCAAGGAGCAGCCGGGCTCGTCAGTTCAGTGGTATTGCCCTCGAAACGACAAGATCTTGGTCAAGTAGGTACCGCCGAGGTCTGAACGAACGTCCCCTCACCTAGACACGCTGAATCTCCGACGAACACAGTGGATTGCAGCGAAGGAACTAGCGGGAATGATGGTCAACGAAGCTAAGAAAGCTTTGGTCGACGATAGGAAGCCCCCGAGGTAGAGTGTATGGAAGGTAGAGGGAATGGAAGGGGAGGCACTGTTGGTGTTCTACCCACGACGGATAGAGAAGGAAGCTAAGGGGTGGGTTACTCGAAGGACAAGATAAATTCAAATCCAAGACGCGGCCGAGTCCCAAACCGCAAATCACGTTCTCCTATTCCTATGTACCTTGCGGATCATCCCTCTTCGACGCTGACCAACCATCTCACGCTACCAACCTTCCTTCCTCCTGTCATCCCTTTACTTATACCTTATATCCAATGTACGGCTTCAACAGGGTCACGTACATCGATTCTGTACTTCTATATCGCTACTACGACACCAGTTTCCTTCCTGATGAAATAGTCGAAATATTGCCATCAAAATCTGTGAGCGGTGAGAATTGTTGTAACGCTCTTTTTGGGGGCAGCTTTACTTTTTGATCAATACAGCGAGGTCTCATCATTTTGCCGAAAAATCATTCTTCGAAACGTGATTTCTTATTGTGATTTCGACACATCACGTTCGGCAATACTTTTTATTGCATCTGTATTTTCGAAAAGAAGTATTGCTAAAAGTCATTTGCTCATATCACAAAAAGAAATCACGATTCGAAGAATGATTTTTCGGCAAAATAATGTGGTCATTTCAGCGCCATCTCCTGTCATACGTATCTGTAATTTACTTGCGTCACTCGGCCTAGGTTGCATAACAAAGTCAAAAAGATGCAATGACAGAAAGGTTACCATTACTCCTCTTCATCCATCTCTTCGTTTGCGGTGGTTCTAAAAGCACAAATGTACTACCAGAAAAGAGAAGGAATACAGTTAATAGTTTGCATCTTCGTCGGGAACATGTCACGTACGACGTAGCCTAGTAATACGTAGACTATACGATCTAACCTACAATACAGCAATACAGGTACACGTTAGGCAAGCCGTTTAAAATAAACGATTCCAGCAAACGAGATAAGAATGGAAAATCGCAAGGAAACAAGGTTCTATACCAAGAAATTAAACTATTTTATTTTTGAACATCATTATTATCTCGGTTAGGTTAAATTTGTAATAATACACAACGACACACATATTTCTTATCTGGACCTCAACGAATGCAACGCACGATGTGGTTCCCGTAGAGCAATACGACAGAAGGGTGGGGGGCGGAATATTTAAAGAGTGTAGCGGGTGGGAAGGAAGAAGAGGAGACGACGCGGGAATCGAACGCTCTCTCGACGTGCCGTGCCATCAATATACATGATCTATACACCATTTCGTTGTACGTTCCGCGCAGCCCTTGCCTCTATCCTCTCTCTCTCCTCTCTCTTTCCTCTCTCTCTCCCTCTATCCGTCCGCTTCTTGTGTGTGTCCTTACGGATGGAATTTTCGCGTGTGCGTAATCCAGCATTCGTGCACAAATCGTGCTTCGTGGGTATATGTCGTTGGGACGTCTGTGAAAACACACGGGAAGGCGCACAGACCGCTCGGCCCGGATGAACCACGCGGGGCACCAGCAGAAGCGGATACCAAAGCCGGTACGCGAATGTGCTTCAGACGGAAGCGAGAGCGGATCCCTGTCTCACTCCACATATATATGCTCGTTCCCGCGTCGTAGTATATGCATGTACCGCAGAGCAGCGAGCGCGGCAGCCAGGCAACCGCGCGCCGGGCCACGAAATTTGCATACATATGACGTCACACGCCCCGGCTCTAATATCTCCGGGGCTACGATGGAAATTAAGTCCCGAATCGAGAGAGGGCGGGAGGGATGCTGGCGCTGCTGCTCGTTGAGGGAACGGATCGGCACCGGAATCGCTTTACGGTGCCGTTCCATGACGAAATTCACGATCTCCACTCCAGTTACTTCTCCGCCCGCGCTATCGCTCTCCACCACTTCCGGTTAGCGTTCCTGTAACTACGCTCTTTGTATTATTGCTGTTGATGGACTACGTGCAAATATTTTGGAAATATGAATAATGGAGCCGTACTTTGACGAAATTCAGCCAGCGGATTTACGGAACGAATAAAATTATCGAGGAGGTCGAGGCAGAAAATCTCGAAAATGTATCGCTCTGTCCGAGAATATATTAAAAATTCTAAACGACTCTACGAACCTTGTTCAAGCTCGGTATCGAATATAACTGGATCACACTTTGCTTTAGCTTAGTCAAAATTCACAAAAATAGAAGGCTTAAACTTTTCTGCCAAGAATTAAAATCATTATATCTTAACCTAGGTATAAATTTTGTTGTAAAACTAATCGTCTTTAAGCATTACTTTAGTTGCAACGAGAATATTTATCTTCATATCTGACTGTAAATTTTGAGCCATATAACTAGAGCCGTTCTCGAGTTAGAAGCGTTTGAATTTCTTAGACGCCTGCGCACACGCACACACATTTTTGTCCAAATATGGTTTCCGTCACATTATGAATCTGATGGCATGAAAACCCGGCAAAAAATGTTTCACCATTATGAAGCTTTCTCTATGTGGAAGCAAAAGTCAAAGCATGTCACCTTCACGAGAGAATAATCAATGTCTTTTTTAAGAGTTGGAAGCCAGCCATCACCACTCGATACAATAGCAGTTTATATAATTCGCGGATCAGCTCGACCTCCCCCTTATTTCATCTCCCCCACAGCCCGGGGCACGGTGATCTTATCTCGCGTCGGAATCTGCTCTGCGACGATCTATCCTCGACTTTTAGAGCGCGTGCACCCTTCCACGAATAACGTCCTACCTCCTCGCTCCTCCAGTTTTGATGCTATTGACGTGTACACATCGTCGACTATACGTTGTCGACTTTCGCCGCTCTCTTACTCGATCGTGTTCGTCGGCGTCGTGTCCCCGCCACACGGAGGCCCTTGTTTTTTAATAGACGATTTGAATTTTTTAAATATATTCCGGGTCTTCTAAAAGTAGCGTAGGTTACTCGCGTCGGATGCTGCTGTTTTCTGCTTCTGCTTTATCGCTTCGATCCAGCGAAGGATCGCTGTGTCTCTAATTCTCTCCCTCTATTATTTTTTTTTTCTACCTTTGTTAAAATATTTTTTTCTTCATTGTGTTATTATGGGTTCGGAAGGGAGCCAGTGGCGAAAAATACAGACAGAAGGTTCGTTGGATGGTGTTGTAGTGTATAGCGAATGATTTTGAAATATTTGTCGCCAGGCATAAATTCGAAGGCGGCAGAGTCAGCTCATACTTAAATATGGACTGGATGGAGCCCCTTTTTATTCATTCCTTTCTCTCTTTCCTTCTTCCTTCTCTGGCTTCTGCTGCTCCTGCTGTTGCCGAATCTTCGTCTTCTTCGTGGTTCTTCTTCTGCTTCTTCTTCTTCTTCTTCTTCTTTTTTTTTCTTAGAGTCGCGAACCGCCGCTTCGGTGGCTGTCGAGTGGCTGGCTGCTACACAGTTCTCCGTACAACGACCGAAAGCTTCCTCTCTCCTCATCCTCTCATTCTTTTCGGGTCCCGACCTCCATTGTCTCGCGAGCGCTAATAAACTATCCCGCGGGCCACCCCCGTGTATAGATATCCATTGTTATTATTTTAGGTTCGAATGCTCTCGCTTTACGAATAAGATAAAGAGTACGGAATGAGAGAGAAAGCGCGTGGTGAATCGTTGGAAGATGTACAGAGAAGCGAAAAGCCCCACAACAGGAGGGCCCCATAGCGTGCGTTATGGAATTCCACTACTCTTTATCCATCCCCACCTCTCGTTTATTTGACTTTCTTTTCCCTTCGCGACCATGTACCCTTATTGCAACGGTCATCATTTATATTATTTCGCATTACCTTTCGTCGACGAACCTTTAGAAATTTATGAACACACGTTTCCCATACACGCCAGTGTATGAGCATGAATTATAAACACAAAACCGTAACAAAATAAAAACACCTAAAGGTAGAAGCGTGCAAATTTTTTTGAAAAAATCCACAAAGCCAAATCATTGTGACAAATCAATTTTAGGTTTATTATAGAAAATGGAATTTTAAAAATCACCACACATTTTCTTGAGAACGATTCAAATAATTATTCTACGTACACGGAAAGAAATGAGTAGTTGGTAAAACTGAAAAATTGGGTCTCAACTACCCGGAATCGTTGATATAGCGCCGACTACTCAGTTAGTAGAAGCGTCTACTTAGATGGTTAAAGAAACTGAAATGTCGTCGGTAGAATATCCGTAGTAACAGGAACCAACAAAAATAGTAACCCGAGCTATACGCTTAGTTAGTACATGCAATCTGTTTTAGTGCAGCTCTAGGTTAAAAATTAGATTTCATAACTCATCGTATTCGGTTCCGCTACCAAAGAACGAGGTTACAAAATGTTATGGTTACAATAAATGACTTGATGAAAAATGCAGTTCATCGCTATGAGCTTTTTAAAGGAGCAGAGTCATAAAAAATCTGTATATGTTAACGGTCAATAACTCTACCTAAAAAATATAACAATATCCATACCTGACAAATAATTATCAAAATACGTAATTAATATTTGACGAACTATAGCCCGCTGCAAACTGCATTTCTTTTCACTTTACACTTAAATCGTGTCCACACGTTCATCATATAACACAATAGCATTATTAGCCTTTGTCAGTCGCGAACTAAAAAAAATGAGTTACCCGAACCGACCGATTAGTGTTGGGAGGAAAGTGATTGGTAATGAAAAGTACCTCCTTTTGGAGTTTGCCGGGTGCTGGCAACATTCGAATCGTGTTTACAACTATTGCCGCCGACAGTTGCGCCACCTCATGGCAGTTGGTAAAAACAGAATTATGATTGGTTGTCAGAACCAAGTCGTTGGTCGTACTTACTATTTTTCGCTTACCAATCACATATAGTTAAGGATACTTTTTCAATTGAGTTTCCGTAACTAATCTGCGGCACAGCATATGCTGAAAATGGCTACTTATTTTTCCTTCCGTGTATTTAAGGGGTCTACCCTAATTAGACGGGCAAAAAAGGCTATTTTCACGAATTGTTTTGACCGGTATAAATTATAAATATGGATATGAAACGTGTTAGGCCTAAAAAATACCCTATTAAAATACACAAAAAAATGTTATATTCATTTTACTCAGTTTTCGTACAGAAAAATGGGAGAGAAGACAGGTCCAAAAAAAAATGGGTATGCGCTGTTGATAAAATCTCTGGAATGGATGATTTGAAAAACAAAAAAAATTATTTTAGATTCAGTAGGTAAACAGCATAGCGCATATCATACGATTTTTTAATTTGAACAAAATGACAAAACGGCGGCCTTTTTTCCAAAAACTACGAAAAAGCACGTTTTGATTCATCGATTTTTGCAAAAAAAAATAGTTATACTCAAAATTTTAAAATTTGTATGATATGCGCTATAGCTATAGTCATGAAGAACATGTGGTCAAGTTTTGGTAAGGTTCGGTTGAATAGTTCCGGAGATTTTAGCAACAAGCCGTCCAAAAACGTTATTTTGAGAAAACCGCGTTTAAAGTTTGCGGTGCGTATATTAGCGCGCTCAGGTAGCTAAGTAAACGTCCCTCAAAAGTACACTTAGACTGCTCAGATCTTCATAAAATTTTAGTATGATACTTTGAAATATGTATATTTTCGAAAAATGCAATAAAAAAATCGATTTTCTGAAAATTCTAATTAGGGTAAACCTCTTAATATAAACTGGTACGAGAAATTCTAAATAAAAATCCAACAATGTTTTATCTCTGATGAAACAACAATTGATGATTATTTTAAAAAATAATCATCAAACTATGAAAAATATAAATAAGCAGAAGGAGAGAATGAGTTATCAACTGTGGCAATGCAATTGAGTCGCAATATCGTCTGACGCGGGAATGCGCTAGAGCACATCTCGTCAGCACGTAACATTATACGTTTCCGAGGATGAGGACGAAACCGCACGAGGTACGTGAATCCGGGGGTAAATTAAGATTACCAGATAAGGAGAGAAGATGCTCGTCCGGCTGATGCGCCGAGCATATATGCGCACTAGGCTGGTACTCAGCTTCATTCCGAATTATATTCCACGGTGAAACACACGAGCCCGGGTTATAATGATAATCGCGTAATAATCATAACTGCTGATAGCGCGAACTCGAGAAGTGTTCTCTTCGTGTAACGAACTGGGGAAGGTTCGGCAGTGCATGAGAAAACCAAATAAAATTGCACGTGAGTGTCTGTGTATTTGTGAGAAAGACTGGAAGCTGCGTGAAGAAGAAGCGACGAAGGACGAGGGTGAAAGGGAAAGGAAGATAGCTCTCTCGCTGAGTAAAACGGGAGCCGCCCCGACTGTGTGATGTGCACACGCAACGCAACGCAGCGAAGCTAGTAACGTACGCGCCTTCTTCAACACGAAAAGAAAAAGGTAAAGAAATAGCGGCGCTCGTCCTCTTCACTGGGTAATATGAGAATCTCGTATAGTAGTGGCTAAGATCTAATCTCGCGGGCGCGTCTGTCCGCGGAGAGAAGAAACACTAGACACAGACACACCACGAGAGGTCGTGCGGGATATAGTATAACGCGCTCGCAGGATCCCACCAACCAGGACCCAACAACATCAAAAGCAAAACCACCGAGAGAAAACAGCCAAAGATAGAACAATACTAAGTCGCCTGTGGATGCTGTGCGGCATCTTCGTGGAAGAAACTTCCTTTTTTATGAATTAATATATTCCCGGAAAGCGCACCGGAAAAAAAAATTAAACAAAACATAGCTACTGTGGGTGCTCTTCAGCTTTTCATTAAGTTTCACTTACGAGTTAATCATGTTGCTTCTATCGGAGAATATGAAACTTTTTTTTTCTCGGCTTTCGACCTTCCTATAGATACTGTAATGTTTAAATCGGAAGACATTTCAATTATGACACAGATTGCTTCGTTTTAAGCATGATTTTTATTTTTTGGGTTCATAAGAGATTATTCATTTTGGCTTTACATTTTTGTAATACCCAGAGTGGGCCAAAATATTGAGAAAAGCGGTTAAAAAAAATGTCTGATTGAGTGCATGTGTGGGAAAGTTCATTCCGCATAACTCGTGAACTTATTATTTCTCGAGTACCAAAGTTTAGCAAATTAAACAGAAATGCATTTATTTAAAACAAGGAAGCAAAATGGCACCTTGTACATGCCTTTCTCATTTTTTTTAATGTTTTTTTTTTCCTTTTCATAAAGTTCCTTCTACGAGGAATCTAAAATGGATCATACCGGAGATAAAATAATTACTTGCTACAACCAAAGTATTGGTTGACACAACCAACCAATTTTCCTAATTCCCTCATAACTCGATTTTTTCATGACAACTAAACAGTATTGCACAGAAAGAACGACTTTGTTACGGTGATGAAAAAGATCAGGTGTTATTGTATATAGGTCACAGCCTATATAGCCAAAATGAAAAAAAAATCGTTAGACCCAACCAAGTGACTCAGTGCTCTGAGAAACAGACGATTACTTGGTTAAATCAACTTTTTTCAAGTGGCCGCAACTATCTTACTTAGTTGGATCCCGAATAAGATTCATTGCGTGACCTATTTAAGTCAACTAAGTCTGGATGGTACATGTGACTAATACCAGGTCGTTACACCGACCAACCGAATGGTTATGGCCATTCCACTCAACTAATAAATAGTTAGTTGGCCCAACGTAGCCGTTTTTTCCGTGTAATTGCACGAACCACCTTTTTTTGGTAAAAGCCCCGTCAGTTGCGGTAACCATTTATGATAGCCACTTCACTCAATTGATTGGTTAGTACAACTATTTGAGTTGGCAAGTGTTCAAACACCAGCTTACTTTCATAATACAAATTGCATTATTGCTTATTGTACTAGAATAAGCGTTTTCACTATAATGATGCTATTCAAATTTTTCTAGCACAGTGTGCGTGAAACAGGCACTACTCGCACTAGTGGCATAAAATTGTATACGATAAGCGAGAAACTTGTTCTGATCTCGTGAGATTACAACACTCGCCTTCAGCTCGTGCTGCAAACTCACACTCGTCGCGAAAAAGTTTCATCGCACTAGTATCGTAATGTACTAATCAGTCATCGCGAATCGCCCCTTGAACGGCATAATTAAGACTTCGAAAACATAGTATTGGAGTCTATATAGAAAAAACCACGCATCAGTGTCGATTTTTCACTCAATTAAACTTTATTTAAAAAATAGTACAGTTAGCCCAAAAGTATATAAAGAGAAATATTTTCTTGAGTGAATCTCCTCATATTATAGCCAAGTGTACAAATATATCTTTCATTTTGCACTTGACGTAGAGTTCTAGTTCAGTCACTAAAGAGAACAGATTTTGCAAGGTCCAATAATCTTCTTACTTACCTTTACACACATTTTTTTCCTGTGTACTAACTTTTTTTTATCAAATTTGTTGTAACCTCTGCAAAGTAATTTGCAATGGTAATTAGTATACATCAACTTCATAGAATCCTTTAGTAAAAACAGTTCAATCTTTTTAATCCAATGCGGTCCAGCAACACTACCTAACCTATGGAAAAAAATATCAAAATAAAAAGAAATTTTGTCACCGATGAATGAATGTGGATGAATGTGGCTCCACTTATAAAATATTCCACTTTTTGTGATTGCCTAGTAATATTTTTCATTAAAATAAAAGATTGTATGTGTGCAATTCTAGCATTGTTGAATTTACATGATTTTCAGATCTCTCAGTGATGCATTTACACATGTACTCCCAAAGATCGAATAGTATCTTCGACCATTGGAATTGTCGTGAACGTTATAAAACGAGAACTAATCAGAAATACTTGTGATTACCATTTGAAGGGGTTTAGATAATAAATTTATGAGTTGACGCAACTTATTTTTAAAAAACTGCAGTACAATAACTTGAAAAGGGAAAGTCAATGAAGAAGCAATGTGCAAGAAAATTGTGTAAAAAAGTGTAGAAAATTTCATTTTGTTTTGAAATGACTGATTTACATGAAAATTTACATCAAATTCAGAGAACCTGAAAATTGGAGCACAACGTGAATATATGCGATGAACATCATGTGAGTTGCGAAGGGACCTGCCCTTCGTTTCGGGAATTATCGTTCGGAGTGCGATCGAATCGTCAGATATAAATTCACTGCTCTGCCGTTTGCCTGCTTGCCTTCGTTTCTGTGCCCACGACGCGCGAGTTTATCACCAGGCGGAACAGTCGAAACGGCGGAGAGCATCGAAAGCAGCGATGCAAGCAAATGCATATGGGAGAAAGGACGACGCGAGTCAGCCGACGCCCTGCGCCGTGACACGCCGCACACCGGAGATAGCGATCGGTCTTTTGTTTCCGTTTCATCCCTCGTCGCGTCGCACCTCTGCTGCTACTCGCACTTAATGCCTCCCCTTCTCTTATACCTCTCTTCGATTCACTGCTGCTGTTGCATGCTGCATACTCGAACCATTAATTCATTTAATCGATTAATTTACTAATTCATGGAAAAAAAATTCTGACGTGGTTCAACTAACTATTTTTTGGGTGTGTATAAATTGAGTGCCATAAGCAGCCGTTTAGTGGGTGTTAAAACCGAATAATAATTCTGTCGAAATATGAAAATCGTTGTTTTTAATATAAAAATTATATTAGTCGGTCAGTCTAGTTATTAAAATAGTAGAGATAATTTCAATTTTCGATCCTATCTTAATTTGAAGTAGTATTATTTGTTAAATGAAATAGTAATTATTAGTGTTACTTCCCGAGACGTTGAAAAGAAATATATTTTTTGAGAGTTCCTGTTTGATTAAGAAGTAAAACTCAAATTTGAAGGACTCCGGTCGATGGCCCATTGGACAATGCCAAAACGTAAATGTATTTAATTTTAATATATTAATGTATGCAGCGTTAAAGTTTTTTGGGGTTTTCGGTGACCGTTTGACGGCCTCCAGATGCTGACAACGCACGTGCGGTCAGCGAGAATAATATAAAGAGTAAGATGAACGAAGCCCGGATTTGCCGAACGGATTTATAATAGCAGAAATTGAAAGTGAATATTATTGGAAAGAATGAAGATAAAATATTAATAAATTATATTAAGCAAAATCGCTAGGACGTAACAATTAGTAAATGATAATCAATAACTGTGGAGGTACTGTCCTATGAGTCAATATATTTTACCACGACTAATCGCTTTTTTTTGTTTCGTATAATTATCGGCTGCAGTCTGTTGTGACTAAAAGGCAAAATGAGTTTTTCGAATTCCAGACCAGAGCAATGTAAGGAACTCAACTTTGTCACCGTTCACGGTTTCCTAATTGTCCGGAAGCGAAGCCTAGAGAGCTCACACAGCATACCTACGTTAGCTCTATACAATTTATATCGTGCCGGAAGAGCTCGGCGACATTTGGGCGGCGAGAACGTTTTTCCACCAGCAGCTCGACGCGAGAACGACGATTTACGACTCACGCTATGCGTTATGTACATGCGTGGCTATGTGAGAAGTACTAACCGATTTCTAGTGGAATTTCTCGGTGGCCAGACGTCCGTGACACTGCTAAATAAATGCAACGACAATTGTTGGACGAAATTATAATTTAATCGGCCCAAGACACGGCCACATATACAAGAGCAGTGCATAAGTCCTGCCGCACTCCATCAATTACAACGGCGCGTGGAACTCGACTCGCATTATACTCCAGCAACGTGCGCCTTCTTACAAACCCTCTATTTCCGGTTCTCGATGCTCCACTCAAGTTTATATGTATATATAGCTTTACTACCTAAGCTTAACAACACAACACGCGTTTATTTCACGAACCTCGACTACTTGCTGCGAGAGCATATAAATTTATGCACCATGCGTTCTCTTCGAGAGTGCGAGCGCCACGAACGAGAAATTTTCACTCATGTCATTGTACTCATGCATTATTATGAATCACCTGACTGATTTAATTCATACATATAAAAAAAATTCAGCGTCAACATTTTTATTCTGAAGTGTTTGAAAAATTTTATATAATGTATCAAAGACTGCTTTGCACCTGTTTTGGATACATTTCGATAAGCATCTTCAATTTTTTAAATAGAAATAGTCAAAACTTTGGTAACGGAAAGTTTAGGGAAAAGTCAGGGAATTTTTATGGCGAGAAAAACGGCCACCATGTCATAGATTCGTCAATCGAATCTCAAAAACTTGTAGAAACGCTTCTCAAACTTAAGTACTGATTTGACTAGTACGTATCGAGGCGACTACCTTAATCTCGTTCCTGATGGTTCGGAACGCTAGGATAACAGCAGTTTATCCGTTGGTGCGTCCATTCACTGGACGCGGCGATGTGCATCATAAATCGATTGCTGTCTCGCTCGTGCGTTACGCAAGTGTAACGTTAGCTTGAACTCGGTTCGTTTCCTTCGGGTTTGCAACTTCCATGTCTTGTGTCTCACCACTTCTTCTTCTTCTTTTTGTTCTTGTTCCTTTCTTCCAATCGTAAGACTCGCAGCGCGGCTGAGAGGAAAACAGCCTGCTACAGCAGCAACAGAAGCTTATGTGAATCTAAAAGGCAGACTTTATGGTAACCAGCAACCGGAGCCTTGACATTCGAACGTTCTCCATAGAACTATACTTGTTATTCGCTTTCGCCCTTTTTCTTAAACACAAGAATCACGTAAATCAATACACGATCAATTGTATCATTACATCGGTAGCTTATTTGTTTATAGTTTGACAAAACACTCCAACCTTGTCAACAAAATTCCTATGATTTTTTTGTTTTTGTATTATTGTCGAACCAAGCAAAAGAAATTTTATTGAAAGGACTCCGTATTTTATCAATAATAAAAACTCTTAATAATGCATTACACGTAGTCACCGATGTTAATTAAAAAAATCGTAAATTAACGATTGCCTTCTTGAATGAACACACACTTTTTCACTGAATTAGCAAATAAAAAAAGTTTGTAAATGCACGTCCTACTGTTCGGATCAATTTTCCAAGAGATGTGTCTTGAAAAACTTACACCGCACAGAGAAGATATCGCGTTTCGCTGCCTTTACCACAAACAAAACGACAGACAAAAAAGCTGGAAATGTAAATAATAGAGGTGAAAAGAGAGGAACAATACTTTGAAGAGTGAGGCACGGATGCACTCGACGTCTGCGCTGGTTGTGCGTTGAGACGATGCTGAAAAGGAACTGCGGTACCAAAATTAACTGATCCCTACGCACCCGCTAATTTTTATTCACATTCAGGAAGTGTACGTCTCTCATTCGCCTCTTTGTCATTTTCGTCATCGTTCATGGCGGTATTTCAGCTACTCAAAGCTTTTCATTATGAAAATTCTTGAATGGGCAACTCGTTGGAAGTACTTACATTACAATCCGGCCATTACATCCAAAACATGTACAACATTTAACGATTATTAAATTGATTTTTACTAGTATCTTATTAATCGATTAAATTGTATGTTTCCTGGAGATCGTAAAATTATATCATTATGCTATTGGTAACTTAGAATCTTTCATTATACTCGTCTATATAAATGATAAATGTGTGTTTCCTTTTCAAGGTGTTAAATGGGATCATAAAATCATCGATGCTCCTAAACCGAGTTGCTCTAAGAGTCCCAAGGCAAAATGTGCGGTCCGCAACGTCTCGAACTTTCTACGACGGTCGAAATAAGACAAATGTAGGAAACAACTCAGCGATCTCACGAATGTCCAGGATCAGGAATCAGTTCGAAACACTGCAGTTCACTGGAGTGTCATTAGAATCGTTTAGAACTGGAGCGAACGCAACGGTTCTCAAATATGAGTAGAAAGGTCAGCAACAACATTAAATTGTCGAATCAAATTGATCCTATAAGTCGTAGTTAATAAGTGACATCCGTTAAAAATGTTAGTATCTCTTTCATCGCATTGTATTTGATTTTTATTATTTGTTATAAAATAAAAGATTGTATGTATATATATTAAGAAATTCTGATCTCGTGTTTTCGAATTACATAGTGTAAACATATGTAAAGGAAAAATCCGTAAATAAATGAAATAATAATAATAATAATAATAATAATAATAAATCAATAAATCAATAAATACTTGTACCCTACACTGTAAGAAAAATCTACTTGAAATTTAGTGTACTTCTACTGGACGTTTTTATTCATATAAACTAGTATATGAAATTTAGTATACAAGTGTAATGTCAAAGTATCGTATGGTAAAGCACATTCAATAATTTATTCAACCTTACACTAAAAGTACTTGAATTTTAGTAATTTGCTTTAATTTTACTGGAAAAGTACATGGATTCTATACCAAAATTGTTTATTAAATTTCGATGACGAGTTTATGCATAAAAACTTCCAATCTTTCCTAACAGTGTATATGAAAACTTATTCAGTTTTTGGGCAGTGACAACATTCATTTCAACCATTTTTACTGGCATTCTTTAAAAAGTTACTTTTAGTCATTTCTGATTAATAATTCATAAATCCGACTTACGGACTTTCGATCGAAAAATTCAATAGTGGTTAATACCGACAATTCTCGAATTTCCCGGTATTCTAGACTAAATCATAATTCTCCAAATAGATTCAAAACCTTATTCCATTTCCAAAGTCGTTAACAACCGAGTTCATACTGTACTCGGATTAACGGGCTGTGTACGTGCTCTACTCCTCTCTCATCTTAAGTCCGCACTGTTAACTCCTTTCTTCGTAGTCTACGATGACTAGCTCATCGTTTTACGTGTATGTGGCTACGCGCTTAAGCTCAGTCTCTCGCCTGTTTTATCCATACGATTATCTTAATTTTGCCGCTCCAACAGAAAACAAAACTGCATGAGAAGTAAGAGAATACAACATATTCTGGTTTTGTATGTGAAATAAACGAGTGAGCTGGAGACGGATGACGAATGGTTCCGGCCAAACATCGCGCATCACAGTCTTGCGTGGAACGTGATGATTCTACCCTCCTAGGGCTTGTTTTGTCGGGCGGCCGCTCGCGCGAGCTCGAACGACTCTACACCTTTTTCTCCACCGTCCGTAGCACGCCTCACACACACACGTACACACACTTGGTAGGCCCTTTTTTATTGGTCCCTCTCGCTCTCAAGATCGCGCTGTCCGATTAAGCAACGTAGCAGCTCTCCTCACCTCGTCTTTACCTTCTAACGACAAGCCGACAGTATACCGCGAACGCGTCACATGAATGAAACTCGTTGAACGACGAGAAGACGAGAGGCACGCACGTGCTATTATCTATATGTTCCTGCCCTTGTCGCTGTCTTTCTCAAGAGCTATGGCTCTTTTCGTTTGTTGGAATATTAAAATTCGTTAGACGACACTAGCGAGATTGAGCTATTACTATGCCCACTGGTAATCCGAGTTGAAATTATAAAATGTACCTGAATACGCTTTGAAAAAATCCACTACACCTTCTACGAATTAATTGTGCCTGACATAGCTGGAGGTTAAATTTGTGCCTCAGCGTAGATGTGGACACGTACCATCAAGTGACAAATTTATCCAAACCACTGGGTTATGGTTGTTAGGTCGTTAAAGTCGACTAAAGTTGTTTTATTCGGTGCTTCTATTGTACAAGCCTTTTATGAGTCGAATTATGCAGGAAATAAGAAGCAGCTAATGGAGCGTCGCATGAGACGATGTAGCATTTATTATATATGAAATTTCTGTCTTCCTTGGTTGGTCTTTTCCGCGGAATAATCTTTAGAATGCAAATAATGAAAAATGAGTCCTGTACTGCATATCAGGTATAGGGCAATATTCGAATAAATACATTCGAAATACTTTCGAATTTGAATAACTGTCAATAATTTAGAAGGACCAATATATGATTTTTAATTGTTAATAACCCCAATTTATTTCTCGTTATTTTAGAAAAATATATTAATCATGTAATGTTTTTTACAATTCCTCATAGTTATTCGGACCAAAATGTATTTTGAATACAATTTTATTCGAATATTGGCCATTCCTGCTCAGGTAAAAAAGTCATCGACGCGTCGTACGAGGTCAAATGTTCTATTACTGAGCCGCGGTGGGTCACCAAATATTTTGGCACGTACTCGCGAGGACGCTCACGAAAGGTTTTCTATTACACTCCTGCGCAGATATGCGGTTTAAGGGAACGGCCTAGTTTAAAACTTTCCTTTGCCAAGACAACATAGCCAATAGCATTTTGGACTATGATTAAGTCGAATTTTTTGAGTCTAAGTCGTGTATTGTGTTTGTAGAATCGTGTTTGTTATGTATTCTTCCGTTATTAATTAACAGAATTAATGAATTACTTACTGTTATTAATTAAATGTTTCAACCAATTTCTTAATCTTTCAAATGAAAATAATTACACAACTTAGTCAATTCACGGTGCTTACAATACAGATAAGTTGATCCTGCTAACAGAATAGTGAATCATGCTGCAGGAAAGATCTTAGACGGGTCGATTATTTATGGACCAAGCTAATATTAGCATTTAACAAATTATAATTATCATTAAACCATTCTGATAGTCAACTTCCAATAGGGAAAAAATGCATTCAATTAAAAAACGATTCATTTTTACATTTCCAAAAATATATGGTGTATTTCCAACTCGCCGTCCAATAATTACAATTTGATATCGAATTTGAGCAATTATGTACAATATAAAAATATTTACATTAAACAAATTGTAAGTATCATTAAACCATTCTGAAAGTCAGCTTGCAATAGGAAAAAATGCATTCAATTAAAAAAATGATTTATTTTCATATTTCCAAAAATATAAGGTGCATTTCTAACACGTCGTCCAATAATTACAATTTGATATCGAAATTAAGCAATTATTTACAATATAAAAATCTGAAAACTGTGATAATAGAAACCAAATCTAAGTTGAATTATAGGACATATTGTTTTTCCACTCGGGTATTGGAAGGCGAGTAAGTAGGAGACGTAAAGTGGAAGAATCTTCGAATCGTGGTCGTTTCATCGCCGTTTCGGTAGGCGTATGCTCGACCAATCGCTGTGTTCTCGTTACACAAGTGTCTCCTTGCGTTCGTAGTGAGTAACCACGGCCACACGGTACATGCACACACACACACACAGTGTACATACATTCATATACCTTGGAGCCCTTGCTCCACGTGCAACAATCTTCAACACGTATCTGGGTATGCATAATAAATGAGAGTACGCGAGTAAACCAGCCAAGAAGAAAGGGCACTCAATGTTTCTCGATGTATACACGTGATGACCACAATAAAGGTATTACAAGAGTTTTCGGTCTATCGGCCGAGTCATCGTTAATTTGGGTATTCATATCGTTTATCAAATATTGCTTTTCGTCACCTTCTCATAACCTTGCTTATTATTCAAATGTTTTCATGAAAACGTTCACATTAAAAGATGAAGATTCAACGGATATGAGTAATGTAAGGACTGGCCAATTTAATGTTCAATGCGAAGAAACCGCGAGCAGTTTTGCAGCAGTTTGGATACAGCGTTGCTCAAATAGGAGGACAGGGAAGAAGGGTGAACGTGGCGTGAATTCAAATGGCTAACTTTAAATGGCGCCTGTTGTCTAACGCAAGGATCTTTCTCACGTAGGTATAGCTCCGCTCTGGTGGCGGCGAGATACACGTGTATGAACACATGTGTTCGGCTCTTGGGAAGGAGACAGTGCAAAACAGCCACTCTAATTCCATCCCTTGGTCGTGATTCCCTAGCAAAGGCGCATATAAATGCATTACACACATTAGAACAAAAATAAATGAACCAGAGTTGTAAATGCCTAATACTCATAGCAATAATAATTATTATACGACCTGTTGTATAATTATGATTTTATAATAATAACATGTAGCGATTATAATACGATGAGTAAACTTTTGAATGGCTGCAAAAATGATTATTCTTTAATAAAAGTTCACTGTAATCGTTTTGAAAAATGGAGAGACATAATTAATGCATTAAGAAAGTAATGCATCAATTATTTCTTCCATTATTTCTAGTATTTCTTCCAATGCTAATGCAAAAATTACTTTTTTTTTGCTACTCAAATTTTTGCAATCTTTTTCATCATCACTACATATTATTATAATTATTAAATCATAATTGAAAAATCTATTGTACTGTAAACTGTATCTCATGGATTGATGGGAACTCACAACTCTGAAATGGACCATACTTATTTTCGAGAATAGATTCAATTGTTAACTATACAGTAGAACAATTGTTAAATATAAAGTATCTTTGCGAGAACCGGGCGCATCCAACAAGCGCATGACAGCCGTTCAATTGAAAATTGAGGTTCTTAAAAAGAAGACATAAAAAAAGCATTCGACTTTCTTCAGATGCTTCAAATAGATACATATTTGAACGTTAATATACATATATGTCAAATTTTAATAGGAAAGGGGGCAACAATGAGCCATTTTTTACTTAGATTCGTCAGTATTGTTATTAAAAGCACAATATGACAGGATAAATTTTTCATCGATTCTATTCAACCTTTGGCCACACACTGAGCCTGCAATGATAAGTTTCAAATTATCAAGGATGTATAAAAACTTAGTTTGAAAATCTATCAGAAAATAGTTCATTGTGCCCCCCCCCCCCCCCCCCCCCCCCCCCCCAGTAGGGTATTGTGGGCTATACAAGAGGGAAGAATAATTGTGGGCTATACAAGAGGGAAGTTGACATGCCACTTGATCTATATACATCATGAAACTGTCAACTTCAAACTGTCCACTATTTAGACTACACCCCTCCTTTCATCACAGATTCTTCCGCCATCTCTCTTCCAGTTGTCCTCTTACTGCTTTGTTTCATATTTATTCTTACTTAATCTTATCTTTAAAAAATAAATTATAAAATCCATCATACTTGGACTTGGATGTTGGAATTATCTAGGACAAATCTACAAGGTTGGCTCATTGTTCCCCACTAACACTCGTAAACATTTATTTAAAATAAAATCATGCATCATTAAGTAAAACTAATGTAAAATCGGCACACAGCGATACAGAAAGATGTAAAGAATCGTGTAAGTCGAGCGGAATTAGCGATTAACAAAAGTTAGCTTAGATATAAAAATTTTGCGAAGGGTAATAGTTCTTTTTCAAGCGGCCAAAATGTACTTGCAATTTTTGTGTGTTCAGGGGTAACTTAACTCAAAATTTACTTGAATGAGTACCAGCCAAATAAACCCACAGCTTAATTTTTAAGAAACTAGAATTTTTGGCGGTCTGTGTTCTCCGATCGACGCCGTTGCTCACTGTTGCCTACGGCCCATTGTACCCCACTCTCCCCTATATCTATTTTTTTCATGTGAAAAAATGTCTCTTATGATCCCGTCCAGAAAAACACCACGTTCCGATTATCCGATCTGATGATTATCCGAACCAGTTTCGCTTCCAATTCGATAATCGAGTTTCTACCGTATCCGGAATCGTTTAATTGCGTGCCCACGGACAAACCGTGAACTTCAAATACCTCAAAACCATTTTTCTATTTTCTTGATTCAACTAGAAACAGCGAATTGATCCAACAAAAAAAAACATTCGCACTATTAGATCCTGTAATTGATCACAATGTTATAAGAATCAATGTTATAATCGTAGCGAGAATATGGACCCAACCAAGTCCTCGTGTCTCCTTGATTCTCCTCTGGATTTCTCTGACCTGCTCTGGTTGGTTGTGCGCGTCCTTGTTCCGGAATTCATTGCGCTGGCGGAGGACAGAGACTCGCCGCTTAGCTACAGGAGAAACGATAAATCGCTGAGGGTGAACGCGGGCGTCTCGTAGATCGCAATTATGAGAGGCCGGGCAGGAGTGCGCGAGGATCGCGGCACGGTGTACACCGCGGAATCGCGAGAGACAAGAAAGGGCGAAGAGAAGCATAAGAAAGAGATAAAGTATGGGGGACGCACACTTCTTGTTTCGTCTTACGGGGCGCTATATCTGCGCCCCGTTTCCACTGTTCTTCTTCCATTTGGCTCGCTTCGGACTCTCATTCTCGATCGCACACGAGGCGTGTATAATAATACCCAAGGAAGAGCTTCTCGTACTCGTGCGTGCGTGAGCTCTTCGAGTAGAAGAAGCCGATTCCGCTGCTGCTACTTAGCACACAAAGAAAGTTTGGAAAGTACTTTTTTGCCGGGCGGCTTTTTTTGCGAGGATCCTTGAACGAACGTCGTCCAGTTCCTCCAGCAGAAGCCAGCATGGGGAGAATCTTCATTCCGACTTACTTCACTGTAGCAAATCCTTCTTCTCTCTCTTTTACTCCTTCTTTCTGATCCTCCTGGTCAACTGGACCAGCCGCGCCCTCCCGCATGCTAATGCACACGCACGCACGAAGCGCAACTGTTCTCGCGACCTTCCGCCGGTGTCCACCTTCGCTCCCGTATGCCAGCCTGTTTGCCTGTTTGCCCGGTTGCCTGCCTGCCTGGCTGCCTTAGTCGATGAGTCTACCTCGCCTCTCTGCTCTCTTCTTTACTTTGCCAAATTTGATCCACCAACGAGATTCGATCTGACGTTCGATCGCTTCTTGACTCATGTATGCTATGCCAAGTTCTCCGTCAACAGCATTCGAAACCAGTAGCAGTAGCACGTCTTGTTCTCTTTTCTCCTTCGTCCTCTTCTGATCATGATGAGAAGACCTCACTTGGATATTGCCACAAAATAATGACGACGAGACTTATAACGGCATGTAGTCAATGGGTGGGGGTCAAAATAGCGAATTACCAAAATAGTGAAAGGTTAAAATAGCAAATCTCGAAATTAGCAAGGTCTGAATCTAGAATGGTCATCATTATGAAATTCGGTATTTCAGCCATTCGCTCCTTCAGCCATTCGCTATTTCAGCCATTCGCTGTTTTGACTATTCAGTATTTTCATCTCCATCTTATTTAACCGCATTCAAAATAGCGAATGATAAAAATGGCGAAGGGCTGAAAAACCGAATTCCATATTTATGGACATTCTACATTTAGACGTTCCTTATTTTTTAATTCCCTATTTTAACCTTTCGGTATTTTGGTTATTCGCTATTTTGACCCCCATCCTAGTCAATGATTAGTCTACGAATGGTTTCGATGTATACTTATGTTCCAAACAATGCTGAGGCATTTATGGTCCATTGGGAACATGAGGTTATGTTTTGTTACCGACTGAGACGCGATACTCGAACATGTGCGATGAACGTGAAGCTAGCTCAATTTTGTAAAGCTTGAGAAATGACGATAAAAAATAGTTTAGGAATTCGACATTCTTGTCTGAGACACAAAGACTAAAATAAAGCAGACGCGAAGGCAATCTCAAAGGGGCACAAAAGTGGCTAAGACGAAGAAACGAGGAGCGTGCGACAGACGAAGATAGCTGGGGATCCTTCGGCCCCATTGTCCGCCCATTGCCGTTTAAATTTGAATCGTCGAGAATCTGATCGTTTATTGTTTAAATTTGTAGACTCGCTCTTAATTTGAATTTAAGATTATTCGCTGGCGCGTTGCGAGAGACGACGACGGCGACGACATCGAACGACGACGATTTGACTTGGTGATGGTCGTCAACAGCAGCTCGGCTTCCTTATATATACGCACACTCATTTATATATGACACTGTAGCGTGTATACAAGAGGACTTGGATACAGCTTATACGCCCTAAGAAAACACATCCCGAAAATTCTTCTTAACAATTTAAACTAGGAGCCATCTAATATTAAGTACTCGGCACCATTGCTACATCCTTAGCTTATTGTATCCCGACTTATATCTCATTATGTGAGTAAGGACAATTTCTCAAACTCAGACGTATTAGGATTTTTGTTTTGTTCTTTAGTCTCACGCAGTAGGACCAAAATACTTCTATTGCGAATTGACTACCGTTCTGATTACGTAAAAGTCATGAATCAAACATAAACTTCAATGATTAAATCTCGATACCCAGCGAACACAGTGAAGTGGAACAAATTTTTGTGGAACCTTCGCAACAAATGAGCTTTCCAGTCTCTTTTTGGCAATTTAGGATTGTTCATGGTATTGCTTGGTATCCAATCTGACGGTCCTAAAAATAATAGTTATTGAACGACTTATTGACACGTCGAGTTTACAGCATCAATGGAATATTACAGCCATGACGTTTGAGTTTTCACGGTGGTCCAGCATCCAGACTGATATTCTCTATGTCCTACTATCGCATAGAGATTTGTTCGCCTGGTATAATCACGGTGACCCCGCACAGCGAGGCATTTGTTATTCCGACTGTACTTATCTACATGGAATACCAAATAGGGGGATCAATGTTGAGGGCAGGCCGCGCGTCGTTGGTATATACGAGTTGGCTCTTGTCGCTTCTCCACTTGGCTCCGCGCGTTCTCTGACTGACTGACGTTAGTCAATCAAACGGAGAGGAAAAAATACTCACCTTGGCGAGTACGACGCGCGCGTCTCGCTCGCCTCTTCCATCGTCTCGGTTGTCCTCTGGCGTATACAGTTGAATTCCAACAACCGGCGGCGCTTTGGACTTGGTGCTCTTGTTTTATACGACCGCCTCGAAATCGAACCGGGCCCTCCACTATCCTCTCTTGATGCCCTCCGTCCACCAGCAGGAGTGCCTTTTCTTTCTCTCAACTCGAAGCCCGATCGCGTCTTTCATCGCTTCCAGATTGCCGAGTTCCAGGCATCCTTCAGTGTCGCCTTCCCTTACACCTTGCAGAGCCAACCTCCGCTATTCCAAATCATCTCTTTTTTCTCATTATTTCGACTCCGTCTCTTAATATATTCATGGTAGAGCCTGACTTTTGATGTATCACTGATATTTACGATGACTAAGAGGAAATTATGTTATTAGTAACTGTACGGTGACAACTGTCCCTTTCTAGTTCGGATGATCAATTTTTTTATCTGTGCCACGAATACCGAAGATGGACTAAAAATGAATAGTTGTCACTTTACGATTTTTTTTTGACTGTGTACTACTAGCATTTCTCTGAGTAGGCGTAGAAAAAGTGTATCTTATTCTTTTTTCGAAAAACTAAGTCGGCGATAGGAATCAGAGTGGTGCCTTCATTCCATGCTGGTCTCCAATCCGAATTCCATCCTGGATTAATTTTCCTAACAGTGATTCGCAGTAGGAGCGTCACTCGGGAAAATGCACAGTAGAAAGTGTCTGTAGAAGCTGACAGATAAGAGATATTGAAGAGTGCCGCGAAGATTCTGTTATTATCTTTTCTACTATTTATTTATAAAATTTATGAAATCTACAATTTAAAGAAAAATGTCTACTAAGGGAAATATGAATTATATTACAGGTCCACTAATCTAGTTCACAATCTATACTTCACGAAATAGACATTTTCCATGATGGATGGTTTTAGAAATCTTATGTGAATGACTAATAATTTGAGAATTTAATATTTGATACAAATATTATTAGTAGATTTCTTATCAAAAATAGTTAAATACCAGTCATGATAATTTTGTATATCTGTGACACAAACCATATTGTACTTGAGAGGATCTTTTGATTATTAATGGTCTTACAAATCTTATGTAAATGATTAAACAGTAGCAAACTGCTTACTCTACTAAATCACATACCTTTTTTCATTGCTCAGTGTTGATGATTCTCTCTGTAGATGTAAAACCGAAGCATACATTTTAGCTTGCGGTCATAAAAAGAATTGATGAAAAAAGAAATGTTTACATTTAAGGTAAAGTATCAGAGAGTACAGATTTTTGATTGGATTTCAATTTCAAGACTGGGATTTGAATGCAGAAGGCACACACCAAATTTCATTGCGGTCCATACATTTTTCCAAAAGTTATTGTGTGTCCGGACGGCACCGACGGCCGGACAGACAGACAGAAATGAGTTAACGTTTTTTTTAGAATCTAGGACACGCGAAACATATATTTCTATAAGAATCAAAGTATCAGTTTTTTTCATTGCAATACTTTCTCTGTTTACATACTCCCTACATGATAAGAAAGTAAAAATAATGTGTTAGTTCCAGTTTGCAGCAACTAACGTTGCTAAAAAACAAATACAGTGTAACTTTCACCTAATTGAATTAAAGTTTGACCGTTCACGAAGATTTTGTCTGGTCGCTCCGACTCAGTATAAGTTTTACGAGTCCTTCTAGGACTGTATAATAGAATAATAGAAGAACGGAGCGAGTCCTAGAACGGATAGACCGAGGCTCTAAAAAATACACGTAGAGAAACGGGACGGAGTGAAGACGGGATGAAAGGGGACAGTGCAGGAGACAGAATTGGTAGCGGGTAGCAGGTGACGCCGTCTCCACTTGATCCTCTATCCCTCCTTTTATTTCACTCACACATACAAGCACATCGACGCTCTTTCCTCGCCGTGGAATAAATTTAAATTTGGCCGGGCGCATCTGTTGCGCCCGTCGGCGGGCGGATTAATTAGGGACGCATAAACGTCCCCATATTATACCTGATACATACACTCCCACATATACACACCACGTATATCAATACACGGCTCAGCCTTATTTGTATTAATGCCACAGAGCGTAACAAAAATTATTGTGTGCGTTAGTATATGCGAAGCAAAGCTATGGCGTATATAAATGAGCTGAGTGGATGCTCAGGTATTCTCTCACGATGCACCCCCGCGTAAGGGTACACAACACATGCGCGCGCGCGCGCGCGCGCGTCTACTATCCTCAGGGCTTGCCAGACGAATGGGAACACGAGAAGGAGAGACGAGCCCGACGAGAGAAATTAAGCGAATTTGTATTCGCGAATTATTCATAATTGAGGGGCGCCACTTTGTGGATACGGAGCCATAGGAACACACAGGAAATACGAGGAGGAGGACAAGAGCGCGACTCGGCTGCACAACAAGATGCGGAGAGACGAGGAAGGAACGAGAATCCGCAATGTAGACCGCACTGCTAGCCAACTATATCGCTCGATGGGACGGATCAAACGACCGGTTGCTCTTTTGTTCGTTAATTCGATTGTGCGGAAATTTGAATGTCAAATTTACGCCCAGGCGCCTCCGGTATGTTACCGGCTATTGCAATCGCAGATACCCCGAAGGGCTTTACGAAAGGGTTCATTAGAGCACTCTGTATATATACAATACTGCATTGTTACTGATGATACAAGTGATATTGACCATATTTTTATAAAAGCGTCAATTGAAATTCAACGTTACGATCGAAAACAATGGAAGTCTGCGATTTTCCGAAATTTTAATGGTGGATGCAAAAATAGAAAAATGATGGCGCGGAGACCGGCACTTTGTTTTCTGAGTAATTAATCAAGCTTTAAACGCCATCTGTGAATTCAGGATACGTTGAATTTTCTTTTTTTTCAGATATTTCTTTGAACTTATTGCGTGAACTCAAAAATGTAAAAATATGAACGTGATATCAGTGGTGCTGTGCCCGAGTTATATGATAATTTGGTGATTAGTCGACTATTAGTGGCCCAATTAAATAAAGAAATCTCTCTCTTTGAACGTTTCGACCTGGTATTTTTTTCAGGATTTTTAATCATTAATGAACTATGTGTGTGTTTGTATCGTCATTGTCTATAATGTAAGATGTTACAAGTGCATGTGTATTCCGTTTTGTTTCCCTTTTGACGTTGATTACCACAGTCTCTGACTCATGTGTTGTCGATTTTGAGGTTATCTTTTTTTTATGTCATTTCCAGTAATCTTAGGTACTCTAAATTTTTCACATGTTGAGTCAGAGAAAAAAATATGAAGACAACGGTCGAAACAAGAAAAAATTGTCGTCGATTGAAATGTTAGCGCACTGAAATTTTTTTTTTTTTCATTTATTTGGACAATTAATAATAAATGTTTATTAAAAAATTCATAAATATATAATTAAATTTTTTTTTTTAAGAATAACATAAAAATGGTAATTTCAAATTTTATACGCCAGTTTTTTCTCTTAAAGGCTGTCAAATCAAATAAAAGGGGAGTTTTAACCAATTTAATTGGTTTTAGTAGAATATTTCTTCAGCGAATGATTACAAAATGGCGACGCACCTAAATATTTCGTAAACACTTGGTACTTGATAGTCTCCAGCCTACGACCTACTCGACTACCCGTCTATCCTACACCTGCGAAGAAATATGCACGGTTCCGATGCACAGGCCGTAATGTGAAATGCGAGGTACTAAAACGAGTCGGTAAAAAAAAATTACCTTACAAGGTGAACACAAATGTACACTCGTGTGTTGGGATAGATGGTACGGATGGGGCAGAGGGTTGTGTATGTGTCGCAAGGAGTTAGAGAGTTAGTGCGAGGGGACATGACCTCCAGGGTGAAGCAAGATGCTGTCGGGATGCTTTTAAAAAAATGTACTTTGTAACTTTATAACTTTTTAGAGGTTTACGTCGTTAGACAGCCAAGGGAGACGACTACAGACGGGGAGTTATCCTGCTACTTTTCTCCTCGGGGCTTCTTAATAAATTAAACAAAATTAGCTTTCCTCTCGCGCGCACCACGGATAAATTAAGTGGCGTAGAAAAACAGACGCGGAGTTCACTCACTTCCCTACGTTAAATCCCATTGGCTGCCGTAATTCACCAACTTTTTATTGCTCTCCTTCGCACCTGCTGAGAAATGAACGAAAATACGGGTCTTGTCGCCGAAATTAGTCTCTGGAATCGTCAACACTTAAACACAGTGGCCACTTTAAGAATTTTCCATTTTCGAGTTCTTGTGACTAGGACCAAATATCCCAAAAATGTTTTGAACCTTTTTCTTTATCAGTAAGAAGAATATAATTTCAATTTTCTGACATTGAAATCTTCATATGTGTCGCGAAAACACTGGAAAATAGAAAAAAAAAGTAGGAGCATAGCTATTTCAACAGTTTTGGCCACCTTTGCACCGGTTTTGGCCACAGTAATGTACCGGTTTTAGCCATGCTTAAGATTAGAATAACTCAATATTCATTGCACATTTTTATAGGGGTGGTTAATCAATGAAAATCGTATTTTTATGACAGCATGCAATTGCTCTACACGAAAATGTCTTTAAAGCACAGATGCCATTTGTGAACCTAACTAACTAACATTCTTTGACATTCGTCTCCTTTGTTTTGCACTTTCTCGTAGCAGCTTTCTTTGTCACGAATTGTCATAAATTACATTAATGTTTTACACTTTTATTTTTACCAGAGTTTTTTCCGAAAGTAGATTTTCGAATTGCATAATGATGGAAATCTTCAATATGAAATGAGTTTTTCACATTTTACCTATTTTTTACCATACATTTCTAAGGATATATTTTTCTTGGCGTTTTTTAGTTTTTTTTCGTCCTGTCTTTATAAATATACAAATTAATCATGTAATAATTGACGAAAAATCAATCATTGTATTATCATGACCATATGCGGGGCATCTTGCATATTCTATGTACCAGTTGTGGCCATCATATTTTTAAATAAATTTATAGCTTTACTCAGAACTTTTAGTAAATCAACAGTTGCAGTGATGCGTTTTAAGATTGATACGTGCAAAGCTACATGCAATTCATCAACTATGTAACCCAAATATGTATCTAGCGCTTTGGTCAAAATCTTGTCGAATTACCCAATGAGTTGAGAATTTGATGAATCAGCTGATAATACTTCAATTGTTGAGACATTACTTTCTGTAATGGAGAAGAGCAGACGTAAAAATGACATTAAATGTTCCCAAAATCTACAACGTCATGAAAAATCATGATTAAATCTAGGTACAGAATTAAAATAGCCACGAAAAACGTATTTGGGTTGATCACAACCGGTACTTATACCTTACTCATTTTAAAAGCTGTGTCTCATTTCAGTGTTTGTTGTTTACCTTGATAATATTTTTTTTTAATTCTAAATAACCAAAATTCAATCAGTGTCTTAAATTTATCATATAATACAGTCTGATTCATTTATTCTCAAGTACACAAAAAATCTATTAACTGAACATATTGACAGATTGTCAATGCTAAAAAAAAGGATAAAAAAAGTTGCTTTTTATTATTTTAGCGTGGACATAGAGAATCACCCTCGGGCTAAGTTTTCCGACACAGCACACGCACCACTCGCTGTTATTGTGTCCGTACGTCGGAAATTAATCTCATCCCCTTTGGATCACAGTAGTGATCTGAAGGGGATGAGAAGGAGCGGACAATCGAAAAAATAAAATCGAAGAAGGCAGCAAGGGTGGACACGCTGCCTAAAGAGTGAGAGAAAGCTCGTTGCAAAAGCATAGTAACGACGACGACGAGCTGTAAAGAAAGCACACACACACTCCGTTATAGCAGCGCGAGAACCGAGTGGGGTGTGAGAAATATGAAATATGAAGGCAAGTGAGGGCCGCGCCGTAGAGAGCCAGCAAGCAGGGCCCTTTTTTCCTTCGCTCGTCGTTTTGTTTCAACGGGGGCGAACGTCAACAGGGTCGTTTGTCAGCTTTTCGTATTTTCCAGGACCAATCGTTTTCCCTCCCCTTTCCTCTCTCGCACCCCCGTCCGATTTCACCATATAACCCGCTATACACGGTTCAGCGAGAGAAATAAATTGTTCTCGTTACCACGGGAACGAGAGACGCGAAGGAAAAAATAATAATAAATTGTTATTAGCCAGCGACGTTATTCGATATCGAAGTAATAAATATTCGACCATAAATATGCTATTAAGTTCTTATCGTACTTTTGGTTTAACTAATTGACGCATTTTCAAGGGTCATACATTTTTCTAAATATAAATGAGATATTTAGTGACGAAATAAGGTTCATTAAAGTACGATGATAGAATAATAACTGATTTTTAATAAGCAGGGAGGTTATTTAATAATAAATATTCGTCTTTGAGGCATTATTATCATTATTTTTAGTGTTCTTGATTCAATCCTTTGACACATTGTTACGGTGAACATTTTCAAAATATTGAATATCAAAAATAAAATAGAAAATATCAGGTAGAAAATTATATAAAAATAAATTCAGGTAAAATGTTAAGTGACGAAGTTTAGATATAAAAACAAGTAAGCACAGAAATAAATTAAATGTATTCTCAGTCTATGAATCTTCGCAACCCTTCTGTCGTGCAAAGTTGTTAACTCATCCAAGCGATGACAATATTTTTCCACTTGAACGACTTACCGAACACAGCCGAAGCGCCCGCGGTGTCAGAATAAAATGTATAGTATAAAATATATAGTCCTCGTATACGTTGGCGAGTCCCGTTTGTTTGGCTGTGCGACGAGATTGGATTTAATTAAGGATAAAATTAAAGCCGAGTCGAGTAATTGCATGATTAGCCGCAGAGTAGAAAGAGATATATACACGTTGAGAGAAGCGATGCAAGCGGGACGGTGGATGGCAATCCAATCAACGTATTCGCCGCGAGTGGCCAATCAAACCCTCTTGAAGGCGCTACCGTCCAATTTGCATGAGATTTACATGGCTAATCGAGGATATATATCCACTCTCGGCAGCACCATCGCTTCAACAGTGAGTGAGTACAAGAGAGAGAGAGAGAACAAGAAAGGAAACCGAAGTCCCGGAGTTGGACTCTCGTCATCGTTTATATACTTTTCCCGACCCGCCGACCTGCAATTGAGAAAAACGAGATTGCGCTAAATTGTCATTACGATGCCTCCGTTTGGCGTGGTTGGTCAATTAACGACCCACTCAATCGACAATAATCCCACTTTTATGAATCCCCTCATTTTTACTTAACTCTTTCACGTCCAAAAATGGATAGCTTATCACAAATACCGTAGGCTACTCGCACCAAGAAGAACTGTATCCGTTTTCACAAAAAAAATGTTTTTCGTAAGCCAAAAAAAAGCAGGGTTGGGTAATATTCGAAAAATACTACATTGTGCACCGAGGGCGGAAAATTGATCATTTCAGACGAGTGTGTTGGGTGATGCCTGAGGTGTGCTAAAAGGGATTTTTGGGACTTTTTGCACCGCGAGGGCACACTCAGAGAAAAGCATATCGTTTATTTAACAATTTTACATGGTAAAACGAATATAGGAAGGCCTGCAATAATATGGTTCAATAAACGATACTTGTAAAGTTGTTGGAAACAAACGTTGAAATTGTATATGCAACAAAACGGCATACTTGAAACTATTAGAATATTTTTTGAAACTATTATCATTTTAATAATTGCTACTATAATTATATTTGCTAGAACTATAAAATATAGACGTTCCTCCTGGGAATTATATTAGTGGTTGATCCAACTATTTCCTTATATTTGCTATAACCATAAAATATAGACGTTCCTCCTGGGAATTGTAGTTTATAGTTAGATTATCGTCAGTCCAACTATATTATTTTCAAAATTACCATATTTTTCTCTCATCGCAGTACCCAACACACGAGGTGGAGAATGTCAACTCCGCCGGCGATGCAAATAGGATTTTTTCACATACGTGTCACGGAAAGATTTTTAAAGGTTCGTCAAACCAAGGGCACGAACCACCCGAAAAAACTGTCACCTATAAGAGTGTGAGGGTAAAGTTGGAAGGAAGAGGGGGGGGGGGGGGCAGTGCCCCGGTTTAATTTGTAGAAATTATTTTTGAATAGCGAAAACAATATCCCTGAACTAGAATCTTTACTGAACTTTGAAAGTGGATCTTATAATTTGTTTTACCAACCAAAAGTTCAATACAATAAGAATTTCAGTTCTTTGCGATGCTGAATTAAGAAAACGGATTCAAATGGAACAGAAACCTTCACAGAAAGAAAGAGACTAAAAGGGAGAAAAGTCCCAAGGATGGAATCTAACACCCTAGGGCGGAAAGTAACTGCCTAGAGCGGAAAGTAACTTTCTAGGGAGGAAAGTACGTGCAGCTATCTGAAAAAAATATATTCAAAATACTTTATCATTTAAGTAACTGTCAATAATTCTCGCCCAAAACCAATGATACGGTGTTTAATCAGTATAATTGACTGTTTGTTATTTACGAAATATATAATAATCATACAATGCTCTTATAGTTATTCACAATTATTTTGACGAAAATGTACTTTGGATACCATTTTATTTGAATATATTGTCCATCTGACTGACCGAAAAAATGTTTCCGCTTGCAGCAAAACGACGTCAACCCCTTCATAGACCAAAAGAATGCTTCCGCTCACGGAAATGGAAACTTTTTAGTGGGCCAAATATGGTTTACCGGTTGCAGCACTAAATTTGACCGGGAGGAGTATCAATTCCCAGAATTAATCGATGTGGTTTGTTGGTGCACCGGAAAAAGGGGTTGTAAGAGTAGTAGGGGGTTCAGTTGTGCGGTGCACTCTGCGCGTGAACCCTCGCGAATAGAAACCCCCTGATTCGCTCATTTGGCCAGTGGGCGTTGTAATTAATCGGGGTGCGATGGAACCCGCCTTTGACATAGCGCCGCACTGCGTGAAAGGGGGTAGGCGTGGCTAGTACCAGTGGCTCTCGGGGGTGGCTAGAAACAAGCAACGAGAGAATATACGTCTCAGCACTACGACCGGAACAACCCCCCTGCTGTACTCTCGGGCTTCGCTTCGAGCTCTGACTGTCCCCCACGTCACTCTCGGTCAGCCAATCAACACTCCGCTAATGAGAGCTCCCCGTTTCACCCTTCTAATTACCGACGGCTGATTCGCGAGCGTTCACCGCAAAAAATCCCAAGTATTTCCCACCATTGCCGCTGGACTACTACGCCGGCTCCGAATGGACCAATAACCTTTTTCCGACCATGTTTTCCACTCACTTCTACCGTCATTGATTGTTAATCAACAAATTGAAATTTGCTGATCAACTACGGTGAGAGAAAAATCTAGTTTCCGAGAATATAAGTATATTCTAAATAAATGAAAAAATGATTGTCAGAATTTCTATACACTGAGAGAAAAGCCTATCGTTGATACAACGATGTCATATGATAAAACGAATGTAGGAAGACTTGCAATGTTTTATGGTTCAAGCGATGATAATCTGGTTCAATAAACGATACTTGCAAGGTTGTTGGAAAAAAACGTTGAAATCGTATATGCAACGTCATTTTTGAAACTATTTACATAGATTTTGAATCTATTATTATTTAGCGACTGCTACTATAATTATATTTACTATAACCATAAAATGTGATGGTTCATCCAACTATTTCCGTATATTTAATATAATCATAAAATATAAACGTTCCTCCTGGAAACTATAGCTTATAGTTAGATCATCGTCGGCCCAACGATATTTTTTTTTTAATTACCAGATTTTTCTCTGAGTGTAAGTACCATCTCTAATTTTTATTAATTGTAGCAGTTGAAGTGTCGAAAAAATAATCAAACAATATAATTATCACTCATCGTTGCTGTAACGATCACGCATCGTCGATCACGATTCTTCTGAATGTTTGGTTCCACAGAAGAAGAAACACATAGTTTAATCTTACAAAAAACATTAAACATCTCGAAATGACCAGATTTTGTTCATTTTTACCAGATCATCCTGTGCCCATAACAACATAAATATCGGGAGATAATTCAAAGCCCTGATGAAAATGTATTTAATTAACTTTCTTTGGTCGCCATTGCCCCAAAAACATTCCCAACCGTACGACAGAACAGCATAAACGAAATTGTCGTGATTTCCTACGGTATATTGCAAAAATTCCAATTCGACATCGTCACTTCTGCTGGCAAAGACGACAAAGTAGTCTTCGGTCACCCCCTGCTCCCTGCCCGCTCTCTCTCTCTACTTCCACGTCGCTCCAACTACGCATATGTAGAGAAGGAGCGTTGTTGCACAGGGGAAAAATGCACCTGTGTCCCGTCACACGTGAACGGGTGGTGCGCTCCCGGCGGTGGCAGTCTTGCTGCTCTGAATTCTCCCGCCTGCTCTGCGACTCACCCCTACATACACGGTGGGACGGGAAAATGGGGCGGGGGGGTCTCCTCTTCTACGATATCAGCAAAAGAGCGAGTGAGATGGGATGAAGGTGGCTATGCTACGCCGCACCCTCGCTCCCCCTCCCCCTACCACCTCTCCATCACATACAGTTCCATCGCACACATTATCCCCATTTACATACACGCGAATTTACCTACAGAATATATATAGGTACCCGCTTCCCTTTCTGTCCTTTTCACGTTCGTTCTTTCCTATCCTACCCCGATCTCTCTCGCTCCTACCCTCGCGTCTTCCCTCACCGATAGTATGCATCGAGTGTCCTCCTATTTCCTTAAAATTCCAATGGATCGTGGCGCCGCCGCCGGGCCCGTTTTCTCTTTCCATCCCCTTCCCCGTTCGCAACTCCCTCGCGCAATATCGAAGTCCTTTTTACGTGTATGTGTCTTTGTGTGTGCAAGGGTTTGTGTATGCGTGTGTGTGTGTGAGTGAAAGAGTGTATTTGTGTGTCGCCGAACGACATGTGGAAGGAAAGAGAGAAAAGTCTCGAGGAGTGAGAAAAAGAAGAAGAAACGAACGGGCGCGACTCGCGAAACATGCAAGGGAGGCGAAATAGGAGTTGAGGGTGGATGGACGAAGAGGGCATAGAGTCGCCGAGTTTGCGTTGCCGGCCCTGGTAATGGTGATGGTGATGGCAATGGCGTTGCTTGTACTGGTAACAGTAGCAGGAAGATCGAAAGAACGAGAGAGAGAGAGAAAGCGATAGGGATTGAAACAGAAATGAAGGTACGGAGAAAGCAAGACACAAAGTCCACAAGCATTCGTACGTATACTATACGGGGATTCCAGTTTAAAAATACAAATGGAGTATCGAGCTTTCGAGAAACGTGCTGGGTTGGCGGTGGGCTACGAGAGAGAAACTGGTGCGCGTTGTAACCGGGTGACGCGCGAAAGAACGTTAAAGAAAGAGAGAGCAAAATAGCGAGGGATAGAGAGAGTATGTTGAGGGACCCGCGAATGTAGAACAGACAGAGGCGACGAGGAAAGCTTTGGCATTGGAGCGAGAGAGGGTTGGAAAAGTGTGGGACAGTCGGTGGGGCATGCGGGGAATTTCGGGGGTGAAGAACGGTGGGGGAGATATTTCAAAAATCGAATATTGATCAGAGCTGCCAATCCAACCCTCTCCAAGGTCCATACGTGTGGAGCAGAGAGCGACGAGCGCCACCGATGTATGCGACTAAAGTTCAATGTGTGTTTGCTCGTCATCTCTCTTCTTCTCTGTCCTTCTCCTCGTTTCGTCTCCTTCCTTCTTAGTACTCCTCTCCTTTCTCCACAGCAGCAGCATCATCCTCGTTTCGTCGTTCCCTTACTATGTGAGGGTGTGTTTCTCCGCACGTGAGAAAGTTGGTACCAAGTTTCACACAAATGCGAGGAATACGAGAGCCACTAAGAGGAGAGAGAAGGAGAGGACACGTAGATTCTCTCTCTCACTCCGTCGCTTTCTTCGTGCTTCTCCTTCTCGTTTCCCAACGGCTTCCTCGATTTTTCCACAGCGCAGTCACGTATATATATGAGTGTACACGTAAGTATAAGTAAAAGTATGTAGAAGACGGAGACTCATATAGAACGGGTGTGGAATGAGGTTTGAGGGTGTAGTGGGAGAGGGATGGAAAGAACGAGACTGGACGGGGGATGAACGTAAGGGCGGAGTAAAGGTGTACTGTACGATGCGGGTGAGAAAAAAGAAAGAAGAAGGAAAAATAAGATGGGAAGGGGGTGGTGCTGGTGCTGCTACTGCTGCCTCCGGTGGCGGGCTCACTCAGATTACTCACCCTTATATATGGACGCCGCGGGCTCTAGGGTTTGAGACGAGGAGGAAAGGCGAGCGAGCGGGTTGGAAGAGAGGCAGAGGGGCATCGAAATCTTTTAATGGCAACCATCCAGCCACCCTTCCAGTCGGTCCGTTCCCTGACTATATCTCCGCTACCCTCTCACCGGACCACCCTCCACCCCCTCGTCCTCTCCCCCGTAACTACAAATGCTCTTCGCTACCAGCCCAAGACCCATACTCACCACCCAACCACCCACCGTATTAGCTATTCTTATGTCCAACGACGAATGCCACTGATCCCCCTCTGCCGAAGGGACACCCTTCGAAGTAATCGCATTTTAAATTACCCGGCACGTATAGATAGCCGCTCCGGCCATTTATATACGACCGAGTCTTCTTCCTCCTCTCTCCTTCTTCCTCTTCTTCTTCAGGCGCCTCCGCTTCCACTTCTTATGTATATAACCTCTATTCTACACCCGGGAGCTCACATATCTACGCTATCCACATTTACGTAAGCAGCCTCTAAATATAATGCATATACTTATACACACATGTGCGACCATTTGAGAGAAAATCCTTTCAGTCAACCTCCAATCGATATCATGATACTCAGCGGGAGAATGTATGATGTACCAGATACTTATTCTCCTACTTAATATAAAGAAGGTTTTGTCAAAACTTATTTCCTTCTTGACCCAATGAAATTTGATTCAGTTTGAAATTTAAATTAATCTGTAAGACCGAGTAATACAAATGTTATTCACTGCAACAAGAAATTGACTTTCCTTGTGTAACGAAATAATTTGTTATAACGATAAAACAACTCGATTCTGGTTTTAATCAAACTTACCATTTCCTCAATCTTGTTATCATAACAAAAGCACGTTCTTCCTGTAATAAAATATATTACTGCAATAAAAAACCATTCTTACCGTCATTGCAAGATCCATCACTCTTGCGCTATTTTCTTTGGCATCTATACGTATGGTTTTGCCGGGGGCATCGTATAGCAATAATAAATCAACCAGTTATCGTGCATATCGTTGTTGGAAATTGGAGCATGAAAAAATTGTAATTGTATATTGTATCGAACAAGTGCGATCGCTTAAGATTATGATACAGGGTTCAAATGATAGGGAACTTAACTAGAAAAAAGTCTTTTCATCGTTTTTCTTTACAGCTAAATAAAAGAATATTGGTTTTCTAGTTGCACATTCGTCTGGTAGTGCAGTGCATCGAGAACGTTCAGTCTCACGTTCCTGACGAAAGTATTTCCTTCGTCACTCAGCTTCCTCATCCTTTTCTCCAACGAATCTTCTTCTTCTTTTTCTTCCTTCTCTCTTTCCCGCACCTATCTTCATTTCATCCCTCTGTCTCTCTTCGTCGCTCTCGTCATTCGCTCGAAGCTGCCACACGAAGACAAAACACCGGCGGCAGCGTCTCTTATAGTATACGCGACCCGTAGAAATAAAACACTAACAAAACAGCCCCTCGCGCGAGAGAACCACCACCCCCTTCCCCAACCCCCTTCATCTTACCGCCTGTGTGCCCGACCAACCAGCCCCGTCTAACAAACGAGCTACGACACCCCGCGTAATGGGAATGCTGCTGGTGTTACTGCTCCTCGTGCTTCTCGTATGTGTAAGTTGACGTCACATACGAGAGAAAACTCACTCTCGCGCATCAATGCCTCGGTGTACGTCTCTCGTATGTGGAGGAGACACACACGAAGGGGAAAAGCAAGAGGGGTGTGAGAGTTAAGTATGGAGACGAAGAGGATGGAAGCTGCGAAGGAAAACCCGAGGCCCTGGAGGAGAGGTAAATCCATATTTTACACCACCACCACCACTACCCTAACTCCCGCTGTACTAATACCACTACTAACTCTACAACTGTGAGTTTCCACGACGTCCACCAACGAGCGGCTCGCCTTTCGCTTGTTTCGTTCTCTCGTCCTCCATCAGCCCCACCTCCCCCTAACCCGCGCTCATCCCTTACCACCGCCCGGATCACATTGAGATGGACAAAACTCCTAAGGGGTTGTTATGCACGACATTTATTTATTTATTATTATTAAGCACAATTATAATCGTGATAGCTAGAATTTCATGGATAAACAATTTTCTTGGAATGGTAAAGTCAACTTTCATTAAAAAGTGAATGAACGGTGCTATACTTCTATTTGTAATAAGACTTCCACGGAACAATTTAAGTAGTCGTGATAACCATTTCCAGCATATGCTGTGCCGCAGATTAGTTACGGAAACTAAATTGAAAAAATACCCTCAACTATATGTGATTGGTAAGCGAAAAATAGTAAGTAAGACCAACGACTTGGTTCTGACAACCAATCATAATTCTGTTTTTACCAACAGCTATGAGGTGGCGCAACTGTCGGCGGCAATAGTTGTAAATACGATTCGAATGTTGCCGGCACCCTAGGAGTTGCTTTTCATTACCAATCACTTTCCTCCCAACGCTAATCGGTTGGTTCGGGTAACTCATATTTTTTAGTTCGCGAATGACAAAGGCTAACAATGCTATTGTGTTATATAATGAACGTGTGGACACGATTTAAGTGTAAAGTGAAAAGAAAAGCAGTTTGCAGCTCGGCTATAGTTCGTCAAATACTAGTTACGTATTTTGATAATTGTTTGTTAGATATGAATATTATTATATTCTTTAGGTAGAGTTATTGAACATTAACATGTACAGATTTTGTATGACTCGGCTCCTTTAAATCACTCATGGCGATGAACTGCATTTTTCATTGAGCCATTTATTGTAATCAGAACATTTTGTAACCTCGTTTCATAGTAGCGAGAGCGAATACAATGAGTTATGAAATCTAATTTCTAACCTAGAGCTACACTAAAACAGATTGCTACGGGTACTCTACCAACGACATTTCAGTTCCTTAAACCAACTAAGTAGACGCTTCAACTAACTAAGTAGTTGGCGCTATATAAACTATTTCGGGTGGATGTAAGAACCAAGTTTTCAGTTTTACCAACTACTCGTTTCTTTCCGTATAAAGTCAACCTTCATTAAAAAGTGTATTAACGATACTATACTTCTAATTGTAATAAGACTTCTGCCAAAATGATGGAGAGAAAACTCGAAAATCATTCATGTAATCCACAAACAAACGGTCGATCATTATGTAGCGACTATTCGCGATTGACGATATTAAAAAAACAACTGGACACACCTCTTCTTCCAAGAAACTTTGGATTTAATTTCCAAAAATAATTTGAAGATATACGTCGTAAATTAAATTGGTATTTGATGGATCGTTTCGTTATTGGGTTTGCCCGTTTCACTCGTAGAGCCGATTATCCAAGCTGGTGACCAGAAAAATGTGGTTGTATGTACAACGTACCTGGACTTATACCGAGTATAATAATAGTGAGTGATTATATTGCAACAGAAACTTTAATCCGTCAAGCAAACATCCTGAGAGTAGTAGTCGAGGATGACGAGTGCGACGTCGCCAGTCCGGTTTACTCTAATCCGCAGTTAAAACAGAACGAATGACACTGACCGATCGGTGGTTCACTGGACTCGACAGCCGGACGTGAACTGATTAAGAGGATCGTTTCGCTTGCACTGCTTTTCCGAGCGACCCTCGTGTCAGCCAAGTCACGTTGATTCGCTTCTGCCACGTTGTCTCTGCCGGATTCGTTATAGCCAGATTAATTACTCCTAGTTCAGGTCATCCCTTGACCAGTCCAAGCCTCAAAGATTCTAAATGTCTCGAGTACAGCTCAAAGTGCAACAAAAAATAGCGAACGTTTGGGAAAGAAAATAACGAACCAGAAATGAAAGAAGGGGTGAGCCCTTAAAATCATAAAGATCAGTCGCGGACGCGTGTTGCAGGGCTGACGTTTTCGGGCGTGCCGAAATCGATACGTCGTTTCCGATATAAATTCGGGGTTCTCGTTTTTATCGCAAGGGTGAAATGCTTGATATAAGGGTAGAAGGGCTGAGGGACTTTCGTATACGCAGGATATATGCCTTTTTTCCCTGTATCGATTAGTTCTCGTGAACCCCACGTCATGTGTATTTTTCTAAAATGCTTCTGATAAAAATTAAATTATTACAAGTGCTCGTGAGTAGCCGATCGAGTTTCGTCGATCGCTCAACTCGTCTACGCACCCATGTGTTACTTTCCAAATGGTTCCCACTGGAATTATTATGGACTTTACCCTGGCATGGAATCGATGGATACACATTTGGAAATGTGGGCTTCGATGTGTTATACCAATGGGATATGAGGGCCGTGGAGGGCCAATGACAAATACACACCCCCTTACCCTTCGCCGTTGGGCGGACGCTATAAAAATTGGCACTTCGGTCTTATTATGCAGCCTGGCCGCGTTCAAAGTTGAGGAGGGGTCGACCGGAGTCTGATGAGTCGACTCCCGAGGTCCTCCTCTGGGAAATACTCATCGCCGTCGACACCCCCGTCGACGTCGTCGTCCTCGGAGGCCCCTGAGCACCGTTTCTTCGTAAGAGGGGTTGACTCTCGTCGCGCTACATTTCCTGCCTACCCTTTTTTCCTCTTTCGTCCATAGTGGAATTGCTATCACTTGCTTATTTCCATTCGCCTGCTGTATCGGTATTCTCCATAAGATGCAGCCTTGAAAGGTTCATTCACGCTCATGGAAAATACATACTCGCAAATTTCATAACCTAAAAGGGAGGGGCTGAAGAATTGACAAGAGAAAATAATTTTCTTGAGTTTACCATAATGCCATGGGGCATATAGCTGCAGTTGCGAGAACAACCGTGAATGCTGTGAGTATGTAAGGTTCGAATTCCTAGTCCCAAGTGTGAACTTTAGATCGTACATGAGCTTGATTTGGGCATTGTATTTACAACTTAATTTCGAAGTTAACTTTAACCTCGGAACTACGAAGTGGATCCTTTTTGTGTCAATCATCATTTCCTGTGTCTAACTTTGACAAAATTATTCGTCCATCCAGTTTAAAATATGGTTTTTTGAACGAGACATGTCCATCAGCAGAGTTTTAAATACCTCAACCTTTTTTTATTGCATTCCATATTAGACAGAATTACATATTGTTTATGAGTTAAATAAATCAAATAAAATATATATTTCAGGCTAAGTTGCCTTAAAGTTGCTTCGCGCGTCTAATGTACTGAAACCACACTTGTATATTAAATTGAAATTAATGCATAGTCAAAAAACATTTTGATTACTTTAAAAAATATTCTCAAGCAAATAAAAAAATCATTCACAAGATTTGATTAATTCTTAACTCTATACAGTCAAGAGTCCAAATGGTGAACGGCAAGTTCTGCGCGAACTGCTGTGAAAACCGGGTATTGAGCATTATTAGCCCTCCACATGAAACTGGCAATTAACTAATGTAGTCCTTAGCGAGTACACTGAGGGCAAAATCTAGTAAATCTGAAAATAATATAGTTGGACTGGCGATAATCTAACTATAAACTATAATTCCCAGGAGACACGTCTATGTTTTATGGTTATAGCAAATATAATTATAGTAGCAATCATAAAAATGATAATAGTTTCAAAAACTATTCTAATAGTTTCAAATATGCCGTTTTGTTGCATATACGATTTCAACATTTGTTTCCAATAATCTTGCAAGTATCGTTTATTGAACCATATATCATCATCGCTTCAACCATAAAACATTGCAAGCCTTTCTATATTCGTTTTACCATGTGAATTCGTTAAATAAACGATATGCTTCTCTCTTAGTGTGGTAATAGCGCGGAGTGGTAACTTCACCTTAAGCGCATAGAATCTTGAGGACGTTCGCCCGGCGTAGTCACATTACCTTGCGTGCAGGTTATATTCACTCTGGAGTATAGAGTATAGCTGCAGTTGCCAGAACAACCGCAAATGCTGTGAGTATTAGGGTGGCCCAAAAAAAATAATTTTTTTTTAATCTCTCGGCTGTTGATTGAAAAGTTGACATGCATGCAGAAATACATTTCTCTGGAAGGAGGGCTCTGTAGAAAAATTTTTAGAGGTCGCTCACGCGAGATTTGTATTTTAATTTCTATGAAAACCTAAAGAATGTATTCAATTTACAGAATAGTATTCATTTTTGAAAAATTTATTCAATAAACCTTATCATCGGTCATAGTAGGTTGCTACCAATAATTTAAAGATGTACCAGCGGTACAGTCCGCCTAAACGTGAGATTCAGACCGATTTTTGAACACTTATCCGTGCGCTAAAAATTTCAAAAAAATCAAACATATGGAAGGTGCTGAAAAAATTAATTTAGTATAATAATAATTCCAAGGTTTTATTAACAAATTGATGAAAAAAAATTGTTCAATAATTTATCCGTCAACCACACTGTTTTTCAAATTAAAATGAATCTCGCATGAGCGACCTCTAAAAAATTAGCTACAGAGCTCCCCTTCCACCAAAACGTATTTCTGCATATATTTCAACTTTTCCATCAATAGCCGAGAATTTTTTTCGCGTCCGAAAGTGTGATTCCCAGTCCGAAGTGTGAACCTTAGGTTGTACATAAGCTTGATTTTGGCATTGTATTTACTACTTAATTTCGGAGTTAACTTTAACCTTGTAACTATGAATTCGATCCTTTTTGTGTCAATCCTAATTTCCCGTGTCCCTTGTAACTCTAGAATGGAACCGACAGATCGAACACTAGGTTGAATTTGTTTTCCACAAAACTCTATACATAAATGCACTTTCTCCTTTGGTCCTCGGCGTGCCAGGACGCGTTTCCTCGAGTCAGAAAGAAAGTGGGCGCGAGTGTGTAGGACTGAGTGTAGATAGGAGCCGAAGGTGTGAGGGAGTGGAGAACAGGAGGTTGGAAGGCTGTCGAGTCGTGGCAGAGGGGGTGAAGCGTAAGTGCTTTTTGTCGGAAAATTATATGATATAGCGTAGGAGGACGACAACGATAAGGAGTGGAAGGGGCAGAGGAGACGGAAGACGACGCAGAAGACTCGAGCTTTTTTCTCGCCACTTTTCCACCCCCGAGTTGGCGTCGACGAAGGCGAAAGGCGATGGCAAAGACGATGGCGGTGGCCACGCTGGCGTCGGATTAGAAAATATGATTAGCTTCGTGCGAGGGTTATAGTATATACAGAAACGGACGTGTGTGCCCGAGTGCTTGAGTATAAGAAACTCAAGAAGAGGACCAGGGCGTAAAAGAAGAAGAAGAAGAAGCAGGAGAAGGAAAATAAGATGGAGAGGGTTGTGGGGATCCCGTAGAATGGGAAATTGGAAGAGGAAAGGAGGAGTGAACCCCCGGTTACTTCGTAGTAGCAGGCTCAACGTTCCTAGTCGGCTTTATGAGCGACTTTGTCTCTACGTGCTGGACATCAACCCATGAAAGCCGTAATATCATTCTTCCTTTTTTTTTCTTTGCTAAAGCAAAATATCTACGGAGTCAAGGCTAATCCTTGTGTTATCATATAGCTTTAGATTATCTCAGATGATCAACGCTGGGTTCGGCGGTAACTTGAGAGCAAATCGATTCGTTTCTTCCCTGGGAGACGGTAGTGCCATTGGAAAGGCCCTTTTTTTTTACGAAAAAATATTGAGGGCGAACTGGATGCGTGATGAAAAAACGTATGCGAGGACTGAAACAAGGGCTACGCTGTGGTGCCGAGTAAGTCGATGAGGGGTCGCAGACGAAAGCTGATGCTTTCTTCGTAGTGACATGTTGGGTGTTCTTGTAAGGAGCAAGGTAGGCAACGCACGTTCCACTCTCGTTTTGCTTTCATAAACCTTTCCTGTCGCCTCTCTAGCTCTCTCATCCGAGGTTACTTTCTCTCTCTCAGGCTTTTCCCGGCCTGCTAACTCATCGGGTCACCCTTCTCCCTTCCTCTTGGCATTTCTCACCGTTCTCCGCTTCGTCGGCCAACCCACCACCCACTTTAGCACACTCGTCGTGTCTCTCGAGTGACTGAACGACTTTCTGACTATACAATAGTCCGTGAATTTCAAAAGAAAGACGGAGAGAGCATAGTTGGAAAGGAACAGAGCTTGGACCCGATCAAGGCTTATACAAAAGTTGCACTGGGATGTGGTTTTGTTTTTAGTTGACAAATCGTAGTGGTTACGAATTAGCATATCTGGGTATAACGATACACATCAACAGCTTCTAACATTTCACGGAAATGTGTCTTATCTTCATCCACATTCGAGCCTATTAATTTATAGCGTTCATAAATTTGAATTCAATCAAATCATCTTTTTAGTATCAGCCCTTACAATAATTTTAAGGCTTTGAGTCAGCTGAAGAACGACGCTTTTTGCCAAAGTATGTTTTTTGTTCCCACTACAACACATATATATAATCAAATTCTGATAGTTATGAAACCGTATGAAATTTTTCAAATTCAATCCCATAATTCATTTTGTTGAGCGGTTTCTTCCAAAATCAAATTTAGATGATTTTAATTCTGTGCATGATTCACAAAAAACTATACAAATATTGAGATAATACAAGTGTTTGGAGTCATGTACATTTTACGGTTCTAACTTTGAAAGAAAATGCTTCGTTCATCCAGTTCAAAATATGCCTTTTCAAACAAGACCTCCACCTCAACCTTTTGTTATTGCATTCCATATTCGACAGAGTTACATAATGTTAAATTAAAATGAAAGCATGGTCAACAAAAATTTCAATTACTTTTAAAAATATTTTCAAGCAAAAACTTAAATTATTTACAAGATTTAAATAATTCCTAATTGAATAACAATCAAGAGTCCAAATGGTGAACGGAAAGTTCTGCACAAACTGCTGTGAAAACGGGGTATAGAGCATCATTAGCCCTCCACACGGAACTGGCCATTAACTAATGTGGTCCTTAGCGAGTAGTAATGGCGCGGAGGGGTAAGACTGCACGTTAAGCGCATAGAATCTTGAGGACGTTCGCCCGGCGTAGTCGCATTACCTTGGGTGCAGGTTACGTTCACTGTGGAGTAACGAGGGGTAGAAGGATGACGATGCCTGTGCCGAAGTAGAATCGGTGGGGGTTGGTGAACTGGCAGCAGCGGGATGAAGCGAGGAGGTGGCTCTTCAGCCGCGATGCTGTTCGGTAGGGTGGTGGAAATTAAGTCGGGAGTTAGAGAGAACCGACTCCTTACCTCCCGCGCCGCCCCCTCGTGCACTGGATGCTGCGGAGCGTTGCTCCGAGCGACACCTTTTATTCTTCTTCTTCGTCTCTTCGTCTTTGTCGTGTGTTAGATTTTGAAATAAGCCGGACTCCCACTCCTGCACTACTGCCTCGTTTTATTTTATCTTTTTTTGTTGTTTTTGTGAAAACTCTTTCTCGCTCCTTGCGCGCTCGTCTTGGATCCATTACCGATGTCTGAGTGCGAGAGCTCACTTATAGATGTACCAGGTACATCGTATAGGTGTATGTTATATATAAATGTGCAAAGCTCTCGATGTCACGGATGTATGTACGTGTGCGTGTGTGTGCGTATGCGTGAGATCTCGCGGGGGTGGAAGCAACTCGTCTCGCGTTTTGTGGGCGGTACCAACATGGCGCCGGTCACGCCCAGATGAATCGCGTGGGGGCGACGTAGGGGAAACTCGGAGGGTAGGGAATCCACATTATCTCTCTCTCTCTCTCTCTCGGAAACCCCGTCAATGTCCCTTCTTTCGTTCCACACACGAGAATTCCCTGTCTCTGGCCGTGGCCGACGACGCCGACGCCGTTGCTGCCACTACGTCTGTATAATTGTAAATACACGTATACTATATACGTGGCCTGGCCGTGTCTGTTGGTACGTGCGAGTGCACGATTCTCGCGGAATCTTTTTACTCTCGTTTGTTCGTCCGGTCGACGATGTCCGCGAGTACACCACGCCTCGCGGGACTGAGATGCGGTCAATGGGGGTCATTTAAGAACGTATTCTGTAATGCTTGTTGCAGCATTTAATTTTTTTCTTATATATAGTTTAGTTAGCAGTATTTCATAAGACTAAATTAAAAATGAAAACTACGATGGTAAATTGTTCAGCGGAAAATTAATTTATTTATTGACTATGAGGTACAAGAATTTACAAGGTACAATCCAAATCCGTAATTGTAGTTTTTAAAAATTTGTATCTTCATGTTAATAAGATAAATCAGTATTGTTTTTTTTTTTTCTATGCTATTCACAAGTCATGATGTGAGCGATATATTTTTCTATACCTGCTACACTTTTATGTAAAATATGGAATGATCATCGTATAAATATGACCTGAATGTCCAAAGATTTTAAAACTTACTCTACTCATGTTTTTCTAATTCATACTATATCCTAAAAAAATTTCCAAACAAGTCGGCAATATTTGTACGCACAAGAAGAAAATATTCGTCTCTACTTTGAAATTTTCCTGAGATACCAACAATGTTTTTCTGTCAGACTGTTATTAGTAAAATAATATCCCGATTATTTCCAGTACCATACACAAAATAACTTCGTTCTATGCGGTTGCATTTTGAAATTAATATTTGATAAGCGAGAATTGTATCATTTACCAATCCACACTATCTGTATTTTGCAAAGTATTCGGCAGTTACCGTACGTAGATGTTCATACACATGGAGGCCGCGATAGTGGGGTAAAGCGATTGGGGGGAGGGGGCTCAGAATTGCCGACTAGTGGGGCAACGAAAGGGGGAATCAGAGTGGGTGTACTCTCGGGCACTGAGCTACCGATCGAGCAGCCTGGCTTTTGTCTATATGTACGCGCCCGCGCGCGCGAGCCAATGTCCCCCGTGCATACATGGCGTCGGGATAGCGAGCGTGCGCGCACCATGCAGGAAAATGTTACAACGGCGAGGAATAAAGGAGTGGGGGTAAAGTCAGCATTGTGCTGTACACGAAACGAGCGAAAGCAAGTGTGCTTCACGCTTGACCAATTAGAAATCATCACACCCCTCTAATTACCTTAATTAATTAATTAGACAAAATAGCCAGTATTTATTGTGGAACCAAATACTAAGCATTGATTCTATTAAGAGATCAATGGAGGCATCTGAAAAATAGAAAAGAGGAGAAACACATTCTTATGCGAAAGAATTGAGGAAAATTTCTCGAGGCGAATATATATGAGATAAAGTAGAGTGTCCAACGGCGAGGAATAAAGGAGTGAGGGTAAAGTCAGCGTTGTACTTTACACAAAACGAGCAAAAGCAAGTGTGCTTGACGCTTGACCAATTAGGAATCATCACACCCCTCTAATTACCTTAATTAATTAATTAGACAAAATAGCCAGCATTTATTGTGGAACCAAATACTAAGCATTGATTCTATTAAGAGATCAATGGAGGCATCTGCGAAATAGAAAAGAGGAGAAACACATTCTTATGCGAAAGAATTGAGGAAAATTTCTCGAGGCGAATATATATGAGATAAAGTAGAGTGTCCAACGGCGAGGAATAAAGGAGTGGGGGTAAAGTCAGCGTTGTGCTTTACACGAAACGAGCGAAAGCAAGTATGCATCACGCTTGACCAATTAGGAATCATCACGCCCCTCTAATTACCTTAATTCATTAATTAAACAAAATAGCCAGCATTTCTTGTGGAACCAAATATGAAGTATAGATTCTATTGAGAGGTCAATAAAGGCATCTGAAAAATAGAAAAGAGGAGACACATAATCTTATGCGAAAGAATTGAGGAAAATTCCTCGAGGCGAATATATACGAGATAAAATAGAGTGTCCAATTAAAATTTTTTTTTTATTTTCATCATGATTTTACACCAAATGAGCCAAGGATACGATCCACGCTTGACCAATTCGCAACTTCACGCCTTTTTAATGCCTTAAGTAATTAATTTAACGAAATAGCCAGTTTTTTTTCCAAGAACGAGGTATTGATTATTAATGAAGAATAAAGGCATCTGAAAAAAACGGAAAGACACACCCTTATGAGAAGGAATCGAGGAAAATTCCTCATGAGCGAGCCACGTATTCAGGAAAGAAGGGTGCGAGCATCGGCTAGTCGTATATGAGATGAGATAGAATGTCCCTTTTTTTCTTCATCCTAAATGTCTGCCCTCGTGCGTAGTACAACGTAAAAAAGGATGCTTGACGAGAGAGAGCGAGCGAAAGAGAGAGAGAGAAAAGGATGCAGGACAACAGATACAGATAGAGAGAAATAGAGGCTTGACGGGGGAGTGAAGGGTGCGAGTGTGTTATTTTTTCCGAGGCATTAAGCTTGCTTTTCTCAAGGCTGAGGGGTTAGTGGTAGTGGTCGTAGAAGTGGAGCTCTGGCTCTCGCTCCGTGAAGGCTTCTCTTCCTCATCCTCGTCGTTTTCCCTTGACATAGAATACGAGAAGGTGAACGCATCGCAGGGATGAGGTTTAGTTTAGGGATTCCGCATGAAACAAACCAAAACACACATCAATATTTTTATTTTCGCGTGTTACTGCGACACTCTTACATGGCTTCCATAATATGTGATGTCAATACAGCTCAAATATCTAAAATAATTGTCGCTTTTTGAATATATACGCAATACTCGAAAACAAACCTACGATAAAACTAAAGTAGATGGGACAATTCTGGCCTTTTTGGTTCTGTTGTGAAAATAACGATAATCATTTATCATACTAAAAGAACGGTGAATGGTCAATCCTTCCTACTTCTGAGAACTAATGGAACAACGAGATGAACATTCCAGCGATTGATCAAATGAATCCAAAAAGTGTCTTGCAAGAACATTTCATCGGATCGTCATCAATAGCTAGATCTCTCACGGGAGAAAATCTACTGATGATTCTTCACAAATAATTTCAGATTCTCAGTGACCTAATCAAAGGTCATTGTTTTTTGGTCCTCTTGTAAAAATGACGATGATAATTTATTAAACTAAATAACGATGAATGGTATATATGTCCTACTTCTGAGAACTAATTGAACAACGGAATGAACGTTCTAGCGATTAATCGAATAAATCTTCAAATACGTTTTGAGGATACGTCTCGTGTCAATTCCATTCCAACTTGTCTTGCAAAAACATTTCATCGGATCGTCATCAATAACTAGATCCCCTAAAGGACAAAATCTACTGATGATTCTTCACAAATAATCTAAGATTCTCAGTGTCCTAATCGAAGAAAGGGATAAATGGTGAAGCCATTCATCACACAAACTCTAAAGTGCTTTTCGAAATCTTCATTTAACTATTACGTTCGACGTTCACTGCGTTTTTCATGGACATTCCGGCAGATCGCCATCAGTGTCGATTCCGTCTAATTCGCAAAACCAGCTGATGATTCTCCACGAATAACGCTCAAATTCTCAGAAAATGTTCATAGCCAATAAGCAAGTCTATCGGTGAATATAGTCGAAATAGCGGTGAAGCAAAAGCGACCACGGTGATGTTCTAGCAGCAAGAGCAGGAGCGGAAGAAGGCCGTACTTCGGCGGGAAGAAGAGCAGCCTCTTTACAATCACAAATGTGGCGTCCGTTTAGCAATCCATTCCTCCAGGTTGGCAGAAGGACCGAGAGGAGAGTTGCCGCTGATTCCGTTCGCCGTTGGCCGCATCTTGGACCCGAGCAGCATCAGCAGCAACAGCAGCATCAGTAGAGCAGAACACAGGAAAGAAAAGAGAAAAGCGAAAGGGAGGCAGAGCAACTGAGCTGGTTCATCGGGCTGGTGGTTGGTTGAGGGCAGATCCGCATCTCAGCGTATACCATTCGCCTCGCTTGAGACTCGACTCACCTCGCCTCCTACCGTGAATTCCTCTTCCTCTCCTTCTCTACCAACAACAGACAGACTCAATTTCCATTCATTTATTTTCGCCGCCATTTCACTGATTGCCACCGCGCCTGTCCTCTCCATAGTTGTCCTTCTCCTTCTTGGCTACCACCACGTTACGGCCGTTACTTCTTCGCAACCACCTTATTCCTCGCTGTCCTTCTCATCGTCGACTTGTGCCCCTTGGCCTAGCCCTCTTTCCTTGAAGAAAAGAAGAGGAACGAGGTATATCGCTGGTGCTTCTTCGACCCCCTTCAGCCCCAACAAGAACGCAACGTTTCCTTCACTCTAATTCCCGGCTACACTTTAATCACCAGAAGTGCAGGCTTCTGTCCCGATCTCCGGGTCAAGTGCTTCACTGGTAACTCATCCTCGTCTCATCCCCCAACAAATTCACGTAGTCTCTTCTCCCTCGTCCTCCGTCAAGGCAGGGCCTCATCGTCTCTTCTTTTCCTATAGGCAAAAAGAAAGGAGAGTCCGAATATAAAAGAATGAAGAGAGAGAAAGGATAGAGGATCGAGACGGAAAAAAACGTGGCAAGACACCAAGGTATATAGCTCGGGGGAGGCCAAGACGATGTTGTCCTCAACGTCCCCAAGTCAAATGCTCGATTCACTCGCCTTTTCTTTTTATACCTACCCTTTCATTCTTTCATGCTTCCTCCGTTCTTCCTTACCTCATCTCTTCTATATAAGAATACGAATAAAAATAAGAGAGGCCGGATAGACGATGAGACAAAGGCCTGCTCGACGGTGCGGTGAATAAAAATAGATATAGCCTGGGTATAGAGAAGTAGCAGAGCCGAAGTTCCATTTGTTAAAGTGCAACAGCGAGGCCGTGCGCTCTCTACGCTAGCCAACGAGCACACGACGCTACTCCTTCCGCTACTGCTTCTCCAGCTTATTCGACGTAGTTTATTCATGACTATTCGATTTTCGTTGTGTGCGCGCCTTCAGCCTGCGCTCTCTCATGTGCATCATGCACCACGAAGAATTGCATCGTCCTAGCATGAACACAGGGTCACGATCGATCACTCTTCTCACCCGTACTTGGTTATTACTGACAGAACGACAGATAGACTAGCCGATCGAACTGAAATAAGAGATGCCAGGTTCTGCATTGGTCAGACTCCTAGAATCACCTTTTTACCCGGGCATTATTGGCATCACGACTTTACGACCGCGGGAGAGGGATTTTTATTTTTCTTTTAATATTGCTGATGAATTTTCTTAGCACCATTCAAAAAATTCATGAAGTTGATCATCGTAGTTATAAGACGCTTAATATTAACGAAAAAAAGTGATACCTTATCGACTATTTTATGGTAGGATTTATTCATGACGATTCGACTTTCGTTGTGTGCGCGCCTCCATCCAGCGCTCTCTCATGTGCATCATGCACCACGAAGAACTGCATCGTCCTAGCATGAACACAGGGTCACGATCGATCACTCTTCGCACCCGTACTTGGTTATTACTGACAGGTAGACTAGCCGATCGAACTGAAATAAGAGATACCAGGTTCTGGATTGGCCAGACTCCTAGAGTCACTTTTTTTTACCCGAGAATTATTAGCATCACGACGTTATGACTGCTGGAAAAAGATTTTGATTTTTCTTTCAATATTGCCGATGAATTTTCTTGGCACGTTTCAAGAAATTCACAAAGTAGATCGTCCTACTTATAGTTATAAGGCGCTTAATATTAATGAAAAAAAGTGATGGCTCATCGACTATTTTATGGTAGGATAGGGAAATATAAAAAAAAAGAAGGGCGCACTATGTATGGATCACGCGAGTAGCTACGTTCATTAATAACCTCGTCGTACAAGATGTGTTTTTGGCAAGAAAAGTCACGTATACCCGGATGGATGGTCTGCCGGGAGTGAGTGGGTCCCGTGTTATTCGGCGTGGTTCACGGTCAGAGGGCGAAGAAACCAAGGAACAGGACAGAGAGGTTGGGGAACGTACCGGCAGCAGGATCCTGACATTAATGGCAGAAGTGGGACGCATAAAGCACGGGAAAACCCACGGAAAAAAGGCAATTTATGACGCTCCCGGGCAAAAAATAATGGTATGATAATGAAACGAAACGTACACACGCGTTGGCTAGCGTGCGAGGGTACGAAAGAATAGGAAAAGAAAAAAAAAGTAAGGAACGGAATAAGAGCTTGAGTGAGAAAGACAGGAAAAGATAAAAAGCAGAAATGAGGGCTCAAGCGCACTCGTGACGCCGAGTGTGTGCGCTCACGACCACCATGTTTGTGTGAATCGTGTGCGGATGCTGCACTAACTTCCTTCCCCCAAAACAGCAGCAAAGTGGGGAAAAGCATTGGGAATGGGAGCCGAAAAAAACGAAACGAAATAGCCAGTCTCTCTGTCGAACTGTTTGCCTCTCTCTCTCTCTCTCTCTCTCTCCCTCCCTCTGTGCTTCTCTCGCCATGGGGGTTGACTCCGAGGGTGGTCGAGCGTGTGTGTCCGAAAGGGACACAAGAAAATAAAGGAAGCATGGAATGAGACGGAAAGAAGACGGAGATGGGCTCTCGGATAAAGACAAATCCACGCTTATGAGCAACGCCAAGACAAAAGCCTCGATTTCGCGGTCCTGGAGCCAATGTAGTCTACAGGGGCAGTAATGCAGGGTTCAGCGGTGGTTTATGGTGGGGGAGAAGAAAATGATGAACAGGAGGCTCGTTGCAGTTCGATCTAAGTGCATCTGTCGTCTCCATTACACCGAAACTTGTAATAGGGATAATACAGATCTTACCGACTGTACTCGGGAATTTTTAAGGGTTTTCATTATTCGGAATCTCGGTAAACAGAGAAAATAAGTGATTTTAAGGTTTTTTATCCAGTAATCATTCCTGAGATATTCATGACGTTCTATTACGACGAACTGGTTGATATGAAAGTGAATTGAAAATTCATTAATCAACGAAAAACACAATCTCCAAATGAAATTTCCGAATTTTTATGAATTGGTCTCTTCAAGGAGTTGGAAGTCGGAAGAATAGAAATTTTACTGAACCTTGTAATAGAGATGATTCAGATCTTACCGACTGTACTTGGAAATTTCTAAGGGTTATCATTATTCTGAATCTCGGAAAACATCGAAGATAAGTGATCTTAAGATTTGTTATCTAGTCATCATTCATGGGATATTCATGACTCCTTATTACGACGCACTCGTTAAAATAGAACTAAATTGAAAATTCATCAAGCGAGGAAAAAAAGTTGGAAGTCGAAAAGAAAAAAAAATTGCGGTTTTTATAAATATTGATATTCTATCTCATTGCAATTTTTCCACTCCTAACAAAACCAATATATTATATCTTCATAACTTAAACGTTTTATGGGGAAATGTAAAAAACTTGAAAAATTTGTTTGGGTAGTGTATTGACTTCAAACTATTGAGTTTTCACTTAAAAAACATAGGCAGTTGTGTAATTACTGAAAAATTTATGACCAAATTGGCTTCTAAAATACAATAAGAACCAATTTTTTCTTCGACCTGACATCGTCTGAAAACTCAAAGGTACATTCAAATTTTTCAACTGGAGATGATATATTTTCTGGTCGGCCGATTTAAAAAATTTCCATTTTTGTCCAGGGGAACTCACCGAAATCACAAAAATCATAATATCATGACGACACTGGAATTTTTATGGCCACAAGATCGTCTTACAAAATGGCAGACAAAGGCACAGTCCGACCGGAAATTCCTTTATCAGTCACCCATGATAGAATTTCTACTCGGGTGGTTATGTAAAATTTTTAGTTTTCACTATTCCATCTTAGGAATGCATTTCACTACTCTGTTCGTCAATATTGCCAGACTTATCAGCGTTGAATGGCCTAGAAACTGAAAGCGACTGTCATCTAGATCATGAGTGGACGTCTCTGCCAGAATTACCTTATAGCATAGTAGGATTATAGGGAAAATGGAAGGACACTAGCTTCTAGCGGTAGAAGCAAAGGACGGTTGGCAATGGCCGGACGTACGTGGGGCTGGCGAGGAAGGCTAGCAGCAGGGAATGACGCCAGTAACGGATTCGTTAGAAGCTTGCCCGGGCGACGACCATTAATCCGATGGATCTGACAGTCTAGCTCTCGGCCAAATCGTTGAGTTTCATCCGGACGTATTCAACCGGAAATAACGAGAGGGAAAATAAAAGCGGGCTGAGAGCCGAACCACTCTTTTTTCCTTTTGTCTACAAAAACAGAAGTCATTGCTTTCTCTTCAGCTATTACCAGTCGTAACAGAGGTGGACTCCTCTTAAAAGGAAAACGGTATACGAAAACACAAAAACTCTCCCTTTTCCGGTAGAATCCTTAAAACGAAAGAAAAACATCGAATCTACAAAGTTCTATGTTCATTCCTCACTTCTCCAAATTGCACAACACGAAGAATAAATTTAGTAACAACCTAATTGCAATTTAAAAAACTGCTGCCATAAATTCCCTCTTAAGTTCGGTCAAATCCAACCCCCCGTGAATAAATTTTATCAGGGTTTTGCTAAGGCCCTGATTAATTTTTACTCATTATATTAGGGGCCTTAGGAAGCCTCATAGGGTTTCCTAAAGAACGGTCGAGCTTATTTTTTCAGGGTATTTGAAGGCTGAATATTAGGGGCCTTTAAAAGCTGCCCTATTAAGTTCTTACTAAAGAAACGAAGAAATTAAATTAAATGGATATATTTAGTATTATTTAGTTGAGTAATGTTGCATTTATAATGAAATATTTCGTCTTTCTCTACACGATGGCACATATTAATCGCTGAAAAAACATATTAACTTTTTTTTACCTTGACGGTAATTGAACCTAGAACCCTCTCTCGAATCATATGAATATGCAACTTTTTTGTCTATTTGAATGACTGTAGTATGGAATATGAAATAAAATTAATGTAATATAGTTAGAAGTTTATAGATGTACATGACTGCGTCTGATGTGTAAAAATATAAGCACATTCAGTAACTTTGTTACGGAAATTGGTTGTATCGAGTTGTTTTATTGTTTGCGCGAATTAGTTCGTTTATATCTAGGGGCGTGACTGTCTGACTGACCTGACAGTCAGTATTAGAATGAGTGACCACCTGACTGACTTTGGCGGTCATTAGTTGGATAGGTGACCACCAAGTTCGCCATGGAAACCTCGGATTACCATCGAAGACCCTTATCTGGCAAATTTATCATTGATTTGTTTAATTTATGCCATGGTTAAGTCTGACTAGGCCTTTAATTAATTAACTTATCAAGGCCTTATTAAACTTCACCATAGCCTTATGAGACCCTTCGGTGGCAAAATTCTTATTGATTCATTAACTTGGCGCCGCGATTACGCCTGAGTGGGCCCTTAAGTGCTTACCCTATCAAGCCCGTAATAAATTTCAACATGGAAACCTAAAATTGCCTTATGAAACCCTTACATGGCAAAATTATTATTGATTCGTTTACTTGGTGCCATGTTTAAGGCTGACTGGGCCCTTCAGTGATTACTCTATCGAACCCTTATTAAACTTCGCTATGGAAACCTAGAATTGCTTCATGAGAACCTTATCTGGCAAAATTATCATTGATTTGTTCGCTTGGTGCCATGTTTCAGTCTGACTTAGCCCTATCAAATCCTTCGCCATGGAAACCTAGAAATACCTTATCAGGGCCCTAATTGGAAGTAATATGGACACCTCTGTTAGGGGGTCCACATTAAAACCGGACAGGACCCTAGTTTAACTTAGGGCATCTCTAATAATTTTCTTCACGGGCACCTCGTATATTCCACACCTATGCGTGCGTGACAGCTAATACGAAGGTATCGCTATTCTACCGCTACGCAAGCCGATTATGTATTTGCGGTAGAGCCAAGTATGTTGGCTAATACAAACGTATCCAAATATGCTTTCTGGAAAGGTACGTGTAATCTCGGTGGCGGTGTGTGTTGTGTGTATACGAGAGAGTGTCATGGCAGTACATTCCTCACTTCTCCAAATTGCACAAAACAAATAACGAATTTAGTAAAGACCTAATTGCGATTTAAAAAAATGCTGCCATAAATGTCCTCCCTGAAGTTGCGTCAAATTCAACCCTCCCGTATATTCCACACCTATGCGTGCGTGACAGCTAATACGGAGGTATAAAGATTCTTTTGAACGCCAGAGCACAAAACGCTATTCTACCGTTACGCAAGCCGATTTCGTATTTGCGGTAGAGCCAAGTGTGTTGGCTAATACAAACGTATACAAATGTGCTTTCTGGAAAGGTACGTGTAATCTCGGTGGCGGTGTGTGTTGTGTGTATACGAGAGAGTGTGATGGCGGTACAGTGGGTGGGTGGGTACGAGGTCGGGCGAAGGGGAATGAGAGCTAGGGTGCTGCGCCGCGGGTCGAAGGGGATGGAGGTGGTTCGGGGGCGGCAGTGGCAGCAATGGCGATGGCGCCCCGCGCTCGGGCGTTTATTATTATGATTATACTTGATATCTCCTGCCCAAAGCAGGACCAGCAGCCAGCCAGCCATCCTGCGAAACTTTCCCTCTTCCCTTTCCTTTCCGATATTAATATTATTTTTGCCCGGGCGTAGCGGCCGCCATATATCTCGCTCTGGGCATAAAATCCATTCCCCCGCACTCTCCTAGTTGCTTCTACCCGAACCCTCCTCTCCTTGGTTGCCTGCCCGGTCCAGCCCCCCCAGAATCACCCGCGCGAACCCCGAGGGGATTCCCTGAGAAGAGCGAGAGAGAAAGTGCTTGTCGGAAGTTGTCTCACCAAAGCAGAAAAGATAAAGACGGAGAGAATAGAATTTTTCTCACTCTCGCCAGTTACGATACGTAGCCGCATTTCTATTATTAATTAATGGCGCACAGGCCGGCCATATTCTTTTCTGCGTTACACGGAAACTCATTGGCCGTTCCATAAGCGCAGTTTTGCCGAGTTGTTGCAAATTATGCCGCTTTATCCTTCGGTCAACAGCAATTTAATTTGAGCCATCGGAGCGCAATGCGGAAATCCTTTGGATGTGTCCGCAGTTTCAATCCAAGATCTCAGGAGTAATGGTCCGCGGGGGATGAGTCGTGACGTACCCGCTGGAAAACGGCTTGGACGCGTATCACGAACATTCTAGGGAAAAAAAAGGGAAACTTTCTAAACGTTAAGGGGAGATGAGTTCTCACCTTCCTTCCAACAGTATCGGCGCGTCAACTGAACCGGGACGATACACATCTCGAGGGATCCGCAAAGAGAGGCAGAGAAACGCTAGCTGGCAGCATCAAAGTGTAATTCGAAACTTTGAAAAATAATTCGTCAGCACGGCCAATACCTAGTGCACCGGCGGAAAAAGAAGTATGAGTATCATAACTATTGAAGGGAGTTGACACGAAGACAGACCTGCCGCGGTCGTGGAGGGATGGAGCTCGTCCCGTCGCACTGGATGCTCCGGAGCTTGCGAAAGAGGAGGTAGAACGGGGTCCAATTCTACCGGCCTTGTCGTCAACGTACTTTCCAAGGCGGGAGCCGTGTGAGAAATTTTAAACTACGATCATCTCGTCTTGGAGGTAGCGCAGCGGATGGGCCGAGAGAGGCTTGGGAGGAGGATGTCTCAACGCGTGGATGAGAAAAGGGAAAGAGTTGTTGCAGTATAGGTGGCGGCGGACGTAGAAGACGAAGAGGAAGGAGAACTCTGGGAGAAGATGAAGCTGGGAAAGAGGATAGAGAAGGAAGGAAGGATGCTGAACACCTCAGTGTAGGGGTAAGATCGACCCATTGACGCCCAACGCTCGGCCACGTCCTATGTGCAAGACATCATAGGACACGGTGGGATGAGAGAATTGCTCATTTGTTCGACGAAGGGACGAGCTCCGGTCGCGGGGTTGGGAGCTGAGGGCGCCAGAGGATAAAGACAGGGATAGATAGAGCTGAGGACGCTGTACCCAGTAATGCCTTGCTCCGCAACGGCAGCACCACCATAGCATGTCTTCCCCGCACCTCCGCTTTTCCCTCCCTCTCTCTCTCTCTCTCTCTCTATCCCTCACTGCTGCCATCTCCTTTTCCTACATCCCGCAGGACTTCTCACTCCTCTCTTAGTTTCCCTGTCTCCGTATCTCTTTCCTTTTCCCTCTGTGCCCCTAACGCACCTCGTCCTCTCGTTCTCTTCCTCTTCCTCTTGCCGATGCTGAAAGAGGGAGAGAAAGCCAGCGGCACACCGCTCTCTCCTGGCGTGTTCGATCGAAATTCAATTTCCACTCTCCTCCTTCCCAACGACGCCACCGACGCCAGAGCGCTACCTCGTCGTATTCGTCCCTCTCCTCCCATCGACCACCCAACCATGGTATCCCCTCACCTCGAGACGTGGAGGACGCTTCAACGGGTACCGCGTTACCCCGGGTGCTCCCACCTCGTCCACTTCGTCTCACCCTCTTTACATTCCGTGAGATAAATTACGCGGCTCAATTATTCACCGGAATCTCTATTTTTCTGAGAGCCGTCATGAGGCTGGTAACGTCGCTCATTTTGCCTCGCGCCTTTAAGGTATTATCTAGGGAGCTAATGTCAGCCAGTCCATAGGAATGCATTGCGTGACAACATTGACGGTGCACAAAAAAGAACTAAGCGTAATGTTGTCACTGAAACCACGCAATCCATTCCGGATTGGACCAGCTGACATTACCTTCCTAAATAATACCTAAGCGCTTTTCGACAATCATGGATACTATTATGGATAAACGCGTGGGAGAACCATTTTTACTCCTATTGTTAAGCGAATTGTTCTATCAACCTCCACCACCTTTTACCAAGGGTTAGAGAAAAAACGAATTTTATTTCTTTGTTTCGGAGAGGGCGCGCGAGAGCCGCGAGGGAATCACATTTTCTTTTTTTTTCTTCAACCACCTCACGAATTTCGTGGGTGGTCGATCGCACTCTCGTTCTCACTTTAACGCGAGTCGATAGACGGAGACGCGGAAGATGAAGCGATGGAGAACCTCCCCACCGCGATTCTACACAACCCCGCGCCTCTCTTCTTCGTCTTTCGACTATACGCGCTCTCAACTTGAGCCCCCGTCCGACCGTACCTATTTAAATGGCTTTTTTCAAGGGGAGCCACGCCGAACGAGCTACCCTTCTCTACCCCTGTCCTCTCACACACCCCCGCTCGTCCTCGTCGCTAGTTACGACGAATTCCGCAACCCCTCCGACGAAACGACCCTGGAGCGCGTAAGTACACCGCCATTTCCTATGCACGCTCGTCGAGCTTCTTCGTCCGCTTTGCCTCTCGTCTCTTTCCGTGCTGGATTTGAAAAAAAAAAACGTCTCACTCAACAAGCGTCTGAGACTTCAAATATTTGTTTGTACGGTATTATCTGTATTATTTACATGCGAGACAAAATGTTTATTAGGACACTTTGCTGTAATTAGAATAGGGCTCATTCTGGTCACATTTATGTAACTAACAATCGTGGAAGAAGAAGAATGACAGTTAATACAGAAATTAACTAAAGTGCCCATTACTTGTTGGAAAAATGATCCCGAATGAATAATAAGGATCGAGTTGAACTGAAATTGCATAACATTTCTGTTCTTAACTAAGAGATTAAGTTGAACGACTCAATTACTGACCGTGGCCCAATTAATATCCGTTTTTCTATATTATTTACGATAAAAAATTCTCTTGATGAAACAATACATCAATCAAACTTTTTTTTTATAGGCTTTGATTTTTGCATTATGCGATATGAGAAGCGCCAAAAAGTAATTTTTGATAATCGTCGATTCAAAGAAAATTATCTGCAAAGTCGACAAAAGTGAGCCATCGCCAGCCATTTTTTTGTCTCTGTCGGTAGAAAAATACCATCTGAAAAATATAGTTTTTCGTGTTTTTAAAATGTATTTAAGGGGCAAACTTTATTCATAGAGTATTATTAAGGACCAAAGACAACGCTAAAAGACCAAATAATTACTCTTACTCCGAAAAATATACAGGTCAGAAAACGGTTCACCGAAACGCTGGGTTGTTGTGATTTGTGTCCGCAACTCGATCAGACTGATACATCGATGAGTAACTTCGTTATGTTATTCTTACTTGAATTACATAAAACAATTATTGAAACGCATAATTTCTGTGAAAGACCCTTTCGGACGAATAGTATTATCCATAACCTATCAAATATCTGACAAGAACTTGTTACTCAGTCACTAACCGGGTCTAGATGTAGAACGGCATGGGTTAGTGTTTTGGTTCTCGATAGGACATAAAATAGGCCATACGAGAAAATCGTAGGACACTAATTGGGTCTTTTGCAGGTCACCGTATATTTGAAAAATAGTAGCGCAAAATTAAAAAAAAAAAGTAGATAAGTAACATTCGGTAAATTTAACAAAAACTCTATACTTCACTGCAATTATCTTTCATTTTAATCAATTGGCTATTTCTATTCACCTGATTGCCTCATTAACATTGTGCCGATCTTAGAAGGTCACTAATTGGGTCATTCATCTTAGTTGTGACTTATGAAATAGAGAAATTCCCTAAATGCACATAAAAGTCAACGAAAAATTCGAAACAAACGAATTATCGTTGTCCACTTCATTTAAATCTTAGGAGGATGAAGAAATGGACTACATATGTGTAGCTGTGGGTGCACTTTTCTCGTTGCACTTTAGCAATCTCCAAGTGAATAAACGAACAGTGAGAGAAGCAGACATCCATTACCCAAGAAAGCAATAATGCTCGTGGACATTCCGTTCAAGACATACACGAGAGAGAGAAGCGAGGTTAGACAGTGCCATGGCAGAAGAAACTCGTTGTCTCTCTACCAGGCTGAGTTCAGGGCAAAGAAAAGGAAAAAATGATACGATGAGAGAGAGAAGAGGAAGAGATGAGATAACGTGGGTCCATATATGAGGGTGGCCGCAGAACAAATACATTAATTTCATCCCCTCGTTCCCGCGACATTGTGCCCTCGACTATGCGCACACCTATAAGCCCTTGGACCCTGGAAGGCCCTTACAGAGAGGATTCTCAGCTGGAGCCATAGCAGAATCTCGAGCCAGAAACATTACAACACACACGCTCATCAGTGAAGCCCCGAATGTAGCTAAACATATACGGAAAAATGCTGAGAAACACAGCGTATCGCTGCATGTGTCGGTGGAGGAAAGTCTCAAAAGACTTACACACGTCTTGAGATCGGAGTGCCACATGTGCCAAGCCACGTCGCGACTTCCTCTTTCTCTCTCTACCTCGGGCGTATAAGTAAACGGGGTGCAGAATAAGAGCGCGAGAGAGCCAAAAGGAGAGAGAGGCAACGATGAGAGCGAGAGAATGGGGCAAAAACGAGAAAGAACGGAGGAAGGGTGGGTGTGTGTGGTTACCATAGCAACACCCAGGTCCCTCTCTTATAATTATATGGGGAAAAATGGCTCGCGGACTTTTACCCCGCGCACAACCCTCGCGTGTGCGCCAGCGTTGTTGCCCCCTGCCTCACTGCTGCTGCTGCTTCTGCTTCTACCGTTTTCAACGTCGACGACGTTCTTTATATTTTCTTCCCTTTTTTCATCTTACTCTTCTTATTCTTCTCCCCTTTTTTCGTCTTTCTACTTCCGCAGCATCTATGCATAACGTATGGAGAAATATGGATGTATCTATAGTAACTCTTGTGCTATGTCTGATGACCTACCAAGGTTGCGGATGTAGTTACTTTCCGGGACATCGTATCCGGCAAAAAAGACACTGGAAAAAAGATCTGAGAAAAAATTAATGTATTCCAGGACGTTTTTTTTAATGCCAGAAACATCATATGCCAATTTCCTCAAACGTCAGTGCAGATTTGAATCGAGGAGGAAGGGAAAAAATAGTTGCTAAAAGTTTTTGGAGATTCCTATCGAGACCCTAGACGATTAATCGCCACGTACTAGTGATCGCCGTGACGATACCCGCGAGTCACGGTTGTATACACGTGATGTCGACGAATTTTCCTCACATTTCTTCTACCACTGCGGTTCTCCAGATAAGGGCCATTGCCCGCGAGCTAGAAGGGACACTACAACCGTAGGACACACCGCATCCCTTAAGGCTGTGAGTATATGTGAGCGTGCGATGGTCGGTGTTGTATCGGCTGAGAGAAAAGCACGAGGGGTGGGAAAAGGAGAAGAGAAGAAAGAGAATGCTGTCCCGAAGACGACAGAGCCAAGGGCTACGTGGAGAAAGTGAGAGGGAACATATTGCTCTGGAGTAATCCTACTTGATCGCGGTTTTTGGCCTCCCTTTTTCGTGGGCGTTCACGTTCCTGTGTTTTCTGCACGCTTGCTAAGGAAGACTCTCTGTCTGTGTGCGTTAAGAGAACGAGAAGGACATGGAAACTCTCACTGTGTGGGTGAACGAAGGATTACTGCCGGAGGAATCGCCCGGTGAGCCCGTGAAGATGGACGAAGAGTCTTTAAATACCCCCGGGATGCGAAAGCTGCTAGAACCCACAGGGTACGTGTTCTGACGACAAAAAAGTATAATTTCCCTCGCGCGAACCTCTGCCCTTTGTGATCTCTTGGTAAAAAGCTCCGATGTCAATATGACACAATACGACAGTTTTTTTTTTGGCAATATTGAATTGTACAAGAAAATTTTGGAGCCAACGGAGATCGCATAGTTAGAAATGAAATTAAAAAAAAAATTATTCATGTTTGAATAAGCGTTTGTAATGATAATTTTTCAAGAAGGCCACTGTTCTAACACAAAAGCATGTCATTATTCCATTAATGAGATGTCTGAAAAAAAGTGTTGCTTACGCTTTCCAATAGGAATGTTTTGACTTTTTCAAAATTCAGTGAAAATTTATTTTTTGTTGGATTTCGAATTTTCAATTCGCTACACTCATTTTTTATTTTCGTTCTACTTTTAGAGGAACTTGCTATGGGAACTCAAAAGCAAAAATCATTGGGACATGTTGGTTTCGACAATTTAGTTCGGTTTAAACATTTTTTTTATAGTAAAAAAAAACATTCGAATAAGCGTTCGAAAATCTGAATCTGATAACGTTTAAATAGGCCACTGTTCTAACACAAGAGCATGTCATTATTCCATTAATAAAATTTCTAAAAGAAAAAGTGTTACTTACGCTTTTCAAAAGTAATGTTTTGACATGTTCAAAATTCAGTGAAAAACAATATTTTGTCGGATTTCGAATTTTCGATCGCTACCGTCAATTTTGAATTTCTCTTCTTCTTTCAGAGGAGCTGGCCAAAGGAAAAAAATGCAAAAGTCATCAGGACATGTTCATTTTGGGAAATCTGCAATCAAATACTTAACGAATCCCACTTCGCTGTCTGTTGTTTTACACTCGATTAATTTCGAAGAAAACAAACAAAACGGAATGGCTATTCCACTATTTTCGTTCAATTTACCCATTTTTTATGAAAACCTAAATTTTTTGCTAAAAGGTGAATTTGCTAGACTCTGATTTTTTGCTTTATTAGACGCTATTTTCACGTATCCCATTCCACTAAATACGAATTTGCTATTAATTTTGTCGAGAATTTTTTAAAAATCTTCGTATTTGTAATCAACGAAAAATTTTCCATCAGTCAACCACATACTACAAAAATTTGTGTGATACGATTCATCTCATTAAATAATTACTTATTCCCTCATTATGATACTTCATCATGTCGAGGAAGTAAATTAACAATGATATTAATTTTTTTTTAAATTGCACATCGTGAAACATGTCAGCTAGTTTTTCAGAATTCACAATCGCAAAGACTCGAAAATTGCTTTAATCGAATAAACCCCAAGAATCTGCTGGACTCTGAATATCCATTTCAAGTTTGCTGAGAAGCACATCAGCTCCGAACTGTCTGTATTAGTCCGGCTGGCTGGAATGCGGTACAGCGTCGATAGTTAAATTACGATCGACTCGGGGCTTCCGTCGGCACGAGCGATTAATCCCTTTAATGAAATAATCCTCCTTTGATCGGTGGATTCTCTGGGCTTCGAGAGCATCCGAAGGGCAGCCGAACGAGCGAGGCTCAACCCCCTTTTCTTCAATCACGGTTCTCTCGGATATCGAAGAGTCGAGGAACACTTGAACCAGAAGGTTTTAATTGCGATGAGACCTGAAATCTCATTGTTTCCGCTCGGTCTGCAAGTATTCCTTGTACGTATTCTTGTCAAGCGCTTGTTCTTCCCCGTTTCAAAAGTAGGAAGGAAATCTCACTGATGAAGAACGCATTCTCTATTTTCAATAGTTTCAGTAAAGACTAAATTCGAATTTTTTTCCCTTTCAACAGAAAGGATTTGTCCACAAAATCATGAGTACATGAATATTGTATTTAAAATATTGTGTTTTTAGCTTACATAAATTGTAAATCATTTTACCATAACGAATACGTAATTTTTTTACGTAATATTTGTAGTTTATTACTGTTACATCCTGGATGAACAAGAATTTGGCGGTTCGCTGTTTGATTAATATCACTGTTAGAAAAGATTGGAAGTATTTATTCATGAACTCGTCATCGAAATTTCATAAACAATTGTGGTAGACAATTCATGTACTTTTCGAGTGAAATTAAAGCAAATTATTAAAATTCAAGTGCATTTACTTTAAAATTAAAGTGAGTTATTGAATATGCTGTACCATACATTAATTTTACATTACACTTGTATATTAAATTACATATACTAGTTTATGAATAAAAAATTCCAGTAAAAATACACTAAATTTTCAATCAATTTTTTTAACATTGTAATTAAAACTAATATTTCGAATTATTGCGCCCAAGAAAATTAGTTTATTCAATTAATTCAACACAACGTTTGTTGGGTATTATCATTCCATTATGAATCAATATTAGCCAGAAATAAAAATTCGAAAGACCACTTTGGCGTGTAGTTTATGCCATTCAGGCACGCGAGCTTGATGATTACCATTTAACACATGATCAATTACTGCAAATTAGTAATTATGGAGGTAACGAAAAAAGTATGATTGGTGTACATAGTGGGGCAATTTTTTTAATAGCTATGATGCAGCCCAAAGATGCTGACAGCGCGTTGCACGCGCGGCCAGAAGTAATTAAACTAACATGAATTTACGGAAATTTAATATTAATATCCGGTAGAATTGAAATAATCAGCGTTTGAATAACTGCCTTCTGAAATCCATGTAAAAAACGCTAATACAATGAAAAATGCCAAAGGTTTAATATCTTACAGTTAAAAGCAATAATTAATGAGCATAATCAAAGTAAATAATGATAATTGGAAATAGGATGTGAAAAATAGCTAGGACGTAACAAATTTTAAAAACGTGTCGAATTTACTCCAGTATTGTGTCCTTTCTGACTTAATAGAATTTTTTCTTTTCTCCTTAACATTTATTTAGCGTCATGAGTTTATCGAATTAAGACTTTTTCCGTGTAACCATGTGACATACGAAAATGTGTAAAGTTCACAAAAATTCGGTCGTATGAACCTTGGGATTTTTAATTTCAAAATCTGGCCCTTCGACTCTAAGCATAATTTTGTACTAAGTAAACTTTGTGTTATGACGCACTTTATGAAATCAGGTCCACCGACGAGTGCCAAAAGGGATAAAGAAATGGCTGGCCTTAAAAATGTAGCGTCGTTGCAGAAGGAGCCCAAAGGCGATACGCCCTTTGATTGCGGCCGCTGGACTCTCCGTATTTTCCTTTCTTATCTTGGTGTCCCTCCCTCCTTAACTCTCTCTCTTTCTTTCTCTCTCTGCATTTTTTTCACCCTCAGCTTGTGCCACTTGGACTCCCTCGTCTCGCAGGGCTCCAGGCCCTCGTTATGATCGATAAATTTAATATGGTTATACTCGTGATACTCTCTTGGCCAGCCTCTGAAAGCTCCTTCGCTACCCTTCGCCCTTATTGCAATATACAATGAGAAGAAAAATAAAAACTTTTTTTCTTACGTATGAAAACAGTGTTACCCTCTGATTAAATTTATTTCAGTATTTTATAGAGATTTTGAAATAAAGATCTTTGTCGAAGGTGAGGAAAGGAGGTTTTTTTAGATTTCGAGATTCGAGATCAAGATTTTCGCCCTCTTAAAATGCCACTTTAGAGGGTTAAACATGAACGTGGAAACGAAAGGTTTTCTGTGGTCCCGAAAACACTGATTGAATATTAGTAACATTATCTGCTTTTTGTCTCTAAGTAGTGGGTAAAAAAAAATTATAATACGCTTTCCCAACTTCACCCCAAGATATTTCAAAATATATTTTGCGAAACTGGATCAAATTATGCACACATGTTCGGAACATTTGTGACAAACTTTCAAACTAAAATGAAGTCGTAATATTGTATTTTTTTTATAATTGCGTATTTAAAAATGGAAACATCGATACATACTTTTCGAAATCCCATTATTTTTAAATGACGACGGCCGGAATTGTAGGTATCATCGAGTGACCTTTTATTTACTAATTTCGCAAAAGCTGAAGTAGAGCACTTGTATTTCACCGTCTCGCAGTAATTTCTCTCTTTATAAATACTTGAAAATTTCTGCTAATATGTAGAAACAACTTCAATTTTCAAAGACCCGACACTTTTTATCAGAAAAATAGCCTGGAAATTAGGCCCCTACAGTAGAACCTCCCTTAACTCTGAGAAAAAACGTCCAAAAAGCGGAACTCGACAAAAAAAGTCTGTTGCCTTATTTATATTAAATTTATTTTTCCATAACAACAATTCACAATCTATGGGATATTCAAAAATACGTTAGTGTACACATTTTTGCGCACTTCTAGCAGTTTTATAGAACAGCATATAACTATTATTCCAGACGAAAGGAGGATAATAAATGTCTGTATTAAATCTCAGTGAGGCTTTCGCTGGCTACAGACGGCAAAGACTAATGAAACGTTTTTAGCTGCATTGCGGACGTAGTGAGACGAAAGAAGCTGGAACGACGACCGAGTCGAATATACTTAGAGAAAAAGTTCGCGGGTTGCCAGTAACCCTCTGGTTATCCGATAGGTGCGAGAGAAAGTAAGTTTGGAAAAAAAATGTCCCGGAGTGGATAACGAAAGATGGAGATTATAGTGGTATATATTACGTAATACACGGAAGCAGCATCGTTATGGCCTCGTTAACGTTTTCTCGCTCGCTTGCTTCGGCGAATGAAATTTTCTACGGGAAAATATTAATAATTATGTTAATATCATAATAAGGGGCTGCTTGGGAGTCGAAGACGAAGAAACGAAGGGGCGAGGAATACGATCGGGGAACGGAGCAGAGCGGGGGCTTCAGTCGAGGGGCACCCACCGAATGGGGGTGGGTCCTCGACATAAGAATATCTTCTGAGATGCCGCGCGCGCGGCGCGGAGATGTGGGGGAGGTGGACGCGCGCGCGAGAGCACCGAGCAGGGTGAACCTTCGCGTATTTTTATCAATATCTCGCGTGCTGCGCCTGCGCACCACTCGCTCTTTTTCTCTTCCAGTCCCGAGAACCAGAGCCGGCCAGCATCCCTTCCTCTCCTTCGCTCTGAACCCCTCGAGATACACGATACACACACGAACTCACACCAACGTAGACATTGCTAATTCTGCATTGGGTAATGCGGGTCAACTAAGAAAATTTTGTAAGTATTCGCCAGAAAATGCGTTTTTTTTATGAGCACGACATTTCACGGAAAATCTGCGTGACATGGAGAAAGTAATTCGATGACAATAAATTTTTCTTGATTAATATTTGTTCGGAGATAAAGTAAAACAAAGTAGTACAAAGTTGTTAATTCATAGATATCATTAAATTTGTTGGATGATTGAACAATGTTTAAGAATGGAAAAGCAAAATGAGTCTGTGAATAAATTAGAAATAATATTTACTTTGCATAAAGCATACATTTTACAGTGAGAACTAATGAAATAGTGTAGACCTGCTAATCGACGCCATTGTTGCATATGGCGTCGAATTAAGATAAAAGCAATTGAAAATTATGGTAACAGAATCATGATAGAATATTTCAAAATTAACAATCGATCCGAACGGAGAAGTTGAGATTTTGCATAAATCATATATTTTATAGCAAATACCAAAGAAATGATATTGGCCTGCTTACCTCTATTCACTTTTTGTAAAAGAATAGCTAATAGCAATCTTCTGTGATAATAAAAAAGTGCAATGAGAAATAACGACGATAATAATAATTATGACAATAAAATCTGTCGTAGCTTAAAAAAAAATATCATTTACAAATAATAAATGGTAGATGAGAATTCACTGTAAGTCACGAATTGAATAATTTATTCTGTGTATTTTTTAAGAATCCTACATTTATGTTATGAAAATAAGCGTGAATAAAGGCGACCCCCATAGCCCACTGATTCATATTGCCCCTTTATGTTGAAGCTATGCTGCTGTGTGATCTCATGTGTGTTGGAGATCTAATGAGTATATGCTCTGGAGAAGCGGGACGTTCCTGCACTCATGTGTTAGTAAAAAGGCTCTGACTTGGTGCGCTCGTATTGGTTTTTTTTTTTTTTTCTCGTGTACGCGAATGTACGTAGTCTGCGAGAGTGTAGAGACGTAGAGATGTATGTACATGTGGGTGTAAGCACGAGGGCGTCTAAGGACCCCCAGGACAAAATGGAGCCCGCTTATACTCCGTTCTGCAAAGTGTATCCTTTCCAGGCTCTTCTCTGCTAACTCCTTTATAGGTACCGGAGCGTATATACTCGGAAAACCCAGGTCACTCCTGTCTGTATACCTTTATATCGCTTTCATGCATATTATATATGATATAGTACGAGGATGATGTAAAATCGCCTTGGAGCCTGCAGGATAATTGCTACTAGAAAAGTCTCGGGTCAGTCGCTCAATGCTGCAAAACCCGGCGGTACTTCAACTATATCTTGGATTTAAAAAAAATTTATAATACTGACATTTCGCGAATTTTGCGATAGTATGAAGCTATCGAAAAGAAGTTGCAAAGTTGAACTTTGCTAATTGCTTCTGCATTATTATTAGTTGTCCTTACAAGGCTACGTCTATGAGAAAGTATGTCAATCGATTTTTTAAGGAAAACCAAAAATGATGAAGGAGCAATTTGCAAAGTTCAACTTTGTGACTTTATTTTTTATCAAAGTTAAATTTATGAAAAATTTAGACGACATAACGAATTATAACGAAATTGTTCGCCTATTATTGCTGAAGAGTACAGATTTTATGTCTGGAGTTTGACTTCGCTATGTTCGTTTTGTTAAAGTTAATGCAATAACATCATTGTTCCAAAACTGAACATTCTGACAAATTTAAACCATATTGCATATTATGAGGAAACTATGTACTAATCATCGCTAAATAATACCGATTTCATGTATGATATATCCGTTTCTGGTCTCATGTTTTGCCAAAGTTAAAGCAAAAACGTGATTTTTTCGAAAATTTTAAAATTCTATAAAATCCGAACTGCTTTTCCGATTTCAGTAAAATTCAACACCAAACAATTAATTAATTTAATACAAAACTTTGAGAGTACCTGCAGTTATGAAGAATTATTTAGGAAAATATCATCAATTGTACGCAAATTGAAGCACGCACGTCCTTTTTTTTTAATTTCAAAAAGCCATACAACAATAATTTCTTCATATATTTCATGAAAAATTGCAAAAATCAAATACAAACTGCTGCTTAATTTGTGTGCCTAATTTTAGCTCAATCAGTTGAACGGTTCTCGAGTTATAGGTGAATGAAATTTCTAAACCCTGCACACACACACACATACATACGGAAACTTTTTCTAAACCACTTTTCTCGATGTTTTGGAAAATTCCAAGTGTTCTAATATAAAAATCTCGAAATTTTTTTTTTCATGAAAACAAAGCTTTCTCTATGATGATGCAAGATGATAACAATTTTAAAAATTCAATCAAAACACTATACGACGCGAGTTGAAATTAATGTCTTTTGTAACGACCATTAAATACGTTTCAATATTCAATCAAAAATTCGATAATTCCTCCGAAAAAAAAATATTCGAAAAATGCTGCGTACTATATTTGCAAAAACCCGTAAGCCCAAGTATATTTCCATTGATGTATTTAAATGGAGTATGAAAATATATATCTGACCATGTAATTTGTTCAATCCTGCAAAAAAATTCTGTTGAAAGTACTTATTACGTCATGAAACAATTTCCAGTGCGTTTTTTTTTTAATATCCACCTAACAAGAATTAAGTGCAATGACTAGATGCACTCGAGCGTTATAATTTATGGCAAAAAGCAAGTTGACTTTCTCGTCGTCTGTCTGACACTTTGCGCCATCTCGCGTAAGATAGATATTATTTTTCAGGGGCGTAGAGAGAATGGCCGGAGACAGTTGGGGGTGGACGTCGCTTCGTCGGTCGGATGAGACGCGAGGAGGTGGAGAGGGGGGAGGTGTGAGCGGAGAGTGGGAAGAAGAACGCGGGTTGGGTGTCCCGAGTGTTTTGCACCGCGAAATACCCTCCATTACACCGTCGCTGTATATACCATGAAAGATTATTTTTCTCTTCGCGATACTGAGCGTCTCACCACGACGAAGAGCCAGAAAGTCTGTGCTCGCGCCCTCAGCGCCGGAGACAACTGGCTATGGTTTAGCTCCACTAAGAAAATACACGAGAGAAGAGAAAAAGGTTTTGAGAAATAACGGAAAATTAGCCGGGCGACAGTCTCGCTTCGTTATACGATTCAAGTCTGCGGCGAGGGGCGAGAGAAAAATGAAGACCAAAAAAAGCGAGGTGAAACGTTAATACAAATTACGGACCAAGAGGAAGCAAGAGAAAAAAAAATACACCCCCGAAGACAAACGAGTTTTGCTCTCAGTCATGACACTTTTAATTCGCACCGCGTAAAGTCAGCAATCACTTTTTTTTAACTGTTTGTGTGTCACATTAATTGAAGCGTTTATTACGCCCTCCTTTTATAAATTTGTAACAAAAAATAGGGACACTTCCGGGTTCACACTTTTTACGAGTTTTTTCTATCATTAATTTATGAGAAAATATTCGTATCACATAAAAATTTTTTGTTTAGCGTTCGACAACAAATGATAGCACAAAAGAAATCTAAGGAATAATATTTATCAATTGTTATCTAATTATCTAATATGTAATTTATTGAAAAATCCATATGTGGACAACTGCGTACAGTTCGAAAATATACTATATCTTGCAAGTAATTTTGTTAAATATTTAACTATAAATTAATGACAGGATAAAAAACAAAAGTCTTAAGAAAAAGCACGTGACTTGTTTGTCAAAAATAATGAAATAGATTAAACACCAGTAGATTCATGCCCGGCGTGACATTTGGTTGCTGATGAGTTATCTTTACACACTTAGTGATTGCGCCACTGGATGACAGTCACAAAACGACCGATCTTGATAATTAATCGAGCACTTACGATGATAAAATTCAACGGTATCTTGGCACGCAAGTTTGATAGCGAGAGAACTGTTTTTCCTGGGCCTTACCGCGTCGATGTGGGCCAGGTGAGTGACTGAAAAATTTCGCGTTCCATCGACACACGCGGGGTACAACCACCACCGACACCGGGGGGGATACAGATGCTGGTCCATGGAAATAATAAATAAAAAAACGTTCAACCCCGCGCGCGCCAAGCTCCCGGGGCCCCCTCAACGTGAATGAAAAAAAAAACGCTTACCCCACAGGAAAACCCCCTCGGATAAAAAAAACGCTCGAAGGGGGTCACGTCTACCTATGCGCTGGGTGAAACCTAGCGAAGGACTCGAAGAATATTAGTTCCACACATTTTCTCAACGATGAAAATTATGTTCGAACATCAGAAAGTATTTAAAGAAGGAAAATGTATTTTTTAAATTGTCTTGCTTAATAAAAATAAGTATAGTGTATAAATATATTATGAATTATATATTTCACACATTGCTTTGAACACAATAAATACATTAAATAATGTATTGACTCCTTCAATGGTTCGTTTTATTACGGAACAGAGTAATTGAATTATAATTGTGGAATAAATAATCCTGGTTAAACGTTTAGATTTTTTTTTTTTTAATTGTTGTTTTTTTACGTCATCGTATATTTTTTTACAGCAAATAAGAATGTATAAACATGTTCTCATTATAGAGAGGATAATTTCGAATGTATCAACTGATATAACTATTCTTTTCATTGCATAATGGAATAATTCGAAAACGTAATTTATGACTAATAATTTATCAATCAATTAAAAAACACGTTGACTGCTTTAACGATTCTTTTTATTACGATACAGAGTAATTAGGATGTAATTCGTAAAATGAAAAATTCTGGTTAAACATTCAGAATATTTTATTTTTATTTTATTTGTTGTTTTTTCATGTCATTGTATATTTGTTTACAGCAAATAAGAATGTTGAGCATATTCTCGTGATGGAGATGATAATTTCGAATGTATCAACCGATACAACTATTTGTTTTCTTGGGTATTGCAATAATTTTAGAAGAATAATTTATCACTAATAATTCGATTAAAAATGTAGAGTTTAATTTTCAAAAGATTACTAATTATTATTACTAATAATTCGATTAAAAATGTTAAGAAAAATTTAAATAAATTTTGTTATTTGACATTTTGCTTCATCGTAGAATTGTTTGGGAACGATTCATACCCCTCGCTACTTCGCCAATGTGAGGTATAAAGCTGAGAGTACCCCAGATGAGCGCGTGCCCCACAGTCGTTTTTTATTCTCTCGCCCGACCCCAGAGCAGCCAAGAGGGGTACCCTACACGTTGGCGGTGGTCTCAGTGGCACCAGTAGGCAAGTTTCCACGGTATATACGCTGTACGGCAAACTAAAAGCATAGGATCTCCTGGCAGAGCCGCGTAGTCCGTCATCAAACACTCGTTATTTCTGTCCAGCCTGGATTACCCGATATTCCCATTTTTTTGCCCTTTCGCTTTTCCGTTTTCCACAGCGGCATCCATAGCTGTCGAAAAGGGAGTGTATATAGTACATATACGACTCTCCAGCCTCATCCCCTCAGGAAAGAGACCGACGCGGTCTCGTTTCTCCTATCTAAGTGTATCACCAAGGATTACAAGGTTATCCCACACCCAAAAAGTGACCGCAACGTGGAGGGCCACGCTGTACTCTACCGGTCGTGATATCCTCCAAAAAAGGAATGAAAAAAATTGTCCACTCATTGTGAACCGAGGGAGTGTGACGAGCGAGCCCCCTCAAAAATCGGACACTTATAATTCAAGATATTAATCATAATCCAGAGGATATCGAGTAAGTGGATGCCTTTTGCACCCTCGAGAAATCCCTTGATGTTTTTTCCTTACATTACACTGTTTTTCTTGTCGGGCTTGGAAACTAGTATTTCGTTTTAAAAAATTTATATCTTTGTGCTTTACAATTTTTATTGTATACCTAACGCTTAGGCTACTATGGCTCTTGATGGCGATCTCTCATTAATATCGAAAAAAAAAACAGTACCTTATAGATAGTTATGCATTTATCGGAAAAAAACCCAAGACCTTTTATCGTACTGAATGGTTTTATTTTTCATTTTTCACATCTCTATTTATTTGTGCTTAGGAATTTTATTACACATGAGGATTTTTAGAATTATAAAATCTACGATTCTTTGATATTTTCCATACTAATTCGAAAATAATTTTTTCAAATTGTTATAGCTGGAAATCACTACACCAAAAAAAAAATTTGGTAATATTGAAAAAATATGATTTGAATTAACAAAACCCGCTGGTGGCGGGAGGCACAGGAAATATTTAAATGAGTTGACTGAAAGTTGCCATCGATTTCGAAGACTGGATTTGATGATTACAACTCATTTTGATTCCATTATTGCATCTCATTTTGATCGTATGTTTGGTTGAGTGTACTCAACATGGGTTTTATAAGGAAATTCGTTAGTTGAACTGACCATACGTAAGCTTGAAGAGTACACTATAGTTCATTAAAAAGAACAATAAATTTAATATGAAACAATAAGAGGTTCATTTAATTATACTATTTCAATTTACGATACTATTTCAATTTACGATACTTTTTCAATTTACGATAATTTCTCAATTTACGATAATTTTTCAATTTACGATATCCCTCGGTATGCTTTCGAAACTTATGAAATCTGCATCCTGATCATCAATGAGCGCGCAAACCAATGATACGCCAAGCGGTCACTCGGCTGTAGTTGGACTTAGGACAGCTTTGCACTCTTAGATACACTGAGGCTTCAAGTCACTTGCGAGAATCGCTTCAGCCACTCGCCATCTAGCGGAGTACTGTGCATCAGTTGTCCTAACTTGTCCTGAGTTCGACTACACACAAAGGGTGTTCCAGAAATTTTTTACAGCCTTGAATTCACGATGAAAACTTCACACCAGTAACAAATGTGATGGAAAAATCGCGTGTTGCGTTCGTATTCAAGCCTTTATCATCTTGTTTAGTTATGGAAGAGAAGTATTTAGTCATACGCATTCTATAATAGAATCATTCTAAACTTATTCAATATTCTATCTGCCTCTAAGAATTAGTTGAACAAAAAACCTTGCGTGCAACCGTGTTGTCTTCTCAGCCCTGACAATGCACACCATTAAATCGAAAACAAATGTTTTTAAATAAATTCAGTTGTAGGTTATATCAAACCAACATTGCGCTGTTTGATTTAAACAAATTTTATACGACCGCTCGGCAAGGTTAATGTTACTAAACCTTACTATTCTCGGTGTATTAATGCTATCTCGAATATCGATTTATTTTTAAAAAAAATTTTTTACCATACAGTTAGTTAAATTATACTTTTAGTGAAAAATATTTGCATCGTGTATTCTCACGATCACTTCGACCAGAATTTTCTTATCATCACCGCAAATTTGAGACTAACAAATATTTATGTTGCAAAGCCATTGAGTAAGCTCGCAGGGTAATGTTTCAAACCCTTATTTTCGGTGTATTAATGCTATATCAAATATCGGTATTTCTTTCAAATTTTTTTTTTTTACCAAACAGTTAGCTAAATTATACTTTTAGTGAAAAATATTTGCATCGGGTATTCTTACGGTTACTTCGATCAGAATTTCCTTATCACCAACGCAAATTTGAGAATAACAAATATTTATGTTGCAAAGCCATTGAGTAAGCTCGCGGGGTAAAATTTGCGACTAAAGGGCTTTGTATAACGAGCACGTGTAAATCGAGAGTTTTCCATGATCCTTTGTATAACGAAGGCAGGAGCTTCAAGCAGAAGCGTCAGGAGAGAGCGTCGCTGCTTCTGAAAAATGATCGGCTCAACGGGGATACAAGGAGCGAGACAAGAGCGAGTGAGCTCTCGCCCTAGTAGCGGTTATTCGGGACGCCAGGCTGGCACGAGCGTCGAGACGCGGGCACCGATCGGTTTCGGGGATTTTTTTGCGAAATAACGGCGCTTGTTCGAGTGAGGTCTAAAAAAAATGGGAAACATCTGTCAGTACTCGATGCCTATCGAACGTTTCGGTTTCCTCATCGTAATCGTCGTATCGTTCGCGCTCCACGTCTTTTTCTCTCCCTTAACTATACGCGTCGTCCACCTCGCCCTTTTATCCCGTACCTTTTCCTCGTTCACGGCCGTGAATCGATGAAGGAAAATCATAATGGTAATAATAACAAGCGACGAGAATCCCATCAGGCACAACGGGAATCGGCTGAAAAAAAAACACTATTAGTTCCGGTTCGAGTGGGGGAAGTTATTGGCTGAGGTGGGGAGAAAGATAAAAAAAACCGAGGCTCCTCCAATGGACTGCCCTCACTCCGCGTGCTTCTCTCGCCTATGTTACTTACCCACTTTCTCGCCCTGTGCGTTCTAGTTTTCGATACACGAGTTTGGCTCGGGCATTTCATAAATTCTAATTTATGACCAGGGAAAATTCGACGCGGCTTAATCCCAGCCATCGATGCTCTCCTACGTATTAGTCTAGTGTTTCAAATTTCTTTCACTCTGTCCTTTTTTAGCTGGGTATTTTGCTTTATCAGTCCATGAGCCTTTTTCTGTTGCGCTATATCGAATTAAATTCTGGTCAACTTATTCAAAATATGGATCTTATTAAAAGATTTATATGGCAATTATATGAATTATCTAGAATTTTGAAACAGACAGAATATGGAAAGGATAGTCAAATTAAAATAATATTGAAAAAAAAACTCATGATTTTAGAAAAACTTTACAGCTGATAGACATTTTTTATGCACTTAGATAACGCCACGAGCAAAAACATGCCTGTCTACTTACAAAAAGGAATTATAAAAAAAAAATTTCGGTGAATTGCAGGTAAAATACCGAGTAATTTTTGTAATATAATATTGAATTGAATTCTAGTAACAAAATATCGACATCAATTAAAGTTTGACACTTCAACTATGTGAATTATCTATAATTTTGAAACATAGAGAATATGGAAAAGATGGTCAAATAAAAATAATATTGAAAAAAATTATGACTTCAGAAAAGCACCTAATTCAGGCCAGGGAAAAAAACATGCATGTCTAATTATAAAAAGTAATTATTTTAAAAAAATTTAGTGCATTGCAGGTAAAATTCCAAGTGATTTTTATGATATAATATCGAATTCAATTCTAGTAAGCTTATTTAAAATATCATCAAAGTTTAACACATCAATTATAGGAATCATTTATAATTATGAAACATCAAAAATATGAAAAGGATAGTGAAATAAAAATAAAATTGAAAAATACTCGTGATCTTACAAAAATGCCACAGCTCATGGACATTTTCGATGGACCTAATTAAGGCCATGAAAAGAACATGCCTGTCTAGGTTTAAAAAGTAATTATAGAAACAAAGGGAATTCCAGTGAATTGCAGGTAAAATACCGAGTGATTTTTATTATGCCTGTTATAGACCCTTATCACCTCAAGATCCGGATACGTTCCGTGGAGGCGGACACTATAGGCTGCAATAAATCTATAATTAGCTCGCACCTGGATACACAATTGACATTACCGATCAACAGACGTTGTAAAGACGTGGATATAAGCGAAGCCGACTCGACTGCGTATAAACACCACATAATATTTCGTCTTGCTTGAGAAACCAATAAATCGACTTGAATGAATTGTATAACCTAATGAATCTTCGGAATTAGAAGCCACAAATTAGGCACCATGAATGGTCGGTGGGAGCGGAAGAGGGGGGAGGGGGGAAGGAGTTAGACAGACTAGCAGTTATAAGCTTGTGACCTCGTTTTCTCAGGTTACCACTAATTTCCGGGAATTCGTCGACTGCTGCCAGTGGCAAACGTGACATGGATCTAATTTCCATGCAGCGACCCGTCGCACCGGTTAGCACGTGCCTCTGTTTTTTTTTCTTTCTTTCCGCTGCCTCTTTGCCTCTCGACAGATTAGATCTCGTTCATTGTTTAGTTTTTTTTCATTCTAGCTCTTATGAGCCTAGTTTTTTTCTTTTTTTTTTTTTGCCAGACCAATTTTCGGGTGTGCAAACACGACCATTGTCGATGCACGCGCCCTCGCGCCGCTGATTTGCGTGCGGGTTATAAGCAGGGGGAGAAATCATCTATACAGCATCAGCATCCAAGCTCGACCCCTTTCACCGGTCCACTTGATTTAGATACGAAGATTTCGTCGTGAACTCAGCATAAAACGAGCCATAAAGACTTTTCTACCTATTAGACAATCTATAACATTTCAAACACTGTTAACATCCTCTCTTTTATTTACAACAATTTTTCAAAAATAAAAAAAAACATTTGATTTTTTATTTTTATTATTATTTAATTTTTTATACAGGCCATGCTCCGTTTTATATCCCATAATATTTATTTAAATTTTAATGAGGATTAGGAACAGAAAAATTGTATAAGCTATGAATTGTTTCAAATTGAAAATTCCAAAATAGATAGAAATAAATCTCAGTGTAGAAAAAAAAAGTCGGGTTTATGAGCCTTTCGAGCTGCTGATTTGCGTGCGGGTAATACACAAGGGAAGAAATCAAACACAGCATCAGCATGCAGGCTCAACCCCTTTCACCGCTTCATAGGATTTAAATACGGCGATTTGTTTTTGTTTTTTTTTTCAACGCACTTTCTCTCTGCTTTCACTGGTACGAAGAGCAACCCCTTGTTTGGTTCGCCGCGCCCACATAATTACCGAGTGGCGGTAAAATAACTAGCAAAAAATCCTCGTAGGGAAATGTCGGAGACGAAAAAAAAAAAATCCGGGTGAAAACGAAGGGTGAAGGGGCGAGAAAAAAAGCGATATCGCAATTAGAAAGACGCGATCCTACAAATCGAGGGTCTCTGTTCTTCTCGTTCGCGAGGGTTAAGGGTGGTCGCTGGGGTCCCACCGGATGGGCTACCCAAAGCTCTAGGGACGCGGATCGAAAGGGTGGAAGAGATGGGTGGCGCCCCCCTCGTAAAATATCTGGGGTTGATCCACACTGTCTCGTTTCACGCAGCCTGAACCGATTTGAATTTTTTTTTTGCTGCACTTTTTTTTCAAACACTCTAAATATAGTTTAATGTAGACACAGGCGGTAATTAGGGGGCTTAGAATTTAGTATGGGTTATGGTCGGGATAATTTGCGATAAGAATTGGTCTTGCAGTCTTCTAACAATAATCATTAATTATCACTAAATTAAGTTGATTAACGATCGTTGTATTATCCACCAAAACGATCTCAGGATGATCAACCCTTTTCAGATTATGACTTATTTATTCCATATTATTGTACAGGAAGAATTTCGAATATAAATGCACTATGTACACCAGAAATTTGGCACAAAATTAATGACAATTTTATTTTCAATAATTACCTCTTTTCTTACCAGAAGAAAACTCAAATGTCTAATATTAACTAAGCATTTCATTTGTTTGAAAGACTGTTATTTGTTACTAAATATTAAATTAAAGATGGCAATGTCTAATACAAAATTCAGTGAAACTACTGCTGAGAAACGTTTGCGACATCGCAATTAAAAGGACGCGGGCAACAAATTGGGGGTTGAATTTTTTAGGCTGACTGTGTGCGGTGCGAAGGGGGAGGTTTTGCGTGTTAGATGCCACGAGCACGCCGAAGCTGGGGTGTTCCAAAGGGTGACCCCCGTTCCACCGTCGGTCCTACGAGAAAAAAAAATCCATAAGGGTCTCTCTCGCTGCTCCAAAGTAGGGGCTGCTTGCTGCTGCTGGTCGTTGGGAACGCGCGACGAGAAGTTACGAAACGGCTGGGAGAGCGAGGGGGTGACTCGGGTGAGCATCAAGCCAAAAACAAAAAAAATCGCTTGGCGACATTCCGCACACCTTCCAAAATATGTTCCGAGTCGGTAAGGGGCTCGGGATATCCCTAATTCTACGAAATTCCAATGTCCTGTACAGCACAATCTACTAAATCCAAAGAAACATTCTATACTTTGCTTCCTCATAGCTTTGTTTTCGTAAACATTTTTTTTTCTTTTTTTATTTCCATGCCAGTATACCTGAAATAATCCAAAACGTCGGAAAAAGTTATGTAGAAAGAAATATGTGCATACGCGGGTGCGGGTGGGGGGCAAAATAGCAAATCACCAAAATAGACAATTTTAAAATGAGGAACGTCTAAATCGAGAATGGCCATCATTATGAAGTTCGCTATTACAGCAATTCGCTATTTTGCCCGAGTTGAAATTTAGATCCTTGTCAAAACCTAAATGTAGTGTACACGCAGGGTACACGCAGGTTCCTCCATTACTTTGACACTGCTTAAAACCTCCGAAAATGGAAGATATTACCCAATTGGAGTAAACCAAGACTACTGTGAAGTGAAACTATTATGTTTGAACCTCCAATTAGGTTGTACAGAGTGAGATAAGGTTTTTAGACCCTCGCATAGACCTCCAAAAGTGGCATATTTTACCCATTTTCATTTAACGAAGGGATTTCGGAGGGCCTAAATTTCAACTCGGGTGACCTCAACCTTATTGAAATGCAATCAAAATAGCGAATGGTGAAAATATCGAATGGCTAAACTAGCGAACTTCATGATGATGGCCGTTCTATATTTGACGTTCCTTATTTTTTTATTTGCTATTTTAGCCATTCACGATTGTGGTAATTCGCCATTTTGACCCCTACCCAAGTGTGCGTGTGCGTTACGAACTCGAATAATGTAAACCTTTATAACTCAGGAATCCCTTGAGATATCGAACTGAAATTTAAACCATAAATAGAAGGGTCAATCTTCATCGTTCATACCAATTTTTGTTGAAATCCCCTTGATCGGTGAATTTTAACATGATTTTAAATTTTTTCGAAAATGTCTGTTTACGCGATAACGCTTTCAATTTTCGAGATACTGAGCTCAAAACTGGTACGAATATGAGCTTCCATACACCGGTAATTTCTATTGAATTTGATTAAGACCGGTTAAAACGTTAAGATTTTATGAGTTTTCGTTTTTTTTCTTTCGGCTATGCGAATTTTGGTATCAAATATCGAACTTGGACTTAAATGGGTGCCAGATTCATGATTAACATTAAAAAAACATTAGTTACAGCTCAACAACAATGAACGATGCCATATTTTTATAACGTTTTCGTACAGTCTATCTTGCAAAAAGTAAAAATTTATCAGGTATCAATTAGCCATATTCTTGCTTCCTAATGAAATTTTGGTAAACGCTGTTTTCTATCGCGTTCTACAGAAACAAAAACAGAGAAGATAGAGCATTCGAGTGATTTTTCGAACCGTTCGTTCCCATTATTTTTTATATTTTTTTTTATATTGTTTATACCTCGGTAGGCCAATTAGCTTTTACTATCCCCTCCCCTTTATTCCCCATTCCACTCCTTGAGCTCCCTGCCCAGAGTGTTGTCCACTCCTTCTTCATACACTACTGTATCGCATTTGCACGAGGGCACAGAGAAAATGCAAAACACCTGAGCGATATCTGCAGCTTTATTTTTACAGAGTTTCTACTATGAAAATACAATAGCAACTCAGAAAAACTGCTTCCCGCTCACAAGTTGACGCGCAAACCAGTGCGCGGTTAAGCGGTCACCCATCCAAGTTATGGCCGCAAAGAATGCTGCTTAACTCTGAAAACCGCCGCAGCCACACTCCGTACGCTCTTATTATATTTTTATTGAGCGGGAGTATGCACTTCTTTATTTATTTATTCAAAACAAGGACGCGAAGTAGAACCATGCACATTGCTTTTTCATTATTTTACGCTTTTTCCAAAAGCTTTCTCTACGAGGATGCTAAAATTGATTAGACTACTTCTTCATAGAGGTAGCTTTATGAAATGCTCAAAACAATGAGAAAGTAATACGCAACGTTCTACTTTGCATCCTTTTTACCTATGTTTTACAGTCACATTTTTCTTGTCATTTTCAGATGTAATTGAATATACATTTCATTAAATTTCCGATAAAAATGCGTAGGGTTTATAGGGCGAGTTGACGAACGCAAACGTAACAAGATTATGCCATGAACGTCGCTCTTTATGTCGCTCACGATTAAAAATTTATAGACCATGTAGTCTGCATTTATAATGTGAAGAAAAAAATCCATAGAGAGCGAGACGGAGAGCCGCGCCCATCATATATAATAGACGTTCCACCCTTCCCGCCCACTTTCTCGCGCTTTCTTCCTCATCCCCTTCGACCCTCCAACCCCCGACGAACGCCGCCTGCCCTGGTCTCCTGTACTTTCAATCAATATTTAAAGAATTGCGCCTTAATAACGTTCGTGTCGACTGATCGTAATGTTGAAGTTTCGTACACCTGCCATCTGACGGTAGAGCATTGAATTTCCGAATCATCGTGATATTTTTAAATATGTTGGTAAGCCTTGATCATCCATTCAATTGTCATCAGTCGGTAAATCCTTATCGACCGTCTCCCAGTGGCAGTGATATTTTATCGACGGTTGCCCAGTCGGTAAGTTATTATCAACGGCCACCGAATCAGTAATTTTTTTGACTTCCGGAAAAATCACAATTGTTCCTGCGACTCCAAATACAAAGGATTTACATATTTATCATATATCGGTTACTCAGACGCCCCACTTGACGACGCAACTGCACGTCACTACCTTACTAACCGAGAAACGAGGCTACTACTGCGGGAAATTATCAAAACTACTATTACTATCATGCGATCTTCCAATTTAGGCGTCTGGCCACTCTGAATTTTTATCTTATTGTTCTTAATAAACCTTGAAATGTTACGAAGAATTGAAGCCCTTGGGCTTAATTACTTACTTTCTTTTGCGATTATCTCGAAACTACATTTTGCGAAATGCTGTTATGGAATTCTTGTAGAATATCGGCCCGATTATTGTGAAATATATATACAATACTTTTAGATACATTATCTAAGTAGTAACGTAAAATTTTTGCTATGAATTGATTGATTTTTTTTAACGTTTTCTATCGTGAAATTTCAGTTTGAAAAACACCTATTTTCCTGCGGCTCACCATTATTTTCCTGCTAGCCGAAAAAAAATCTATCGCTACGCTACCGTGTAGGAGACACAGTCACAAATAAGCTAATATTTTTTTTTGTTTTTTTTTTCAGATACAACATGACGGTGATACACCAGCAACAAAACGTGCATTTCGTGCGAAGAGCTTCCCCGGAAATTTTTGCAGCACCGTCATTTTGTAATATTTTGATGTAAATTTTATTTGAGGTATTCTCAAAGCCGTTGCTTAACTTGTGGTAAAAAATTAAAATATTTCGTTTAATACTTTCGAGCTTATGATTTTTTTAAACATATATCCATTTTTTGATTGACCAGGATGGTTAGATCCCTTAAAGTTGTTGTAGGGCGAAATCAAAATGTTACGAGCGTCATGAAAATTTTCGCGAATATACATTATCCCTTTGCAAATAATCTGGTAAAATTTTAATTCACAAATTTTGAGACCTCTTGAACTACTGTTATAAAGTGTTTTGGCGATTACGCCGTATTTTCGTTATAACGGCTAAGAAAATGCTACTACGGACATAAAACAACTATGTATACCTTGAATGATAAGCGCTTTAACGTTTGGCACCTTTGGAGCACAATCGACGGCATGGTTATTTAATTATTAATTTATAAAAACTCTTGGTCGTCTTTGCTCGGAAACTGCATACGCAGTTGTCTCACTCGCACACCGCGCGCCCTCGAGTCGCCCCGCAAGCCAAGACCGCAAAACAACCTAAGGAGGCAGTGATACCCCCCCCCCCCCCCCCCAGAAATTTCGGAAGCTGTTTTCACCCGAACGACACGGCAGATAGGGTCCGGATTTTTCGGAGATACGCAGGAATATCGTAGAATTGGGCTAAGCTTCTGGCTGCTCATTCGACACGGCCGTTTGTTTTTAAGAATTAAAAGAAAAATAGTGCGAGAGAGACAGAGCTATGTTAGAGAGAGACAGACCTATAGGCGTTCAACATTGGGCGACGAAATATCGGCGGTGTATCACAGCTTCTTAAACCATTGACGATTCATTTGTGATTACTAAAACAATGTAGAAAAATACGTGAAATAATATACAAAGAAGTACCAATGATCATTGTATATTTCGAAGTAATACAGTTTGCACTTTCAATTTTACACGGATATTAAAACTTTGTTTATCCTTCAGTTTTTCATGTATTGCAGAGTACTTAATGCTGTTAATTTCTAATCGCAGATGTGTCGTAAATGATACATCACAAGGGCAATTTATTCGATTAACCAATAAATTGTAGATTTTTATTGTTATCCATACGTGGGTTTCGGACATCAATTGTGTTTCCTTTTTTTTTTGTACTGGAAGAGAGCAAGTTTATCAAACGGAACAAATTGTGCGTTGACGAGGAACGCCGGCTGGAAGAGTACATAGAATTTTTGTATTCGCGAATTATTTGTTATTTCCCCAGACGCTCGCCTTCTCTTAATGTTAATTAGTAATAATAATTGGAACGATCCTTCTCTTATCATTTATTGACGATTTGAGATCTCGATTATTGTTTCCTCGGAGATAAATGCAGTCTTAAAGTTCAATTAACTTCTTTCAAATACGTCCATCAAAGTCTAACGATCGTTAAAACATTTTTCGCGTCATTGTCATACTTTGCTCAACTTTTAACTCGTCGTTGACGATTTTTAACGCACGGTATTTAAGAACGAACAATCCCCCGCGTGCATTTTAATGTGACTACTGTAGGTTCTAATATAATGTCGTTATAACATGCAATTTTCTTGCTAATATTAATCATAATAATCGTAATCATTATAATATACCAATAATTTCGTTCTTGTCGTTTCTACGCAATGTACAATATATATCTTTGGTTCTCGTCGATAATACTTCTCTAAATCCTGATTTTTTTTATCGCCTCTCATTTTTTGTTAAATAATGACAGTAATAATAATAATAATAATAATAATAATAATAATAATAATAATAATAATAATAATAATAGTTTTATAGTTGAAACGGAATTCTTTTACCAGCAGTTTCATGACTGAGAGTGATGCAAACGAAATACTTTCTAGAATTCCTGACGTCTTTCTTTCTTTCATTAAACTCCACATCGTGGTAATTCAGTATTTATTATTTTTTCACTCCCTCACCACTTTTTTTCCTGCTCAATCAATTAATCGGTCTTACTCAGCTAACAACAGAGAATACAAAAAAAAAACAACTCAGACTAAAATGAAACAAGAGTAAAAAAAATTGCGTAACGCACAACACAGCTTAAAACTTCAATTCGACTCATTTCGGGCAAAAGTTAGCATCTATAATGATAATTAAAATGACACGTATCCTAATACTCCCGATAATATCTGATATGCTCTACTATAATCAATAGTATCAATCCCGACAGAGCTTGATTATAACCAATGCTCGAGCATCGAAGAATTAATTACGCAATAATTATTTAAGTTTATAGTAATAAATTTCTAATAATTATGATCACGATCGTCACCATCAACGCCATTGCTGATAATTGTGGAAGTAATCTGCATTGCCGACATTTCCATTGTTTCAATCAATTGTTTCTCGCTTTTTGTTAAAATTATTTTCGTCTAGGCAGTTATGGGCAGCTCTCGGTAAGAGTGTAGGAAAAGGGGGAGGAAATCTCTTGCCCTCAAAGGTACAGGTCCATAATACTCACGAGGATCGACAATCTTATGAGCGACCCATTTATATTCTCTTCAGCTTCTAATGCAGCAGCCGCGCTGCTTTGGCAATCATGCCGCCAATAAATTTTTTATATTTTTTGGAGTGTTGTCTTCGTTGAGATGTTTCGTCGTGTAACGCAACGCGTTGAGGAGACCCTCGCTTTTGCAAGGTGGCTGATCTTTCAGTAGCTTCACGCAGCCTTTAACCTGCAAAAAAAAATAATTATTTCTCTTCCTTTTTCTTTCAGGATTATATAACGAGTTCCCCATCAAACCAGCGAATTTTTAGATACAATTTTTTTTTACCCGTCCAGATACTTTTTATTTTGCTGATATTTTTATATAACCCAGAGAGGTCTTACAAAATTGACAAAAAACTGACGGAGGATAATTGAAACAGTTCGAAGCCCTGAAGAAAATTCATCCATTGATGAATTGGCTGTAGGACCGCGATGGGGTGCTCAACTTCCTGAAAAGTGAGAATTCAGAGAGAAATTTGAACACTTCTCGATGGAATAAAAATCTGGAAAAAATCAAGTATGCAAAAGGTGCGGAGAAGATGAATTTTGAATATTTATAATTGCGAAATGTTATTAATAAATAGGTGAAAAAAAAATTGTTTAACAAATTATCCGTCAGAATAACTTTTTTTTTCGAATAAAAATGATTCGTTAAATTTTCTGAAAACGTATGAATTTTTTCAGAATTTTGTCTCATGTTTGAAAATTGCGGTTTTTTTTCTTGTATCAGAGCTGTATTCGCGAATCTATTTAATCGCTCGTTTGGAAACTTCTTGAGTGTAATGGGTGGTTTTGTGAGAAACACATATGAAAAATTCGCGACTGAACATGCAGTTTTTAAGAAAAATAAATTCCAAAAAAAAACCAAATTCCGATGATTAGAGTAAAGTCTGAAAAAATTCGTACGTGTTCAGAAAAATTGATGAATCATTTTCATTCGAAAAAAAAGGTATGTTGACGGCTAATTTGTTGAACAATTTTTTTTCACCAATTTGTTAATAAGATTTTGCAATTATTAACATGCAGAATTGATTTCTTCCGCACCTTTTGTATGTTTTTTTTTTTTAAAGATGTTTCTTCCATCGGGAGGTGTTCGAATTTCTCTCTGAATTCTCACTTTCGAGCGCGCCTAGCACCGCATCGCGCTCCTACATCCTTAAATGATGGAGAATGCCCCGTATAGTAACTTTTCTTAGCAAAGAACTCACATCAACGTTCGAGCCTTTAACGAAGACACCTTGGGGATGGACATGGTCGTACAGAATAACCAAACCGACCATTACTCGCAATACAAATAATTGAGTCTCTTCACGCTGAAATTGAGCCAGAAGATTTCTGAAAAAATGGAGATTTTTTTATTAATACACGGCATAAATTAAACACGAGAAACTAGTTAGGTAATAATTATATCCATTTATATCATCTTCCAGGACAAGAATACTTGAGGATAAGCTAAAAAGTGTACAAAGAGGGTAAAACAAATAAAAAACTATGTAAAAAGTTACTTACGGGTTTTCCAGCATTCTGAGGCAAACTTTAGCCATCGTGCCCAACGTTTCCGTGATATTTTCTCTGGGAATGTCTTCGTTCTGAAAATATAACACAACTTACGTGAGTGGAATGTACTGCGCTCAAACTATGAATGTAACACACGCGAAGACACGAAAGAGAAATAGAAATAATAACAATGTGACGCACGCTTACATCCATCAAGAAATTTATGGTTGCGTTACTGAGGACTCTGAGCATGGGTGTGGCGTGGGCGTAGAACAGGGACATTCGGTTCGCGAGCTCATTCCCGACGACGAGATCACGCTCTGGATTGTCCTGCATTGAGAGCGAGGCTCTCGTCAAAGTCCTGCGATAGTAACTGAAATCGTTCTGTATCGCTGGTGTCTTCATCTTGTGCTCGTCGAATTTTAAAACAAATTCAAGTATCTCTGCTAGCTGCTTAACCAGAGCCTGCTGAGTCTCGAGATGCTGCGTCGGCGACAAATTACCGGAACACAGCTGACCGAGTATCTTTGGTACTACGCGCTCTGCGAAATAAAAATAACGTAAATTCCCATTCATTAGACTTTGTTTTTAAAACTACATTGTACTCATAAAATTATAAAAATTTAATATGTTTTTATTAAAGATATTATGATTAATATGAGGCATTCCATGACATCTCGATCAAGATCTCAGATCGGCTCCGTAATTTTTTATACAAAAGTACTTGTCCATAAAAACGTACCGAAATTATTGTAGATTTTTTAAACGCTGTTGATGTGAGATATAATTTATTTTTATTTTTAAGAACCACCATTTTTTAAGTCTAACGAAAATCTGAAAAATCTTATAACATATAACGAAATTTTGAGCCCTATGCGAAGATGGAGATTACATAACCACCAAAAGCGAACTTAAACACCAATTTAAAAAATAGAGTAAAATACTAGAATGCATATTTTGGATAAAAATGAACACAAAAGTTCTTTATAATATAAATCGCAAAAGTAATATAATTAAAATAGTATCAAGGGAATTCCATGACGGAAGTACGTGTTAAATACGTTCCACATTTTATTAAGTTTTTTCAACACTTCTAACCTAAGATAGAACTTTTCGAATTTGTTGGAAAACCCCAATTTTTTTTACTTGAAAAAATGCGGAAAATTATATCTTATAACGAAAGCTTTTGCTGTATTTGAAGAAAGAGCTTTCATATGATTCAGAGATAAAAATGGAAAAAATCTGAATAGCTAAAAATTATTCGTATGCGTTTTTTACAGAAAAAAATGAACAATACAATCCTATATAATGTGTCGAAAAAAGTATATTTAGAGAGTTACAGAAGAAAGAATATATGAAACCAAATAATATTACATATATATACAGAGTTACAGGGAAGAGAATATATTAAATATACTTTTTCCAATAGATATTAAATAGAAATTTATTGTTCATTATTCTGTAAAAAAAAATGCATCCCAATAATTTTTTAGCTGTGCGTATTTTCTCCGTTTTAGTTTCTGAATCATATGGAAGCTCCATCTTCAAATACAGCTAAAAAATTTGTTTATAATATATAAAAAATTTCCGCATTTTTTCAAGTAAAAAAATTAAGGTTTCCGAACAATTCCAAAGAATTATATCTCAAGTGAAAAGTGTTGAAATTTTTTTTTTATATGGAACGTGTTTTTCACTACGTACTTTCGTATAAAAAATTACGAAGCCGATTTCAGATGTCATCGTTATATCTTGATCGAAATGTCATAGAGTGTCCCTAATGTAAATCGTTGATTACCGAGTTCAAGGGAAAATTCGTAAAACTTTTTAAGTTTAGCGACAAGCGGTGCGACGGTGAGGTAGGCTTTGCGCTGGCACTCTTCCGTGGGCGCGGAAATCGCTTCGCGTATTTCTTTGCCCGCGCCTTTGTAGCATTGAATTTCCTCGAGTATCGATTCCGAGTTCTTCAGAACTCGCTGAACAGCCTCGAACGTTTCACGCTCGATTTCTGAGGGTTGAGCATCTGTAAAGAATTATCAGTCATATATCAATAAGTTTAAAAAACCGATCAAACATACAGATATTGATACAATGATTTGTGATGGTATTTGTACTCACTTTCAAAGTCGAGGAACACGTCGTACTTCTGAGGAGTACAGCACGTTGACTCGTCACGAGCCAGAAGACTCAGAAGTTTTCCCATCGTTGTTATAGTCTCCTCGTTATATTATAATAACGCCTCTCCTGCTCTACCCACGGCAGTGTCTGATCGATTCAAGCCTTCGAACACATCTGAAATGCAGATTACAAAGTTGTACACGGTGAAACGTTTCGAATTTTCTACAAAGGAATAAATGAATAAAATGTCATGGCAATATATATGAAACAATAACAAACGGTCAGAAAACATAATATCATTTAAAAAAATATATTTCTATACTAATATACCTAGAATTTGAACAATAATTCAATTCTGAAATATCTTCAAATCTTATAGCAGTTAACTCTAAGATTGGAGAATATTTGTTTATCCCTCAAAATATTTTGCGCTCCCACTTACAATTAACCTGAAGGTTTTAAACATACAACCGTAGGTTATGTCAAATTGAAAGGGCAATAAACAATCACGAGGAAAAAATCTAGTTAAAGGAAGAATTTTGAACCGTAATGATTGTTGAAAATATTTTGTATAAATTTCCATTACATGAATGGAAAGCTGTTTAATTTTTTTTTAGATATAAAATTACAGTAATTTCCACTGCACCTAATGAAAATCAGAAACTTAATCACAAAAATTTTTAATTTCACTACATTTGTATATTAAATTAAATATTTTAGCTGGTGAAGGAAATGTGCGATAATTTAAATATGAAAATTCTTTAAATGGTCTACGGTCTCCATTACAAAATGGATATGTACTTTTGTTTCCGCGGATTTATGGCGTTATATTTATCGAAATAACTTTTTCATCGATAACTTTTGTTAGACAAGCGCCAGTGTAAAATTGAATTTTGGTGGTCAGGACAACGTCCGCTCAGAATACGTTCACCACGAAGGAATTCGACTTTCCGCGAGTAACCATAGCCAGCAACCAGGCGTTGTCGATGGACTAAGCCGATCCGCACGTGTGCATGGCTCGCGAAGCAGCAGAGCGCGTTAATTCTGTACGAGTGAGGGACAGCATAGGCGAATGTGTGCATGGACAGAAGCAGAAGGGGCAAAATGTAATCGAGACTCTCGGAGACTTGTCGGGTGCCGATAGAGTGGCTAGGTTTCGTCACAGAGAAAAAGAGAGAGAGAGAGAGCGCGAGAAAGAAGGAGAAATCGCATGAAAGGGGAAAACGAGTTGATGTATCAGGATCCGCGCAACCTAAGATAAAATAAAATTCCGCGAACAGATTTACCAGACCTTCGTCAGTGTACTCTTTGTCTATCTAATCAAACGGGAACTTGGATGATAAAAAACATTACATCCAACATGTTACCTCCTGTAAACCTCCTGTATTCAATTTGATAAACACTAATTGTATGGATTATTGAATATTTTTTAATAAGAAAATTTTCTCATGATCAAAAATATATAATCTATAAATTATAGTAGTCATTTTATGGAAAAATCAATAATGCGTTGAAAAACAAATGGATGACTGTATAAGTCGATTCGTCTCTTCAATTCTGTTCGTAAAATTTTATTGAAAAAAAATTGCAATTAAGTAATAAAGGTTCACCGGATGTAACATAAACTCGATGACTGAATTTAGCGAGATTTATTTTATAACAGGAATCTCACCAAATTCTGTGACTGAGAAGAGAAAATTTCTCTCAGTGTTGTCTCGAGCCGTTTCTAAATTTAGGTGTCCCTCCAGTTAGAAACGGTCGGTTGGTCAATCAGGACAGAACGCGCCTATTTTCTGCTCGATAAAATTACGTTTTTGGGTGACTTTTGCTTTTCTCTTTGAAGTCATGTACCATCCAGGTCATGCGAAGGATACTCGATGAGGAGGATTATATTGGTTGCAATTTATATTTCATAGAATCCACGATTTGCCAATACGCGGAAACCATTTCGTGCACGTGCTTATAGCGACAACTGTGGTGATAGCGGGACCAAAATAGAGAGACAGTGGATTCGTTAGAGAATCATGGGGGGGGAGGTGCACTGAACTCACTGAACTCACGATCAAATCGAATTGGTCTCGATTAAATTAAGTCTTATTGAAACAATCATCCGGCCCTCGTGGATAATCAAGAACGTGGGAAACTCACTTGATGAATTAGGCATTTTAATCCAAGAGCTTTTCCAGTTATTGAGGAATAGAAGCGACTATTTTTATCCTTAAAGTCGATTATTGATTTGCGTATATTTATTGAATTGAATTTTCTATATGTTTTTCTTTATTTAAAACCTAAAATGTCAATCATTATAATTTTAATAAAATTAATTTATTTATTCATAAACCACGAAAAAATCCTCAAATTAAGCGATAAGTCAACTTTGAACTTATTCTCAAAAGTTAAAAAAGAAAAATCATTCAAATTCTATTTTATCAAGCGATAACTTTTACAGGGCTCAACGTTTATACCATTTTTATTTTTTTCTCAGACTTAAAATAATTTCCTAATGCACTAAACCAGCTTCGACTCAAATAGCTTTAAGGATTAGCAACACAAATTCTTTTACACATTTCATAGAAATTATTAATGGAAGAAATTAAGAGGAAAAACATAAAATGTGGTTTTCTAAGAATACCAAATAAAGTAATAATACATCGAATAAAAATTATGTTCGTTATCATCGTACCGAATAATTTTCTCATAGACTAAACAAGCTTCGACTCAGATACGCTAAGGATCAGCGACACAAATTGTTTTACACATTTGATAGAAAACACAAATATTATGAATTAAAAGGACAAACGTTAAATGTAAGTTTCTAAAAATACCGTATGAAACTTATGTTCGTTATCATCGTGCCAATTTCTGGTGAAAAGAGCTGCGACTCAGACAGTTCAAGGGTTAGCAACACAAATCTTTGCTCACACACAAACATACACACACACACTCTTATACACACAAGATTCTCTTCTCCAATTATTTCAAGTTGGTCTGGTAGTCACTGAATCAGACGAGACGCGCTTCTTTCAAGCGTGAGGGTAAAAAAACGACAGCTGGACAGAATCTTGTTAATTTCCAACGGGATAAACATCAGCTTGCACCCCCTCACCGTTAAATTAGCAGCTTCATCGCGTTTCTCATCGTCGATCCGGACGTAAGTAGGAACGTATTGGCAGGAACTGCAGCAGCAGCAGCAGCAGCAATTATCGTATTTTGACATGTCGACGAAAATTTTAAGTAGATCAAGTCAACAAGTGGACAGACGAAGAGCTTGAGGTGATTTGAGTGACGGTGGTGTTGTCGCTGATGGTGACGTTCGGGTCAATCGAGGCCATGATTCCACGAACGATTGGGCAGCCGACGGCTCCCTCACACCGTCTTTTACCACGCGTTTGCGTCCAATGTGTACCCTTATTTGGTCAACGAACGTAACGTCGTCGGGGGCGTTGTGACGCGCCGCGTTACTCTCGAAAAATCAATGGGGTGACTCTGGCGAGGCTTGCTCGCTTGCTACTACCACGAACGTTGCCGACGTGCTACTGCAGATGGCGATCTATGGGGTAGGAAAACACGGGCGGGCAACATACCGAGATTTCAAATTTATCGAGATTATCTCCTGCTGATGAATTCATAATAACGCTAATAAACTTCACGTAATTTTCAATGGAATTTTTTATATTTTTTATTTAGCTTGATTTGTTACAAAGGGGTTGATTAAATGTGGAAGATAATGTGGGGCAATCCGTCCCGCGTCGACCAAGATTTGACCTCGACCTTAACGATTTGACTCGTGATTTTTGGGAGGCTTACACGGAAAAAAAGGGCTTTGTAGGGTTAACTAACTATTTAGTTTAGTTATTAGTAGAGTGAAAATTTGTTGCCACAACGAACCGGTTGGTCGGTGTAATGACCTGGTATTACTCATAATTACCATTTCAACTTAGTTGACTTAAATAGGTCACGCAACGAATTTTATTCATGATTCAACTGAGTAAGAGAGTTGGGGCCAATGTAGTTGGTGCAACTGTTGTGTTTAGTTCGAGCAACGATCCAGAGTCAAACACCTGAAAATAGCTGGTTTAACCAAGTAATCGTATGTCTTTTAGAGCACTAAGTCACTTGGTTGGGTCCAACTGTCTTTTTCGATACCGTAACCAAGTCGTTTTTTCCGTGAAAAAATTTGAGGGTTCAACTATTTGAGATCCACCATATTTTTCGGCAGATTTTTAGAATATATTATTGAAGTGATATCGAACGTCATAATTTAAAAAATTGAAATCATTTTGAAAAATACTTTGGTCAATATGAAAATTTTGTAACTCATAGCTAAAGTGGGCGAGATTTTTCTTGTAACAATTTTCAAGTTTTTCTTATTGAAAAAACTATGAGAAAATAGAAAAAAATCTACTTCCGGCGATTGATTAAATGTTTATTTATGTAAAACTGGATTATTCATAATTTTTTTCGTTTTTTAAGACATTTTCTCGATTTTTCCGAACGATGCAAATTTTTTTAAAGTGACATATTGAATGCCATTCTTTAAAATCTGCAAAGATAATTTTTTCGTTTAAAAAAAATATTTTATAAATATGAAAAGGTTAAAAACGATAAGTAGAAAAATCTGACCCACTTTAGCTATAAGCTAAAAACATTTGATATCAAACTCAATATTTTTCCAAATTTTCTTAGATTTTCAAAATAAGGCATTCGATATGTCACTTAAAATATATATTTTTAAAAAATTACAATAAAAAACATAAATATGGTGCATTCGACGGTCTAACGAAGCGTACAAAAAATTACGAGCCAAATCGATGATGTCGAGGTCAAATCCTGGTCAAAACGAGGTGGATCGCCCGATATGCTCTGCCACATATATTCAATGCTTAACGAATATGAAAGAATTTTTTTTTATCCTTACAAATCAAAATGGAAATACCAAAGAAAAAGAGATTAATCCATTTCGTCGATCTATTTATGGAACACGTAGGTTTTTTTTGCAAAATAAATACCAAATTTCACTCCAGTTAGACGAAGTCGACTGGACTTAATACACCATCCAGAAATTTTTTAATCCCATTTCGAGCGTCTCTCGAGCGTTTCACTAAAATTGCCACAACTTTAATAAGCAAAGCAATACCGACCCTTTATTATGGTCGTTTTTTTCGTAATGAATTCAGTTATAAAATTTCATATCGCAATTATTTAATCAGCTTTAAATCGTGCACAATTACAAGTTTAGTGCTGCGAATATTGCAAATTTCTGCGAAATCTCGAGCAACCCAATTTTCAGAAAGTTACTTTTAGTAAGGAAAGAATCGCTAGTACAAAAGAAGATTGTCCCTACTATGGCCAAATTCGGTCTTAAATGTGATAGCGGCGATCGAAAGAATTTGTCCTAAGCTGAGAATAGCATTTAAAACAAGAGGGAACAAGAAAAGCGCAGCAGCCCGCGTTCTCTGACAGAAAAAATAAACGTCATAAATAGACGATTGTATTATGATTCCTCTGCGAAGTTTGCGCATCGTCATTGTATGCTGAGAAAGCATTGGTGGTTTACTCAGCGTAATGTTGGTTTATCCTCGAGTGATTTACTTGGCTGTTGCACACGAGAAGCCCACAGCTGCACATGGACGCACTTTTGGATGCAACTCTCGATGAGGAATCGCGGAAAAGCCGCGCTGTCTAGACACAGCGACCCACGCGGCGAGTTTCGTTACGGCCCTGCCTCGTGTTTTGCCGCGCGTTCAGTTGCTCTGACTCAGCGTAGTCCCGCTTAGTCCAACGAGAGTTTATTGTCTTCCAAAATGAGAGGTGTGCGAGATATAGCAAGTTACTGTCAGAGTCTATACACACGGAAAAACGTAACCAGAAATAAGCCAAACGTATAATCCGGCGAATGCAGCGTTGACAGAATGAGAATTTCATTTTGCAGGCAATTGCAACGTTTTTGTGGCCTCAAGGTGAAATCTTTTTCATAGCTGTTAGTATTTACAATACACAATGATTGGGATTGACCAGAGACACGATGATTTTTAAATGATGGTATTTGGCAAATCGTAATTCGGGGTCTGAGACAACCGATGCCGAAGATTCCGTTATTATCGATTTTCCTGTATGGGAAAATTTCAAATAGTTAAAATCGTTGTATTTTTATCCCGTCTGATTGCTGTACAAAACGTATCATAGGCTGTCATCATCGAAGTACAATAACATCGTTTAATGAATATTCAGACAAAATCCAGTGAAATAATTATTATTATTTTTGCTCGGGCGATTGATTTCGTAATATCATACATCGACATTTTTCAAACATTTTTTTATCCCTAAATGTCCAAACGAAGAGCATGAAAAAGTATAACTAAAAAGAAGAGTGGTTAAACAAATAAAGAATATTTTACATGAATCCTAAACCTAATATTTGTTAAAGTAATTGTGTGGATAATAATAATGCCCAAAAGTTAGGAATTATAATTATATCGTAATAAAAATGGTTTGATAAACATCGCAAATTTCAAATAAAACGAGCGAATCCCTGAATTTTCTTACGCATTCCATTTGTTAACCTTCCTGAGTTGAAATTTGTTTTTTTTTAGATGTTGTATGTGACGAAATTGTAATAATTGCAATACTAATGAATCAATCACGGTTTCGCGTGACGCTATTAATTCAAATCGCGCAACAAAAGTCATTTGGCCATTGCACCATTGGGAAAATTGAAATGGTAAACAAGCATAAAAGTTGAAAAGTCAATCGATCTTCGATTTGCCTGCAGTTTACAAAACCTTTAACTGTGCATAACAAACTAACCCAGATAAGCATTCTGGCGCGAAATCGAACGACCTTTGCTCAACATCGACCTATATAGAGGTTCGTTCTTGCGGTTTTCCGATGCCGAAGCGAACTCGAAACCTTCCATGGGATTTCTCACGGGTGGCAGCAGTGACCGCACACGTATCACCCTACCGGTCATCTCGATTCAACGAAGGGTAGCGCAGTGCATGTCCGTCGTTATTAATAAACCGCAGGAGTGACATTGCATGACGCCTTTAAATACCACACGCCGACTCGGACGCACTACGCAGCTAGATTTTTACCACCTCTCGCTCTCTTGCTCTCTTGCTCTCTCGTCCTTGTCAGAGGGTACCCAACACACAGAACTTACGCCTAGCAAGTGTTACACGCGAGAAGGGAACGATTGGATAATCGTCGGAAATCGTGGGCGAGGATAATCGACGACTATTAAAGCCTTTTTGTGCTTTAATTCCAGCAAATCAATTGAGAACCCATTCCTCAACTCTCTTTCTCGCTCGTTTTAACACTTGCTGACAATTCCTACCTGTTATTCATGTAAAACATTTTCATCCAAAACAAAAACCAACAATGCGATCGGATACCATTTCAACCGCTGCAGCAAATATAGAATTTCAATTCAATTAAATATTAAAAATAAAATCTGAAAAAAGCTCTTACATTATTTACAAAACGTCACCAAAGATTTTATTTAAAAATTAGATCTTTTTACAGTTATTTAAAAGTTATATACCATTTCATAATCGCTGCATTTCATAACTGTACTGTAATGGTATATTACGTAACGTGGACGTAAAGGACGGTTTTACGCCTGCGTTGCATGAGATATTTTTTCAACAGTGTGCGGAAAATTCGTGCATGTCAATGATTCATTATACCGCGATAAATCAATTGATAGAAGTGAGGTGCGAGGTACGCGCAGGATCGGGTACAGGACTCCAAGCCTTGTTGGGGGTGTAGGGGGAAAAAGTCCTCCGACTTAAGAAGAAAATACGGTTTTGTTTAAAAAAAAAAAACGCATATTAGCTTTCAACTGCAAGAATAATATTTTCTTTATTCCATATTAGATTGTATTAAAATATATAAGTAATATTATATAAAAACAAAAGTATTGTTCAATATAAATCAGTATAATTGAAATGAATCTTCCATTTGGATTGTTTTCTTAGTTGCTGTCATAACAGTAATTTTTTTGTATTTTTCATTAGGAATTTCATCAGATTCTTTATAAACCACATGGGTTAGTTGTTTCCCAAATTCGTTTCGTCCTTGTCTATTGACCTCTACCATCTGCCTATGCATCATTAGACAAGTATGATAAGTTCGATTCGCTTCCTGTATATTAGTTGAACATTCAAACGCAAAAAAACCGCAAAATTTATTTTTCATTTTACGCCCCGAAGTTGAAAAGTCGATCTTTACGCAGTGTTAAAAAAAGTAGTAGTTTATACCCAGAATATAGAGGTGTAAAGTCGAATTTTACGTACACTGTTGCAAAAAATAAATTATTCTAAAGTACTAGCTATTGGCAACATTGTCATTAAAACGACTTTTTATCGAAGCATATCGAACGTTTTTCTGGTCGAATTTCATCGAGTCAATTATGAACCCATTCCAATCCCTTTTGCTCTCTTATTGCCACTTGCTGCCAATTACCACCTGTTATTGGTGCAAAATAATTTTACCAAGAATAGCGTATAAATTTATTCGTAATAACGAATTAAAGTGACTTTTTATGTGGCGTTTCGACGAAATTATTCGTGCCGCTGATGGCATGCATATTATCATAGGAACGGGGCGATAGTGTGCTGCACGCAGCCATAAATGTCACTGTGTGGCACGTAACGTTCCGTGGCTGAACAGCACGATACACGCCCCTCTTTCACTCGACTATGACTATGTGCACAGTGCGTTACATACCAGCGGCAACTATACGTTGAGACTATGACAACGATGAGGGACCAGCGCAATAGCAAGGCTTTTACGGCCGATGCTAAATATGGCGTGTTTTCCTCGCACCATCATCAGAACCTCGTCCCTGTCCCCGTTCTGCGATTAAACTCGCCAAATTAATTGACTACCGACATAGAGAACAGCGGAGGAGCTCACAGAGCTCGTCCTGCATTATGTTCGAGTGCTTTGGAAGCAGAATATCGGAGAAACCACTCGGCGACAAAGTGCCACATGGTTTTGATAAAAATTCTGCTAATTACTCCCGCCTAGTAACTAAGCGAATTAACAGAAATCAAGGGCATCCATTCATGATTTTGTTTTTATTATCATTTTTATAGGCTGGCCTGCGATTTTTGAACCAGCTGTCGAACTCAACATCGACTTCTTTTGTATTCGATTCGTGAAAGAATTTAACGAACAAATGGTGCGGTAGCCCACTTTTCGGTGTGGCTGGTGGAGAGAGTGGAAGGGGCTTCCGCCTCCCGCAGTGCTGATGCTATACTGGCGATTCTTCCATGGCTGTTGCCCGTTGCGTTTGTGAAGAGTTGTAAAAGAAGCAAGAAAATAGGCCGGCAGGACTGCGGTTTCGATTCTAATGCTACCTATATGTGCCATTCGCGTGCGCCATTGAATTCAGAAAACTGCTATATCTTCCTTTCTGTGTATCTCGGGTCTTGCAAACAAGAACGAGACCTTGCGAAGCCAATTCGTTCGACCTCTGCAACCTGAAGTCTGGGACAAAATGAAAACTCTTTTAAAAAATGCCTCTATGAACAGAGCAACAGAAAGCTAACTTATGAACATATTACTTTTGTCTTTTTAAGTAGTAATTTTTGTATGACGTCAAATTTGATCAGAGAATTGGTAATATAGTGTTACGAATTTCAGGTACCTCAGCATTTGTACAAGTTTGTTTCATATGAGTAATACCACCTAAAATCGGTCGAGGATTGACCTCGCATTTTTTCTATTTAAACGAAATTTTTTTTACGCAAACTGTATCTTTAAAAAAACAGACCCGTATTTACTTGTAGTAAATTTGTTTTTTTTTTTATTATGGGGTTTTCTATTTTTTGGACAAACGTGTGCATAACCAACTTAAAAAATTAATATCTACGATTCTATTTGTCCTAGGAAGATCAATCAGGCCGCGTTTCAAAGTCAAAGAATGAGGGTCCATGAAATAATTTTGTAGAAATTATAAGCTTGCCAATTATTATTGTTATTAAGAATTGAAAGATAAAATAAGTGTTTTCGGAACTTTCGGTTTTGGTTTTTATTTTTTTATTAAATTATTTATTTCATCTCGTAACGCTTACAATTTTTTTTTAAATGAATATTTGATAGACTCTCCTTTTTTTAAATTGTATACCGACACCGACTTCGAGACACACTGAGAGAAAAACATATCGTTAATTCAGCGATTTTACGTGATAAAAAGCATATAGGAAGGCTTGCAATGTTTTATAGTTAAAGTGATGATAGTATGGTTCAATAAACGATACTTGCAGGTTTATTGAAAACGTATTCGCAAAAAAACGGCATATTTGCAACTATTATCATTTTAATAATAGCTACTATAATTATTTTTGCTATAACCATGAAATATAGACGTTCCTCCTGAGAATTATATTAATGGTTGATCGAACTATTGTCTTATATTTGCTATAACTATAAATTATGGTCGTTCCTCCTGGCTATACATTATAGTTAGATTATCGTCGGACTAACTATTTTTATTATTAAATTACGATATTTTGCTCTGAGTACACTCCACGCTCAAAATTTTTTTTTTAATAGAGTCCATCAAATTTCAATCTCAAAGAAAATTGTAAACGGTACTGAATGGAATGAGGAATTCAATAAAATAGATTGATTAAATCCAATATTTGCAAAAAAAATTATTATATATTTCAATTGTTTATAAAAATAATAATTTGCAAGTTTATAATTTCTAGAAAATTATTTTATGAACCCTTATTGTTTTGAATTCGGAACAATTTGTTCATCTTCCTAAGACAAATAGAACCGGAGATATTAATTTTTGAAGTTCGTCATGCATTCGTTTTTTCAACAAATGGAACATCCCATCCCATTTTGAAAAAAAAAAGAAAATAAAGGAAAAGGAAAGAAAATTCGGCCGCAAAAAAAAAGAGTATGTTCCCGTTGGGTACAGTTTGAGTAAAAAAATTTAATTCGAATAAAAAAATGCGAGGTCACAAAACAATGAAATCTGGCCGATTCCATGTAGAATTCCTCATATATTTAACTCCAGCAATACGGTAGGTAACAAAAAGAAAAAAAAACCCTAATTAATGATAATACTAAGCAGAAGCAAGTTATAACAGGGCGGGTTAAGCGGACTGAATCCGAGTTTGAATTATTTTATTAAGTTAATGAAAGTGATTAATAAAGGTGTATTGTATGTGGAGAATGGCGTGAGAGATTGAAAATGAGATTTCGCAGTTGCCTACGCCAGTGGCTAAGCAGGGGGGAAATCGTCATATCCCGGACGAACAGTAGGAAACCGCTCAGAGAGGCAAAACCCTCTCGCAGCTCAAGTCTCCTGCTATACGCCGCCACGTGCATCACGCTCGGCCGAGCCTCGCGCTCTCTTACATTAATTAAAAGAACGATGTCTCATATATAGCTGTATACATAGCGAATATAAATATTTCAAAAAAGAAATGTACCTCCAGCTAAAAAGGACCGCCTCGAATATCTCTATTTTCTGCCCTAGACCCACTTTCTTTGACATTGGCTCAGCTCGACAATACATTTCGTATTATATCGTATACTGACATTTAAATTTCAGCAGTAGTGGATCTTGTACGCTGCGGAAAATATCGATGAACAGAAGATTGCAAAACTCATTCTTTTTTACCTCAACTATTAAATTGTTAACTAAGCGTTATTTTTATAATAACAGTCATATTAAAAATAATTTATTTATTCTTATTGCTATAAGAATTCATTTCTTAAATATATATTTGTATCGAGAAAGTATTTCAGCAATTATATATTAATAGTGACTATATAATATTTTTGAGGTTTTTGAAACTGTTGCTCAAGCTGCCACAATTTTTATTATACTAGAGATCTACGCAGGGTTTGAATTATTTAAAGAAGGCACTCTCACCATGAGTAATTTAAATAAAAGAAAACGGTTCTCTCAGGCTGTTTAACGATAATTGCATCTTTTGCATCGCTGATCTTGTACAGCAATTATTTCAATGAATCATAAATGTGTTGTATTTATTCAACGAATTCTTAGAGAAAAATAATCAGTGCGAACGCGCGGTCAAAGGACATGTGGATCGCTTATTATTTTCTCTCTGGCTCACGATTCTGTACCTGCTTATTAACTCATCATGGAATTTTGTACGCATCGTTGAATTGGATTAATCGACAGCGCACGCAATAATTAGAAATGAGTTATAAGTCGAATAGACAATTGTTTATAGTGTTGATCCGAAGGCTTCGAGTGCGCATGCGCGTCGTTCGCACGGATACCTCATGTCTCGTGAGTACAATGTACCGAGATACTTTCTCGTGCGTAACGCGTAATTCTTGTCTACAGTTGCTACTAGAAGCCTTGCTAAGTTACGTTGTGGGTTACCGCAAGAATCCCCAGGAAAATATGAGTGATTTAGCACTCACTTAAGATCGAATTTCGAATAGTGCTATTTATATAAAACGAAATTTTAATGACGAACACCATTCACTATTTCTATATCCAAATAATTTATGACAATTTTACCGAAAAATATAAACATCATTTCTACTAGATATCCATGACTTTAAAAGTTCATAAAATATTAAATAAAGGCTGAAGGACCGCAGTCGATAGCCACTTGGCAATGTATAAAAAATAGGGGAAAAAACATTCCAAAGATTATAATTAATTATGTGTTAATGATGCTGCGGCCGAATTTCGTGAAAGATGAGGATGGATAATCGGCTGTTGGCGACCAAATTGGACGATGTTATTCCATTATATTAAAGAATGTTTTATTATATACGTTTCGACGTTTGGTGTGGGTCCTTTTCAATATATACATATGACTGTATTCATATTTGAGTATGTTTAAGTGAATCTCTGATCACCGGTATCTCTGGCTTACGTGTAATTTGCGTTTCTTATGGCTGTTTATTTTTGTTTGAGGCTACCTTATTTTGTTGTTAATTAATTCCCTTATTGAGACTCTACATTTTCACTACTTATTAAGGAGGTTCGTCAGTAAAATTGAAAAAACACAGAAAAATCTAAAATAATTACCGCGTTTTTAATAATTCATAACAAATTCACATGAATTTCTTGGGAATTTTCGTCTCCATTGTTTACACAAAATTAATTTTTTTATCCATACATTTTAACATGGGCTCTTATGGAATATTTATGAATTAAAAAAAAAATTTTAAATTTTTACATCGAAAAAAATGAATTAATTCTACCAAATACTACCAAAAAATTCAACGATGTAAAAAAAATTTTCAATTATTATATATATTTTTTTTTAATTCGTAAATATGCCATAAGAACCCATGTTGAAATGCATGCATAAAAAAATTAATTTTGTGTGAACGATGTAGACGAAAATTCCCAAAGAATTCATGTGAGTTTGTTATGAATTATTTAGAACGCGGCAATTATTTCAGATTTTTCTGTGCATTTTGAATTTTACTGACGAACCTCCTTAAGCCAGAGAAGCCGGCGGCCGAATTAATAATTAGTGAAAATATAGTGCCTTAATAAGGGAATTAATGAACAACACAATAAGGTAACCTCAAACAACAATACACAGCCACAAGAAACGCAAATCACATGTAAGCCAGAGATACCGGTGGCCAGAGATTCACTTGAACATACTCAAATATGAATACAGTCATATGTACATGTTGAAAAGGACCCACACGAAAGGTCAAAACGCATATAATGAAAAATTCTTCAATATAATGGAATAACATCGTTCAATTTGGCTGCCAATAGCCGATTATCCATCCTCATCTTTCTATAATTAACTATGTACAGAGAAAAATATTATGTATCCATTGTCAATAAATCACGATTACTACTTCCATTAAACAAATAAGGGAAAATTAGTTTTGGTATCAAGTTAAAGCAAATTCAATAGAACTCAATAAAAATATTAATGAGTTTTCTATATTAATTGGTTTTATATGAATTTTATTCACACCGCTTTATTACAGTAAACGGATTTATTCCGTGAAAAAAAAAATATATAAATAGAAATATTATATGCAGCGGGAAGGTAGTTCAGTCATTTATACAGGTAGCCGATGTGTGCCAGGTATTTGATAATCCTATAAATTGGAATTTTGCTCGACCAAGTAGATCGGGATCGGGTAGGATAAATACCACGCGGCATTGCGGTAAATCGATCGAGCATTCGCATATAGACGAATTTTGTGTATATAGAGGGAGGGCCGTTATTGCTGGCAGTAAATTCAGGAGGCATCAAGGTTCCTCAGTACAGAACATGCTCGGCTTGTTGGAGCGATCGTTCACGATCGATTCTTAACCGCGAAGCTTTCCAACGCACATAATTCGACCAGGTTGATGGTTCTGACCTACGTCGATGCCTTCTCTTCCTTTCCCAATTTCGCGAATGAGCGTATGACCTACTTGTTAATTGGCCATGGCAGATATAGGTCCGCGGTCTGATTACGGGCTCCGCTTGCCTGGGGTGGCGCGATAATGAATTGAATAACTTTTAGAATTTAGTCATTGCCGTCGCGTGATAAACCCGTTGTCACAGCTCATGACAGTGAAGGGTTTAATCTTCTAAAAAAAATGTAATCGAATATGCAATCATGCTACAATTATTTAACCCGCCACTCTATTTGTTTATTTACACCGTGAATAATTTGGAATGGACCTTTTCTCAGAATGTCTCTTCATGTTCATAATAAATGAATTTTTAGCGACGTAGTTGAACTCCTCGTGTGAGTCAACTCAATTCTTCGGGAGCAACAAGCTGACACAATCCACAAGTATATCCTGCGGTTTTCCTTTCAAGCGTGATAAGAATCCATCAACGGAAAAGCCCCAACCACGAATAGACCAAATTCGCACCATTCTCGACTTGCGATCTACAACATTTTCTCGCTAAGCGGAACAAAAAAATTTGCAAGTACCCTTAACTTTTATCTTCAGAACTGACGATACGTTAATTCTTCTCTGCTAGATCATAAATCACTCTCTTTGAAGATGCAGCATCTTCACGAGTCGTTCCGCATGGCGAGAGGAGCGAAAGTTTATTTAACTTCAAGCGAAGAGAGAACACTGCGAATTCTTCAGCGTCTACGACGCGACACCAAGAAGACGACGAATTAATGGCAAGTGCTGAGCGACGACGTTCATACGGACACACGAGAGCACGAAGTCGAAGATTGGAACTCTAGTGTAGTTCATTGTAAAGTTGTTAAACTGTATTTAAGTTTTAATAATCAACCTACCGGTTTTCTAATAATTTCTGACAATGACTTGCAGAGATTATAATCTATCTGAGCTTTGAAAGCGCAAAAAAAAAAATATATATTCCGAACGAAATTATATATTAATATTTTGATAAAACGAACGAACCCCCTTTTTCTTTTGAGAAACCCAACTTCGAAATTCGAGCCTCGCGTTATTCAAAAACTCATACTCGATTTTATAATCGCAGCAGGTTATTACTGCAAAACGAACTATGATGTAATTTTTATTCCTTAAGGTTATAAAGATTTACAACACTGCTGTATGGGTTTTCTTGCGAGTACAGCAACAAGGCTGCAGAAGAATATTGCGCTAAGGGCTTACTTAACACATCTCGAGAATGAGCGTAACAATTGCAGTTGCAACTAAGTATATACAAATTTCACCCATAATGAGTATTTGGATCACCAGCCACAACAAACATACGCAACGCTGCTTACTTCCCTCCCACGGAGACACTCAAAGCGAGTTTCCGGTTCTCATCCTTCCTCCCCTACTTCCTCCTATCCCTCCCCGCGCACCGCAGCCAGCAAAAGAACTCTATTCAACTGACAAACAGTTGAATAATTACGCAGCCAATGCCACTATTTTGTTTTGCCACTGATGTCAGAATCGCTTGCACAAGGAGATAAAGACAAACTTACGCGAGAAACTGCGCGCGCGCGCACAATCATTCGACCGCGCGAGGGAAAAGATAGTGCTATCGCGTTGGACCTGGTCTTTCGATAACAATGTCACACTCTGTGAAAGACAAAATATACATACCGTTTCTACAATCCTTTCAGTCATTGGCCTTTTCCTCTCACAAGCTTACGTCAACGTAAAAATCACTTTAACTTCACGTCCCTTGATGCACGAATAAAATGTCGATTTTCTTAATACCGATATATTATTTTTCTGTAATTTGATTATTTTTCACGTGTAGAAGCTGTGCGGTGCTAAAATAAAAAGTCGCGCGATGAGTTCGTAGCACGCGCGAATCGAGACACGAGGAGAACGCGAGAAATATAGTTTCGTTGTGCACAGCAGCACGGATATGCCCGTTCTGTCAGTCAGCTGATGCCCCACCACTACTCGCATCCTGACTCTGTTCCCCACCTAGCGGTGAGCTGCCATCCCCCCGTTCGAGAATTTAGGTTTCCCCTTTAGGGACGTACTACAGCAGTAGCAAAAACGACGGCGGCAACACCGTCTGATTCATCCTAGAGCTTCTATTCCATTTCCGGATAACGTGCGTCTGTATACCTTCAGTTTCTTTGTCTAGGCGATCGATAGGAGGTGTGCGGTAAATTGATATCGGTTCACCAGTTATTGCTGGCAATATTGTTTTAACACACTTAAGAAGGTTGGAGCACTCCACATTAGTCAGAAGAGTGGTCAATTTATTATTTGATTTATACAAACTTTTGCATTATTTATATTTATACAAAAAATGTATCTGTTGATTATAATGGATGGTGATTCTCATTCTGCATGTCTTTTACTTATTGTTAGAAAAAATTTAATTGCACTCGATTTTCACAAATATTAACGGGTTTATGGTAAATTTCGGGAACGCACATATTCGTACAGTTTTTTCAAAGAAAAAAAATCCGTATTTTTTGCCTGATTTGAATGTTTTACGGCTCTCTCTTTGTTGAGAGATGCTTTACGCATTCATTATCTAGATATTTGATAGTATTAAATCAAATATCTAGATAATGTTCCAGTTAAAAATCACAGCTGTTTCTTTACGAAAAAAATTTATTGATGGGTAAACAAATGACGCTTATTTTTTAATGGAGAATACTGTTGGCATCTTTCAAGGAAGAGAATGAGCTGTCATACATAACAATCAAGCTAAAACTACGGATTATTCTTTTAAAAAACTGAGCGAATATGTACCTTTTTATAAATGAACATAAGCCAGTTAATAGTTTTGGAAATCCATTGAAATTAATATTTTTCTAAGTCAAGCATATCTATTTTAATACAAAGCACCATTAACTATAGTCATTTGACGCATAGAACTTTGTATAAACGATTTACAAAAATTAGCACTCATTTAACTAGTGTGGAGCACTCCAACCTCTTTAAGTCAATTTATAATCGATTTATTTTCGTTGAGGAGCGCGATCGTAGATAAACGAGTGATTAATTAGGTCTATCGAGAGACGGAGACTAGTCCTCATTGTCATTAGTTGATGGAATTAATCTCGAAGCGTTGAGTCACCGTGGTTGCGATTACACGTGCAAAAATCTACTAATTCTTTCGATCGTTATACGACTAATCCTTTGTCACCTCATCGACTTTTTTATATTCCTTTTTTTCACTCATTCTTACGCTTTTTGAATAATGTTCTTAATTTTGTATAACCTACTGAAAAATCGGCAGGATGGTTACAAAAAAATGTGGGGCTTCAAACTTTTTTTTTCATCATTATTATGATTGAACTAATGAAGGGTACGCTATACACCCATTGTCATCATGTTGATATATGCGTAATGATGAATGCGAGATAGATCCATGCAGTCTACGTTGTTGTCTGAATGATAATTCTTTCATTAACGCGCAAAAAAACCAATTCTATATCTCAATTGAAACAGATGTTCATTCGTTCTGGAGAAACCTGCGTAATGCAGCAACGGAGAACTCGTCTGGTCCACACAATGCGAGCATTCATGCTCCTCGTTGCGAGGAAACTAATGAATTGCCAACGTCGTGATGTCGATCGGGCGGAAAATCTGTTGATTGTTGCAATTTCGTAGGCAGTGCTCGTTAGGCGAAGAACATAAAAAAGGCTCTAATACATATGCTAATTAGTTCCCTTTAGTTACGAAAAACTGTTACACACTTACTATTTTATTGAACATTAATAAAATAAGGACAAAAACGTTATCTCATAAATTAGATACCCAATCGAAAATGCTATACCAAATTGACAGTGCCCTTCGTTACTGACTAACGCTAAAGTGATAGTCGAAGACCAAGAAACCTTCTATACCAACGTATGATAAGCTCGCTAGTTCTGCTCTCAGTCGGTAAGCGCTGAAAACCCGAGTTAACTGCCTACCAACGGAAAAGATGGAACCTGTGCATAAGCTTCGCTCTCTGTAGTTGAGCAGAACGCTACGTTAGGTGGCAGCACCTAGTCAACCCGAAAATGATCGAGCTGGGACTCTAAAATTCAATTCGAACGTTTCAAAGTCGATTTCTCACGCGACGAAACAGTTACAATCAATTCCAGGGCTTAAAAATATAAAGCTGACTCTGGAAAGGAAAATGGCATTTACATTTAATTACCGTAATATTACTAACGATCCATGAAGATTTTTCTCATTCGACATTCGCCACAGGCAATTCTTCCATCGTTCTTCTTCCACAAAACCAGATTGGTATCGCGCTGAGTGCGCGCAGGACTCGTTTTCGCAGCGATACGCCGTCGCCACGCCTGAACATACAACCACACTATATAATACCGATCCGTGTGTACACTTGTCTTTGCCGAGGTGAGGAAGCCGGTTCGGGTTCGATAACGAGGGAATTCATTTTTAGGTTCACCGATTTCTTTTTGTAAACTCGTCCAATCAATATTTTGTCCGGTCACGCAGAAACGATGCTTTTATCTGCAATTGATAGAACAGCACTGAGACGCTGATATCTTTGGATGCTGACTTGAGAAATTGCCTCAAGAGTCGCGAGTAATTTGAAGCTGACACTTTGAAGTACACCACTCGTTACTAAATATAATGATGTCATTTTGTTAATTAAATGACAATGCGTTTACACGTACCGGACGCAAACTGCTAGCAAGATTTACTGGATAAAATAATTCATCATTTCGCACGAGCGATCATTGGAACCATTTGAATTTATGCGCTTCGTTCAAATTAAGCAGACGTAATCAAATCATGATACGATTACTATTTGTCATTGTACCACAAAGCTGCTTTGCTAACACATATCGAAGTTGTGCATTAGGGTGAAAAACCGTCAAAATAAGATTTAATGAGTCTGTAATTTATAACCGTTAGCAATACATAAACTTTTACCCGGACAATTTGTCAGAAAATTCAATGTTCTAATAAATTTTTATTAACTTTTTTTGTACTAAAATGCGTAGTTCACTTAATAAAAGTTAGGAATTCAAAAACCACGTCTGTATTGATCTGTAACTTTGCGAATATCAACGATACGCAAAACTTGCCACGAACTGTTTTGTAGTGCGTCAGACGAATTACAAAATTGTCCTCCAAATTTTTATCCTAACCTCAATAGTCTCGCTAAGAAATGCAAAAAAGGGAAATTTACAAAATTAAATCTTCAAGGCTCTGTGAAAAATAAAATATTTAAGATAGAAATTCGACACAATAAGATTTTCTGTTCGACATTTAATGATTTATAAGATGTAGTCATTGATTTTATGAAAAAAAGAAATTCTTCTTATGTTACCAGGATAAAGAACATTAAAAAATCAGTTTTCTGTGTTAATCAAACGGGAGAAAACTTTTCATCACGATAAAGGACCTCTTAGAATTGCCATTACGAGCCCCGCTTTTGACAGGATCTTTATTAGGACATATTCTACGATATTTTTGGGCAAAGAGCAAAAAAAAATATCGATATATTTGGCACATCCTACTGTGCATGCATGTCCAATTTTCTCCACTCTTAAGTGGTGTCAAATGGGACATCTCAAATAGTCTACCAACATTTCTAATGATTCGGAATATGTCTTTTCTGAATCCACTTATTGGTAGAAATTTAAAAGGCAACCACAGACTTGAAGCGGTCTATCTTAACGTTATTCATCTTTGAGACCTCGACAAAAAGATTAACCAAAAATGCTTAACCTCGATAATGTTTTTTCAGTACCTATAGCTTTTCTTAATGAGCCGACAGCAATGGGACACTTATGTTAATGAAGAAGGTTGAATAGAAAAGCCTGAGGACACCTCGAAGCAGACTGAGGACAGGTGGAACCCGCATCGTCGGAGAAAGATACTCGTACCGGGCGAGCGAGTTGAGCACCACACTCAAGTGTGTAAGAATCACCAAATGCTGAGCACCCAAGAAGGAACAAAGTTGGTTCGTTAACGAAGCCAAATTCTCAGACTCTCATTGGTGCATATTTTCTTTCTGATGTCACAACATTCTGAGTTATTCTTCTTCACTTTGACACTATATTCGAAGTATGTATATGAGGCATTCTCCATCAGTTCGGCTCCTTTTTTTCAAACCTCTCTGATAAGTCCTATAATTGGATACTTTTGAATGCCACTTGAAAGTACTCTCTTCTAATTTATTCAGATTCTCTAATCCGATATTACGGAAAACATGATATTTCTCTAAAGACAATATATTTTTAAAAATTATGTTCGTGGAAAAAAATTGCTTGAACACAAAAGTTGTAGTTTCGTGTGAACTTTCCAATGGAATTTGTTTAAATGATTTTGTCGACTGGATGAAATGCCTTTTTCGCTAAAACATATATAGATTATTTTTGAACTAAGAAAGGCCACTTTTTTCTGGCTGAAAAATTACAGCATCTTTGCGCTTGTGTATTAATAACATTGAAAAATTTCCTAAGTGGGAGCGGCCAAAGTTTCGGCGTAAAAAAATAATTTGTTCTAAGTAAAAAAAATGATGTTTATCGTAATGTTTAGTTTTGTATGTCTCGAGCACTTACGTCAATGCTTTTGTCATGGGTGTCCAGTGCAAAGACTCCATGGCTCCCGAATACTCCCTGAGTAAAAATATGGGAGATTCGGGCGGTCCGTTCTATTTTTAGTGTGAACCAACGGCCAAAAGTAAACACCTACAATATATCGTTTAGATAAAATTTTCGACCAACTATTTTATTTATTTATCATAACATAAACTTAGAGTCTTAAATAAAAGCGTTGTTAACACTTTTTTTTCTCGACAAAAATTTTTTTATTTCGAACCAATTATTTTTTTACTTCGTAACTTTGATCGGTTCCAGGCTGGCAATTTTTGTATGTTATCAATGTATAGGCGCAAAGATCCTGTAATTATTTCCAGCCAAAAAAAAGTGGCCTTTTTTGGCTAAGAAAATCATGTTTATATTTTTTGGCGAAAATATTATATTATCGGGTCGCAAAATTATTTGAAAATTTTCATTGAAAAGTTTGCATGAAACTACAACTTTTATGTTGAAATAATTTTTTTTCTATGACTTTAATTTTCAAAGATATATTGACTTTGAAGAAATAACCCGTAAATATTTTTCCGTATATTCGATTTGAAAATTTGGAAAAATTAGGAGGGAGTACTTTCAAGTGGTACTAAAATATGTCCAATTATGGGACTAATCAAAGAGGTTTGAAAAAAAAGTAGCTGAACTGACGAAGAAACCCTCATATATCGATTACAAATGGAATAAATTTTGGATTAGAAACTTCAAAAATTATTCATTTGGAGTTTCCACTTGAAACTTTCAAGCTATCGCGAAAGAGAGAAAGGGGTGCCAGAATTTTCTCACCTGCTAGGGTCTACTCATCCTCACGCGCATGCACACACACACACACTTTCCCTGTCTTCCTTATTTATTTTCACCGAGCGTCTCGCTCCCTTTGCTCCTCAAACTTTCCCGCTGAGAAGATCGCGGCAACGAATGCGTGTATACCTTAAAAGCGTGATGAATGGAAAACTGGATCGAACTCGTCACGACGCCAACTGTAGATACAAACGAAAAGGAAAGTCAAAAGGTCGGGTCGTGGTGGAGCATTTCCAAACAGGGGCAAAAAGCGTGAAGACAAACGGTTTCTAGGGTGCAGCAGAAATATTCCGAGCACAAAGCTCCAGAGTCTCCAGGTGGAAAGTGCTCTCTCTGCTTGCATGGAAATTCTGCAGCTTCCGTTTTCATTGAAACTGACGGTAGCTGTTACTTATGGGGAATTGTTTAATTTTTATTATTCAATGCTCAGATAATATTTGAAAGAAATTTTATTTTTACAGAATAATTTCTATTAACTTCAAAACCCGGATTGTAAAATTCCATAATTGCACTTTGTGCAATGAACTTCCTTTTCAGTAACTTAGTGGTTACAATGTTATTGTTTTTAAAAATAAAACCTGCAACTTAAAATTATAACACAATTATGATAAAAATAATATCACTATTAACTAGTTAAAAATGTAACGAGGACTTTCAACTTTATCTTGTATATATTTTATTTCGGTGGCAGAAAATAAGTCCATTTTGCGGAAATTGAAATTATTATTCTTTTCATTCGTTCAAATAACTTCGTTCAGTGTGTAAAAAGTAAAGTAGGCAACAGTCGGTTTCACCAAAAGCTTCCTTTTTGTCAGAATAAACTATTGCCCACGGTATCTAGAGAACGTGACATGTTTCAACGTGTAAAATTCGAGCGAAGGGACAACAATAGTTGTGATCGATCGTGCGAGAAAATGCACCCTCCTCTTAAGCGTTGAGTTAACAACCGCAACGATTTCGAAGCGATTTAGAATCGCGCGTGCCTCTTCCTCGAGTCATTAATAATCTCCTCATAATTCCCCACGTCACATGCGTCATATATTTTGTTTATATTCTCTACTAATATCAAGAGTGATGTTCATCAAACATTAGTGTACCGAATAATTTTTTTTTCTCAGAAGAATTTTTGGACGGACGATTTTGATGTATTTGATGTATTCTATATATATATATATATGTATTATAATTTATCAACTAAAAAAAATAATAATTCAAAGGCTCTACATAAATTTTTCAAACCCTTCTTGCAAAAAATCATTATCATTTGTTATAATGCAATCTTGGTAAGAGTGAAAATTATGTGCTCATCTAACGAAATAACTTGTCGATATGACTAATAATATATAATATCGATAAATCATTTCTTATTCAAACTTGGTAGTCGAATTTTACAAAATTTCTAGATAATTATGTGGTCAGCTCGAACTAATTCGTGAGTCATGAAAATACATGGTGTAAGGGAGAACCAATTTAATCCAACATTTCGCCTTCGATATTTATTATTCTTTGGCGGGTTGTTAGTTTAACTGCTCCATTATGGGCTGCCGGAAGAAAAATCTCGATAAATCGTGGAGTATAAACATTCTCACCCCAATTTGGTACAACACATCAGAATTAGGATTTTTTAAAGAAAGTGTCTAAGAGCCTGCCTCTCTAAATACAGACTCGCAGATCTGTATTTAGAGATCTGTATTTAAAGATCTACGTTTTAGCTAACAGAAATAGAATTGACAACCACATTTTGAAACTTATAAGAAATCACATTTACAATGTATCCAAAGTCACTGGAAACGTATTAATCTCAAAAGTTTTCAACACAAAAATAATGCATATAAAAAAATACCTCAAATTAGGATATATCCCTCGAAAAGCTTCCTTGTACCTTGATTCGCAAGGGTATTTTCAAAACGTAAACAATATACCTGTAATATATCACGTTAAAAGACACACAGCGCCCAAGCTAATTCCTTACGACAAAAATATAAATTGTTTGGTTCCTCCAAATCAAATTTAACCAAAATACTCGATGGCAATTCGCACCAACGATAGTACGAAACGACACTGAATGATTCTGGTAGCTAAATTGCGGAAATATTATATAAAACATTGACGTCAATACCGTCGCAAAACCACTATTAGCATTTTTTTAATGAAAATTAATGTAAAGTATTGGAAGTTTTTTTGCGGATACGCGTATATAAAATTTTATATACAAATATTAATTGATAGATAGAAAAATTATTGCAAAATTAATATGCAATATACTGAAGACTTCATGCCAGTTGTGTTTATAATATAATTTCTGGAATCTTACAACATATCAGTATATTGAATAAAATTTAATATACTGTATCTGCAAAAAAACTTCCAATTCATATATTGATTTCGAGAAAATTTTTAACAATGTACTCTCCAGTAAATCTGTATTTAACTCTAAATTAGCCTACAATTTTTTAAAAACGGAGGTAAAATTACGACACAGTATAGGAACGTCCTTTACAGAAACGAATATACAAAATTTACTACACGAGTATAACGGATAATTTATGTGTCATTCTCCTAAAAATATTAGGAAAGTCGTATTAATTATGTACAGATTGCTAAGTTCATTGCAGAAGACGTATCAATTAATGCACAGTATACTAAATACGCTATGGGCGTCCTATTTTTAATATCCGTTAGCATTCAATTTTGCAACACTCTAGTCCACTGTTAAATACATTTAAGGTAAAATTACTACACTTGTGCTCTTTTACAGAAACGAGTACAAAAAATTTACTACACAAGTGTTACGTAAAATTGATGTACGATTATCCGCCATTCGTTACAAAAGTCATTTCAGTTAATACGCAGTCTGCTAAATTTGTTAATAAAGTCATGTTTTCAATAAAAGTTAACTTCAATTTTACCACACTTACAGTAAATTTTCTTTCGTACATTAATTTGAATTTCACACACATGCTTAGCCAAAATACATTACACAGGTTTAGTATAAATCAGTATACAGTATATGAAATTTCCAAATTTTATTTACAATCTAAGATTCCATTACTGAAGTGTATCTATTGTAATTACTTTTACTTTTTTATTATTAGTTATAATTATTTTGTTAATCATAAAGAAGAAAGCTGCTCGCTTGGCGAGGACTATTACAAGTTCTTCAGTTTTTCTGTCATTTTTCTGGAGTCGTAGCAGTATTTATTTGTCTTTCGCGCGATAACAATAATTGTTACGGCTTAGCAGCCCCATTTTAATTAAGTGCCTCAACCGACGATAACCTGAGTAGAGCGATTCGGTTTCTCCACTTCATTATAAATTGGTTTATCGTATCTATTTTCAATATCATGCAAAAATCTTATCTGCGATAAATGAACGACATAAATTTTTTTTTTTTTTTAATTCTCATTCCGAGATGGAAAATCGTGAGCTCAGGTCAAATCAAAACAGCATTAAACGAAATCTCGTTTTTGGGCAAGGAAAAGCTCTTGGTATTGTAAAAGCAGATACTAGCTGCTCTATATATATACTCCACCATATCCGGAAGTTACGACGTTCGATTGTGGAGAAAAATGCTCAGACATAACTACCTACCGGCTCCACGGGCTATTAGGCACAAGTCGCATTGTACCACCAAAAGTTTCTCTTTTGCACAGGTGTCTTTCGGCAATAATTGTCAGGATTTCCCACGTGTCCATAGAAACCGGTTTCGGGGACAAGCTCGCGGCCACGTTTTCCCAACGGAGGGAGACCCCTCCTGTGATTTATAAGTGGCCCGTCTCTAATACCCATATACATACACACATATATACATCTAGTCGAACCAGAACGGGTTAGATATATAATTTTACTCTTATAAGTACATGGATACGTAGTGCTGTGTATATGTGGATTCGAGGTTATGTTGAGGCCCACTTTTTACGAACGTCGGAATGAGAGGGCTCGAAACCTGAAATGAATATTCAATACCTAACTACCACTATACCTACTCTATTTTTAGATGTTGCGTCTCCTAAACTCGTAGGGAAGTTGGGCCAACTATTTTTCCCCGAGGACGTTTCACATACTACTACGCACTGAGCAAGTCCCTCCACTTCATATCGCTGTTCTTGATTTAGAGTGAAGACTGCTGGGGGTGGTGGTGGGGGAAAGCTCCGACAAAATATATCGAGGGTAAGGGAGTAGCAGAAGGAACTCGTACTACACCACAACAGCACCAGGGTTTAAACCTCTTTTCGTTCCGTGGTAAAGGAACATCGCGAATCCTATACGCAGCTGTCGCTTCTCCTGATCGCTCGCTTTCCTCTCCTCTCCTTCTCTCTCGCTCGCTCTCGGTCTCTTCTTCGCTCTGTGTGTGAGCCCTCAGCCCCGAGCACCTGCCGATCAATCCTTTTATCTTGGTTGTGTATACTATTGCGAGCATGCATAATGTCAGAAGCAGCTTTTCTGTATTAGCGCAGTGGATCAGGATACAACGCACAGAGAACACGATTTTGTTGGACCAGCAAATCTTTTTGTCATGGGGAGACGGTGTTGCGTTATTTTTAGGCTAGTGTAAAAATTGGTTAGTCCAATAATGTTTTTCTTTTTTTAACTTCATCGCTTACTCATAGAAGAAGTTTTTTTTTTTCGAGATTTTCATGTTGGGACACTTAGAGTGGTCACAAACGTTGAGAAAAGTGGCTTAAGAAAAATATTCCGATGGATAGTGTATGCAACATTCAATCGGTCGTAGCCAAAATGGCTTTGGCAAACCAGCTAAAATTTTGCATATAGGACAATCCACCTTCTTTCGACCAGGATTTGACCTCGACCTCTCCGATTTGGCTCGTAATTTTTTGTAGGCTTAGTTGAACCCTGAAATGCACCATATTTTTTTATTCTATTTTTAAAGTAACATATTGAACGCCATAATTAAAAAATTCTAAAAAATACTTTGTTGAATATCATAATTGTCTAGCTTAGAGCCAAAATGGGCAGGATTTTTCTTCATGTAGTTTTCGAACTTTTTTTCGTTAAAAAAATTATTAAAAAATAATTTAAAAAAAATTCTTCTTCAGGCGATTGATCAAAGTTTGTTTATGTAAAACCGGATTTCTTCGAATTTTTCCTGATTTTTAGGACCTTTTTTCATATTTCTTTAAAGTGACATGTCGAATGCCATAATTTAAAAATCTGCGAAAATTCTAAAAATCAACATTTTCTAGCTTATTGCTAAAGTAGGCAAGATTTGCTTATAGTTTTCAAGCTTTTTTTAAACGAACGATTATTATTATCAAAAAATCTTAAAACTACATTTTCACTTTTTTGTTCGAATCTGATATCAGAATTCACAGACCCAACTTCCGGTCGGATAATCCGTCTCGTTCCAAACTGCAGTTATATAAATAAATATGCAAAGCATTTCAAGAATTTTTTTTCAAGATATTGCATAATATAAGCAAACAAACTTACAATATGAGTTTTTGTGTTTTCTTTCCATCAAATTTATTTATTTATCAGTCAAATCAAAATGGCCACAATTTTTTGGAAAAAAATCTTAAGATTCGATTTTCCTTTGTTCGAATTATAAAAAAAAACAATTTCAATTAGATTTTTGCACCTTACATGCCTAAATGATTATATAATTAGGAGAAGAAGCTTAATATTCCGAAAGTTTGGTTATAACGACCTAATGAGAATAAAAAAGCGCTGGAGGGAACGAGTATTGAAGTATCGCGTAGAAGGGTCGGTCGGGGGAGGATTCCTTTCCCTCTGAGTCAGATGACTCGTCGCTTGCTTTTTTAGTATTCGCGAAACGATTTTTACTCTCTTCTCCCCGGCTTTCATTATACATCGACTACGTGACACACATTATGCATCTCTTGGGCTACTTGCCGAAAATTGCAAGTCCCTTCCATCCTGCTTTCATTCCTCTCCGCTCCATGTCTTGCCTGTCCACCGTTTGTCGACGTTCGTAGCTCCCTAACATCGCGGTAAAGTAAGAGAAAAAGGTTCAAATAAAGGATGTCGTCAACGCGAAATAGGGACGAGAAGATGGTAGCAATTTTCTGTTTCGTGTCCGGAAATGCAAATCACTCGGCAAATCGTCGCGATAAATCCTTCCCTAGGCGTCGCAAAAAAGCCCGGTCAACATGCGACGACGTACTTTTACCGTCTGGTCATAAAATACTACAAATTTCCGTTCCTCAAAAAGCAATAAAAATTTTGTTCAATGCGACGTAAGAATTTCACTGTATTTTCTTGAAAAAAGTTTATCCTCCCAATAAACATTGACCAAATTCTTTAGTTTGATATAATTAGTAATGAAAAAATAACATGGATGGTTGCAATGTATACGCTGAATTTTTTTCCGCTCGCGTTATTACCAGCTAACTTTTTGATTTTTGTCGCCAATTTGAAAACGCATCGTCGAAGCACTCAACGAATTTCCGGTCGGAGTAGTGCGCCTGCTCTTTATAGTGCCAGTCGTGGTTTCTGAGAACTGCGGGGATTTTACTGGTCCGTGCATATAACAACAGCGCGAGAGCGAAATCGTGAAGAAATGCTTAGCCAGGGTGACTTCGAAGGTGGAGTAAGTATTGCCGCAGGCAAAAGGGACCTAAGAACAGACAGACAGACAGACGGTTCTGATATTGCCAAATCGATTTGCATTCGTAGAATCTACGAGAAAAGAAAACTTTTCGTCGTTCATCCGCATTGCCTCTGTTGAAACTTCTTATTCTTTCCTTTCTTCCTTTACTTTTATTTAAAGCTGAAAGGAACGCCCGAGGTACGTGAGAATAAAGTTGAAGTTCAAATAAAGTCGAGTGCAGTCACAATATTTCTTTTCATTTCAAACTTTTTTTTTTCCTTTCTTTGTTAATTTTAACTCAGAAATTGCAACGACACAACGAGGACGTTTCACCGCAGATTCCAGGGTCGGAAACGATTTGCCCAAGTCAATGAGCGTCGCAAATATTTGCCTGCGGAGATATCACAGTAAGGTTCGGGGAAAAAGCGCGGAGAGAGAAACCATCCTTGATGCGTTTCTTTGGCGTCGTTGTCGAGACGTTCTATTCCGATATAGTTATGTATAATACTGCGAATAAGCGCCACACAGTATGCGTTATCGATTGTCCGTTTCCTAATCTCTTCTACGAAAAAAACCCGACCACCGGGGCTTTTGATTTTTTTTTCAGTGTACATCATAAGCCGTTCTTTCATCGGTGTTTCACAGAGCGAGCAATGTAGGCGATACTGGAATATTACGCTCGGCCAACTTCCGCGATTTTCACGACAAGATAAAAGCCTACGTGCCCGGCATTGCGATGTATATCTTTCTTGTGAATCGTTCAGTAGCGCTTGAAAATCCGATCGGGCCGCAAAATGCAAACCACAATAAGGTGAGAGCTGATCGTAATCTGAGCGATGGCTCGATTTCATTTTCGTCACCAACGAAGCTGCACTGTAAATACACACGACGCGTTTTTTTTTTCTTCACTGCTTCTTCTTCGTGCGAATCTTTTGAGCCCTCCGGCTGCATCGGCGGAAGAGGCATGTAGTCCCGATAGCACAAGCAAATTGAAATAATAAACTCCGTGCATCGCAAAGCTGACTCACTCTGCGGCAAATATTTGATCGATCAATGTGGACGATTTAAAGTCTGTTACGTAAGCTGCACTGTACATAACCGGTGTATGGAAGGATTAGTCTTATTTAAGTAAGACAATTTTATTCAAGGGCTTAATACTTCAAGAGAGGTAAAAATTATGAATGAAATAGTATATTGTGCGACAAGGGTCGAAAGTTGGCGATTCCGACGAGTGCGAAGTTTGTTATTGTGATACGTTTCTTTTACTATTGCGCGCGGGGTCCAGGGGTGAAGCCCCGATTGCGGATCATGGTGAGGGGGGAGTCCCTGATTCTTTTACGTTAAAAAAAATGTACACACACAATGAGAACTACTCTGAACATAGGCTCACTACGAGAACTGTTCACCGCATCGACATGATCGCTTTCGTCCCGGCAGAGAGAGACGAAAGTAATCGAAATTCCGCTCTAGGGACGAAAGTGAGTGAAATGACGACTGCTATGTTGACCCGGTGTTGCTAGGGTATGAATGACTTTCGCCCCGCAAAACAACTTCGAAAGTCACCACATTCGATGCACGTGTTACAAAAAGTCCAACTTTGCAAATTTCTTCCTCATTATTTTCGATTTTTTCACAAAGCTATAGGTTAATGATGAAGCATGTTCATCGATTTTGGCTTCCTCATAAAGGAAGGTTTGTCAAAAAAAACTAAAAATAATGAGGAAGCAATTTGCAAAGTTTAACTTTGCAGCTTTATTTTTTATCATATTAGCATTTCTGAAAAATTTAAACCACATAACAAAATATGACGAAACTGTGTACCGATTATTGCTAAATACTACTGATTTCATGTCTAATGTTTGAATTCGTTATCAAACTAATTAAGCTACTCGTTAATGCAATGACATTATTTTTCAAAAACTTGAAAGTCTGACAAACTTGTATATTATGATGAAACTATGTAATGTCACTAAATAGTGTCACGTATAAAATTTGAGTTTGTTGTCTCATATTTTGCCAAAAATATGATTTTTTCTAAAATTTCAAAACTCTCTAAAATCCGAACCGCTTTACCGATTGCGATCAAATTCAATATCAAACAACATTAAGAGTATCTACACTTATAAACAATTATTTAGGGAAATATCATCAATTTCAGGAAAGCTAGAGCGCGCACTTCCTTTTTATGAAAAATTTAAGCCTTGAAAAGCTATAAAATAAAAATTATAGTGCTGCTCCACTTGTGTGCCACATTTTAGCTCAATCGCTCAAACGGTTCTTAAGTTACAGGTGATTAAAATTTCGAAGCCCTGCACACACGACCACACACACGCATTCACACGCACATACATACATACATACGGCCACTTTTTCTAAACAACTTTTCTCGATGTTGTGGACAATTCTAAGTGTGCCGACATGAAAACAGAAGCGAAAATAATGTCAATCCTGATGTTGATCGAGAATTACATAAGAAAACGTTCGGATCTCAATTTCGAGACTCGAAAACATAATTTTATAAATTTAACGACACCCTAACAAATAAGCAGAGCATGAGCAGCAATATTCAATGTGGCTAAAGCGACGAACACTTTTACTAATCCAATGTCACAGAATAGAGGAGACGAAGCGGCTCATTGTCCTGTGTTGGAGACTTTGGTTGTCGTTCCGATGGCGAGAAGGAAGAACGAAGGTCCCGTGGTGAAGGAGGCGCACATCTGCTCTTCCGAGATGCTCTTCTCTCCGAGTAGAAACGCGCCAGCGCAGAAAAGGGTCCCCCGAACGAATAAAAATCAAGCCCGAAAAGCATTACCAGCTGGCACGCGTCTCCTTGGGCATTATCGTCAAGTTGGATCGCGAGCGCACGGAGATTCACCGTTCACCCTTTGGCCCTCTCGCTTCCTCTTTTCGGAACAACTCTCCTACGGCACACACGCTTTTTCGCGTCCTCGTTCTTTCACTCGCTCAAATCGCTCGCGCGTTTTTCTTGTTACCGCGAAGCACCTGCCGCAGCGCCACGCTGTGTTTTCGTCCTGCACATCCACACTACACGCCAAGGTCTTGTTCTCCTCACGCAAGGAGCTCGCAATGACCGTCGCTACTACAACAGCTTGTGAGGATTCTTCCTCACTCTCGACTGCCGGCAGCAGGTTAATAAAATAAATATTTTGCGACGAGTCTTTCTGTTGTTGGCCAGCTCGTGCCCAGCTGCAAGGTGCCCTCCAGTGATTCCCGCAGCGAGCGCTGCACTGATCAATTCGCCAAAGAAATTATGACTCGAGACGATGAGGGTCGGCGTCGTTGTACGTATTTCTATTGTTTTTTTTGTTGCTTTTTTCGCCTTACTAACCTGGACGTGTGGAAACAGCACTAATCTTCGGTATTACGTAGCATTACGTATGGCTCGAAGAAAAGGAAGACAATTAATGCTATACACTGTATGTCATCTATATGAAATATATATATAGTCTGCAGTTTTTATAAAACGATTTTTGTAGAAACGTTATATTAAATTTACAAAAATTATATTGCACTTTATATAATTTTCATAGAATCTTCATATGTATTGTATACAACAAATAGAAAATGTATATGTCCACTTTCGTATACAGCTTCTATGTAGATCTTTATATATAACTTTTATACAATCTTCATATAATTCTTTACTTAGGTCAGCTCGCGCCATCTTGGCTTATCTCTAATCCCCATGTTACTCTGAAAGAGGTACAAGGAACTATTATGAAAGGACAAAGTACGAGCGCTAGGTAAGGATGTGTGTCGTCATTACAAATGTAATGTCCTGTCATTTCGCTATAGGCTATGAGCACAAACTCTAGTCGCGCCCCATGTGGTCACTTTAGGATTAGATAGCATTCACCGAGGTTTATAATTTTTTTACCGAGTACAAAAAGGTAATAATAGCGATGCCAGATTTTTATATGAATAGGAAATCTTTTACACAGACTGAGAAAAAAATTGTAAATTAATGGCATGACTTTGTAAAGTATTCGAAATGTTATGCTGCAGCATCCGATTTATTAGAAAGTCCATTTGTATCGAATTTATTGTCAGTAATACGAAAATTCTTCACCATGTATACGTTGACCGTCAGCAAGCCGTACTAGTATCGTTAAGATTTGCTTTACGATATTAGTAAATCGGTAGGGTCACGTAATCGGTTACGGACCGAGTGGCCTATTTTAGGCCAATCGGTTCCGCGTTACACATTTTCCGTTCTAATTCGTATAATTTTTTCGCTTGGGTCTGACTAATGATTGTCAATGCCCTGACGAAATGTCTTTTCGGGAATCGGCTCCGGTCTCCGAATTACCGGTATTAAGGATATGTAAGGTTACATGTTCCAAGGCTAACGTTTTCCGAGTGGACAATAGTTATCCGGCGCTCGATCGACAGGCCTTTCATGATTTAGAGAAGCGACCAGAGAATAGTACCTAACCCCCGTTGATATTCTCGATAGAATTCGGTGCTCAAATCTCATTCTCCATCCGACGGTGGCACTTCTTTCACTCGATGCCTAACGACCTCTTCTCTAACGACTCAATGAGCAAAGGAGACTTGAAATAGCGTTTTCTTATCCAGCTGACCCTGCGGGTTTCTGCAACGTCCAGGATTCAAAGAGAGAGAGAGAGAAAGAGAGAGAATGAAATGTTCTCGCTGACCAGCGGAACTTTTCCTGCTCATCTCACCCATGCACGTGCCTTGCTGTCCTTTATTCCTTCAGCCCCAGTAGAAACCCCGTAGCCAACACGCAATTTGAAACAATTAACGAAAACGAGCCGGTGAGCATGGGCTTTTAGCTCCTTTTTTATCTGCAGAAGCAGGTGAGAAGGCTCGTGCCGATCCGGGCATCCGGTCGTTCACGTGTACACAAAAGTGGACACTTAAATTGCAGGGCCTCTGTCTGCTGCCGCTACGCCGAATCCGCTTCCTTCTGTCGAATTTTGCTCCCCTTCATTGCACTTTTGATATATTAATTATAGTTCATGATTTGCGACACACATTCGCTTTGGCGCTCTTTCCCTATAATGTATATTTCATTCCATGGCCAGCTCGCTGGCGTGACAAATGCCTCCCTTGTGTGGTGAATTTTGCAAAGAAAAAAATGCAGCACAATGAAAAAAGTGAGAGATGGAAGTTGCTGATGATATTACGGACTTATACAGAACAGACGTGGCAAAATTGGCGCATCGAGGAACATGCTTCGAACATAAATCACAATTGCGGGAAAAATGACAAATTCAAGCTAGGGGATAATTTAGGAAAAATAGACGTAAACCTACATACACATTTTGGTTAGGCCTATTTTCTTATGGAGGTTTAAAAAAAAAAAATTAAATAAAATTCAATATTGTAGCGTTTCTTGCGTAGAAATTTCCAGCGTTAGATCATGCGCACATCTGATATTGCCAAGGCCCGGCCAGGGCCTGATTTGTGTCTGGTATAACGCTCCAAGTATTGATATTTATATCTCGGGCACCATTGACAAGAATCGAGCTAAAATTCGGTGCACAAGTAAAGCAAAAACTATTCTTTAGTTCTGTTCCTTTTTGGTAATAATTTTTTTGCAAGACTTGATGGCTCTTTTGAGTTTTTGAAAAATTTCCATGTTTCGCCTAAGCTTCTCGTATATAGCTTAAAATATTTCCTTGTTATTCATAAATGAAACACATTCTCACGACTCCCTTAAAAGATTCAATATACAGGTCATGGCAATTAGCACAACACACGAGCATTTCATCGTGTTGACATAAATACAAGCACTGAAAACTCATGTTCACGCTGATTTGTGTACCCAACGGCACCTCTAATAACCTGAGTCCGGTTATTTTAATGTAATATGCGGAAGATACGTAATTTCCGTCACGTATTTCCAGCGGAAATGGTGTACTGAATGACAAGTTTGTACCCACGATGCGACGAGATCGTGCAACTCCGATCATACGTTTTTATTTTTTTGCTGCGACGTTTAAATTTTTTTTACAGTTTGTCTCGTCTCAGCGGGTGGTTGATTTTTTTTCATAATCTGAACTAACGAGTCCCTTGCCACAAGAGGCTTACAAAAAGATCCCTGTAGAGTTAGTGCGATAAGATAAGTGATGGACGCGACGCGATCGTCCAATTATGAGTTAGTTTGACAGCTGAGAAAAAAGGTTTTGAGTTCTTGTCCTTCTACCTCCTGCTTTTCTCGCTGTGATTAAGCGTATCCTTGTGTAAAGCTTGAACCTCCCGAAAGCAAACGGTCCTTAAGGATCTTTGGCCTCTTTTTATCCCTTACACAGGCTCTCGACGAAGCCCGAGGAACAAAAAGATCTTTTGTGGATGGTCTTGCATTCTCCAAGGGATATACCTGAGCGCCTTACCAACAGGAGATGAGTAGGCAGTGCTAATTATTCTACAGATCATAAAAGCGATTTCTTGCAGTGAATGTACTACTTTTTTTTGCTATACAATTTCCAGTTTCGATAAATAAATATTCTGAGAATACTCGCTGTTTCTTCGATAAGACATCTCTATGTCAAGAACAAAATGTGCTTTGATCTACTATAATTCACATGGTTTTCACATTTTGTTCCGTAATTATGACACTAATTATGTTTATTTTTTAATTTATAAAAAAGTAGAATTTTGCAAATTGCTTCCTCATTATTGTTGGATTTTTACATGTTTACATGTATGAGGAAGTATGTTCATTTATTTTGGCTTCCTTACAGTAGAAGCTTTGTAAAAATGCAACAATAATGAGGAAACAATTTGCAAAGATCTACTTTGCAACCTTGATTTAAAAATTTTCAAATGGCATTATTTTTGGACGCCTTGACAGATTTTCGACAAATTTAAAATAATGTTTAGTTTGACCACACTTTACTTGCATACCAAATTAAAGCTAAGTGTCTTAAAAATTGTGAAAGTTGGAACGCTGAGACTAATTTTTCGGAAAATCCAAAATATCATAACTTTTAACACCTCGATGGATTCGCACCAAATTCTAACTCCTATTTTGCTTACCTACACTTTACTTGTATGTCAAATTTAAGCACGATATCTTTAGAATTCCGAAAGTTTGAGCTCGAACAAAAAAATTCAAGAAATTAAAAAATGACATGAATTGTGAACCTCTCAAAGTAATGACACCAAACTTAATTCCGAACATTATTTAACAACAGTCCACTCCTGGTCCAAATTTGAGCGTATCATAAGAATTCATAAGAATTGCAAGAGCTAGAGTCTAATATTTTCCATAAAAATTCAAAATACCATAAGTTTTGTGACGAATTAACTTAATTTTTCACGAAAGCAAAGCTTCCTTTATGAGGAAGCAAAAAGAATTACACATTTTATAAAATAATTCAGCGGAAACAGCTGAGCATTTGCGATGATTTGACTTTTTCTTTAAATATAAATTAATTAAGTATTTGCGAGAAGCAATTTTTTTAGCAGATTTCTCTTGAGAGTAATCAGCTGACCGTTCTATAAGGAAAGCAGGCTTAGATTCTTTTGAATATGCCAATTAATTCGCTGTTTAATTTATTTACAATAAGATCTATCTAAGATCAGATAGTGAATAAAAAAAATTAATCAACACGATGAGTGTCAGGTGGGCGATGAATGCTACGTTAAAGTGGCCGATTCGTTACAGCGCAGTAGGTAATTTTAACTACAGATAATAGAAGCATGATATCGATCCAATTTCGAGTCACGATCATATTCTTCCATTCCTGGCCTTCTAAACCGTCGCCTACTTCAACCAGATCAAAGTCCTTTACCTGTTTTGAAGGGCTCCAGACTCGTTTTCGTCTGAACAACGACACGTAAACTATACGTGGTTTCTTTGACATAAAAATCCAACCGAGTATCCCATCGTAACACAGGCAAACGAACGCTCCACGTCCCTTCTTTCCTAAAGTTTTGTCCCCCACCGTGACGATAGATAAAAGATAAAGTCTTCGGAAAGACGGATGAACTGGGTTTTCTTCCATTCGAAAAAAAAAAGGAAAGGTCGAGTTTTATGTAAAAATAGTGCCTAATTCGACGTGAGTTCTTGGGTTCGGAAAGTCAAAGAAATGTAAAGTAACGATTTACAGAGCTACTGACGAATTTCGACGGTTTCTAACGTGGCCATTACGGCAGAGCTCCTGGTGAAGGCCAGAACCTGCTCAAAGGCACGTTGGAAAAAAAACTGTGGGAAATAAGTCTCTCACTATATTTAGAGTCGATTTTTGAAAATTATAGGAATAAAATTGTAAAATTGTACTCATGAGAAATTGCAGAGCTTTTCGAAATATTAATTTTCAAATCTATAAAATTCAAGTTCAAAATTAAATTCTCTTATAATGATAAAAAAATAGATAATACCGTAAAAAAAGAGCACTGCATTACGAGAGCAAAGTTAGCGCATTTTCGGCACATATATTATCGTTTTCTAGATTAGACATCTTCGATATTAGAAAAAAATACCAAAAAAAAAGAGTCTGATGACGTATTCTCATATAATTTCTTTAGACCCCTGGGGAGTTTGTACAGGTGAGGAACGTTCTTACCGCAATTTCTATACGGTACACTAGAGGTTGTACTAAACTATCTTCCGCTATTATAAGTTTTTTTTGGGCTCTTGAGTCCACAAAACTTGCAAGCAAAAGCTATTGAATTGTGAAATTATCTGATCTATTCAGCCGAGCGGCCAGAGTTTGTACAGCTGAGGAAAATATTCCATCATTTTAGTGTCGGATATTTCTCGTCGAGTTCTGGTCGATCTGTACGATAGAAATTATCATAATTTATTTTCATCGCAAAAGAATATGATTAATATGATATAGTGCGCTCGGTCTGTCTGTTGGTACTTCCAATCCCATTCTAAATTTTTATTCAAGCCACCTTTAAGGTTCTAGGATCTCTCTTTAAATTTCCATTTATGCACTAAGAGGAAAGCATATCGTTGATTCAACGATTTAACATAAGAAAAAGCATATAGAAAGGCTTGCAATGTTTTATAGTTGAAGTTATGATAATATGGATCAATAACCGATACTTGCAAGCTTATTGAAAAAAAAAACGTTGAAATTTTATGAGACATTCTTCATCTATTCAGCCACTTTTTTTCGGACCTCTCCGATCAGTCTTATAATTGGATAAAAATATGAAGATTATTTTCAAACAAAAAAGGCCACTTTTTTGGCTACAAAAATTTCAGAATCGTTGCGCCTATGGATTGACAATAGAAAAAAATTGCCAGAGTGGGACCGACCATAGTTCCGGAGTAAAAAAATATTTCGTTCTAAATTTAAAAAATGATGTCCAGATAATATTTTTTCTAAGTCTATAATGGACCAACTATTGAATTTATTTACTATCGCATAAACTACATGTTTCAAAAAAAAGCGGTGTTGACATTATTTTTCCTCTCGACGAAAGTTTTTTTACTTCGAACCATTTATTTTTTACTTCGGAACTTTGATCGGTCCCATTCTGGCAATTTTTTATGTCATCGATACATAGGCGCAAAAATTCTGTAATTTTTTCTGCCAAAAGCAGTTGGCCTTTTTCGGTTAAAAAAAAATCTTCATATTTTTTAGCGAGAAAGCAATGTTATTGGGTCAACAAAATTATTTGAACAAATTTCATTGGAAAGTTCACATGAAACTACAACTTTTATGTTGAAACTTTCTTTTTTTTACGACCTCACATTTCCAAAATATATTGTCTTCAAATAAATATTTCTTTTTCCCTAATATCGGATTAACAAATCTGAATAAATTAGAAGGGAGTACACAAGTGGTACTAAAATATGTCCAATTATAGAACTTATCAGAGAGGTTCAAAGAAAAGTGGCTGAATTCGCGAAGAATCCCTCATATGCAACAAAACGGCATATTTGGAACAACCAGAATACTTTTTGAAACTATTATTTCGATAATTGCTACTATAATTATTTTAGCTGTAACCACGAAATATAGACGTTCCTCCTGGGAATTATATCAATGGTGAATCCAACTATTTTCTTATATTTGCTATAACCAGAAAATATAGTCGTTCCTTCTGGCATACATGTACATTATAGTTAGATTATCGTCGGACTAACTTTTTTTATATTTAAATTACGATATTTTTTTCTGACTGTTCCGACATAGGAAAGGTAACCGAATATGTAACCGATTCGGCCGTAGACGTCGAAAGGTACAATGAATATTCACTGTCCAGGCGGTCGTCGATTTTAGCATGACAGAAGCCACCGAATGCCAGAAAAATGACATTGGCTTTTCCGCAACACATTGTGAAAAGGCCCGAAAGCTTTTGGCACAATAATTCCTCGTTTTCCCCAGCAAGAATCGTGTTTTTGTATATCCCTTTGGTCGACGCGAATTTTCCCCTCGAATTTAGTTGAAACATGGAAACCGAGAAGCAGACGGAAATAGTGTGACCGACCGTCGTTCACTTTCGAAATACATTGTTCAGTAGACGAACCCAAAGGTAAGGACAAAATTTAAATAGGACTTTTCCTTTGAGCGTAGCTAAAGAAACCTTTTTCTTATGCGATACAATTTAGTCTGCAAGCATCTAAGCAAGTTTCCTCGGGATAATACGGCTCTTTCGTCACGCCCTGTACAGCTTGTAGGTTCTCCCTATTCGGGATGGAAAGCCCGTGCGCTTGCTCGGCGGGAGATGGAGCCAGAAAAACTTTCGTAATCACGAGTGAAAGGAGAGAGCGTCAAGTACTTCTATACTTGTTTCTTGTGTTTTAGGGAACGTCGGAGGGAAAGTTACGAAGGAACAGATGCGTCGATCCCCCACATCGAGCACCTTTCTCACGACGTAAAAGCTTCTAAAAATATTAACGCAATATCTAGGCAACGATATATACCATAGCAGCTGACTTACCGAAATATCTATTCGAAATAAATGTCTAAACAACAGGCTACACTTGGGTGTACAACAATACTGTTGCAAAAATGCAGAAACCAAAACGAAAATTAACTATCACCGCATGAATAAGCACATAAGTGGGTAAATGAATAAATAACTCGACAAATTGATCAACTACAGTTTTAACGTTGGAAAAATAAACAAAAAATTGTTCATAAAAAAAGGCTGAGGTGGAAATAAAGTTCGAGTTCCAAGGGAAAATGGTCAATACCGGGGAAAATCCACCCGGTTTCGACCAGGGTTTGACCTTGACCTCTCCGATCTGGCTCGTAATTTTTTGTAGGCTTGCTTGGAACCTCGAATGCTCCAGATTTCTTCTATGGCTATAAAAAATATATATATATTTAAAGTGACATATCAAACGCTATGATCTAAAAATCTAGAAAAAAAAACTTTTTTTATTAAAATAATTATTCATCAATAGAAAAAAAATTAATCTACTTCAGGCGATTGATGAAATGGTTGTTTGTGTAAAACTGGATTTTTTAGAATTTTTTCACACTTTTCCGAACTCTGCACATTCCTTGAAAATATTAATTTAAAGTGACATGTTGAATGCTACAATTTAAAACTCTGCACAAATTCTGAAAAATACTCTGTTAAATATTAAAATTTCCTTGCTAATAAGCAAGTCAATAGTCAAAGTGAATAAGATTTTTCTTCTTATAGTTTTTGACCTTTTTGTATTAAAAAAATTATTTTCTTATGAAAAAAATCTCAAGAACGATCATGAAAGAAACCTTACCTACTGTGGCTGTAAGCTAAAAAAAATTTATATTTGACAGAGTATTTTTCCGAATTTTTGAAGTTTTTTAAATAATTACATTCGATGTGTGATTTTGAAAGAACATTTTTCCAAAATATGCATAGTTCGGATAAATTTCTAAAAATTCTAGAAAATCCGGTTTCACATAAATAAACATTTGATCAAACGCCTGAAGTAGATTATTTTTTAAATAAAAAAACGCTTAAAAACTATAAGAAGTAAAATCTTACCCACTTCGGCTATAAGCTAGAAAATTTTTATATTGAACAAAGTATTTTTTAAATCTTTGTCAGGTTTTGAAATTATGGCGTTTGATTTGTCACTTCAAAAATATATTTGAAAAAGAAATACAAAATTTAGTACATTTAGGGGTCCAAGTGAGCCTACAAAAAATTACGATCCGAATCGGAGAGGTCAAGGTCAAATCCTGGTCGAAGAGAAGGTGGATTGCTCCATCTATATATATATATATATATAGAGAGAGAGAGAGAGAGAGAGAGAGAGAGAGAGAGAGAGAGAGCTTTTACCGGTCACTTGGTATGTAAAAACACAGAACAACTCGTATAATGACATAAGCGCCTGTCGTGTTTGTACGCAGTCAATTTTAGCATAGCGCTTTGATAACAACGATGCGAAGTCATTTGGTGCAACCGTGTGTAAGATCGAGCAACAGCAAATAATGTAATATCGTGCAACAATTCTTTCCATGCCGCGCTCCCTCGACGGAATCCGTATACGCAATATCGTGCAATGACTAAAACTTTTACGAGAATAATGTATATTCATAATATGCAAAAGACATATTCTAGGTATGACGGATACATTAAAATTGGTTATTCAATATCCCGCCCAAATCTTGCATAGATTTACAATGCTGACAATGTATTTTCTTAATTTCGTATGATTAAAAAAAAAAGACATAAGAAAATATATGCACCGATGAAGTGATTCACCTGAAAAAATGTTTCACCAATAAAAATGTATTATTATTTTTTTATTTAATTCGGTAATTGCGGTATTTTATACATGCAATTCCAACACAATTTTATTTCTATCATTCTCATGACTCGACCCTCCCAAGCAAACTTGCAGACTTTTAAGCTTGAACGCTTTCCAGACATCACATTATTGGAGAAAATATTTCCATTGAAAAATGATGTTGTTGTTTGGCAAACGATGCAAACCGAATCACGAAAATAGCCGAAAATGGGTATAATGAAGCAGAAAAAGTTAATTGCACAAAAGAATAAACACTTTGAGGAAATCGTGTCATAGGATTTTCTCTGTAATCTAATGGAGATTGACAACGGCTCTTATAATCAGGAATATTATTAACTTCAAACAATAAGCGACTCCCCTAGAATATTTGAAACTCCGCGGTGCTGAAGTTGATCAGACGGAACCGAAGGAAATAAGAGAAACAGCGTAGACGTCATAGCGACCCCTCAGGCGGAGACGGTTTTCTATCAGCGCACTATTGTGTAGTCGCATATCGATTCTACTGTTCAGAACCCCATGTGTCGTATGCCTTCCGCAGATATTGGATCACTCTCGCGACACAGAACAACGACAATGAAAACCACTCCCGAGTTTCTCCAGTCAGCAAACTTACAGTTGCGCGAAGCTCATCTCTGCAAACTCTACAACTGAATAGTATATAAGCGCTAGTGATTTTCGTACATAAAGTGCCCGAATAAGTTTCAGTCACTCCTCTAACGATCCACGTAAGAAAATCATCTATAAGTCAATATATATAGTCTGTATAAGAAAATGGACATATAGAATAACTATATACTGTGTTTAATTTATATGAAATTTATATATAGTTTACAGATTTTTGTAGAAACGTTATATTGAATTTACATAAATTATATTGCATTATATGTAATTTTTATAGAATCTTCATATGTTTTGTATACAACATATAGGAATTCTATATGTCCATTTTCCTATACATGCTTTATATATTTTACGATATGAAAGTTTCATATAATCTTGATATAATTTTTACACTTGGGGATAGTTCAATTAACCTCGTATCTTTATAAAAATTTTAATACATTGCAATGGGAAAACTGCACAATCGACACATCACCATTCATTGTCACTCCATTAAATATTTCGATTATTCGTTCAAATGAAGTTTCGAACCCAGCGGCACAAAACATCGCATCAGCATCGCATTAAAGAAAAAAAATTAATTTTTGTAGTAGAGACATTGTCTCTTGTTTATTTATTTTGTAATGAATCGAGCGTTCAAACGCCACGTATGTATATTTGTCGAAATTTTTATTTCTAAAAAATTATTTGTAACAAATAATTAAATTTAACAAATAAAAGTACTCTTTTTTAGATTGTAATATTGAGGAAAGAAAAATTGCACCCGCTGTATTTGGGAAATTCAGCAGAATGAAAAAAGCTCGTTAAATACATGAAAAAAATATTAAAGCATTCGAAGCAGCACGTGTTATGCGATGAAGGAAAAAGGGCGTTGACGAGGATCGAGACGCTGCTTTCCCGATGCGTCCCTATTGCCGCGGTTCTTTGTAGCCCGGGATTAAAGTGCGACCTAGCCTAACGCGATGGTAGGACTCGCAGCCCTCGCCCGGGAGAACGACCTTCGAGGTTCGAGGTAGAAAAGGGGAGCGGCCCTTGGCGCGCGCCTTCGGAAAACTTTGGCCGGTACAGCGCCCTTGGTGTGCGCGGCCGCGAAACTCTGAGGGTGAGATCGGCGACGAGAAAGCGCTGCTCCGCATCCGCGAGTGAAGCGGAGAAACGAGAGAGAGAGAGAGCGATAATGTCTTTCGTGGACGCGCGTATATAGCGGAGTGGAACCGCGTGCGGCATCTCCGTCGGATAAAGGTATGGGGATGTCTGTCTCCATGGTGATGCCGCATCGAGCGGTCGACGCGCGTTTTCTTCCTTCTCTCGTTCGTTATAGTCGCTCTATATTGTGGTGCACGCGCGCTTCGAAGCCCCACGCGTGCACGACGAGGCATCCGCAAGGGCGGGAAAACGCCCTTTCCCAACTTCGAGAGTCACGAACGTTGCGCATTATTCGTTTCACCAACGCCGAGCCACCACCCTAAAAACTCAAAGGGCACGCGAAGCCACAGTCAGCCCTGATGACATCGTGAGCTCGCCGCGCCAATTCGGAAAATCATTACACCGGGAAAAAGATTTGGTAACATGGTAACATCTCTCGTCAATATCGAAAAAAAATAGTGCCTTATAGATATTTATGCACTTACGAAAAAAAAACCGCAAGACCTTTTATCTTAGTGAATGGATTTTTAAAATTTTTCACATCTCTATTTGTTCTCAGGATCTTCATTACACATGAGGATTTTTACAATTATAAGATCTACGATTCATTGGTTTTTTCTATGGCAATTTAAAAATAAGTTCTTCAAATTATTATACTTAGAAATTACTACACCGAAGAAAAGGTTTGGTAACGTTGGAAAAATTTGGTTTGAATTAACCAAAGCGGCGGTTGCGGGTGGCGAAGGAAATATTTAGTTGAGTTGAGTGAAAATTGGCATCGATTTCGAAGAGTGGATTTCATTATTACAACTCAATGTACACAGAGAGAAAAGCATATCGTCGATTTAACGGTGCCACTTGATAAAACGAATGTATAAAGCTAATCTTTTTAAATATTCAAAATGGAAATATTGTTTAACACCTTGTTAAATTTTAACAAGGTGTTAAAATTTAATAAATATTGAAGTTAAAGCACAACCGAAAAATAAAAAAATAAAAATTCGAAATGCCATAAATTTATCTTGTTTAACGACATCCCATATTTTGTTTAACTACTTGTCTACTTGTAGCATGAACAAAAAATTTCATAAAAATTAAAAATCATATAAATTGAACCCCTTATCGGACTGACACTACATTTAATCCCAAACATTATATGATAACATTCCACTTCCGGACAAAATTCGTGCCAAATATCATAAAAGTTGCTCGAGTTAGAGCCCGAAGCTTAGATTCTCAAGAAAATTTTAAATGCTATAAATCTTTAACACGTTGACGAATTAACTCCAAATTCAATCCCATGCCTTATTTAACGACAATTTACTCGTGGTTTAAATTAGAGCCCAATAAACTTGGGCTCGACTATTATTCGACTACAATTGAAATTGCGACGACTATTGTGCTAACAAAAAGTTATGCACACACACACACACACACACACACACACACACACATTTTGAACAAACAATTTTCTCGACATTTTAGACCATTTTAAGTATTCTGACATGAAATCCCCGAAAAAAATTTTTTCACAAAACTTATCTTTATGAGGAAGGAAAATATGATGATAAGACACGTTGCTTAAACTTTTGTATAATTTTATTTAGGAAAGAATAATATACAAGAGTTCCTTAGAACGGTGCCGGAAAAGAGTAGAGTTTTGTAAGGGTGAAAAATAATCGAAAGACCCTCCACGTTGTCATCTGACAGTCCAGGACTTATAAGATGTAAATTATCGTGAGATATGTCATTTTAATTACTTGGATGGAATTCGCTTCATTGGGGTGATGGAACCGCGCGTCGATGACTCATAGTCGGTACTTATTCCCTCTCATTCCATTATTCTTGTAGCCCTCTTCGCTTGAGAACAGTTGTGCCTTGTGTATTTGTACACGTGTGGCCCCCAATACATGCCGACGCCTTTTCGGCCTCTTAATTACTATCGACTGATGGCTTGAGGAATCGGCGCCAAAGTGTGCATCACTCTCGACTCTTATTGCGAAGCCACCTGTCAAAATGCTGGAAAAAGAAGGCGTATAATTAAGAGTCCACAATGGCTATGGTAATATCTGCACGACAATCTTGAAATTAAACCCTCGGTATAATGAGGCGCCGATACTCATCCTCCTAATTAGGTAATTCTTTCATTGGCTGCGAATTTAAAAAGTCAAATATCCTACAGTAGGAGACATTTATTTGTAAAGATAATTTTTATAGCTCGTTATCGATATACTGATTATCTATGTACATGTAACATACGTGCGCGTGTTTAAACTAAAGTGCCCCAAGAATCTGTTTACGCTGCTGCCCTTTTATAACCTTGCAGCAGTTCGATTTCCTAGATCCGGAAAAGAAATTTGTTTACATCGATGATGCAAAGTAGATTATCCCCTCTTTCGTCACCATGTTTTTTTTTTTTTTTTTTTTTTTTCAAAGCTCCGGCTACACATAAGCCAACATTTATTATCACACTTTTTCATACAGCTTAATGAAAAGTTCACCTCAATTCAATTTTTCTCTTCTTTAAGACACACAATTTTGGCATTGTCTAACATTTTCCAGTCATGTATACTGTATATGTACTTTCCTCGTATTCCATTTCGTTAAAACTTGCTAAAATAAAATAAAATTCTTCGACTCCAATAAGATTCCCATGATTCAATACTTTATCTAGTGTACACTGTATTAGCACAGTCGTGTACACAAAATATATCTGTCGCTCGCAGAAAGAGTTCGTCTTTCACAAGACACGAGGCGAAACGGCACCCGCGATAAAAATGAACAAAAACAAAACTCTGAAATGAGTAGAACAGTAGATGAAGAAAAAAAAACTCTCACTATCATCAATTCACTTCCTATTCCGTTTCGTCTCACTCAACCGTCCATAATACGAATAATAGACACATAAAGAATAGTGAATCGTGTCGTTGTCGTCGAACAGGCCACTCGTTCTAAAGGGAAATTGCTGCGGTGAAGCATGTAGCGTCTTTACACGTGCCAATGACATTTGCGGCAAGAGACAAAAATCCCTTTGAACCGAACTAAAGCTGTTTCCGATCAGTATTTAATGTATCTTTCGTTATAAACTAGCCGGTTTGGCCCGTTTTAGACCCCCGTTAGACCGATGAATGAAGTCGTGTGCCAGATTCCCGCTGAGTCGTTACGCTTGACACGCTAGAAGTCACAGAGTAAAGCCGCAAGAGGAGAGAAATAAAACAGTCTTTATAAAGAGTGTGAAGGACAGGCGAGGTTATTCCTCTGTTCGCGAGGCTTTACGACTATCGCAGTCCTACAATTGCCACAAGAGCTCACATGGACCTCTCCTCGACTTTCGGCACCAACAAAGAACAACCTCTCACACTTTATAATCTATCTTAGAACAACGAAGGCAGAGAATAACACACCGGTGCTAACCTAACACGGACCCAGCCTCTCGTGCAAACGAGATCAGGCTGGTGATCTCAAAAATTGCAACGACTTTTCGGACGACTGAAACAAAACAAAAACACCACGCAGGTATAGAAATTAAAGATAAATATATAATATTTAGTTATTTGAAAGCAGGATGTTGGCTCTCTGTTTAGATTCGCGTCTAAATTGCGGTTGCGTTTTTCGGCCCCTCTACGTTCCTCGAAAGCCATCAGACTTCCAATTTTGCAACACATTCATCATCCGCAAATGGTTCTTCGCCGCGTGGTGGCGCTCCTTAATTATGATTGAACTCGTCGAAAAATCACTTCTCGGTGAAATTCGCTGACAAATATTTTACTATTTACAATTTTTAACATTTTTTTTTATTCTTTGATAACCGTTCGATGCAATCCATTTTATATATATTTTTTATGTGTATCATTCACATTCATCGTGTTGATAACATTTTTTTTTTCAAATAATTTTTAATATAGGATTGTCGTGAAAAAGTGCGTCCGATGTTCTTCCGCGAACTTACCGACCCGCGAATTCTCGCGATTTGTGATTTGCACGATATCTTAAAAAAATTAAACGGCGTTGTATTTTGCAGATGCAACAAATGCAGACGACGTCTGATAAAGCGATATCAAAATAAATAAAAATTGTAATCAAATTGTGACTTGTCGAACCCAAATCATCGCCTTTCGACAAAAAATTAAACGTTTTTTTTTTTTAATTCGAATGCAAAAGACGAAGGACGAACAAATTGAACACATATTATTAATCATTTTTGTTTGTTTTATTCACAGGTAGGAAAAAATAGAAGGCCAGGAGACTGAAAGTACGCATGGTGAACAACAAATCAACGTAAATTTTTGTGCTTTATCTTTTTATCATGTTTGTTGAAGTATTTATATTTATTTGCTCAACTGGAGGTGCACTATCGAAGGACAATGTTTGCTGTCTTAAAAAAAAAATCTTGGACTTAGTAGAAGCGTTGGTGTCAGAGGTCTTTTTTCTCTTCTTACTTTGCACAAGACCGGATGCACTTATCACGAAAAAGAGAAGAGAAATGAGAGGGCGAGGGAGCGGAATGTTACCGATAAAAATGATACGGTCACACCGCAAGACAGATAGATATACGTCCCAACCGAGTATACTCTTCGCTGTCCCGTGGATATCTAGGTATTTCTCGTATTTGATACTTCTGTTTGATGTTCTGCCTCTTTATTTCGTTATGAGACCCTAGTTCGACTCTTCCTTTCGCCTCTTTCTTCACAGCTACCACACGTTCTTCATTCTATTTATGTATGAATCCGTAACTGATTTTTTTTCTTCGCCCTAAAAATAAATTTGTATATTAGGAAAAGATCTTGAAGCTTTTGGAGATTCAAAAATATGATCCTACCGGAAACCATCGCGCAAAAATGTGCGACAATTATTAGACTAAAAAAAAATTATTAGAGATCTTAGAACAATTCTTAAGTTTGACGAAAATTATTCGTAATTCTGTGAACCCTTTTAGGTATGACTAGAATGATAAGAAATTTTTCGATAATGTCCAAGCTTTTTTTTAAAGCTAATGTTGAGAAAAAAGAATTGTTGCAAGATTAATAGAAAAATATAGATATATATACAAGATCTAAAGAAGAACTAATCGGCATATCTATCACATGGAACCATGAAGATCTTAGTTCCCTGCGTACGATGACCCAATTTATACCGGTTTGTCACAGACGCTATTATAAATGGCAGTATAAATTTGGACAGGCGATTTAAAAAAGTTAAAAATACTGATATTTATGACACGAAAACTAACTTGCAAATGAAAGATACATTTTCTTGAAGGTCTTAATCAAGGCTGACGTAATCATACTGAAGCCGAAAATAAAATAGGGTGAACAGAACAAAAGCGAAAATTGTAAATTCAAGATATGTTGGCGTCGCAAAAAAAATGTTGAATTCGCGACAATACAATAAAAAATAAACTATACGAATTATTGAAACTTCTTGCAAAATCCATTTCTTGTGATTCATTGCAAAAAAAGTTTATTGAAATGAAATGTTGACCAACGTACCCCTACGTCCTCTATCTTTAGAGGACTACGAAGGTCAATGTCGGGTTCCGATTCGAGGTCATCTAAACCCGGTTCGGCGCGCAGGTAGGTGCGGAATAAGAAGTAAAAGACCGAGCCGCCACTCGAGATCGAAAGGATTGAGGTAAGTGTTCCTATTTCTGACCACCTAAGCTGTAACTAAATATCAAGCGACCAACGATTTAAAAAAAAATGAATTTTTGCTAAATTTTACTAAAATTATTTACTAAAATTGCTGCACTCAAAAAAAACATTTGCGACTCTGGCTTGCATTTTTTTCATAATGAATGAACTTCTAAAAAAGTACGTGTCATTTTAAAGTTGATTGATTTTTATTTTTCCCCGATTTTCAAATTTAGCGCGTGAAAAATTCAAAAAATGTCACACTCATTTTTTCCTAAAGTTTTTGCAAATGCCGAAATTGAGATGAATAAAAATATTAAAAATTTTTCCTTTTTTTTAGCATGCTTTTCCGAGCAAAACAAAGTTAAAAATTGATTTAAAGAGAATGAAGTCATAGTCAGTAAATAATTCCGAAAAATAGTCGTCGTTCATAAAATTTTAAAAGTGGACGAAAATTGCCCTCTGATTAATAGTGAAGCTTTATCGATTACTCAACAAAATCTGATAAAGGTCCTGAGAAACAGCCGTTTATCTATGTTGACGAGAGAAAAATCATTGGAATAACTGAACAAATAGGGTTATTCCAGGACTGAGATCGAGGTTGCAGGAAGTGAAGATCCTAATCAATACAAATGGGACTGGAAGTGTAATTCTATTCGAGCATAAAAAGGGAAATTATCACTGCTTAGGTCGAATAAATTTTCTCACTTCTTCCTGGTACGACTAGTAGCGGGGCCCCTCGTTCCCGTATTCGTTAGAGGCCATCGAGGGCACTCGTAGAATTCGGGAGGGGCCCCAAAAATAAAAATAAAAAGGAAGAGAAAAAGAAGAATTTACTTTTGGCCCCGAGGCTCTCGCGCCGGCTTCGAGATTATAAAGGTGAGCGGGAGAGAACGTCGGGTGCTTTCGAGGACGCGGAAAATAAATTAAGCGAGAGCGGGCGCGATTGGCGTCCGCGATTAAAATACGATCGAAATTTCACGAGGTTCGATCTTCGCTTTCAAAGTGTTGGTGGCACACTGTATATAGCTCTGCGTCTCCACGCACACGAGATTACAACGAGAAGAATCTCCACACGCTGACTCCCAGCATCTCGCGGTTCATCCCGAGATCTTCAGATCCTTTCTACATAGTATACCTCGAGAAAAGTACTGTGTAATCGAGTGACCGCACCGATTGGCGATACTCAATCGTACGACACTCCGCCTTTCTTCGATAAATTTGTCAGGCCAACTTAACGGCATACAAAATTTCTTTTTCCAAGGCTATCTTCGAAAGTTTACATTTTTTCATTTTCATGCATGCAACGAAAAAAATTCGAAATCCTAATATGAAATGTCAATAATAGTTTTCTTAGCAAGTAGCTTGATTTTTCACTCATTATTATGTAACAGTGGTCACGTCTAAATAAGTATATAAAATTAGAGCTGCACACTACATGGGCGTATTTCACAAACCTTAAACTTTTACGGCCTCGAAGAATAAATCTAGTTTAGAAGCACAGAGGCGCCATTTTTTTTTAACGCATTCTAAGACTTTTAGAAAGCTATATTTGTTCATTTACAAGTCATCCTATGCAGGGCCCATATAAAAAAAATCATAATTTAATTTTTGATTGAAAATAACGGAAGTAAGGTTTTAAAAAGTTCTTGACTTATCAAAGCTTTACTTTTTATTAAATGAGCCATCATTGGAAGGTATAGACTTATTTTTTCCAATGGCCAATTATCATTATCCAATATTACTCGAATCTTATATGGAAAATTATAAATGTGACGGGTAATGACTCTACTAACTGAAAATATAATTTATACAATTTAGGAACAGTAATAGTTTGAATGATCATGATAATTTATAAGCCTGACGTTTATATGTGACGTTTATACCTGACAGTTGAATACACTTTGACCTAGAAAAAAATTGATTCTCGTCGAACGATCACTCACATATGGGCACATCTAATTTATGATAACAGTAATGCCCTCAGATGTAAATTTATTATCTTAATTGATTAGATTGGCAGAGTAACGATGCGAAAAACCTAACGTCGATTTTCGCGCAGCAATATTAGTCCATATCCCCAACATAAATTTGAATTCATTAAATCCGTAATAAATCTACCTCCATGTGCATTTAATTCACTTGGCTCAATTAGCTTGTGATGATATTCCTGAACCATATAACTGTCGATGTGAGGTTCGCCATTAAAATCGAGTGACAGACTTTCACAAGATACCCGCTAAATTTTCAGACATGTTTGGCAATTACAATCAAGTACCTTGTGTTCATTATATCTTATTAGAAGTTTAGCATTTTTTTCTTTTTTTTTCGACGTCTATATCAATGATACTCCCTACAAAGTGACGCGAAAATCAGCGTTGCACGCGGTAATGTTGATAATATCCACATTTGAACTGAAAAAACAGCCAATTCGTGCATTATAAAATTGGATTATTTTTTTTGCAGATAGATTACGTCTTGTACATCTGAAAAAAAGTATAATACTCACGCAATTTATTCTGTGTGAGTTACTATCGTATTCCGCTGTTGAATAACACAAAAGTCAAAGGTTTTTGAAATACGCCCATATGACATTTTGAATATTTAAAAAGTCATTTTATGAGTTAATATAGTGCATAAGTATTGTAAATTTTATGAAATTTATTGTCATTCACCGGGTTAACTTATCATTAGAATAAATTAGTATGAAGAGCTTCTCTTGTCCATAGCAAAATAAATATGTGATTAAATCGGCTCAGATAAATGATTATATTTTTATCGAAAGCAGAAAGAGAAAAAAGGGTTTGACGCTTGCGGCATTGGTAATTTAAGGACGGTGTACGATGTCCGATAATCCTTTTTGGCTTGAAGCATGCAACGTGCATGTACATATGGAATTCCGTTAGGTACGTACGTACATGTTCCTTCGCAGCTTGTACGAGAAAGTAAGTGGGATAGGAGCATAGGGCTCGATCGTTCTCCGCACTCTCCTGGCCGAGCAGGATTCCCGCAGGATATTGACCTCGTGAGTCCTGGCGAATCGAAAAACGTATCTACGTGGAGGTAGTAAAGATTTACACCGTTGAAACTAGTATTATTATACATAGAAGCATAGTTACTACTCGGCTACGGAATACATATGTCTATACAAGTAGATACAGCTTATAAAATAAAACGTGAGCAACCGTAAAGTTGTACGGAGAGAGTCTGAAGCGCGTGTGCGACACGAGGAGTGATAAATCATATGGTATACCTCTGCTACGCAGCGGGAGAGCGTGAGCAAGATCAGGATCAAGAGCAATGCACTGCAGCAGCCGCACCACTAGTGTTATTCGATAAAAATAATTATGCGCTTGAGCTTGATAATCCGACTGGTAATTTATCGAATTGCTCTAATAAAGAAAATCTCACGCACAGGACATCGATTACTCGAGCTATATAACCACTGGAATTACGGATGGCAGGCCACGGGAGATTAAAAATTTGTTCAAGCAAGTCAAATCATACAATGTAACGATTCTACAAGAAATATGACGATTTATATATTATAAAATTAGCTATAAAATTGTCTTGATATTATTTGTCGGATGAAACTGGATGTAATGATTTTGATAGAATTGGCTTCAAGAGAAACGTACATCTTTTATCTAGTTTACCGCCTTTCGCTTGCTATGTTAACTAAGTAACATTTTTCTTGTGGTGAAATTGTAACATTTACAAGAAGAATAAGAAATTATCACTTTCAGTTTTCAAAGTGAGGTATTCCGCGTCAATTTAGTTATTATTTCTTGAATTATAACATTTCTTGCACTTCTTTTTATTTTTGTTTTCATTTTTTATAAGCTACACGGGTATCTACAAAGCCTATAGAAAAATAATTTCAGATTTTTTTTGTTTATGTATTTTGGGTGTACGTTCGATCGACAGAAATGATTTCTATTCAAGAGAAAGAAATTTAGTTTGAGTGATGCTTGGTCGCTGGCAATTGAACTAATTTCAAATGATCGATGGAACAAAAATAGATTCGCTCAAAGCTATATTTAAATCTCGAAATAAAATTGTTGCTACTTTTGGTATGTCAGTGTCGCGTTTATATTAGCCAATTGCCGGGAGGAGGAGGAGGAGGAGGAGGAGGTTGGTGACTTAATATGAAACTAGTCCTCCAGCTAGGATTCTCCAAGGATATTGACCTCAGCGAGAGCTTGGCTGGTGCACACTGTGGACTTCAGGCCGCTGCTCTCATCTTCTCACTCTGCAGCATCAGTTTTTGATCTGGAGTAGCAGACGAATCACAAGAAGAAGAAGAAGAAGAAGAAGAAGAAGAAGAACGAGCAAGACTCGTAGGTGGCCCAGCCGCTTGGATTCGCAGTATCAGGGATCATTCTCTTATTTGTATATACATTTTTTGCGGCCCCCCACTTTTCTCGAAGTTAACTGTACACACACGCAAATTTATGCGTAGGTGATGGCCTATATCTACCAAATTAATTCAATATAAATCTCCAGGTATTTGCTTCACTTATCTATTTCCATGTAATCCCATAAATCCTTACAAGTGATAATTATAATTAAGTTCGCTTTTAACACTAATTTTTTTTTAAAGAGTCCATGTGAAAACCAAAATATTTCATTTTTTAAAGATAGATGTTGATTAAAATTTTATTAAATATATGCACTTTTCTTTTCTATAGAAACATATAATTTTTTAAATAATTTTTGCATCGATAATAGTTTTTTTCCAGCCGCTGGCCATTTTGCGTGAATTTTTACTTTCCTTTGACACTATACTTAGTATCATTTTTATGAGACCATCAACTCTTTAAGTCGAAACGCTGAGGGTAAATGGCCATGATTAAGGGATTTACATGGAGAGCGTGAAAATGAAACCAAAGTGACGAAGGGTCGGGGTCAAAATAATGGTTAAACTAGCGAATTTCGAAATCAGGAACGTCTGAATCTTGAATGGTCATCATTATGAAATTCGCTATTTCGGCCATACGCTATTTCGGCCATTCGCTATTTTAATCTCCATCTCATTAATATGCATTCAATACAGCGAAGGATAAAAATAGCGAATGGCTGAAAAAGCGAATTCCATAATTATGGACGTTCTACATTTAGACGTTCCTTATTTTTAAATATGCTATTTTAGTTATTCGGTATTTTGGTCACTCGCTATTTTTGCTTACTATCCTCCATGGAAAAAAAGTATACTCGAAAAAAATATCGAAAAGTATATATTTTATATACCAACTATACTTTGGACGAAAAATTTGATATATCGGATATAACTTTTAGTATACTTACAAAGTATATACGATGGTATACTAATTCATACATATTTTTGGAAAATAAAATATATCGTTTTTACATTCTCTATATAATTCTCAATACATATTTTATGTATTCGTAAATATATGTAAATGTATATTTTTTCTATAGAAATTATGTATATATTTATGTAAGAAGATGTTTAACACTTGAATCAGTTAAAAGAACATTTTACCAAATTGTTTAGATTCTTTGTCGATATAAGAAATCTAGGTGGTCGACATTTCGTGTTTTTATATTGTATAAGTTGATGCATTTTTTATATACTACTAATATACAAAAAAATATACTTTACGTATATTAGCCAGATACATGTATGGAAATCCAAATAAATATATTTTTCGTATATTTGCCAGATGTACTAACGATTGTATAAAAAATGTACCTCACATATATTCGTCAAATATACGTTTGGACGAAATATTGGATATTGCCAAGTGTATAAAAAGTATGTAAGAAAAGTACCACGTCCATTATTTATATATTTTTCGATATGTCGAAAAATATACTTTGTTAGCATACTTTTTTTCCATGGGGGATGGGTTTGAAAAAAGTTGGGGGTGTGACTTTCGCGAGATCTATGGTGGCACGATTGATCGGTAATAGGTGGAGTCATTGGCAAATAGTTGTCTCTTTTCTTTGGTTGAAATTAGAGGCGTCGGTCCACTGGCAATAACTATACTTTATATACTGGTGTAGAGTAAAGCTGTGTAAGCTGTGCCATGGGCCAGGTGCTTCTTTCACCCGAGGGGACGAAGAAAGAACCAGTTTGTAGGGTCTTTCAGAGGTCCAATATACGCGACGGCTCTTCGACAAGTGGCCCTTCGTCTTCGTCTCCGTCATTGGTTTCTCGACGCTCTCCTTTTTCCATTTTCGTGCCCTTCGCATTATTATATCAGCGTCGTACGACACTCCCCGCGGGTCTTCGGTTACGCGATATTATACTTTAACGCGGCTGTACGCCAGCAATCCCGAAAAGCGTCGATGACGACGTCGATAAATCGCTTTGCAGATAGATTAATCGATGGGCCGCAATTTTAACGATCGAACCAACACGCGGTAACTTTGATTCGCCTCGCATATTTATTTATTCATTAGGATAGGGAGACAGCCGAATTTTTTATAGTCAGCCTAACATAATATTATATCCATATGTGAGTATCAAATTAATGACGACAGAGGGCGCAGCCAATTGGAAGAGTGTGCGCGGAGACGCTCGAGAGTTTCGAAATTCTTGGGCTACTACCGACTTGTTTCTTACGTATAGTGCCGTGGACTAGGCTATGCGATAGTTTGTTATCTAACGATTTCGGCTAGCACATAGTATGTTATAGTATAGTATATATATATATACATATTAAGATACGTGGTAATGAGGAGAATACGTCGCGGAATATTGAATCTCGAGCCTTCATTACTATGCATGCGCCTTGACGATATTTTTTTTTACCCATCTCTCCCTCTCTTCCTTAATTTCATTGCTCCTTTACCGATGTATCAAATATCATCGAGGAATTTTCCGCGGCCATATGGCCTTAAACCCAAACCAGGTGGTATGCGGAATCCGAGGTTACTTAATGGGTTAGAAATGTCCAATTATTTCCCAAGAACGAGAAACATGCTCATATTTTATTAGAATATTAAATCGTGGGAAAAAAATCTGTGTCACAAAATTATTAACGAAACTTTTATGGATTAAAGTCGGAAGATGGTGAAAAATAGTTGTGATCATTAAAAATAAAAATAATCATGATGGTAATAATAATTTGTCTGTTGAAGTGGTTTAAAGTTATTTGGGATCATTATAGCGCTGTGATGACTCGAATAATTATTCCAACGAGCCTTTTCTCAATATTTCACGACGCAGATGTTACCCGCGAAAATCCAAATCTCATTTTCAATTCCGTATTTCGTGGGGTGTACAATTACCCTTTCACTTTTAAATGAGTTTTATGAGCTCTCAGTTACGTGCAGTAGAGCACGCGCTTGAGAGTCATCGAGAGAGCTTTACCCCGAGTCTTTCCTGTGGCGCACGAGTCCTTCTTTGCTCGGCACCCTTGCGTTAATATTTCGATCGGCGAAACAGTACTGCGCCCTTTTCATCACTCTTTCCCCTGTCCACTTAAGATTCTGCTATTTCGCCTCGCACTTTTCCCGAATAAATTTCCGTGGTCCTGGTAGTTCACCCTCTTAAGCAACCCCCAAGTGCCGCATAAATTCCATTCCCTCCAAATGGGCGAAAAGTCAAGACCAACCATTTCGCACAACTTTTGAAAATCCGTCTACTTTGCTCGATTCATTCGTTGTTGATTATTTTCAAGATCAATTAAATTCTTCGAGTATATGAGTAAAATTGCTCTTCCTCTCGGAAACTTAAATTTGCACTGAGAGAAAAGCATATCGTTGATTTAACGATTTCACATGACAAAACGAATATAGGAAGGGTTGCTATGTTTTATGATGGAAGCGATGATAATATGGTTCTATGAATGATACTTGCAAGGTTATTGGAAACAAACCTTGAAATCGTATATATATTTGGTATAACCATAAAAAATACACGTTCTTCCTGGGAATTATAGTTTATAGTTCGATTAGCATCGGTCTAACTATTTTTTTTTTGTAATTGCTAGATTTTTCTCTGAGTGTGCTCGAAAGTATTTCTTTTCTGTCTTTTTCCTCAGGCTTTACTAAATGTTGTTGTCGGCTAACGGAATTGTTCTAAATTAACAAATCGGGTACACCATGCACTCAAAATGACTTTCGAAAAATCATTTCGGCCTCTGAAAATATTCTCGGTCTACTGTGATCATTTTTTTATCCAATATCCTCTCTTAATTGTTGCGGCACTTAATTGTGCTTGGGCAACGTTTAGTCGAGCTCCCATAATTTGTGTGCTGGTTTTTGTTTTTCTTTTGCTCATTCTTGATCACTTCTCATCTACTCGTGTGTTATGTATAACTCGATTTATTTAAAGACTATCTTCTGTACTTGTTTTTCATTGTCTAGTCTTTACATTCTTTTCATATGTGTTTTCTGGCACCGGTCTTTAGAGGGTTTATATGCCAGAATCTTAATTAATAAATCTAATCTGATCTAATCTTAAGTCATCCACAATGACTTTTGAAACATTTTTTATCGCCTCTTGAAATATTATTTACCTCCTCTGGAATTCCTTACTTTCTCATCACCTACGGAGTATGTAAAAAGAGAAAATCGACTCTTAGATTTTGATAGAAATATATATTTGAGTGTCCCAGATTCCAAAAAACATAGTAACGCATTTCTGTTTGTCTGTTTGTACCGTCACGAAACACAATAACTTTTGAAAAAATGTATGGACTGAAATAAAATTCGGTGTGTGCCTTCAAACCCCAGTTTTGATATTGAAATCCAATCCAAAAACTCTACTCTTTCCGATATTTTATCTTAAGTGTGAAAAAAAACATATTTAAAAAAAATGCTTTTTCAGACCGCAATCTAAAATGTATGCTTCGGTCTGATATATATAGAGAAAATCATCAACAAATAAACAATAATCAAAAGTATGTGATTCACTAGAGCAAACAGCTTGTTACTATTTGATCATTCACATGAAATTTCTAAGATCATTATAATAATCAAAAATTCCTATTAAGTACAATATAGTTTGTGTTACAGATGACCAAATTATAATCACTGGTATTTAACTATTTTTGACAAGAAATCTACTGATAATATTCGTATTAATTATTAAACTCTCAAATTGTTAATCATTCACATAAAATTTCTGAAACCATCCATCATGGAAAATATCCATCTTTTTATCGTGAAGTATGAATTGTGTACTAATTTAGTAGATCTGTAATATAATTTATGCAACTCCGTGCGAGAAGTGCTTACTTATCACACCTTCCGCTTTGCTTCGCGTGCGAGAAATCGCACTTCTCGCACCAGTAAAATAAAATTGTATACGAATCTCGTGCGAGAAACTTTTTCTCAACTCGTTTGATTGGAACACTCACCCTCGTCAAAAAAAGTTTCATCGCACTCGTATCGTAATATAGTATTATGTTCCACAACTAATGATTTCATTAAATTCATGTGAATAATGGAAAAGATAAAAAAGAATCTTCGCTGCACGGAATCACGTATATTTCTATAAGGTATTCTTCGTTACTTCAGCCACAACAAACTTCAAACAAATTTGTATGCCGCATACAAATAATTTTCCGACTTCGTCAATATAAAGAAAAACTATATACATCTCAAAATGAAAGATATTAAATCAAGAACACAATTTAAAAAGTCCGAATAAGGGAGAAAATAGTATATTACGATACGAGTGCGATGAAACTTTTTCTGACGAGGGTGAGTTTGCAACACGAGCCGAAGGCGAGTGTTGCAATGAAACGAGTTGAGAAAAAGTTTCTCGCACGAGTGTCGTATACAATTTTATGCAACTCCGTGCGAGAAGAGCTTACATCTCACACGCTCCGCTTCGCCTCGCGTGCGAGAAATCGCCCTTCTCGCACGGAGTTGCATAAAATATATATCGGCCCAGCTGGACGAAAAAAGCTCTTATGCTGATTCTATAATTTGTCGCTGATTAGGTCGAACTGCCGTCGTCGCCATTTGATCAGATGTCGTTCGTGACGACAAAGAAAAAAGAAGCTGAAGAACAACGAACGAGATTAACAATTACGGGAAATCTTTCCCTCTCCCGTTCAAGCTTGTTTGAACCTTCAAAGACTCTTCGGCGGATGATGCTCAAATCCAGCGTGTTCCGATGCTCCAGGACATACTGCGCATCATAATACGGTACCAACGGATTTTTGCAGCGTGCATACGAGGTTGCGAGTCGTTGGGTTGCATTGAATTTAAAAAAGATATATATATATCCCGTATGCACATATGCGGTAGGTACTACTGCACTTTTTACAACCGTCTCGAATGGAGATTTACTTCGGGTCGTAAAACATTTTTAACGGTGAGATATGAACAAGCAAGACGGGTCAGGATTTTGAGCATCTAGTCGAGAAGAAATTTCGTGTTGATTGGCGCACAATTATTCATCATCACAGCTACTGTATAAATGGTAGTAAAATAAGTAAATAAATCGACAGCTCAATTTTGATGAAATGTCGGTTCGATCATTTATGTATAATCAATTAATAAATTCACGAGTAATTAATAACGCAAGCCATCCGTATTAATAATAAGATCATCTCAATTCCAATTAATCGACAAATAAACATAATCGATTATAAATCAGTAAATAAAATAGCGTTGTATAAACAGCTCGACAGACAAATTATGCGTGTTTTCAAGTGTGAGATAACCGAAGAGCGATTTTTAAGAAGATAGAGAAGTGAAATAATATTGAATATCTGATGTGCACTCGTTTTCTGGACCAACGGGTGGCCCCCAGCCAACGTATTTTTGCAGGATACGTCGACCTCGTCGCGTCTGCCACGAAAAAACTCCTCTCCTTTATTGTATCCACGGCAAGGGTTCGGAGCTTCGAAGGGAGGAGAGAGAGAGAGAGAGAGACTAAGAGAGCGAGACCTTTCGAGTGGGTAAAAAAACGAATCCTACCTCCTTTATATACCTTATCCTTTATGCCTTATTCTTTATCCTTCATCCACTGGCGTATGTCTAGTTAGAGGAGAAGACGAAGAGGCGACGAGCCGTCCTGAATATAATGTGCAATGGCTTGCGTATATATTTTTCTCAACTGGTTTTCTCTACGCGTTGTGACTCCGTCTCATTTTTTCCCACATACGATGTACGCATTATATGTATATCTGTAGTTAACGCGGACTCTTTCACCTTCTCTCTCTCTCGCTGCCACCACCTTAGCCTACTGTGCATCCGAAATACAAACTCCAAAACACACATAAAGAGTAAGAGGGACCAGAAGAGTCTAGACCGACACCTGTGTTAACCCGCCACACAAGGACCACCGACCAACAGACTCACACTCGGCGAACCAAACTTTTACGAAAGGGCTCTTGCTTTGTCCATTGTCAAACATTTTTCGGTCAGTCTCCTACTCTGCCTAGTACAAATACTTTCGAACCTATCGCTTTTTATCCTCTCGAATTAACCCTTTGATTAGCTTTTTCTAAAAATTACTACACCCCTGTCAGCTTCATTAGCTTTTATTATTTTAGATATTATGACAATATTTTTCCACTTGAGCTTTTTCGAATACTGCGGACGAATTAACCATCTTTCTTGCTTTCTTCGGTACATTGATTTTTCATCATTTGCTACTATTTTCGGTCAATTTTATATGGTGCAACTTTGCGATGTACATTTCGGGTCTGAGACAGTGATCGATAGATTCAAAGCGCACAAAACCGAAGTCCAATTCAAGTTTCATTAGTACGGATCTTTGTGAATATCAAATATAGCTGATCGACTAATTGAATTAATTAATCGAGCGATCATAATCGATGAATTTTTATCTTACAGAAATCCTGCGATCACTGACGGGAGATGTGCTTTGTTGCATTCCTTCATTGAAAATTGACCAAAATGCATTTGCATATGATGAAAAATTAATTGGGGAAGGTGGGGCAAAGTGGGACAGTCATTTGCGAGAGAAATATTGAGCAGAGTGGGGCACAACGACATTTTTTTATGATTGTGTTCCCACGACTTAATTCAATAAAAAACTCGAAATAATTTTAAAAGATACGAACCTTAGGAAATGTTACCTAACTTTGAAAACTGAGATTTAAGAAACAACTTTTGAAAATCCTGTATTTTTTAAGTAATATGAAACTATACAGTACGAATCGTAGGTAGGTATCGGCATATCTTTCCTATTTGATCCCGGACCACGCTACCCGTAAAGAAAATTTTTAGGGATGCCCTAAGATAAACTAGGGCTCTTTCTGGCTTCAATGTGGACACCCTAAAAGGATTTTCCATATTACTCCCAATTAGGGTCCTGATAAGGTATTTCTAGGTTTACATGGCGAAAAGTTTGATAGGGTAATCTCTTAGGGGTCCAGTCAGGCTTATACATAGCACCAAGTAAACAAATCAATGATAATTTTGCCACCTAAGGTAAATAAAAAAGGTAAATAAATAATAAAGGCCAACCAAGTAAATAATTCAATAATAATTTCGCCACGTAAGGGTTTCATAAGGCAATTCTAGGTTTCAATGGCGAAGTTCAATAAAGGCTTGATTAAGATAATTACTGAAGGGCCCAGTCAGGCTTCATCATGATACTAAGTAAGCTAAATAATCATAATTTTGCCAAATAAGGATCTCATAAGGCCATGGTGAAATTTAATAAGGCCTTAATAACTTAATTAATTAAAGGCCCAGTCAGATTTAACCATAGCATAAAGTAAACGAATCAATAATAAATTTGCCAATAAATATCACTAAAACACTTTTAAAAAACGAAAGATAAAAGTCACATGAATAGAAACAACAAAAGTAGTTGATTACAACTCCAACATGAAAATACTTTTCTGAAGAGGCCCTAATTAGGGCGAAACGTTAATTTAAAAAAATAAACAAAAAAAATAAATAGTCAAGCCGTGATTCGCCGAAGCAACCAAAGAGATTTGGTTGCAGTATAGGATTACTACTACGTATGCGCGTGGTTGGTAATGAAGCGGCGTGAGCGGCGGTGCATTACAGTCGCGCCCCCGGTCGTCAGCGTAGCATATAGACTCGTTGATTTTTCGCGAGCGCGTACGTTGTAAACGCTTTTACGGACCTGACTTTGTCTCAGTGGGGGTAGCCCTGGGTCAGGTGTTGTACTACTACAGCTAATAGTATGGTGTTCGAGAGTGGCGTACGTTCACGCGAGTCCGCGTAAAAGCGTAATGTGAAGAAAGAATGAGTTACGATCACGTCGAAGAGAGAGAAAGAGGGAATAGTCACCGACGCGCATGCGCCCATAGACAGTTGCGCGGGCGCGCTCGAATCATGTCCTTTAACGAAGCGGGGCAGGATGCGCTGAGGATCAAGATCGTGCCCGGCTTAATTGGCTAATTAATAAAGCCCCCTAATTACGGCTTTACGCGCGGTTTTTAGGTGTTTCTCCCTCGCACTCGAGCTATATACTCAGCCAAGCTCCGCGCTAGCATTATAAGCGTGCACATACTGTACAAGAAGAGCGCAATGGGGGACGATGAGAGCGTGCGGGTCTCGCTTCGTTGATCCACGCTCGCGTACTCTCTGCCTATACTATACGCCTCTATACCTTCACTCCCGCATCGCTGAACCCTATCCACAACCTGTCGAGTTACATCTTCGTTTAACAACGCAATCGTGACATTCCCTCGACACACAAGTCTATCAATGACGCCGATAGAGAAAAATTACTAGCTCGTTATATCGACATGTGTTACTTAATTAAAACTACACTGGCTTTCTCACCCGCATTTTTTTTTCAAATTTATAATTATTTCTAACTTTGTTTTTCATTAATTTATTCCACGAGTTATTTTTGTGGCGCATCGTTTGTTTTTTTGTTGAGTCAATATTCAATTTTTCATAACAACATGTAGCTGTAAATTTTACAAAAACTGAAATGGTATTTGGGTAAAGCTGCAAGGTTGAATTTTTTAAATTGCTTCTTCATTATTTTTAGTTTTTTATTTTACCGAACTTCTTCTATGGGGGAGCAAAAATCGATTAACATATTTCTTCATAGAGGTAACTTTGTAAAAAAGCTGCACAGTTGAAATTTGCAAATTGCTTTCTCATTATTGTTGGTTTTCTTTACGAAGCTATCTCTATGGGGAAGTATGTCAATCGATTTTTGGCTTCCTCATTAAGAGAAATTTGTAATAAAAGACCAAAAATAATGAAGAAGCAATGTGCCAAGTTCAACTTTGCAGTTTTTTTTTATATTAAAGGTATATTTCTGAAAAATTTTAACCACTCAAAAAGTAGAAATGAAACTATGTCCCTAGTATTGCTGAATAGTACTGATTTCATGTCTCAAGTTTGACTTCGCTATCTTATGTTTTGTTAAGGTTGATGCAATATCATCATCTTTCTAAAACTTAAAATTCTGACAAACTTGAACCATATGGCATATTATGATGAAACTATGACTAATCATCTCTAGATAGTGTCGATTTCATGTATGAAATTTGAGCTCGTTGTCTCATGTTTTGTCAAAGTTGGGGCAAAAACGGAATTTTTTCGAAATTTTCAAAGCTCTATAAATTCCGAACCGCTTTTCCGATTTCGGTTAAATTCAATAACAAACGACATTGAGAGTATCTAAACTTATAAAGAATTATTTAGGGAAATATCATCAATTTTACGAAAACTAGAGCGGGCACGTATTTTTTTGAAAAATTTAAAAAATCCATAAAATAAATGTTTCTGCATAAATTTCGTTAAAAAACTGCAGCAATCAAAAACGAACTGCTGCTCCACTTGTATGCCAAATTTTAGCTCAATCGGTTGAAGGGTTTCTGAGTTACAGGTGATTGAAATTTCGAAACCCTGCACACACGCATGCATACGGTCACTTTTTCTAAACCACTTTTCTCGATGTTTTAGACAATTCTGAGTGTTCCGTTATAAAAGTCTCGAAAATTCTTTTTATCCATGAAACAAAGCTGTCTTCATGAGGAAGCAAAAAATCCAAACCAAGTTTTCCCATGTGTAGTAAGATCATGACAATAGCTTTGAAGATTTTTAGATAGCAAATGACAATTATTACGAGAGAAGAATCTTTGTTTACGAAACATAAAACTCATAAAACTGTTTTGTATGTAATTATGGTGGATACATAAACAGCGGAAGAATAGCGTTGAAATGGTCTCCGAGTGTATGCAATTTTCTTTAACGCACCACTCGAATTGGCCTCTTCGATAATTGAATAGCCGAAAATTCGGGCTCAACGCGCGTTTCTGAGGCAGGAGGAAGGAGATTTCATACCACACGATCGTGCTTGAATAATATTTCGGCGTAATTGCCGAGTTTCGGGTGCCACACAAAACCCTGCAGTGGCGGTTCCCTGTCTCTCATATTCCCCTCGACGTAGGCGCCCGAGATACGCAAATTCTTAATTATTACGTTTAAATTATGTGAAGCGATATACTTCTTTATCAGATTCACGGTAACACGGCGATTTTGAAATTCAAATATTATTCTACTTCTCATAAAAACGGCCTTCACTTCCCTTTTAATCTTAGCTTCTAAGCTTTTTGACGTTGTAAAGATAATATCAAATTGAAGCAAAATTAGAAACGAAGCAAAGTAGAACCTTGCTGATTGCTCCCTCATTATTTTCCGATTTTTACTAAGCTATCTCTATGAAGAAGTATGCTAATCAATTTCGGCTTCCGACGCTTCGTAAAAACCGAAAATTAATTAATTAATTATTACTATTATTATATGTAATGATTTTATTATATATTTAATTATTACTATCATTCTTGTAGCTTCACACTTTGTGAAACTACAATGATAAAAAACCACCCGGAAACACCCTCGAATACCTTATCGTCTCTTTTTTTTTTTCTTGTAGAAAACGGTAGAAACCTGGTGTTTTTGGAAATTTCATTGGGAAGTAACAATTATAGCTAGTTTATACGATATAAATCGCTCGTCTTCGCAATATAAACTGTACAAAGCCGCTATGAAAATATGGTATCGTTAATCATTTTTGGGTTATATCTGATGTATTTTTTTCTATTAATTATGAATCTCGCATCCATTTAACTCTCAACTCGATATTTGATACCAAATTTTACCTCGAAGAAAGAAAAACAAAAAATCTAAAAACACAAAAAATCAAATCCTAATAGAATTTTAACGACTTAACAGATCTTAACCAAATTGAATAGCGATTACCGGGGTATGAAAGCTCACATTCATACCAATTTTGAGCTTAATATCTCGACAATTTAAAGAGTTATCGCGTAAACAGACATTTTTGTAAAAATTCAAAACCTGGTCAAAATTCACCGATCAAAAGGATTTCAACAAAAATTAGTGTGAACGATAAGGATTGACTCCGCTATATATGGTCTAAATTTCAGCTCGAAATCTCAAGGGATTCCCGAATTATAAAGGTTTACATTTCTCACACACACACACACACACACACACACACAGACATTTGTTCTAAACCATTTTTCTCGACATTTCCTGAGTGAACTAACATGAAAAAAGCGAAAAAAAAAATTTCCCGAAAACCAAGCTTCCTCTGTGAGGAAGCTAAACATTTTCACCAGTCAATGGACGGATTTCAAATAATACAGAGGTACTAAATAAAGAAATGCATATAATTTTCCGTCCGAAATATAATGGGGCCCTTAGGGACGAAAAGTCAGAACAGTTTATTCGACTTTTGTTATCCCAAAGGCCAATATAAGTGAACAAAAGCATTCCTCACACAATGTCACAGGACCCGTTCACCGTTTATTAACTAGAGGTGTAACCTCTGGGATTCCCGAGAAGGTGGAGTATTGGGTATGAACAATAGGGACGTAAAGTGGCCAACCTGAACGACCCCACGGACTTCCAAGGTCGATTGGGGTTTTCTTATTTTTATTTTTATTTTACTACGATGCTACTCTCACTCTCATTCTGCAGCGCGAAGAGCGAGGATTGGCAAAGGCGTGCCGAAAAATGAGTGAGTCTTCCGAGCGGAGAAACGACGAAGATTAACGTTGATGATTTTGCACATGTTCACCTCGGTCGAAGGTACTACTCGGGACATAGGTTCGAGGAGGAGACTATACACTCGACCTATTAACATATAAAACCCTAACGAGGATGTGTAAGGCAAAAGAGCGAGGCAAAAGAAAGAAGAGGCTATAAAATAGCCTGCAATTATGAGTATATTCGCAGCGTAAGCCCCGCTTCACCAGACCGTGTCCACTATATAGTAAATTGCCGCGCGCTTCGTCACTACACTCGTTGTACGAGAGTATCGTCGAAGCATATTCAACTTCCTACTGTAACAATTTTTTTTAACGCTCGTCATTTGTGAATGGGTTGAAGCTACAGCTGTTTTTTTCATGAGATATTGCTCATTTCAGAGATAGTTATTTATATGAATATCAATAGAATATTTTATACAAACTACTTACTCTTTAATGGCATTAAGCATTTTGTTATTTAATAGGTCAGTTAATTATTTTTAATGAATACCCTTGGTATAATCTTTGTTATGAAAATCGCTAGAAATGGACTGTTATTGCAATGGCGCGGTAAAAATAAATATAATGATGGCTAATTTCCATACACATTGATTCGCACTCGTTGAACGACAGTATCGTCGAAACATATTTAACTTCCTACGGTAACAATTTTTTTTAACGCTCGTCATTTGTGAACAGTTTAAGGCTGCAGCTGTTTTTTCATGAGATATTGCTAATTTCAAAGTTAGTTATTTATATGAATATCAATAGAATATTTTATACAAACTACTTGCTCTTTAATGGCATTAAGCATTTTGTTAATCAATAGGTCAGTTAAGTATTTATAATGAATAACCTTGGTATAATCTTTGTTATGAAAATTGCCAAAAATGGACTGTTATTTTAATGGCGGTAAAAATAAATATAATGACGGCTTATTTCCATACACGTTGATTCAGAGTTAGGAAGGAGCTCCAAACCTTGACCAAATAGACCTTTCATAGCAGAAGTTTGCAAGAAGCACGAAAATGTCACTCGAGCTTATCCTCGCTGTCTCTAAATCGTGTAGATTCGTCACGGGGGGCTAAAAATAGTGACGTTCGTATCTCGTTCCACTGAAAAGCATGTCGCCGTCACATGTGTTGACCCTTGTAGCCTTGTGTTTTAATATTTTCGAAATCCGAAACTCGTACCAAATTACACCACAGCGTGAAGAATGCTCAGCGAGAGAAAAAGAAAGAGAAAGCTCTTTCTTTTTCTCTCTACAACGCTGACCTTTCTCAATTTTCTCACATAGCTCGAAGGCCAAAGTAGGCCAAAGAAAAGGCAATTTTGTAGCGCAAATTTGTGAATGCGTTGAAGGACATGACATAAAACCATAAAAATCGTATTCAAGACTACAAATGAAAATTTAGATATAATAGTACAAATTTGGGTCTAAGACAATTTATAGCTGAATAAAGAATAAAGTAGTGAAAAGGAGGTTCGGAAAAAAATAGAAAGTACTTGTATAGCCAACCCGAAATTTGAACCCCTTAGCTGCGGTTAGTGCCAGATGTGAACGACTCAGGGATTTCAGGACGAATTGTCCTGCGCTTGGGTTAAGAAATACAAGAATGACGCTCCGCGAGACGCATTCACAGCAGCAGAGTCTTTTGTCGAGTAGTGGTACGTCGCGCATTTCCGGGGGCAACTCCCCCGAACAGCGGACAAGTAAATAAAAGAAAGTGAGCTCGGATTCACGAGCAGCTCCCTTTTCGACTCGTTCAGGAATTCATATGAATCCCGTTTTAGCTCGCGACTGGTTCACACGTTCCATTATGTATTAGGGTTATTTCAATAAGCTAGAAAGAATATTATTTTTTTTAGAATGAATACACAGTCATTTTGTAATATTTCAGATAGTTTCCGTACTCGATATCCGACTGAATAGATATACCGAGGAAGAGGTTATGTAACATTAACCGTGTCGGTGCATAATAGTGAATAAATTAGAAATGATCCTATTATACAATACATATCACCAAATACTTTTATTCCATGACTACAAAAAGTTGCTAACGGCTTGAATACTAATGCAACATGACATTTATTTATCGCATTTGTTACTGGTGTGAAGTTGCTATCGTAAATTCAACACTGGAAAAAATTTCTGGAACAGCTTTTGTGCGTAGTCGAATTCAAAGCAACTTAGCAGTCTTATATATGATAAGGCTTTCAAACACTTGCGAGAAACGCTGCGTCCATTCGCCGTCTAGTGGCATTACGCGCAACACTGATACACAATGCTCCGCTAGATGGCGAGCGGCCGAAGCGATTCTCGCAAGTGACTTGAAGACTCACGGTTGACGGTCAAAAATTAACCTTCCGGTGCTGGCGACCACCTTCACTGGGTGACCGCTTAGCCGTTTACTGGTTAGCGGGGTAACTGTTGACCAGGAGGTAGTTTTCCTAAGTTTCAAAAACATACCGAGGGATATCATAAATTGAAAAAATATATTTATCTTCTTTGAATTTTTTTTTAACTTAGTACTAACAACATTTTTCTTAATTAAACAAACCTTTTATTGTTTCATATTACATTTATTGTTTCCTCCGATAAACTATAATATAGTTTCTTCAAGCTTACGTACGGTCAGTGCAACCAAAGAATTTGCTTATTGAACCCACGTTGGGTACATTTAACCAAACATACAATCAAGATAATAAGATATTTTGTCGATAGCATTACCCAATCGATTGAGTCAAAGATATATTGAGTTGCGATAGAAAAATCCAGGGTTTGAAATCGTTGGGAATTTTCAGTCAACTCTTCTAAATATTTCCTTCCCCACCTACAAATGCCAGGTTTGGTTAATTCAAACCAAACTTTTCCAATATTACCCAACCCTTTTTTCGATGTACCTACAGATTATTACGGAAGATATAATAAATACTTCTGGATGTCGTAAATTTTTTTTTCTTTCAATACTTCCCTGTTAAGATCGCATTTTAAATGATTTTTCGTTAAGCCTTATGTCAGTCACAAATTTTTGACAAACGTATTTGTTTAATTGTTGGTGCAATGACCAGAGTTTGCTTCAAGATTTATTATACGTCATGTGGCAGAGAGGCCGAGGGACTCGGACAGTTTTTCACTCATAATTTTACTTCAGTGAAGTTACAGTATAACGTGGAGCGAGCATGGGACTCTAAGTGACACTTCAGGGTGGAACTTGACACTTTTACGAACCCCTCGTCTTCACGCTTATACCAGGCGGGAACCTCTCCAAATTTTCACATTTATTCTGTACCGTATTTTTTTTTTTTTTTTCACTCTCAAGTGAGAACACTTGCCGAATTTTCGTCAAGGAAATTCTACGGTAGAAGTCAACCGCCTTACAGTCATAAACCATTTAGGGTATCAGCATGGAAGGACGGCAATTTTTTTAACTTGGAGGATATAGAAACTTCTCATTCAGTGGGAACAACGTATCAAGTGTCAAGTGGTTCCAGCTGCAGATGTAACAAAATGACTACTCGGCTATGTATCGACGATGGTCGATGAAAATACCGTTATTTCCATTTTTCTGGAAAAAAAATCATTCTTCCAAAAATTACCATGATTGTTTTCGGACGTGGATTTCGACCAATGGTATTTTCTGTAATCGAGTTCATTTGTTAAAAATTTCACTGCAAATTCCACCCGGATATTGCATGGAAGCTCTTCATTTATTTTCAACCAATGTAAAGATTCTCATAGATGACCTGTTTTCTCGAATACTGCTGTGTGCTTAGAACATCAGACTCGAAAAATAATCCGATAAATACCGCTTGACCACCAAAATTAATCGTAATATTTTCCTGTAGTTTCCCTGCTCATTATATAATAAGCAGGGATATAATATTATTATGTAATATTTTAATATACGAATCTTCTCCGTCCCGTTGCTCAGCAATAAAACCATCGGAAAATATTCCGATAAATTTGGTGGTCTCGGGATATTACTACTGGAAATTTATCGAAAATTCCATGTCATGAGTAATGCATTTATTAGTATTATAAAAAACGACCTCATGAGTTCATTTTAAATATATATCCTTTTCTCTGTCCGAATAAACAAATAATCATGAATACATAAAATCCATCTATTTCTGAAACATTTTTCGTAATAGACGAATTTCCATGTATTTTTTCTACAGATTAGAAGCCGAAAGTGGCTGCGGTCTATTTTCTTATCATTCAGGGTCTAACTGTCCGTGTGTGTCTGTATAATAAAGATTAAATACCTCAACTTACCGCAGGGATTATCGTTATCTTATCTCGAAAGATTCTAGTGAGTTATCTCGGCACCATGGTCGATTCCATCGGTTCTTTTACTGTTGCTGCTGCTTGTGCAGGATTGGACGAGCCTTTTTGATAAAGATCTCCAGGTATAGAGCATAGAATAGAAATTGGTTCGAGCGATTTTACGTGGGCCAAAGGAATAAGCGCCCGAAGGATTCTAGAAGGATACACATTGGAGGGTATAAAGTAAAATGCAGTGGAGTGCGGATTTGGCAACGTCGCACAATCCCTCTCACGGAATCCTTTCGATCCTTACAGTCGGGTTCCTCTCCTCTGCGAAGGCCAATGCGTAATGCGGCGCTTCTTTGCCGGTACCGCTCTCGTCCTCTGCACCAGCTGTAGTCCTTTCTGCCTGTTTTCTTTATTTCTTCTTTATTCCTCGACGTTTCATCCTCTGCAGCTTCGTCCCTCTACCGGCGTAATCCTTACGTCAAAGCGTATTATTGCGTGTCAGTAATGAATATAGAAAATATTGATAATACAGGTTGATAAGCATTTGGAACATTTTAAGAATATTTAGTATTCCAAGAAATAGCTTATCAAGCGTCGCGGTGGCGGCTTAAGACAAATGCATTTGCCTACCTACTGTACCGACCAAGCTGAAAAGACGCTCCAAGGCTCTCATACTCGAGTTTCCGTTTTGACTACTTTTTTTCGAGGTTAATGCTTAATATCTCTAAAATTCAACGTTTTTCGAACAAATTTCAATTGTGATAAGATAGTTTTAGGTAAAATACGTTTATTAATACCAAAACGAGTATTCTAGCTTCGGTCGTTCGTCCACAATGCTTATTTAAACTTTCAAACTTCCTTGAAATATATTTTTTTTTTCGTCGTTGAAAAATTATCGCACACAGGTTTTCGCACACCACATTTTCGCTCGGGCCAATCACTGGTGGAAAACTTCGTTTTACTGCATGACGACAGTCAGTGACAGTGATGAGCCATTTTTATACCAAATGCGAGAAATATATATATATTCGCCATATTTATTCGCTGGTTGTCTGAAATAAAACCATAGACTTTAGGTATCCAAGTCGATTTCTCGATAGTTTTCGATGTCTAGGTCAATCTCGTTATTGTTTCAGATGTCCAGGTCTATCTCTTCACAGTTTGGAATTTTCGTTTATGGCAGTCTCAATTTTCTCAATTTTATATATATATTTATTAGGGGGTGTTGAAATTTTTTTTTCCATTTCGCATCGTATTAATCTATAGTTTGTACCTTTAAGCAAATCTTCTCAAAATTTTAGCGTGAGAAAACATTTTTTAGAGGTAGCTCGAACGATTTATAGATTTCCCATTTGATTAACACGTTTTAACATTTTTTAGAGGTAGCTCGAACGATTTATAGATTTCCCATTTGATTAACACGTAGATGAATGCGACTCTCAATAAATTCATGTCCCTAAATAACAGATCCGATATATTGACGTCCGCGTATCTTTATTCGTGATCTTCAGATCATTGGGTAGATGAAAAGTGCTTACAAATTTTCCGTTTAAATCGATAGTTTTCTAGTTATGAATTTTTGAAGCTCAGAATATCGCCCTCTCCGCCATGTAAGATCAGTTTCAATTGAAATTTCAAGTTGAAGGTATATTCTGGAGCCATTGTCTGTCGTGAAGTTCAACTATAAGTGAAATTTCATTCAACTGTTAAACGGATGTTTCGAATTTGTTTATAAATACGAAAAAATTATGAATTAGATCGAATATTTTAAGAGAAAAATAAAAAAATTAATCGGCTTTGTTCAAAACGTTTGATAAACCTGTTAAATTTGACCAATAATCGGGAAAAAATTCAACAAAACATCAACAAATTTAAGAAGAAAAAACATTATGAAGCGTCTGAAAATTTTTTTAGACTGGGTCACAAATTTTACAAATAATGTTAAAAATCGAGAAAAATCGAGAAAATTTTTTAAAAAATAAAGAAAAGTCGAGGGGAAAAAATCAATAAGTCTTCAAAAAATTGCAAAAGAAGAAAACCATAAAGATTTCGTAGTACATAAATGTCAGCTTGGTTCGAAGATTTAGCGACATTTGGACATTTTTTCTCGATTTTTCTCCATTTTTGACATTATTTGTAAAGTTTGTGACTTAAATTTGTGTTGAATGAAATTTTACTTTTAATTAAACTTCACGACATATAATGGCTCCAGAATTTGCCTCAATCTTGAAATTTCAATTGAAACTGATCTTACAGGGCGGAGAGGTCAATATTCTGAGCTTCAAAAATTCATAACTAGAGAACTATCGATTTAAACGAAAAATTTGTAAGCACTTTTTCTCTTCCCAATGATCTGAAGATAACGAAAACAGATATGCGAACGTCGATATATCGTATCTGTAATTTTGGGACATGAATTTATTGAGAATCGCATTCATCTACGTACTAATCAAATGGAAAATCTATTTATCGTTTAAGCTACCTCTAAAAAATTTTTTATCACGCTAAAATTTTCAGAACAGTTGCTTAAAGGTACAAACTATAGATTAAAACGATGCTAAATGAAAAAATTTCGACACGCCCTAATGTATACTGAACAATATGTACTTGTACAATATGTACAATGCTGTACCGATTTCTAGTACTTTCATGACTTTTTGTACTAATGCACAGCTTCTTGCTCAAATTCCTGAAATTTTTTTCTTTTTAAGCAGATCGGATACCACTCACGTAAATGTACGTGTCTCAATTTTTTACACATCGTGTTTTTTTGAGGGATTTAGTACACAAGGTCCTACAAGGTTTTTAAGCGCAAAATCCATGATTTAAAAACGACGACGAAATTTTTGTTCAGTTAAGTAAAAAAAAAAAACAGAAAATCTTAATACACGAAAAACATAAAAATAGAATAACAGAATAGAATAGAATGGAATTTATGAGAGTGTAAAATCATTAATTTCGTCTGCAAGTTTCTATGAATTTCGGGTCAACCTTTAGAAAAGTTTAGTAAAGTTGGTTCATTTAAGCGACAAAGAGTGCCGATTTGTTATTTGTCTGCAATGGAATAGTAAAATTTACCGTAATGCCATAAGAGTATTACAAAGATCCAAACTGCAATGACCCAAGTACTATACGTCCTCCGGGTGTCTTTGCAGTAAATAAAACCGTTCGATTGTATTGTCTATCGAAGTTTTAGAAAAGACAGCAGAAGGTACCTGCGATTATTGGGGTTCTCCAAACGAGATATCCTAAGCAAACGGTTACGATTTAGGATTTGTATACCTGCGAGTCCTTGTCGATTTTTGCCGATCCCTACCAGATATATACTAAGTTGAGGAGTCCAAGCTAAGCCGCTTAACGCATCCAAAACTGGAGGGGATATCCAAGAAGATTCCGGCGCGGTAAAAAATGAACACTGAGCAATTAGACTAGAAACTTTCTGCTAAGGTTGAAAAATGTCTAACAATACATTTTTTTTCATCATATTTGCTAATTGATTTTTTTAAATAAATGGAGATTTGAGATAATTACATCATAGAATTGACTATATCCCCTCCAAAACTGGAGAGGAGAACATTCCAGCATGGTAAAAAATGAACACTACACAGTTGATGATGCCGCAAGAGACGAAAATAACGAGACGAGACAAGAAAATTAAGTCGAGAGACGAGACGAGACGAGACGTCAGAACGATATTTGTCTCATCGATCGACTCGAGACAAGACGAGAGACTCAAAGCAAGAATATCGAGAATCTCGATTTGACGACAGAATGAAATGCAAAATTTTCTTACAAACTAAATAATTTTCTTAATGATCATAGTTCGATGAATAAATAGAGACAAATAGGGGTGCGCATAATAAACTTTTTTTTTTTCAAAAACATTTATTTCTTACAGCCTCTTAGCACTTATTTCAGCCTTCCGTACACATATACTAACAATTGCCAGCAATTAATTGTACATCACGTATTGCGCTAAATATCATCACGCAATATAAACATCACACTGTTTCTTCGACTAGCATCGACTAGGCTTAGGCGCAATTAATAAATGCGATGCAGTCTCAGTACAAACTACCGATAGCTGAGAAAACATTGGGAAAAAAATGTACTTTTCTTCCTTTATAACAGTACGAAGAGTAACAAACAAATAAACGATCGATAAAACGAGTGCGATTGACAAAAATAAATCTCGATAGATTCAAATCGAACGCGCGCATCGCAGGTGCAGTTTGATTGTACATGAAGCTGCTCAGTAAACGCAACGAAGGTTATTGTTATTAAAATCTCCAATTTGGAAGAATGATCAAATGCTCGTGTTACAGAGAATAGCGGTGCACAATCGTTTCGAGGAAAATAAAGCTGTGCCGCGGAGTTCCGGAAGCCGCAAGGCAACACGTTGGTTCGACCAGCCGAGTGATTTACTTAATTTGACTTTCGAGATGAGAGAAAAATCCTTTCTCGAGATTCGAGAATATTTCGAGACAAAAGAAATAGTACATTGTGATACGAGTACGGAAAAGTGGTCGTTCCGGATAGGCTGTGAAATCGGCTGCACGAGCCGGAAGTGAGTACCACTGCTTCACGGGCTGAAGGCGAGTGCTGCCAGTGGTACGAGCTGGAGGTGAGTGCTGTCAACTTCACAGTCCTTGCGGAGGGTCCACTTTTCCGTACGAGGGTCACATACTATTTTTTTTAATGAATGCAAAAAAAGTGCCTTATGATCCCGGTGAGCACTGGTAGTACCCAAAAACGAACATTTAAAAGATTCGTATAAAATTTCATGCAGGCGAAGCATTAGCGGGGTCCAGGGGCGGAGCCGCGGTGGGGGGCTGGGGGGCGAGGCCTCCCTAGTACAGAAATATACTTTTTCAGCATTGAGTATCTTGACCAAAGAGTCGACGGTTTTAACGTTTTGGACAGTTCTTCGAAGTACACAAGCATTACATCTTCTGATAGCGATGAAGTATTTTGTTTCGATCGCCATGTGCAAAAATCAACGTAAACCTTCTTGTATTTCTCTCGCGATTTGTTGGGCAACAAATTTTTCGTAACTCCTTCCGCTGCTTCCGTTATATTTGACGGCGTAGTTGTTGTCAGCCATTGTGCCCCCTCCCTCCCGAATCCTACTGCCGTCGCGAGGACGAGTGAACGAAAAACCCTACAGTTGTGCTCAACTTGCTTTCAGCTTACCCATTAGATGGCGCATCGATAGAGCCTCGGCGTCTCAATGCTTGTTCGGCAAGAGCGGCGAGTGAAAAAATGTAGCGGAAGCGTGAAAAAATGTAGGACTGCAGTCCTTCTGCGCAGGCGATGGATATTCTTTCACACCTTACTACAAAAGGCGTTTTCGCACACACTTTTGAAGCACGGAATAGGGCACTTTTTGTGCATATGTTAAAAAATAGTGCATTACGATACTAGTGCGATGAAACTTTTTCGCGACGAGTGTGAGTTTGCAGCACAGTGTGCGTGAAGTAGCCACTGCACGCACACTGTGGTAAAAAACCTTTCTCGAGATTCGAGAATATTTCGAGACGAGAGAAAAATTCTCTCTCGACTTTGAAGTAACGACGATGAAAATATTTTTTTCATATTTGTCGAGACACGACGAGAGGAATAGTATACTATTTTTCACCATATCTGCAGCGGAAAGTTCGAATTACGTAAAGCCCGTAGGGCGAGAAGTCGAACTTCCCGCGCAGGTACGGTGAAAAGCCAATTCTCGTCTCGTCTCATCTCGTCTCGCGGCATCACTATGCACAGTTAGACTAGAAACTCTCTGCTAGGGTTGAAGAATGTCTAACAATAGATTTTTTTTCATTGTATGTGCTAATTGATTTCTTTTTAAATGAATGGCGATTCAAGATAATTATATCATAGAATTGGCAACAAATAAAACTTTGTTATTTAAATATAATTACTTCCATACAAGCGAATATGATTTATTCTGCTAGGCCGAAAATGCTGGTCATCACATCCTGCATTAGCAAGCGATTTTTCTTTCTCCTTGGACAGATGTGTAGCAACGGAAAACCCAGAGAAATGGCAGAATTTGCCATTTGGCCGCAAACGCGTTTTTCGAAGGGTCTATACAGTCAGAGTTTCGCAAGAACCATTCGTCCACCCCTGCGTTATACCTGGCTAATCCGGCTGAACTTGACAAGCAGATTTATTGGGGGTTGTTTCCCTTAGTGGGTCTACCTCCATCGACAGTTCTGCGTCCACTGTGCACATCTTTTCCTTCGCCTCCCCCAATGTACACTAACAGCAGGCAGGAACCCGTATAGCTGGGTCTCTACCGAACAGTCGAGGCCTGTATTGACCGTCGCAGAAAAAGGAAGATAAACCACGCTGAGGGCGGTAACAGGAATTCGGGGAAAACAGCAGCATATCCTTCAACTGTGCTTTGGCATTTCCTTGGAAAGTCCCAAACGTAATGCTTTCTGCGAATCCTTGGCTATCCAGCACTTATGTCGCTACACTACTGAACAAAGTAGAACCTTGCACATTGCTTCCTCATTATATTTCGTTTTTTACAAAGCGACTTCTATGAGGAAGTATGTTAAGCAATTTTGGGTTCCTCATAGAGAAAGCTTTGTAAAAATCGAAAAGTATTGAGGAAGCAATGTGCAATGTTCTACTTTACATCCTTGTTTCAAGTAGATAAATAAACACGTTGTGAATGCGCTTTTTCTATTTCGATATTATTAGATCGTTTTCGAAAGAAAAAGTGGTAACATATATTTTTTTAAATAATTCAAGATTTCATGAAATCGAGAATTTTATAGCGCACGTCACCAAATTATACATAAATAATAGCTGAATATTGTTTTATTTAAATACAAAATATGGGCTCGCTATTTTGAGTTTTGAAAAATGTACAATAGAACGATGTGAATTTTTTGAAGAATTCAAAATTCAATAAAATCCGAACCACTCTACCGATTTTGTCCCAATTCAACACCAAACAAGATTGAACGTGTCTTCCGTTATGGAGAACTCTTTAGCTAAATCGACGAACTTCTATGGAAGTTAGAGCGACCAAGTCCTTTTATCGAAAAATTAAAAATTACAGAAAATCAAAAATAAATGCATATATTTAGTCAAAAATCGCAACATTCAAAGAGGGACAACTGCTTCACTTGCCTGCCAAATTTGAGCCCGATCCCTCAAACGGTTACTGAGTAAGAGGCAATTGAATTTTCGAAGGCCTGCAGACACGCACACACACACACATACATACGGACATTTTTTCTAAACCACTTTCCTCGACGTTTCGGACCATTCTGAGTATACTGACATCAAAATCTGGAAAAAAAAAAATTGTTCCATGAAAACAAAAACAAAAATTAGTTGAAATTACTCCAGTGTAGAAGGCTCGCAAAACAAACAAGTACAAAAAATTTACTACACGAGTATGACATAAAAATTATGCACAATTCTTCTGAATGCATTACGAAAGTCGTATTAATTATGAATATTTTGCTAAATTCGTTACAGAAGACGTAACGTAACAGAAGACGCATTAATACGCGCATAGCGTATACTGAATACGCTATGCGAGTTCTATTTTTTATATCTGTCAACTTTGATTTTGCAAAAACCCAGTCCACTGTTAAATATAGTTAAGGTAAAATAACTACACCAGTGTGGGTAAAATTGATATTCAATTCCCCTCAATTCGTTACAAAAAACGTTTTAGTTAATATACAGTCGCCTAAATTCAATAATAAATTCATGTTTTTAATATAAGTTAACTTTAATTTCACCAAACGTACATTGAATTTTTTTTTCTCGAACACATTAAATTGAATTTTATGCACGTGTTCACTAAAAATACATTACACAGGCTTAGTATAAATTACTATAGAACATATGAATTTTCCAAATATTTTCTACAGTCTATATCATTTTGCAATTTTGCATATCGCGTGACCTCGTATATCCAATAACGGAACAATAAATAGAAAAATAGCGGCGATGGTCGCTACCAAAAAAAAGAACAACCGATTACCTCAAATTAAACATGTTTAGGAATTATGAAAATTATAATTCCTGAATATGTTTAAGAAATATCAATTAAAAAATAATAAAGCGTGCCACTGATTGGCCCTACTGCCACATACGTGGGATCTCGTTGAAACCTTGAATCCTCCATCGGTGGTCGAGCAGACGCAGACTGACCTTGCGCCCCCCCGCGGTACCCACCGACGCGTGGGTTATTCACGAGTGTCGTCGTCCTCGCGGAGTACTTACCTCGTCGATTGCGTCGAAGATAAGAGAGAAAGCAAGGGAGCGAGACTGGGCGTGATGAGGAAAGGTTAAACTACGCGCTTGCTCCCGCTTGGGTGGTGCTCCTCAGCCAGCCACAAACAGCACCAGTGTCATTGTCTCCTGCTACTCTCACTCTCGTCGAGCTATTTGCCCATAGGCACCTGACTCTGTCTCATCCTTGTTCCATCTTCTCCCATAGCATTTTTTTTCAAATGTCCATGGGAAAACAAGACAGAAACGAGCCTGTGAGATACCTGAAGGAAGCCAATTGTTAACAACAACAAAAAACGATTAATTGACGATTCAAACATTTTTTGAACATTTTTACAAAATGTCACTTTTTCCTGTGTATTCACGGCTCGCCGTTTCGACTTTAGGTCGAAAAACAAACAAAAAATTTGTTTGTAATACGAATACAAATTTTTCGTTTGTAATACAAAGACAATTTTTTTGTTTGTTATACGAATACAAATTTTTTTGTTTGTAATACAAATACCAATTTTTTGTTTGTAATGCAAGTACAAATTTTTTGGTTATAATGTAAATACAATTTTTTGTGTTTGTAATACAAAAACAATTTTTTTCTTTGTAATACGTGCATGAGCAGCGGTGCTGTTGATGGAATGTCTTGCGGGACGAAAGTGGCTAGTTTCGTAGCACTGTTGCAGCGGTAAATTGGCGCATGCGCATCCTTTTTTATGAAACAACCGGCATCACACCCACAATAAATAAAATCCAGGAACTTTAAAAGCGATTTACAAATGCCTAATTAAAAAACTTAGAAACGATATGTATCCAACCAGACAAAATAGAACCAGAACATTTAAATATCTCATACACACAACATATCAGCACTTCGAAATTATGGCATAAGCATAAACAATGATAATCGAAAAATTCACTTCGGCGGACACAAATAAGTACCAACATATCTTGATTACATAAGTAAGTAAAATCCAGGCTGAAAGACTTCGGTCGATGGCCACTTAGCAATGTATAAAAATAGGCGAATATATATATATTCTAAGTATTTTAATTAATGTATGCATTGTCGATAAATCACGATTTCTAATTTTTTAAAATAATAGAATGAATATATTGAGAGAGAAAAATGATTTTACACAGCAGATGAAACGACACGTGTTGACGGAGAGAAAATGAGAAAGAGATGGATTTAAAAAAAAACTGAGCCTGGGAGATTAGAGATTATAGCCTCTACGTCTCAGCCCAAAGAATGTCGTTACGGGTCTGTCAAACACACGTACAGAATAATCCATTAGCGGACCGTCCCGCCTCTTGTATCGTCCACTCGTTTCTACTCCTCTTCCATCCTCCCCTTTTCTTTTACTTCGTTATTCCCACTCCATCTCTCTTTCGCGACGGTTCCTCGATGCCTACGATTGCCTTAGAGTCCAGCAATGTTCGTTTTAATCGTATATGTGAGATAGCGAGACCCGACCGTAAGAGAACGAAATCCTCAGGAGATTCTCAGTTAGGACCCTTGGATTACTATATATTGATTACACGCGGATATCTATAATACGAAAAGTAAACGAAAAATCTGCAAAATTCGATACCTCCAAAAAAGGAAAAATTCGGGTTCGACTATCCAACTGGAATTTGGATCTGCCAATCCTTAAATACGAATAAGCTACCAAAACTAACTTTTGTAAAAATCACACTAAAAAGGCTGCAGAGTAGAACTTGCCAAATTGCTTCCTCATTATTTTTGGATTTTTAGAACTCTACCATGAGAAATTATGTTAATCTATTTTCGCTTCCTCATAGAGGGAGCTTCGTAAAAATTCAACAATAATGAGGAAGCAAATTGCAAAATTCTACTTCGTAGCCTTGGTCAAAAATATGTTAAATGGCATCATTTTTTAACCCCTTGACAAGATTTTCGTCAGATTCAAACTGATATTCAATTAACCCATATTGTATTTGCATAGAAAATTTAAGACGGATATCTTGAAGGCTGTGAAAGCTGGAACCCTACAACTAATTTTTCGAAAAATTGAAAATGTCATAACTTTTTAACACCTTGACGGGTTTGCACGAAATTTTAAACGATCTTTTGTTTATCCACACTTTAAATGTGTACCAAATTTGAGTCCGACATCTTAATAATTGCGGATGTTAGAGCACGGACGAAAAATTTCAATTTTTTTTTCACAAATGCCATCATTTTAGAACCTCTCGACAGATTCACTCCAATTTTAATCATATACGTTGTTTAACTACAGTCTAATTGTGGACCAAATTCAAGCCCAATACGTGAAAAAATGCAAAAGTTAGAGCGCGACCAAAAAATTAAAAATGCCGAAAATGTTGAACCCCTTAACAGATTGACGCCAAATTCACTCTGAAACTTAATTCAATAACAGTCCACTTGTAGACCAAATTTAAGGACGATATCTTAAAAATTGCGAAAGTCTAAGAACGAACAAAAAATTTGTAAAAATTTAAAAAGACATAAATTGTGAATACTTTAACGAATTGACACCAAATTTAATCCCAAACATTATTGAGTAACAGTCCACTTCTGGTCCAAATTTGAGCCGGATATCATGCGGGAGTTAGAGCCTGAGCTGACATTCTCCAAATAATTCGAAATGCCATAAATTTTATCGTGTCGGATTAACTCAATATTCAATCTCATACCTTGTTTAACCATAGTTCACTCGTGTTTAAAATTTGAGCCCGATATCTTGAAAATTGCGACCGCTATCGTGCTAACAAAAAATTATGCGCATACACACACCATTTTTCCCGACGTTTTAGCCCATTTTAAATATTCTGACATGAAAATCTTGAAAAAACAATTTTCAACGAAAACAAAGTTCCTCCTATGAGGAAAAAAAAAATTGAACCAGGTTTTTTTTGTATACTTCGTATTAATGAGAAGCGACAGCGAATATCTAATATATACACTAGCGCATGTCAGAAACGAGGTTTTTCTTAATTATGTTTCATAAAGATCAATAACCGTATATATTTTCTTCCATCTTGCATATGTTGAATAAGTCGAATGTAATAAGCATTCTATTGCGTATGGTATGAGTCCCGTGAGTGAATGAGGGATAAAGTAGAAGTACTCATGTGGTCGCGTGGCGAATACAGGGCAGTAAAGCGTAAGCGAATTAGCCGCAGGAGTGCGACGAGTTGACGAAGAGCGAAAGAGAGCGAGAAGAAAAAGTGAAGGTGGCCTCATGGGGTTTAAGCCCGCATCCGCAAAAGTTGATTATCCGTGGGAAAATGAACTGGTGGCGCTGATCAATTCGATTATGCCGAAAGATAGAGCAACCGAGTGGGTGAGCGATAGTGTCTTGTCATCGTGGGAGAACGCTGCACGATGAGCCGGGATCAGCAGAGCGTTTAGGAGAGCCCAAACTCTTTGCTCCTCTCATTGCACGCGTTCGAGTCGCAGCCTTATTGGCGGCCGCCAAAAATTCAGTGGCTTGGCCGTGAGATTGGTGTGCCGAAAAAGCAGATCAATTTTCAAAGCTATCGAATTTCTCACTTCGCCTCTATATATCGACCCACCGGCATCTTTTTCCAGCTCGCTTCTGTATATGTTTATCTACGAGCAGCCAAGTGTAATCTGTCCTGAATCTTCTATCGCCTCGGCACTGGCCCTTCTCAAACACTCTCCCTCTTGTATTCCTTTCGCCCACACGAATTGTCAAAACACGTCAAATTACATTTAACAGTTGAAAAATTTGTATATCAAACAAGCCCCGCCGAATTGCGGGGAGGGGGACACTCTATAATCATGAAAATAAAATGTTGCTATTTCACGGATCTCATAACTTTATAAAAGATCGCAATCAACACGCTAAAAATAAAATGATGTATTTTTTCAAGAGTCATTGTTGTCGATACGCATATATATTTGTCAATTTTTACCTTTTCGACGTGAATTTTGTTACTATGATTTCAATTTATATGTAACTTTAAAAAAATATTTTATCATTTAAAAGTTACATATCGAATGCGATTATTTAAAAATCCGCAAGAATTCCGAAAAATACTCTGTCGAATATAAAAATTTTCTAACTCATAGCAACAGTAGGTGAGATTTTTTTTCTCACAATCCTTAAGATTTTTTCATAAAAAGAATCATTTTTTAAATAAAGGAAGCTTAAAAACTATAAGAAGATAAATCTTGCCTAGTTTGGCAATAATCTAGAAAATTTTTATATTGAACAAAGTATTTTTCAAATTTTTTAATTAGCGCGTTCGATATGTCAATTTGAAAATATAATAAAATAAAAATTGCCATAGAAGAATAAATGGTGCGTTGGAGGGTCTAACTAAGCCTACAAAAAATTACGAGCCAAATCGGAGAGGTCGAGTTCAAATCCTGGTCGAAACGGGGTGGATTGCCCCATATATACTTCGGTGGAATCTTCGTATGCAATCATGCAAATCACAAAAGGATAAGTAATTCGAATATCGTCCCGCCGTTGGGAAAACCTATCGAAAACCTTAGGAGATAAGTATAGAGCATGAAGACAGACACGACCTTCGAAAACGAAAGCATCGAGAGCATTTTTTCCGGCGCATATTTTATCTCTCAAAAGGAAAATCCAAATATTGTCTGGTCGTTGGAAAAACGCAGTGAACATTTTAAGAGATAAGTATGCATGAAGCCGGAGAAGGAGTCTAAAAACGAAAACATCGAGAGCATTTTATCTAGCGCATTGGGAGATAAAAAAAAGTTGCCCCCCGGAGCGACTTAGGAAAATAATGCTCGTAGTGTTGCGATCTCAAGGGAGGCCAGATGAACCGACAGATGAGCATTGTGTGACTCGGGACACGCTCAATCGAACGCCACTGGCCGGGAATAGTACGGTATATTTGTAACGAAGCCTACGCGCCGCTATTAAGTATATACGATAATCACAATAGCAGCGAGTGCACTCTATAAAAGTGCATTTAACAGTACGCATTCGCAGGCACTGAATGTCTATAATGCAGCACACGTTACAATTTGAATATTGTATATTGAATTGCGAAAGGGCGGGCAATTTTTTTCATGCGTCTGGTCAGCAAGAAAAAAAGGGGGTCCAACTCGTTTTGTTTCCATGCGTCGGATCCTTTTTTTGTTATGCTTTCAAGCTTGCCAAAAAGGGGTCCATGACCCTTGAACTGTATGTTTTCAAAAAGATTCGATAAACAAAAAATTACAAATACTCTTTCTTATTATCACACCTGATAGAAAATTATGTAAACGCAATTGTTCATTTCTGCTTCTCAAATTATAATCTATCTATTTGCTTCTTACATAAATAGAAGGGTGTTCCACTAATTGATAGAAATTTAACAAAAAAAGTTATTACAAAATACAATTTTTTCTCCGAGCCCCAAGTATTATTGCCAATATTTTATGGCCGGTTCTGACAAAAGAGAACAACTCTGGGGATCAGGTTTAAGGGAGTCCAATTTGAATAGCGATCGTTAATGCATTCATTCGGATTAGACATCGTTATACCTAATCACCAGAGTTGTTTTCTTTTGTCAGTTCCACTCATAATATAAATTTTGTCTCTACTGGGAGACAAAATTTCATTTTGTATTATAAATATATAAAATATTTTTTGTTAAATTTCCGTCAATTGATGATCCACCCTAATAAATAGCATAACTTTTTTCATGCCTCAGCAATACTCTAAAAACTGAATATACATAGATTTTGCTGAAAGCCAAATGAATTTCCGTTAGTCAATGAATGGAAATAATAAACGGAGGAACTATTGAATTTTTCAAGCTACGTATAAAAATTATTAACATATTTTCGAAATAATAATTTTTTTTTATCGAATGTTTGAATATTTTCCTGCAAACATTTGAAAGAAATAAATAAAAAATAATTATTAAAAGAATAAAGATATTGTACTTGAAAATAATGAGATAATGACAGTTCTGCAACGTTATTCACAGAATGTCGAAAAAATGAAGAATAAGACAAGCATAAGACACAGCGGTAAACGCTACGTCGAGCTGGAGCATCTGAGCTCGACTATTGCGTCTCTCGACTCGTACGTCGAGCAACGATCGCAGCGCCACAGCCACCAAGTGATTCCGGGCCGACGACCGCACAACAGTTCGTACGCCGGGCTAAGTAGTTCCAAGCCGCTGTGGAAAAATCCTCGAAACTCTCGAAGTACAAGACGACAACATTGAAAAAGAAGTCTATAGTTGCGATTACGCATAAGGAACGATAGGGTCACGAATTTTTCGCGCAACACGATGTTTATTTCGAGAAATATACGACATTATGGCATGCGAGTTGAGCGGGCACGGCTCCCCACGCGGCTATGCAGACGCGGTCCTAAAGAACACGTCGCCCCGTCCAAACATTTTTTATCCACGAAAATACAAATACAGTTGAAGCGGTTACCTTATTAATTGGAACCATCGCTACCTGTTACTGTCATTACGATAAACCTCCGTAGTTGTATAAATGGACGTTTAGGTTATAATAATAAGAAAATTATAAAAGGAAATCTAGTTCAATCGTTACAATACAGAATTAAGAAAAGATGAAATGTAGAACTTTGCGCATTGCTTCCTCATTATTTTTCGCTTTGCAAAGCTACCTATATGCGGAAGTATGGTAATCAATTCTGGCTTTCTCGAAAAGGAAGTTTTCTAAAAAGCGAAAAGCAATGAAGAAGCAATGTGCAAACTTCTACTTTACATCCGTGTTTTAATTAGAATAATAAACATGTTGTGAATTCGCTTTTTCTATTTCGTTATTATTAGAGCGTTTTCGAAAGAAAATGAGATAACGTATATTTTTTCAAATAATTCAACATTGCATAAAATCAAAAATTTCATACCACGCGTCACTATAATTATACATATATAATACCTGAATATTGTTTTATTTACATACAAAATTTGAGCTGACTATCTTAAGTAATGCAAAATCTACAATAGTGCGATAATATGAAATTTTTGAAAAATTCGATAAAATCCGAATCGCTTTACTGACTTCGATACAATTCAATACCATACAATATTGAACGCGTCTTCAGATATGACGAGCTATTTGCCAAAATCGACGAACTTTTACAAAAGTTCGAGTGACCACGCCCTTTTTCGAAAAATTAAAAATGACATAAAATGAAACTGCATGCATATATTGTCAAAAATCGCAACATTCAAAGAGGAACAACTGTTTCACTCGCCTGCTAATTTTTATCCCTCAAACTGTTACTAAATAACAGGCGATTGAATTTTTGAATGAACACCCACACACGGACATTTTTTCTAAGCCACTTTTCTTGACGTTTTAGACCATTCTGATTATACTGACATGGAAATGTAATTTAAAAAATGTTCATGAAAACAAAGTTTCCTCTATAAGGAAACAAAAGAAAAATTCAATATTAATATTGTCACTTGACAATGTATGTCAATAACCAACGACAATAGATAATCGAATGTTAAAATTGTATAATATGGCTATTAACGACTTTTCCAACAGTTTTTCCACCCGTGGCGATATGCTGCGAATAATCGTCCATGTGACGTAAGATAGAGTAGAGGTAGTACGAACATCAGCCGTACTAGTACGCTATCAACGGCAGAGCGAGCTTTATGTGTTGCTGCCGATTGTGCAACAAAGTGTGTCAAGGGCTCAACGCGAGGCTCGCACATCGCGAGAACTTCCCTTGACGGTTTTTAACGGCACTTGCGTATATAATTTTCTAATGTCACTCACGTGACATTAGAAAATAAATAAATAATTATAAAAAAGCTGCGACAATGACGGCGTGTTCAGCAGTAACAATGATAAGTCAATTTGATATTTCGCCATAGAACGACCGCGTTGCTCGCAAATTGTCGTGGCGACCATGAAGACTCGATTAAATAATAAGGGGCTTCGATGTAGCTTCATTACCGGAGAAATCGCCGGTTGAAGTGAGGGAATCGCAGCTAAGCAAAGCCAAGACTCTCGCTCTTTTGCACGTGCCCATGCGCGAGCAATTCATTTCGCTGTATGTAAGTAACGCGACTTAATTTACGATTTTCAACGGGTCGATGCACTCGCGCGTTGCTAATTGTCGACGTGTCGAATAACTCTCCACCTCTTTCACTTCAAGTTGCCTCATTTGACTACAAACATTCGTCTATCATGCATACATCTCCGATAGTTATCATCAACCTGTAGCTTGCCAGTTGCGTTGTCGGGACGTAAAGTCGATCGCGGAAGGTCGAGGTCACCCCGCACCCTTCCCACCGCAAATATCATATGTAGACTTAAGGTTTGTTGTGGGATTAAGTCAAAATGTTGAAACCGTTATGAAAATTTTCGCGGACAATATCCCTTTGCAAATAGCTTGGTAAAATTTCAGAACGATGGACAGCACCGTTTAGGAGAAAGTAAATCACAAATTTCGGGACCTATTGCACTACTTTTATAGAGAGTTCGGACGATTACGCTGTATTTACGTTATAACAGCTATGAAAATGCTACCGGGGACATAAAACAACTATGTATGGCTTAAATGATAATCGGTGTAACGTTTGGCACCTTTGGAATATCATCGACAGCACTGTTATTTAATTATTAATTTATAAAAACTCTTGGTCGTCTTCGTTCGAGAGCTGAACACGCAGTTGTCTCACTCGCATACCTAAACAACCTTGAGGTAGCTATGTATGTATGTATGAGGTGCTGCGGCGAATGACGGCTTATGATGTTTTTCCAATTTTAAGTTTTGTCCTGATCAGAGCTTCTTCAGAAATACATTTTATTTCTCATCAGAGTTGAGCTTGTGACCTCTTTCATTTTCTTTTATTGTGGCTATGTAGCTCTATATGTTTGTTGATAAACAAAATAAGTTTTGTATCATATTCCTTGTTTTTGATGTAGCTGGTGGCCGAGCTCTCCGTTCTTCTAAGTTAAGCCTGTGTTGGATTTTTTTTCCGGATTATTGCATTGGTTTTTCTTTATTATTTGATATTTTGCTTTACTTTTTGAAACCGGAGAGTCACACTTTAAACACAGAGCTTGAAATGTGACCTCATCAGTCCTCTGCAAAACGTGTACAGAGAAAAGCATATCATTCAACGATTTCATATGATAAAAAGCATATAGGAAGGCTTGCAATGTTTTACAGTTGAAGTGATAATAATATGGTTCAATAAACGATACGCGCAAGTTTTTTGAAAACAAACGTTGAAATCGTCAATGCAACAAAACGGCATATTTAAAACTATTAGAATAGTTTTTAAAACTATTATTATTTTGATAATTGCTACTATAATTATATTTGCTATATCCATGAAATATAGACGTTCCTAGAATTATATTAATGATTGATTCAACTATTTTATCTCATTTGCCATAGCCATAAAATATAGTCATTCCTCCTGGCAACAATACATTGTAGTTAGATTATCGTCGGACTAACTATTTTTATTATTAAATTACGATATTTTTCTCTGAGTGTAAACAGATCGATTTTCAAGTTTTTATTATTTATACAAATAGTCCGTAAAAGCCTTCAAGATTCTCTAGGAATAAAAATGAATAGCTAAATTACGACATTTTAAAAATGTATGCATATGAGTTTGGATTGCCTTTGCGACATAACTGCCTCAAGAACAGAAATATTGGCTACTAGGTTGCCTAACGATATGACACAAGAATTTGCTCTTTAATCGTTATTGTAACTTCCAATAGTTATTTTTCATCTTTTATACAAGTCACTACAACTGATCTAGTCGATAGTTTCAATCGATAAGACAATCAGAATGTCTGTTAATGACTGTGTTTACGATTGTACACATTTAGCCCACCACTCTTGGTATCCACGAAAGGGGTCGAGGTAGAGCAACTTACTTCGATGACCAAATTACTCATCCAAACTCGAGTGCGCATTAACGCAATCAATGTGCGTGACCGATGTACAGCAATTGAGAAATTTTCAGCAGCCACTGATAAGTTGGAGGTGACTTTGTAAAGGGTTATCCTTCCCCCATGGAAATAAAGTAAATCGAAGATATATTGAAAAATATATTTCAGATATATGACATATATCTGGTGCGAAAAATACTATTACTGAGATATATACAAAATATAGGCGAGTGAGAAATACGTATAAGATACACCTTAGAGAAATAAAAAATATATCTTTGTTATATCATCGTCCGAAAAGTTCTATGTCAGATATATTTTTGTATATATTTATTTTCCATGAGGGTTATAGGTCGGTATTATCTAATGTTCCGATTGGCAGTAGAGCACCGAGATTTGTCATAGCATATGACACATGTCGCGAAAATATTAAATTTCATAATGGCAACCGTGTCGAGATTTTTAGTGTATTGCGTTACAAAACTTCGAGGTCGGGCTTATCTTGCTATTTGACTGAAATATCGTGTATCTTGAGAGCAAGCTGAGAGAATCTCAAGCAGCTATGGTATCACTACGACCCGGACAACTAGCGATAAAACTGAACGATATAATTACTCGCATTGACATGAAAAAAAAAATTGATAGCCTGAAATGTTTCATCTGTACTACATAGATTGCACGTATCAATGGTAGCTGCATGATCCAGAAGTTATGTTTCAGAGTAGCAAGAGCGCCGTGGTATCGTTTTACCACTAGGCGCAGTGTAAGCCAATCGGTCACTTATATCATTAATCAAAGAGAATAACACTTACGCTGGCGCGCTTTGCCTGACTGCAAAGAAATTCGGCAAAAAAGTACGATCTTCCCTCGACTTCCCGCTCTTCGAAGCCCTAATTGCAATGACGTATCACGGAGAGAGTCAGACGAACGCAGGGAGAAGGAAGAGTGTAAGTGTAGAACACGAGGAGAAGAAGAAGACGAAGAAGAAGAAGAAGAAGAAGCCGACTTGAGGAGGTAACACGAGACTGCGGGAATCCGCTGGCTAAGATCCGCCAGAAACAGCAGCAGCAAAATTGCCGGTGCCGCGTGTCTAGACCTGTATAATGCTACTCCCGCTCCGCACTGACCAATAACAGCGAGAGTGAACAAGTGCGATAAGGAACAAGAAGCCGAGAACAACTTAAACTTGTATACGTCGACTTACCAACAACAGAACTTGGTTATGAATGCTTGGAAATATTCTTTCGAATAACTATAAATAGTATACCGAATAAATGGTGTTATTGACTTACAATTAATGCGACTTCCTGGAGGAAAGTTTCATTCGAACACATTAAAGCATACGGGACATTCCATGACATCTCGATCAGGATCTGACGATGACATCTGTTTCTATTATTGCTTATACAGAAGTACTTGTTGAAAAGCAGGTACAATTTTTTTTTAGATTTTTTAAAACACTTTTTATTTGGGTTATACTTTTAAGAAATCTTTCAAAAACTACAATAACCATGTTTGTCTCTGGAGCATATGAAAACTCTATTTTCAAATACAGTTAAAAAATTTCTATAAGTTTTTACGCATTTATGTATTTTATATAAGAAAATATAAGCATCTAAGAAATTTACGCATTTTTCTAATAAAATAACATGGACGTTCTTGAAAAATTTCGAAAAATGATAACTCAGGTGAAAAGTGTTGAAAAATCTTTGAAAAATGTGGAAAGTGTTTTCGTATAAAGAATATAATTCAATATAATATAAGGAACTTTTATGTTCATAGTTATCCCGAAAAAAATATTCTTATCGTTTATTCTCTTTTTCAAATTGTCCATCAAATTTGTCGTCGTCAGTTATGAAACCTCCATCTTTGCGCGGGGCTCGAAAATTTTGTTAAATTATATAAGATTTTTCAGAATTTTTTTAGATATTCGAAGATGGTTTCAAAATATCTGAAAGAAATTTGCTACGTGTTTTTCGACAACTACTTTTGCATAAAAAATTACGAAACCGATCTGAAATGACATGGAATGTCCCGTACATCACGTTCCTATACAAGCAAGCCGTAATTGGTCAACTTTATGCAAGATGTCGCTTTGTGAGAGGTATAAAAATGGTAGAAATGTTGTAGGTATAATTTAGGAGGGATTTGTCTAGTGTAAGACGTTCGAGGTTGCCGTTAATAAACTAATACCAAGCAAGTTGATGGTGTAGAGTTGTGTAGAGAGCGTCGGTGCCCGGGCGGAGCGTACGGTACTGAGCCGAGGAGACTCGGGGTGAGGTTGGCTGCGGCGCGTAGCGGCGGCGACGGCAGCGACAAGCATGGGGCAAGCACGGAGGGAAGATGTAAGCGGCGACGCGGCTACCGAGAGCTCAGTCGCCTTTAACCGGCCTTAGAGAGGAGACCGAACGGTTCCGATCGGGTGCACCAGTTCCGCTCTTGAATCGCCTCTCACTCGGAATTTCTCCGCGCGACAAAACGCACGCGCCGACGCTTCTCAGTTACACGGCTTGAGTTACACGTTCGCACAAATCCCGGCTTGAAAAAAAACTCAATAACTAAACAAGAATGATCGTGTGCCCGTGTTCCAGTCGAACGATTATTGAAATCTGCAGTAGTAATTGCACCTTCTTCGTTAAAAATCGCAACAGTCTCGCCACCGCTTCGATAATCGGTCACCGCCAGGAGTCAACACTTGGATTGGATATTTCGTTGCGAAGCACCATCATTCGCATCACAGTATGCCAATAACATCTTCGCGGGAAAATTTTTAAACAATACTGTGATAGACTCAGTGAATTTCCGTTTGTGACTTCGATTCATCGATCACCCAAGACAAAAAAGACTTTTTTTTTGTTTTACCACATCGCCACGGAATACATACTGTCGAGCGCGAGTTACACGATTCTCGTAGCTCATTTGTTTTTCGCGAGTGCCTAGCGAAGACCAAAGTAACATAAACTGATAGTAGCCGAAAAATAAAAGAGAAAAGCTGCCAAGTGATAAACAAATCGATCCGGAAAGTGCGTCACTTTCTACGAATATTATTTTGTTTTGGATTACCATACAAAACAAATAAACAAGGTTGGTATGCGTTACATTGTGTCACAGTGTGTTATTTGGATTATTGTTTTTTTTTTTTACTACTTACACTAGATTTCGTGATAGAACTGCGTGTCTTAAAAATTATTATTCGGTTTTTTTGTTTGGTTCCGGTTTAATATCGATTCTCAATTGCTTCCACAATATAAATTATACTTCTCGCAGTCGATGACAAATATTACTAAGCTCGTTGACAATGAAATTTTATTATTCTCTCAAAATGTCGTGACAATGTGCAATATTAGATCGATTCGCACAGTGTCGTCGAGTTATTTTCTCATCCTCCCTCCTCACCGGGTAATAACGACGAAAATAACGCCCGCGTGTGGCATTAGAATATCCTCTTTCCACGCGATACGCCCAACGAACAAAGCTTCTATATAATATACTATAGGAGGTACCGGCCGGCGTTCTCCGCGTGGGTTGCGCGCCGGCCGGATCGATTTTACGATTCGCGCGCGCTTCTTCCAACACACGCTTCTTCTTTTCTCCCTGCATACAGTCACACTGCGGCGTTGGCAGCGGCACCACCACCAGACACTGCCGCGTCACTTGTATAGTGATACAAGACTCAAAATCGCCCGCGTTCAGGAAAACCTCGAAGAATTTGTTCTTCCGCATACTTTAGTTTCTGGAGCAGGAGAACGGATATAATAATTCTCTCGTTTGGTATAATTACAATTTATCAACTCATAACCCGTTATTTCCTTCCATATCTTAAGTAATTTTTCTTTAAAGATTTGCTTTAAATTGTTCATTTACTTGTAGTTCAATGTTTGCATAACAATATTCATGATTTGGAAAATTCTCTTTGATTTAATCAACACAGAAGTGCAATTGTCCAGCAAGTATTTTATAATTGACGAAAGCACTTCGGACTTGCACGTTGAAAAGTTTTATAATTAGACTACGCTTCGCGGGGGGTCGCGAACTCAGCTTGGAAAAAAAAACAGAATTTAATAATAGATGTGTCGCGAGTGATTCCGGTGGTAGGAAGTCTGTCGGTGGTCGATTTTGCATCGCGCTCGTCGTGTAGTACACTTGTCACGCGCGAAAGATACTTCAGCAAGCCTTGAACCCATTGCACTCTGAACGCGATAAATGAGAAATCGCGGGAAATACCGTTCGGAAGTGTAGCTGGCGTTAGTACACATGTTTCATAAATCGAGTAGCAAATTGCTACAGAGGCTAGGAAAATCGGCATCGCTTAGTCAATGACAAAGATCGTTTTTGTCGTCTAACGCTTCTAATATAGGATCTTAACACTCGCGAAGAGGTAAAGTAAAGCTGCAAATTTAACTTTGAAGCTTTATCTTTTATCGAAGTAAAATTTCTGAAAAATTTACACGACATAAAAAATAATCACGAAACTGCGTACCTATTATTGCTAAATAGTACAGATTTCATGTCTAAAGTTTAACTTTGCTATCAAATTGAACCATATTGCATATTATGGCGAAACTATGTACCGACCATGTAACCATCGCTAGTTAGTACCGATTTCAAGTATGAAATTTGGATTCGTTGTCTTATTTTTTTCCAAAAGTTAGAACAAAAATGTGATTTTTTTCGAAAATTTCAAAACTCAAAAATTCGACCCGCTTTTCCGATTTCGGTCGAATTCTATAACAAACAACATTAAGAGTACCTGCACTTATGAAGAATTATTTAGAGAATTCATCATTCATCAATTTTACGAAAGCAACAGCGCGCACGTCCTTTAAAAAAAAAAATTCAAAAAGCCCTGAAATAAAACTTTCTGCGTACATTTCGTAAAAAATGGCAAGAATTAAAGACGAACTGCTGTTTCATTCGTGTGCCAAATTTTAGCTTACTCGGTTGAACGGTTCTTGAGTTCCAGGTCATTCGAAATTTCGAAGCCCTATACATACACATAAATACGGACCCTTTTTCTAAACCGCTTTTCTCGATGTTTCCGACAATTCTCAGTGTTATAACATAAAAATCTCAAAAAAAAATGTACCATGAAAACAAAGCTTCCTCTCTGAAGAAGCAAAATATATGACCCACTATTTACTTCAATAATAGTTATAAAATACTTATTCCCCTACTGTTGACCGTGAAATCGTAATAGATAAAAAAAATCCTACAAATTATTTAAAAAAATTAATTCTATCGCTATTTTTTTCTTAACACTAATTCTAAAAAACAAATCGTGATTTGCCGAGCTCAGAAAAATGATTTTTTGTATGATGATTAACACGGAGATTAGTGAGAAACAATGTAATGGCGTAACATGCAAACGTTGAAGTATCCGCGAAGCGTTCTTATGTGGTTTCTTGAAAGTCTCGAAGCGGGCGTCGCAACGGGGCTCGAGCGGTCGATCTCCGCGGACAATACACAACACAGAGCGTCCGTCCGCGACCTCGCTTACACATTCTGTCCAACGCGTCAACGAGCTCAGCAGCGAGCCAACAAAGACAAACTCGCGTCGACTTCTGTGTAACTCATAACTAAAACCTTTCGCCTAACTTAACCCGGTGTAGGCTGCACAGTCTCAGTCCATACGTACTTTGAGTACCATTCTATAGAAGCGGACGTGTAATTGTGTTGAAGAGTCTGAGCCTCGTTACGTACGACCGGTAATAACTATACGAATCTCTTCACGCACGACAACGAGGAAGCTCCACGAACTCCGCCCCCCTACTGCTTGCTTTACCAGGGTATTAACAACGGCTTACATCAACTATTTTTTCCGTCTCCGCCTAAACATACACCGTTTAAATCCTCCAGCCAAGCGATAAGAATTTCATCACTAATTCACATTCTTCTCTTAATTCCTCATAAGAAAATTTACAATATAATTCTCAATATGATAATATTCTAACTGATAAAATTGGATCATCACTGATAATGATTATCAAAATGATCAGTATATCTGCATTTCTGCGAATATCCGATAAAATGACATCAATTAGAAATTGCTTTGCGTTCAACTGGAATTTGCACTCACGTGTCCACCACAATGTAATCTTATCGTTGCCATATTGTAATTTATTTCCTGATACGATTAAAAAGAATAAAGGATACTCATTGTGGGCCAGACGTGCATATGGCATACACCGCTTAACGAAGCCAATCTTGATTCATTGCATAAGTCATCGGATCTCCCGGGCGTTAATTACGCAATCGACTCGCAGGGAAACAAGTTTGCGCTGCAAAAGTGTGAACTTTCTCGATGACATTGGAAAAATTAATCTCTTCTTCTCACTCAGTTTGACAGAGAGCGACATCTTAAAGTCGCTCACAAAAAAAAACCTACCAGTAGCAACAACTTTTGTAGACACGAGTATAGCGTAGTTTACCTTTCTTTCGCTATTCGTTTTCATGGCTAACGGCGCTCGTGCTGTGTTGGTGTTATTTTTTTTCCGCGAATAGAGGTTGTTCACGAGCATTGAAGGTGATATTTCCCCACGATTTCTCCCTCTGGCTGTATGCTTTTGTGTTCAACCCCAATCGTTGGAGGGGGGAGCTCGAAAAAAGCGACGCGGGCAAACAGAAAAAAAAGAGTCTTTCATTGTTTTTCTCTCGTTGGTCGCTTCTTTTTTTTGCCGATTCGACATCGATGTACTAGCTATGGCTTTCATCGATAAAGGGCTCTTACCCTCGATGATCGTACATCGTGTTCAAAATTTCTCCAGCCGATTGGAGGCTGCAGAGAGAAAGGGACTTTACTCTTTAAAGTCGAAGGATTCAAGAAAAATCCCCACGTGCCTTGAAACGTTCGCAATCTCTTATTCAGCGTTCTTTTTTGTTTGTTGTCGTGCTCGCTCACCGTTGATTTCTCACATCCTTCCGGTGGTTGGGAGCGAGTAGCACGCCAGTCGTAATGATATAACGGTCAGTGGGACTGTCTCGCATAACGTTGTGTATACGCGAGCGCAGCGAATATTATACACATCTTTTGTGTGTGTATATATATGTATATATGTATTAATACGTGAGGAGCATTAACTCCCTGAGTTCATGAATGATCGTGCGGTGGCGTGTACGACACGACTAAAGAGGAGGGGGGAGGAGGAGAGCGCAACGAACAATAATATCTTAATCGTTTGCTCTCCCGCACGAGATAAGGCGCTTCGCTCATGGAGGGCGTATTATAAAATTAATATAGCGTGTGTTGGGAAGTATATATAGGAACAATATATCTTGACAAATCTTCTTCGGTTTATTTCCACGAAAACCCTGACTCACTTCAAGTTCCGTGTCGCAAAGCTATTATTACTATACATGCACCGACGTTTTTGCAGTCGTTTTCATACCTATGTGCAAACACGAGAATTCCGCCCCTCAGACAATTTGCTGTCATCGCTTGCAGAAAGTATAATTCGACTATCTTCCGCTTGTCCTCGATATTTTTTTTCTTCTTTATACCCTGCATGACCTTCTCACCATATTTAACGATCCTCTTATGACTTTCATTAGGAATCTACACTAGTAGAATACAAAAATTAGTAATAAGCAATTTTTATCAATTATTAGATGGCTCAAGAAGCACAAAGATATATTACCAAAATGTATGGACGAGAAATTCATTATTCCACTTAACATTCACTCATTGTATTATTTTCCATAACTGGTTGTGTAAATAACCTGTTATTACGAATAACTTGTCCGATTTTAATATTGAAAAATTATTATCGCAATGCCCAAAGAATCCAAGTGTTATTTTACGATATAATGAAATTTCCGTATAAGTACATAATTGTTAACAGTTGCTTATTCACGGCTAATAATTGTTTTTTTCTCCGAATACAAGTTAATAAACAAACAAAAAATGCGCATTTTGTTTATAGATAAAAATGCCGGTGCCAGTGTGGGACTGTTCCGACCTTAAAATGGACGAGCCGTTGGACTCGGTCTTGTCTGACGACATATGGAAGAAATTCGATTTGGACGAGCCGTTGGATGTTTCGTACATCACCAGTCTCCACAGTGGTAGCAGTATAGGAGACCGAACGATAACAGCAATGACAATGATGAACAGCAGTGGCAGCGAAAGTAGCAGCAGTTCTTACGAAGATTACACTGACAGTGGTAGCAGCAATGTACCCGAGTTCTACGGTAAATATACTTGCGTAGATCCTCGAAAGATTCGTCATCACGATTGCATGTGGGCGGGTTTGTGCATAAGCAAAGAGCACAACAGAACGTTACCCGCGAAAAAGGACAGTCAGCTGCAGAGTAGAAAAGTGCCGGCGGGCAGAAGTTTGCTGATATCATCGAGAGCAGCAGCTGGAGCACCGCAACAAATCAGCTCACAAAATCAGCAACAAATGCATCATCATCAAACTCAGCAATCACATACACAGAGGCGCAAAGGCTGCATGGAAAACGATGGAGACTCTGCGAGACCAGAAACGCCGCAGAGTACCGCAGAATCGGAAACAGAGAGCGACGCCGAAGAGGAGGAAGACTATGAGGAAGTACACTCGAAAGCCGTTGTTAAAAACGCTATTATCCCTCAGAGACGAATTTTACGACCGCGTGGAACAAAACAAGAACCCGAAGACGGTCCCCTTGTCTTCAGACACGATCAGATCAGCATCAATGAGAAACTATCCGAGTGCATGAGCCGCGATGCTACGCCCAAGGCCGCGCCCGTTAGCGAGGTCACCGGACAACAAGTCAGAAAGCTCCGGGTTAATAGGACCAAGGTCAAGGACGAGTATCAGAGTAACGGAACGAGTAGTGGCAATCAGCAGAGGCAGCAACAACAACAACATGAGATCGAAGCTGTGAATAAGCAACCCGACAACTGGAATACACTGAGCGATCATTGCTACCATCAACCCAGCAGCAAGAAACTCGAACACCTTGGTGTTCAGACACCATCGGATTCCGGTGAGTCTCATACATTTAATCACTCTCTATGTCATTACTCTCGCTTGTGGAATTTATTTGTAGGAGAATTCTATTGTTTATGGGTCAATTCATTCCGTTTCGACCAGGATTTTGACTCGTACTTTTTTGTAGGCTTTGTTGGATCCTCAAATAAGACTTGAGAACTTGAGACTTCAACTAAGCCTACAAACAATTACGAGCCAAATCGGAGAGGTCGAAGTAAAATCCTGGTCGAAACGGGATGGATTGACCCTTATATAATAGACATTTTTTATTTGTCACAAATATTCAAAATCAATATATTGGAATTAAAATTAAAACTCTGACCAATATATTGGAAATAGCATTATCGCTGTACTTTGAATATTAAAATAATTAAAAATAATTGTACTAACAGTTTTATTAAAAATTTGGGGAATATTGAACAACTGATCGTTGATAGGATACGAAATTTCAATTCTTTAACGGAAAAGTGCATTTTCTATTCAGTACATTTGCATTTGTAATAATCCATTTTTGTCTAATGAATGAGATAAACTGTGGAATGCAGTTTTTTCTCTCAACTATGATTCGGTTAGATGATTCACATTCAATCTGACTGTAATTTTCTCGGAAGTCGTTGATGTCTGCAAATGCGGCCGGGAATTTGATATCGTATGACTCATGTGTAACTTACTACGACAAGGAGGTACATAGCCACGACATGGAAGGGCGACGCGGCGGGCGATAGCGCTGTACGTCAAGTCGTCGCTCGTTGGCTCGTTAAAATTCGGTAGCCCGCATTGTCGCAATTGGCTTGAGGGATCTGTCGTTTAGTCCCGGTATAATCTCTATCTCTGGGTCGTTGTCGGTGCAAGAACTTTCGCATCTGTACAACCCGCATCATACATACGCAGAGTAGCAGCAGCGCATAGTTGACGAAACGCTTGCCAATTATTTTCGTGAGTGTCCGAGAAATCCAGTGTATAGTCTATTGCCCCACCAAAATTCTATTAATAAATAATTCAATGCAGGGATGATTCAAAATACTATTCTGGCTACATTTTTCATCGAGAATCCATCGAATTCAACGAACTAATGATATTCTAAAAATATTATTTTGCAACATTTTCCGGTAACTTATAACATCTAAAGATAAACATAATTTGTTTCACCTTCTCGTTATCCCAGAAATAACTTGATATCAATTCAATCAAATTCTAATAGAGTGAAATTGCTTGTCGAGAATATGTTAACTGCGTTTTTACTGCGCGTACAACTCCTGGAAGGGAATTAGAATCCGTAGTGGAGATTGCACTACATATACTAGTGCACGATGATCGTTCAGTGATGACTGAACGATCATCGTCTGGCGTGCCCGGGGAAGGCCCATAGAAGCATAAGAAGCGCGAGCAAGGAGAGGAGAGCAGCAGCAACAGCGTCGCGATTCCGAGTGCCAGATCTCGGTCTCGTTTCCGCGAACCGCTTCGGTTGCCGACCGGTTCGCGTGACGCGCTGATGCGCCGGGCGTCTGCTGCAGTAGTAACGTAGTATAGTGTTGATCGAGACGAAGGAGAGAGCGAGTGAGCCAGATAGCAGCAGCAGCAGCCGCCGCCGCCGCCGCCACAAGAGCTGCTAAGAGAGGAGGGGGTGCTGTCGGCGGCGGCGACTTGGGTGCACCGGCTCGGGAATTCCGGGCGGCGCCACACGCAGCGAAAATGCACACCGGTGTCTACTGCTTGCTTTTGCACTGACGGCCTAGCCTAGAGTTCGCGGACTCTTGGAGCGCCCCACCTGACTCAAGAATTACTACTATACAGTCAAGCGGCAGAGGCAGTGGTAGCGATAGATATATATATATATATAAAGTAGTCTGGCTCTCTCATCGCTTCGCTTGCGCCACATGGTGACATCGTACAGTGCAATCTCCCCTCTCAGTCGGCATTGCATCGGCTCGTCGGGTTTCTCGATATAACCTACCGCTTCCGCTTCTCTAATCTGTAACTTTTCGTTGCGTCACAGAGTGTAAGGGTCCTTACACGGTCTGTAACTCTATTTCGATGCACATAATGCTATTAATATAAACAAAAGATGGATGGAAAAGTAATGGACTCACATTGATTGGCTGTGTGAACCATGAATCAATAATTTGCAACATGAACCGGCTCCTCCGGGTAAAATATCTGTGGACACTATTTTTACAACCAGAATAACAAAAAAAAACAATAGGGATATTTTAACTGGGAGTCTCGGTTCACAAATATCTTCTATATGGACAAAATTGCAACCCATTTAACAACAGAACAACACAAAAAAGAAAGAGACATTGTTCAATCATGAGTGTTGACATAAAAACATCGGGCTTGGGGAATGTCTTATTTTAGATTAGTAGAAAAAAAATGAAACAAATTCTAAATAGGACTCCGGTCGGAGCCGAAACGTAATAACAAAAAATTGACAACAAATTAGTCGTCCGAAACCGAAGCACAAATAGACTTACATAGATTGGTTCTGTAGTCCATAAATAATATGATTATAAAATTATTTATCTCAATAATATCAACAAAAGTGTCGAAATTAGCTCGTTTCATATATTAAAAAAATCGTTTTAGTAATTAGCGTTTGCCACTGATGATCCTAACCGGCGCATCAATACGTTTTTTTGATTCTACGTACGAAAAGCTACGTGTTGGATTGTCTCGGGCGGCATAATACGATCTGTCATACATAATGAGCATGAGGTACATTAAAAAAAAGTCGCAGTCTTTGTCTGTGAGAAAGAAGTAGAAATTCCACGGTGACCACTCGTGGTGAGGCTTGTCGAACCGCCTATACACGTATATATATATATGTATAGATACACGCACTGAGACAATATTTCAGTATAATGGGTATGCGGTCGCTTACCGGATCGACTACCTCGTCCGTCGCGACGATACCTAGCAGCAACACAATTGCCTGTGTGTGCATATGTGTTTATGTGTATATGTATAGGTACCACGTCTCGAGCCAGAATCGCAGTTTTATGCGTCCAAGACGAAGTAACGAGGGAGTGGGAGTCAGATACGGCGAGGAACTACCGGTACATCGTGCACGTGTGCGCTCACGTGCACGATACGCTTGTCAGTATATCTATACACGCAGAACTGTATGTTGCTGCTGTATGACTATCTTTCTCCTTGTAAATTTAATATCGCTGTACTCTAAATATCTCGACGTACGTCTTTGCCTCGTGAGTTTGCCCTCTACTCGACGCGTCTCGCCGGTCGACGAAGCTTCGCGCCGAATCGCGTGACCGTAGCGCTGCCGTAGGGACGCTGCGCAGCGGGCTACGCCCACCGTACCGGTGGCGCGGTCGTCCGGACTTTGCGCTTCTTTACTCTTCTTTACTGCTCTACTCTGCTATATATGGGGCAATCCACCCCGTTCAACCAGGATTTGCACTACGATATAGCCGATTTGGCTCATAATTCGTCTTTTGCTTAGTTGGACCCTTGAATGTACCATTTATTTTTATTTTATTTCTATGGCTTTTTATTTAAATACATTTTCGCTATGACATATCAAATGCCACAATTTAGAAACTTGACAAAATTCTGAACAATACTTTGTTCAATATAAAAATTTTCTAGCTTACTGTCAAAGCAAGCAAGATTTTTTTTCTTCATATTATTGAGCTTTTTTTATTAAACGAATTATTAAAAATTAGGAAAAAAAAATCTACGTCAGGCGATTGATCAAATGTTAATTTGTGTACATCCGGGTTTTTTCTTAAATTTTTCAGACTTTTCCGAACTATGCACTTTTTTCAATATTTTTTTTAATTGACATATCAAATCCCATAATTTAAATATCTGCGAAAATTTTGAAAAATACTCTGTTGAATATCAAAATATTCTAGCGTGTTGCCAAACATGGCAAGATTTTTTTTCTCGCGGTTTTTAAACTCATTTTATTTGAAGAATTATATTTTTTTATCGAAAAATCTTAAGAACCGCCTTCTGGTTTTTCCGACACCCGGTTTAACCCTCGCAGTTTAGTGCTTTTCCTGGGTCTCTCGCGCACAGAGCGCGGAACAGATAGTATCGAGCTGCTGGTGAGGCGCATAACCGTCGCGGCTATCTTTCTCTAACCGCGCGTGTGCTTCGGCTCGAAAGCGCGGGAACACGAAGGTCACGCGCGGCACTCGCCAAGTATAGCAGCAGCTTCGCTTGACGTCACCGGGCGAGCTGAGCAAGTAAGAGAAACGGTAGCCGCGGTGCGCGAGATTATACCGGCCGGCATCGGCATCACCAGCACATGTAGTGTAACAGCATGGTTGCTACTGGCGAACGTGGGACTTGCTTCCACCACCACTATCAATGCTGCCTTCGTCGATGTCCGAAGCCGCCGTCAACTCCGCGGTTTAAATGGTCCCCGGAATGCGGTTAGCCCTTTTTGCTACGCGAGAGGCGGTTCCGGCCCCCCCGGTACGCCAGAACAGGGCTGTGCTCACGTAGACGTTGCACAGGGCCCCCTTGGAATTCCATCTATTGCTATTCCTATAAAAATCACACTTAAAAAAAAATTAGTTGAAATTACTACACAGCTTGGTTACAAAAACGGGTATACGAAATTTACTACTCGACTATGACGTAAAATTGATGTACAATTCTTCTGGAATCATTACGAAAGTCGAATTAATTATGTATAGTTTGCTAAATTCGTCACGGAAGACGTTTTAATTAATGCACAGAATAATAAATACGCTATGCCAGTTCTACTTGTAATATCTGTTAACTTTGATTTTGCAACACTGTAGTCCTCTGTTAAATATATTTAAGGTAAAATTACAACACAAGTGTAACGTAAAATTAATGCACTATTCTCCTCAATTTGTTACAAAAATCATTTGAGTTGATACACAGTCGGCCAAATTCGTTAAACGCTCATTGTTTTAATATAAGTTAACTTTAATTTTACGTCACGTACATTGAATTTTTAGTTCCTTTAGTACATTAAATTAAATTTAATACACGTGCTTACATTACACAGCCTTAGTATAAATTACTATACAATATATGAATTTTCCAAATATTCGTTATAGTGCAATTAGAATTTGAAAAAAAAGTACAAAACTAATATCATATATCAAAACGGAAAAAACATTTTATATTCCTCTTACAACTGATATAATGATATTTAAGTAATAATTTTTTTTTCAATTCAAGGGAATTATAGTTATAATTTCTGTATGTTATCAACATAGCTTTACAGCCCTCAAATATTGTAAGGAGTTTTTTTTTCCTAATTTTAAATAAAATTTTTCAACGAATAATGATATTCAAAACTATACTAATTTTTTCTACAAATATTTATTCCGCCATATTGGATCGCCTGACTTATCGATTCTCGTCTATACGGCTGGTTATATAACCCAGGCTAGTATTTTTATTTCTTACTTAGTTGTGTTCTCAGTAGCGTTATCGGTCATCGAGCGATACGGTTGTAAAAAACGAAGAGTAGGCTGTCGCGATAAGAGCATCGATATACTAATCGTTGATCGATGGCGGAGAATTAATAGCGCATTATTGCCGTCGCAGAGCCTCCGGCTGTATGTGCATCCGCGTTCGCATTTCAATGACATTGAAGTTTGCTACAATGTCTGATATGCATGCGTATTAATAAGTCACACAATGAAGTACCACAGGAGGCGCCAGCAAATGAGCACGTGTGGGGCTCAGTGACGCGACACGCTGTAGGAAACTCGATAATCTTCAAGCGCCGCATGATTGCGCAATGTTCGGTGTCGCTAGCTGTAAAGTAGCGTAACTGCAGTGCGGCAAGGGGAATGTAGTACACGTGGAGAGCAAATAAATTGTCGGTAAACCTGGCACGCTACATTATTCACCGATACGTTGAATCCCTTCACGGTTCAACATTACTCACCAATTTATAAGGAAATAATCCAATCTTCGTTTCTCATTTCTCAACTTTATTTTTTTTTATACTGTTGCTTCCCTTTATCGATTTCATTTACTAGTACATAATTATTTATTAAAAGATAACAATTCTTCATAATTCTGCAAAATTCCATTTTGATAGAATTTCTGTTTTTGCACCCAAGTTTTTCGCTCAAAAATGAAATTCTTAAAAAGGTAAAGTTTGTTTTGCTGAAAAAAATTATAACAATTTCCTGATAATTTTTAGATCGGAAACCACGTATAAAAAAAAGCAGGGAAAGATCATCCCACTTTGAGAAAGTGGCCACTTGACGCCTCACGATCATTACTGCATTTTTTCGAAAAATCCAATTTTAGTGATTTCACTTAATTTTGCTCGTCCAATTTATTTAAGGACTGAGGCGAGCGAATACCCGGAGATTCTCAGAAAGAAATTGGAGATTTCGTTGGCAGTTGCACTCTATAATATAGCATTAATTGTATTGGTGGCCGGGGAACTCCAAGGACCTTTGAGAGTAGTCACAGCTGTCAGGAGAACTCGGGACGTAATCCCTAGCGCCGGTTAATTGCGGTATACTATAAAATACTATAGCGCAGAGGCGTTTGACTCACAGCATCATTTTCAGCAGCTCATTCGACGAGTCTGCTGAAAAATGCAATGCAAAAATTCCGCGTAGGCGACAGAGGCAGTGAACTGACTGTAAAACTCCGTGAACAACTGGTCAGACTCACGAGCCGAGGACATGCGGCTTGAGATAATAATAATGAGCACCTCGCCGCGAAAACTAATGGGATGAGAAGCTCAACAAGCTCTTGGAAGTTCTTGAGGAAACTAATGGAAAAAAATATCTAACACCTTTCTGAAACACCTCCATTCTCATCCTTATTCCTGTTTTTTCAAAATCCTTCTTTGTGATTGCTAAATGACTCAGTGACGTAATAAAGATCCCATTGAAGAAGCTATAACGACCGCATATGCGTTCTTGGGATATAATTGTTTATTTTGCAGTTTCCACACAGCACTTAATTCATCATTGCCTGTTTTTCTTCTTTTTTTTCTGCAAGGCGTCAGGTATAATAATTATCTTGATGTATCCTTGCGAGAAATCCACAGGCTTGGCTTTTCCAGCTAAATATCCCCACTTATTGCCATCTTCGTCTCTCTCTCTCGATCTCGACTAGTGCGATCCGTCGTCGAGAGTTCCGTTCGACATGCAAATCGCGCATTCGCTTTGCTTACCAGGAACGAACGACCGCAACCTGCAAACACGCGCGGCTGCCGGAGTCAGTGAAATAAAAATGTTATGTGCCTCGCATCGGCTATCGCGAGTTTCTCTAACGTTCCTTTCCTCAACACTTACTATTGTGTATTTTTTTTTCCTGTTCGAGTTCCATTTCTAAGGTTACTCTGGAAATCACTATCTAGTAATCATTATGGTAAATTTGTACTTACTGTAGATAAAATAACGTATTTTCAAAAGAAGAATTAGTTAAAATGTAAAAATGGTTTCATTCAAAATTTGCTGAATTTAAAAAAAGCTGTAATTACAATTAAAATTACAATTAAAATTAAAATTAAAATTAAAACTACAATTAAAATTACAATTAAAATTAAAACTACAATTAAAATTACAATTAAAATTACAATTAAAATTAAAATTAAAATTACAATTAAAATGAAAAGAGAAAAATACTTCCGGAAATACGAGGACAGGTGTCCACTGAAGTGAAAAATAAGGCACGTGAGCAGGTCGAGTGGAATAAATTGATTTTACCCTCTGGTGCGTCGCAGGTTGAGCTAAGTTATGATACAGCACTTTTATTTAAATGTACGCAGGTCTGCAATAGTGGCAGTAGTAGTAGCAATGGCGTCATCATCATCTCATTGTAGTAGCGATATAGTAAAGTATCACTAAGGCACGCACACTGGTTGCATCTCTCTGCAGGCCAGAGTGCTGACGGTTGGTGACGCAATTCATTCATTCATTAAAGTTGGAGGGCGTGGGATCGCGCGAGACCAACACGACAACACGATAGTATATTGTGCCGAGCATTGGCGCGTTACTGTCTTTCTCAATGCTGGTTCGCGCGAGAGAAAGAGATAAAGATGGAGAGAGACCGAGAGAAGAAACGAGATGCAAGAGCCTCGGGCTGTGAGATAAGTGGCGTGGGCAAAACCGAACCGACGAGATTTTAGCCGTGGTTAGAACCAGTCCAACACCCTTTAATCTATGGATATTATGCAAGTTTAAAAAAATTAAAAAAAATAGACTTATAATCGACAGCTAGGGGGAAAAAAATGTGCTCCATCGGGTGTACGCGTGGAAGCTGAGGTTGAGGCAGAAGATCGGTGCAAAGTGAAGAGAGTAGACCCAATAGGCCCAAACTTTGGGTCCACATGAGAATTAGGGGGGCTGAGCCCGCGGCGTCGGCGGCGGGACTTTCGAAATGTCAGACGGAAAACCTGATTTCGGAATGTCGACCGACCACCGCCACTGCCTTTTCGTCTCCCCCTTCTCCTCACCCTTCTGACGCGCGTGTTCGCCTTCTCTTTCCCTTTTTTATATTTCTTCTATATACTCGCGCGTATTCGCCAAACTTGAATTTCTTTTTCTCCTCTTTACGCATCAAGAAATTCAGCTACATATATACACGTATCATCGACTTTTAATCTGCACGCTGACCGCAAGCCTCGAGAAATTCCGGGAAAAAAATCTTATTCCCGTTTATCGGTTAATTTGCTGCATTTATATTCAACTTATCACTGCTGATACTATGTTGTCGGACGTTTAATTAGACACCAGGATCTCGTCTCATGTCTAGCAGAAAATAATTACACTTGACGCAACCTATTTTCATTAATTATTGTCATTATTAAAAAATCGTTCAACAGAGATTTTCTTGAAACAGAATTAAAATATATTCAATCTTGTTTTAATTGGATTAACGTATTTTGAGAAAAGACATTTTTATGTGATATACGTTTTTGAGATTAAAAAAATTAAGCGTATGGTGATTTCATGGAATAAAAATTTGGAGGGTAAAGGGTTCGATTTAACGTGCGAGCATCACATATGTATATATACCGTTGTCCCGGTGAGCCGATCGAGAAATTCCGAGCGAGAGACGTCAGCCATACTCGCGCACACATACGTGAGATCGAATCGTCTAGCTATCATGAGAAAGAAAAGATGAGGCTATCAAGGACGAGAGAAAGAGAAATAACGATATTGGAAAGTCCTTTCACGTTGATGCTGCTGTTGCTACGCACTCTTTCTCTCTTTCTGGTCCTCTGTACCGTTTTATATACTACGGTATATACTACGGTATATACTATATATATATATATATGTATGTATGTATGAATGTATGTATGTATGTGCACCCTCGCTCGATGCCGCCTAGCCTACGGCCACTCCTTCCCTCCTTTCTACAATACATTTACACTTAATGTGCACCTACGCTATTCACTTACATGTGTATTACATTTATTGCATTTCTCACCGGTGACACGTTGCATCAGCAGATAAAGCTTTCGTATAGCGGGATCTGTAAGAAGACCGTATTTCCGTTTTAAAGCAATTTGTGTTTCTATCAATTTATATGTTAATTACAGATTATTACATTCATTCATTGAAACGTAATTAAATGAATAAAATGTAAATAAACTTTGGACTGTAAAAAATGTAAAAAATCTAAATACATTTTTTTACTGAAATAAAATTTAAAAAGTACTATTCTCCATCTGTGTGTTCAGAATAGGTTTTGTCTTTCTGACACTGAATATAGGACACAATATCATGCATGTTCCAGAGAGATGAATCAGTCACTGTTACATAGAACGGCGTAGGAGTCGACGTGGGTGTAATGCACCGTGTTTGAAACGTAGACTGCAAAGACCGTAGCGATTCCGTTCTATGCACCTTTTCATTGAACAACCGTTATCGCCTAATACACGTGAAAACGCAAGTGGGAGTCGTACTTTCACGAATATATTAAACGGAAATTGGATATAATGAAAATAAACGAAATACCCATGGGAGTGAGTTAGAAAAAGAGACCTCATTTTATAAATATTCTTAAAATTCTTTTCGTAATTAATAGACATGAGAACAATAATCAACGAAAATTGTAGTCATAACGGGTAGAACGTGTGATAATATAAATGCAATCGTTTTGCAAACGACTTGAGAAAAAGTTTCCCCTATGATTTTCGTATACAATTTTATTTCACTAGTGCGAGAAGTGCTTACTACTCACACGCTCCGCTTCGCGTGCGAGAAATCGCACTTCTCGCACGGAGTTGCATAAAAGTAGTTGTTTCAACTCACGAAATTCGGGGTTGTATGGACCTAAGAAAAGTAACTACTTCTTGGATGTACCCAACTACTTTTTTTTCTCGGTTTATGTCTTTCTGTCTGCTCGTGTACACCACGATAGCGCATGACATATTGCACTTGCTTTCGTAACCGTGCGATGCTTGCGATCAACAGAGATACCTAACTGGATTGAATCGTCGTCGGGGCAAAATACGTCACGGCTAGTATAGAGTAGTACGCGCGCGAAAGCGTCGCGACGGAGCTTAGAGAGCTCCTGTTGCCGCAAGCGTCGTATTATGTCGACTTGGTGGTTGTTGCTGCTGCTGCTCGTGTCAAGTAAAGAGTAAAGAGGCTCGCTCGATACAACAACGATCCCCGCTTCCTCCCACTATAATATTACCCTTTGCCCAACACAACGTTCCGTCCGTTATTTATGGCTTCGTACAATGTGTAAGTACAGGTCGGCATACACTCCATTGACACACAAATACCGACAAGATCCGTACTCAGACATTGCGACATATATTTCATAGCGACCGTCGCTCTTCATCACCTTGAATCGTACTATCTGAACGTCAATACCAAACCATTCGATAGATAATTTATTATCCAGAATTAATTAATTATTTCTCTAAAGGTCATTGTAATAGATTCTTTTGTCAGAATAATGTTCTGGTAGATTTACCGCACTTATTATTACTTAAAGTCCAAAAATATTCGGATAGTGTAAGAAATGATAATATAAATGAGCTCTCGCTTCCAAAAGTACGATTACGTGTATACCGTGAGCGATATCGTGCGAAAGGGTCATGCGAAGCTGTGTTATATCGGCGGTTACGCGTTTCATCATTGCACACCGCTTGAGAAGCTATATCTATGGTTAAGGGAAGGTTGAACGACGGGGTCGTCGTGAAATTGCGATGAGTCTTGGTTTATCCGCTTACACTTGATTCATTTGCATTTTTATCTGTTGCTTTTTTTATTACGATTCTTTTTTTTTTCCATCGTAGCCTCAATCTCGCCTCTTTCGCTGTTGGCGAGCTGTCGTCATGGTTTATCTCTCTCGCTGGAGGTGAAGGCTTCGGGGTCACCGGAAGTAGCCCGCGCGTCGCTGAGACTTTCCCGCTAATATAATTGCGGACACTGTGGGGAGTCTCTCGCGTCGTCTTTGCGTGGGAGTGCGAGGGAGAAAACTGTATCATTCTTCTCCCTACTTATTGGCGCAAGCACGACGAATGTCGCGACGCGCCTATCCTAACGACGATCGCTAGCCCGCTCGATTTGTACTCGTTGAGCCGTTCTTCTCTCTGTAGTACGCGATATATACGACAGACTGACTCTCTCACACATGCGCGCGCGGTCGCGAGTCTGTATGCGCGGCGGACGGAGAGAGGGAGGGAGCACTGACCCCCAAGGTCGCTCTTACGCGGCTGCCGCACGTGCTGCCGAGAATTGACGTTGACCTCGCTATATAGAACGACTGTATATCCGCCCCACCCTCTCTGTATCTTTCTCTTCCCTCTTTACTTATTTGTCGCCGGTATATTTCAAGTTTTTTTTTTTTCTTCTCTTTTCATTTCCATCGATAATCTCTTGACGCATATTCGATCGTAAATCTTATCCATTTTTCGATTGGGATTTAACACATTTTGATTAGATGACACTGGCCGTCAAGTTGTGCAGAATTTATTATCGCATGTAGCGAACGATTAATTAAATAAATTCCAGCTTGAGTTAAATTACATTTTATTAACAAGTTTGATTTTTTTAAAAATTATCATGCTGTTAACATAACCTGAGAGTCCACTTTTTAAAAACATTATTCAATTAATTACAATAAATATAATAAAATAGTAACCGACCGTAGTAGACGCGCGGTCGGTGGGTTGCTTCGGCGGTCCCCAGATTCAAGCAGCATTGTTTGCTAAGCGGGAGGCAGTTTTTCTGATTTCCAAATGTATTCTAATACAGTAGAAACTCAGTGAAATTAAACCGGGTGGAGGTCAAAATGGTGAATGACCAAAATAGTGAATGGTTAAGATAGCGAATTTCGAAATTAGGAACGTCTGAATCTAGAATGGTCATTATTATGAAATTCGCTATTTCCACCTCCATCTTATTAAAATGCATTCAAAACAGCGAATGATAGAAATGGCGAATAACTGGAAAAGCGAATTCCATAATTATGGTCATTCTACATTTAGACGTTCCTTATTTTAAATTCGACAATATTTTAGCCATTTGGTATTTTGGTCTTTCGCTATTTTAAGCCCCACCCATAAAGTCTGTTTCGGCCAGGTTTTCCGCAGTTTCTCTGAGCCCTCGTGCAAATGCGATACAGTAGTGCATTAGAAAAAGTGGCTGCGAACAACACTTTAAAGGGGTTTCGAGGAATGAAATGGGGAATAAAAGGGAAGGGATAGTAAAAGTCAATTGGCGTACTTGAAAAATAACCAATTTTACAAATATTTTTTACAGTGCAGTAATTTATTGAGATGGATAAAAGAGAATTCGTTTTGTCAAGATCAATTTTTTTGCCGAGAGCGGAGAACTTACACTGCCCATCTATGTACACAGGTCTTTGCTCGTTCTGCCCTTCGCTCCCCCTTTTCATTTCCATCTTACGAGGCAGCGCGTGCTCTCGCGTTACTCCAGTTTTCTACTTCCGGCATCGCTTGGTGACTACACGTCTCCCGTATTTATTACTATTTTCTATATATATATATATATATATATACTATATGACCCCTAACTCGAGCACTCTGCGGATTCCCCTTGTTACGGATAGCGGCGGTCTTCGACGTGGCCATAATACTACTTTACCAGTCAGCTCTCTTTCTCTATTCCGACATATATATATATATATAGTTAACTCGGAGCTGCCTTCGCGTACGCACTATCTCGGCACGTGTGTCGCATTCGCTTTACCAAGGGCATCAAACGCGTGGGGTCACGCACGCCCGAGTATGCGAGGGTGATTCCATGTCACTCCCCCTAAAAACCTGTAACGTTGGATTTCCTCTAAACTATATTTAAACATGGAATACTAAAGAAATACTAGAGCAGAAAAATGTCATCTGTACAATACGATAATAAAACAATATTATAATTTTTTTTCATCACGGAAAACGCAATCGGGTGCAATAATCAATAATATTATCAACTCGTATTAATTTTGTTGATTTTTTCGAATAGAGTAATGGAGGTTTTTCGATTCAATAAATTATTTTCTGTGGATACGCTTATTTTTTTCCATCCCGGTTGTGAAAACTCAGGTGGACTAAAACACGTTTTGCAGAAACCTTGAACCACGCAGTCTTGACGCTCGCTTGATACTCTGTCGATCGATCCTAGAAGGTTAATGGGCAGAGAAGCACGGCTAGAATGGGTAGAGTTATTGATACGTTTTCTGCGATTGCATACGTGGGACGTCAGAGTTAAATACCCATCGATTTGCCCGACAAATGCTTAATCTAGTCGACTAACGATAGGCAATTTTTGTCCGGGCTGACGTGGGTGATTTGAAGCGATGACGACAACAGCCGTTTCTGTATCTCGCCATTTTTACGGTTTTGATGATTCGGGCTGATATTTTTTCTTCGCCTTTTAAAGCTTCATAATTTACCAACGCTAGTGGTCCATCTCAGTTACCAAAAAATGAAAACAAAATTAATAGATGGAAGTAAGGGAACGGTAAAAATAAAATAATGATAATAATTGTAATGACACCACATGATTATGCGAGCAATGCGGATAAAGAGAGTTGGAACAAGCAAACTGGAATTCCCGCTCTCCTTTTCTATTTTCCTTTCTCTTTCGCCGAACGCTGCGCCCTCTTTACGTACTATGCTGCGAAAACGCCTTAGAAAAAGATACACGCACTTTGTTCTTAATTCGATCGCATAACGCGTCGCTCTTACGTGTATTTCGATAGAAAGCTCCCGAACAAATGCTCAATGTCTTAAACGACTTTTGGTTGAATGCCAAATTCTTGCTGACTAAGGATTTCTCGATAGATTGCAATCATTGAGATTCTAGATAAGTAAACAGTTCTCCGGTTTTCTTGAATTTATCGTAAAGTTGATTGACTTTTGTGTCTTTGGGTATATTTAGAAGCGTGGCCCAAATTTCAGCGATATTTATTCATTTTCCATCTCACCCAATAAAAAGGATGTTTTCCGTGAGAAAATAATTCTTGCAAAAAAATGCCTCGTAGAGAAAATCATTTAGAGGTTGCTCAAGAACTTTGAAAATTCTCAAAACGGTCGCTCGACGACGATATACATTTTTAAATAAATTTCTTAAATCTTATTATGTTTTTTTCTCAGCTGCCGACCCTGATTTTCTCTTATTATCCAACGCTTACTGCATATCTAAAATGTTATGAAAATATTAACGCTGAAAATTTGAAAATATAGCCAAAATTTGGATCACCGTAATATTGAGTGTCTAAATAGCCAAAGGCTCATCTGTGAATATCGCTAGCAGGGCCTCACGTAGCTTAATTTGACATTGACGCCCACCAATAGATATGGGCGGGTTCGTAAAAACGCCTCTGTTCAGGAATACGATTTTGGCGAATCGAAATACATGCAGTCACGTGATGGTAGTCTTTTTGTTTTACGCACAAGCTCATTTTCACACATCTTTCTGTGTCTCATACAGTCCAATCGTACATAAGCGTTGAGAAATGTCTTCCGGTATTGTGGTGCCCACTCGATTCTGATAATAATTTCATTATCAGACCGAGGAAACCACGGCCATCCGCGAGGAAACCGCCAAACGGGGGAATTCTTATTTTCGCCCACGACCAAATAAATGATAGGTTGATTGGAGCATAGATTTGATAATATTTAGCGCGATGCATGAAGAAATAATGGGGAATAGATTTAATTTGTTAATGTTAATAAAATCAATATTTATGGTTGGTGAAAAATTTGTGTTACAGAAGAAGAAATAGATGTGGTCACGTTTGAGAAACCGTGCAGACCAGCAGTACTTCCGAACTACCCGAGTATAGTAGATCAACAGAATTTCCAATCGACGGTGAACACCGCTTTGCATGAAAAGCCGGAAAAGCCTGCGCCGCGACCCCGCGGCAGACCTCCATCCAATGGTACACCGAGGAAACGAAACGCTCCACCACCACAAGAACCCCCGCCGCCAAAACGTGCATGCCAGAGGAGAGTTACGAAAAACAGTCCACCAACACCAGCCGCGTCGCCGCTCAAGACTGCAGCGAGTACGTCGCGAAGCACCAGCTCGTCGGATAGTGAAACAGACTCGGAAAAGCGAAGTCTTCACAACAATATGGAACGCCAGAGGCGAATAGATCTGAGAAACTATTTCGAGGATCTCAGGCTTCTCGTTCCCGAAGTTGAGATCAAGGAGAAGGCAGCGAAAGTCACGATTCTGCGACAGGCGGCGATATACTGTGATATGCTGACGGAAATGGATCAGGTCGCTGAGGCGCGAGTTGCCGAAATGAAGAGAGAACAGGAGAGGCTAAGGGCTCGACTCTGTCAGCTCAGAAAAAGTTTAGCTATGACACGTTAAGTTTTTCACCCCCAATCGCGTTTTAATATTCGCGAATGATTTATCATTATTATACATAACACACACATTTTGACGATGTTATTAACAAATTGAATCATCGTCGCTGACGATGAGAACTTTCGCAAATCCGACAACGAGATTCATTATCACAAGTGATCAATGCGATCAACTAAGTGAAAAGTTCATTATTAAAAAAGCTCAATCGGGCGACGTCAATGACGACGACGAGCAGCGGATGCCGTTCGACGATACACACAATAACAAAGTCAACGATTATACTCTCAGCGCAAAAAATACGGTTACGTTATTGTGCTCCGGTAGCAACGAGAAACGAGAAACGAGAAGAGTAGGGGAGAGAGGAGAAAAGATAATAAGGGACGAGAGTAACGCCGAGAGTACGGCGATGTACGACATATTATGTATCAGTACGCTCGGGAGCTCCCAGTCCACGAGGACAGTGTGATGATGCATCGCGCGACGTGTAACGAGCCAGGAAATTTTGCGGGCCCGAGCGGCTCGTGCAAATCGCACAGCCGCTCTCAGACCGGTTTCGACCACGTTTTTTTAACATCACTTTGACCGCGTGCGTCACACACATGCGTGCACACATCTTCTTAGCTGTTGATGCGGCAATGTACATAGCGAAAAAAAATCGAAAGAAACATATATAAGGCTCCGATACTCGCTTTTTAATCTACACACAGACAAGTACACACACATACATACATAAGACTTTTTCGCTTTTTTTTTTTTGGCCGATTGGCCGCGCTGAATTAAGAACGGGTGTGGACTGCGAGAATAAGAGAGAGGACTTTTGAGGATGAGACTCTTCAAGAGGCGAAATGTTAAGCGTGTGCAAATTTACCCATATTATCAATATAATAAGCGTTTAAAAACCAATTGCGGGTCTATCACAACTAATTAACGTCTCACCTCATACGATTCTACAAATAAATGATATCTGTATACGAGTGTAACAGCGCGATATATAGCCTTTAATGGATTTTTAGTCACGCATAAGGCTACGTAACGATCGCGTTAAAGAGAGAATACTATTATGATGCTTCTAGGTTATTCTCGCTTGAATGAAACGCTACTGCGTCTTCCCCAGAGCCTGTGGAATCCATGGCGCTCGAGCTCGCAACGGGAAAACGGGAGAAACGTGCTCTACAACTTTGAGAGATATTCGAGCATTTATTTGCGTTTATTTATTTATTTTTTTATGATAATTAAGATGGATGAGTCGATGGCGATTGTCCATGATTACCTCGGAAATGAAGAGTTTTGTTGGCCTGATAAAAAAACCCGTCAACCAAGTCACAGTGAGTCGACTATATATTTTTTCTACACGACGAGAATCGCTGCTGGGACGCGAGAGCCGAATTCAACTTTAGCCAATTAAATAAAAGAGAATATTATGAAAGCAAGTCTATCAGTAAATAGATATATATTTCTACGATGACGAAAATCTAAATAGTAACGAATGGAGATTTTTAAAGAAATAATGTACGAATACGCTAAGATGAGAAACTCGGGTGAAAAACGTTTCATGGACAAGCCATCGCACTCTTCGTAATGTAGAATTTAGGATAAATCGCATTTACTCTCGAATCTATTGAAGCCAGAGGCTGAGACCGATTCTCCTGTTACTCATATTGATACATTTTTAGCGTTGTAGTCTAAGTAGTTTCTTCCGCGATTATCGAGTAAGCCATATGCGTTCTTTGCTCTAATCCGTTAATTCTTCCACCGTTAACTTCCACACCATGGATAGGTAGGCTCGTTTAGATAGGTTTGATATTTAAAAAATAGTTCGCTGTGCGACCGTCCACGATGTTCCACTCTTTATTTAAATAGTTTCATTTTTCCGATAATAAGCAACTGCAAACTTGGGAGATAGTATCGTTGGAGAAATCTTCTTTTCGTTTCCAAGTATTTCGATAATACGAAAGAACTTAGGTTCAGGGAATGTCGTTTCTTCGAAAAAGGCAAAAACTAGAGGAAATAATTAAAAGCGCAAGTAAAAATATGATTTACTCTCGCAATTCTTTTCCTTCTGTCGGTGTGTGTAGGTTTTTAAATTTTCCTTAGTTTATCGTTGCGTGGCAAACCGGAAGCTCAGCTCGTATGGACGAGCGGCGATTGCAAGTGCAACTAGCGGCGATGCTTCGACACACCGGATGCCCGAGTCGCGAATATATCCCTAGGGTGGATCGTTGCGTTCGCGCTTGCACCAGCTTGACGCGTTACATTCGCCTCTTAAATCCCCTTCTATCTCTAGATGACATTTTATTCGTATATAAATAGTGTACATAGCATACGTTTCTACTCGTACATAATATACACACATATATATATATGGGTTATAGAATAAGTATATATATGTTGTATGTGTATATATATTTAAATATATATATGTACATATAGAATATATATTTTAAAAAAGTAAAAAAAAAAACAATTGAAGGTACGAAAGTGACTAATTATTGATGATTTACGAAGGTTTACGATAGTGATGATGATTATTGAACGATGAAGAATGAAAAAAATAATGAAAGGCTGGGTAGCGTGATAGTAATCTTATTATTGTTATATCATTTTAGTTATCGTACCATTGCTTTGATTATTCTTGATACGACATTATTATTAATATTATCTCTATTGTTTATTACTATTATTATTATTTCTCAATCGAACGGTTGACAATTGAATACGAGAATAACCACACGTGAACGAGGAATAACCGTAGATGCTAGTTTATTATTATTATTGATTTATAAAAATTATTAGAACCTCTTATTGGTTGCTTTATTGATTATTATTATTATTATAGTAGATGATGATGTTAAAAAAACGATGTTGAGGTGGTAAGCCCGTGTGGTGCCCGAGCGAGAGAGTCACGAGCTAAAAAAATAAAGAAAAAAAAAAAAAAAAATAAGAACTTCGAGTTTGGAATGGAGGAATAAAACTTGAAGGGAAGTGGAGACATAATGTGTTCATTACATTTGTAGGTAACAGTATTCGCTTATACATACTTTAACATGTCGAGTTCGAGGCAAAAGGGAGAGGGAGGGAGAAACGGTAGGAAGAGAACGGCGGAGAAAAAATAAAATAAAAAAAGAAGGAGTAGCGTGTGCTTAGGGCGAGGAGTAAGAAAAGAGAGTGGTGGAAAATACAATAGCGATGCAGGCAAACAGGAAACTCCGGGTACTCGTACAATAGAGTAGCGGAAAGACCGGTGAATAATAACAAGTCGAGAAAGGGAGATAAAGAAAAGTGAGAAAGAGAGAGAGAGAGAGAAATAAAAAAAAGGAAACTTGCAAAGGTCTCCAGCTAAACCTGAGAGAGGAGACACACGAAAAGAGAGTGAGAGTGGGCGAGTCGTTTACACGAGAAGCGAATGAACGAAGGTGTACGCAAATCGAGTGCTGCACCGGTAATGCGTTGACAGGAAATCATAACTCGAGGGTTTTATTTCCTTTTTGTTTTATTACATCGAATAATGCCTAAGAGCACCCAGGCTCTTATAAGAGTAATTGACGGTGGGGTCTTTGTAAGTGCCTCTTGATTTTGATTGTGAAAAGAAAACTTGTGACACTTGAAAATTTCGATAACCATTGCAAGTTTATATGTCGAAAATTGGCCCAAAATATTTGATGTTCTGTAAAATAGACTTTCTTTTCTTCTGATTTTGCTAATCAACGTTCACTCTACTACATTTGCGAACCGCTCGCCCCTTTTCTTCTTTACATACAACTTCATCGAAATTTTTGATTTTTATATGAATATTGCGAAAAAAACTTTCGAAATTTCGAAAGCTGACAGAGAATTGTGTGATGTTCTCTTTCACTCGACACAGATATTTTTCGTTATAATTTTTGGCCGAACTCCCATTTTTTTTGTGCAGCTAGATGCTGATATTTGATTTTTTGTTTATTTCTATCGTAACAGACTCTGAAGACTCTCTCGATCGCGGTCTGCCTTTTAACCTGTGGATTTTATAGCGATTTTTACACTTTGGAACATGAAACTAATAGATAGAAGAGGATAAAAACGATAACAAATTATACTGGACGTGAAACGCGATCAACGTTAGGTGGAAGTGAAGAAGGAGAGTTTTATCTCAGGAAATCATAATTTTTTTTTTAAACAATCCCAAAAACTTGAGGCGGGAGCCGGGGCGCCGTCGCCATCTTTAAAGAGTGCAAACGTACCTGTTAGCCACATAGACATTAAAATAATAATAACAATATTAAATGTAATAATAATAATAGTTAACAGTAGAATATGCGAGGAGCATTTTTATGTAAGTTTATATATATTTTTGTTTAAGAAGATGCGCTGGGTCTAGCGTTTACCCCGGCTATAACGGTTTATTCTTCGCAAAAGTTATTCCTTTTTTTTTGTTTTCGAGTTATATCTCATTCGTGCTTTAGTGATTTAGAAAATTAATAATAATTTTAGTTTTTTTCTTTTCCAAAGTGTGGTTTATTTCGTTTCGCGATTTAAAAAAAAACGATAGCTTAGGCATATTTAGACGAATAAAATATTTGAGAATTCGCTGAACAGTTTTCTGGTTTTAGTTTCCATTTATCCTTTGTTATGTGCTACGAACGTGACGAACTTTAAATTGGACGATAACCAATCTTCGTCACGTTGGTCGAGGCTTTTGGTGGATGACGATTGTCAAACGCTGTGCGCTAGCTAACGTGTATGAATGAAACAATAACGATAATTATAATAGTCTCTATGAGTAATGAATAACGAATGCTTGAAGTTTTTTCACACCAAGACACGACATACACGAAAAGAAAAATGAACAAGTTGATACGCAAATTTTCACACATAATGTTAGGTTTTTTATTCAGAGAGAGAAGCAAATATTTTTTATTTACCCCGATTTATTTTTATACGTTGTAAAGAGAGAAAGAAAAACAAATGGAAACACAAAAGCTAACGAAGCCTGTTGATGAACGAGCTAAACGCGTAAGCGATTTTTCATAGTAACGAAATGAAGAATTGATGAAAAAATAATAAAAATAGTTCTGCGACCGAGTGTTCGCGATTTATGCGAATGATATGAAACTAAAATAAACAATTTATACAATAATTAATAACAGAGAAGAAGACGGTATGATACGGGAATCCGAAGAAAAAAACCGAACTGCGATAAAAATAGACGTATAGAATCTCTTATTTTTTCAAGAAAATCATTTCAGAAAAGGGTGAATACAAAAAAATCCGTGACGTTCGTCCTTTTTTCGAACAAGCCACTTTGTTGGGCTTTTTCGTTGGGATGAAGAAAAACGAAAATACGTACCGTTGAGACTTAGCCGCTTTAAAGGGAGGTTGAGGTTGACCGGGGATTTTAAATCCATACAGGAGTTTAAATAATGTTAATATACAAAACGAACCAATGACATTTTTAAATCATTGACGACATCCCTTTGTTCCTCTGTTCCGCGAGAGCACTTCCGGTCCAACAGTCTTTACTGTGTTGTACCGTTAAAAAAATTATATAACGCCCCGGCAATTTCAACCGACCACGATCCACTGTACCTACTCAAAAGAAGCAATCGAGGATTGACCGAAGTTACAAAAAAAAAACCCCCCCCTTTATTCCAAAAGGTGCCGTGTTGCCCGCAAGGCTGATGATTTTTTTAAGGCCGTGAGGCCCTCCGCCTGGTTCCACACTACAAAAACATGCTAAATTAACTCTATATTCGAAGCGAAATAAACATAGAGAGATACTAACAAGATATGAATCCTGGCATACTAAGCAAAACGACACAGGATTATATATATTATATATGACGACGATGGTGGGGAAGTTAATATTTGTACGCTGCAACGTTCATAAAAAAATAAAGGTTAGAAGTAATATTTGTACATCTATATTTGCGAATTTATACTCTTCGCCTCCCGCCCCTCCATCGGCCCAATTGTAGTAATATACACTATTCTTCTTTCGTTTTTTTTTGCATAGAATGAAAGAATTACAAGATTGTGTAGAAGTACCGAAAATGTTGCGGAATGAGATGAGCGAGATTTAATAAAAATGAAGAATAAAGAAAACTACAACGGTCTATGAATATATATATATATATATATGTGTATATATATATATATATGCTGTAAGGAGATTGCGTGAGTGCCAAGATATATATGAGAGAGCGAATGAATTATAGCTATTATATAGGTAACTAAATAGTTAATAAATTGAGAGTGCTGGAACAGGGATGTGCGAGGGCGATGCCGAAATAATTTTTGTTGTACTTAAACACTACCGTTGTTACTGTTTCACCGGGATTACTGACGGTACCAAAAATCGCTTGTGCGATTCATTTCTTGCTTCAATAAGAAAACAAGAAATAACGATAGAGCAACCGCAAGGGTGGAGTTAAAGGGAGAGAGAGAAAGAGAAAGTATAAAAGAAGACGCTGGAAAAGTCAGTCATCCAGGTGAAACAGGTCATGGCTCCGCATTTCTCGGTCGAGTCGCATCCAAGGGAAACCGGAAGTGGGCGTAATTCGTCGGCCGGCTCCCGACGATGCCACTTTGCAAACTATATATACAAACTCAAAAACACGTGTATATATATATATATATACATATATATGTATATATATACATGTTGCGAAGAGAAAGAAAATGGTCGAGAGAAAAAAAAAATAGCGACCAATGCAAAATTTTTGATGATATGTTTCTTTTTTTTTTTAAGGAATATTATGAGAAAAAAGGGAAGGGTGCGAAAGTTCCTTGACATTTATATTACAAATTATCTTATATTAATAAAACACTGTAATACCTAAAGAATATATATGTCTAAGAGTTTATTTATTTGTCCTCTCCAAAATCCTTCATCGCTGCTCTATTTTGAGTACAATAAATTTGCATTATCTCTTGAGCTTGAGTTGTCGGTTAAACCAAAACTTTGTTGACACATTGAATTAGTTGGTGGCCGAGCCTTTATTAGATGCTCGTCCAACCAATCAGTCGTTAGCCCGATGAGTGAGCGTCTAGAAAATCGATATTGACATTCAACTTCCAGCTTCTAATAACGTTCAACTTCATAGCGAGTCAGATGCGCAGTCAATGGCACAGACTTCCTGTGGAATAGTTTATCCCGTTGTTGCGTCAATACCTTTTTTTTCCGACTGGTTTTCGGAGCGCCGATTAGGTTGTTAAATGAGAGAATTATGGAAAACTAGAAGAACACTCTATACGCACGATCACAAACGTCTTTACGATCGTAGAAAACGATATTACATCGGACAAATCTTCCGAGATTAAAAAACAAAACAAAAAGAATGCCGTGAACGATATTTATGAGTTATTATTGGTATTTGTTTATTGCGTATACAAGGTAAGTAACCTATTACACCTTGTGATACAAACGTATTAAACTTATTTATTCTATACTTAATTCTAGATAAAATACATGTTTTTTTTTCCATTCACCCATAGCAAATGCGCGTAGTTTGCTAAATCCTTGAATGAACAAGAAGACGTTCCGCGCGTTTTTGGCGTTTTGCACTTTGAGTACATCTGGGAATATAGGACTATTTAGAAGTTGCTTTCGTAGCGGCGCGTAGATAGGACAGTTACAAATAATATGTTGTAGCATTTCCGATTCTCCTAGATTACATACAGGAAAAATCGTCTCTTTTTCAATTTTCTACGTAATCCTTTATATTGTAAAATACAAAACCTTTCTGCCGGCTAAAGGGCACTGCTCGTGAATACGCTAGAGGTTGATTTTCCAGGAGGTACTTCTGACATTCGCCCGAATTCAGATCCGTGATTAATTTGTACCGTGGGTTGTACGTTGACTCTCGGGCTCTTTTTTTGTCGCTTTCTAGTCTTACATCTGTTATTTTCTTTAGAATATGGCTTAGTGAGTCTATGATTGTATCTCTTGAAGGAATTATAGCTAGATTCCCATAGCCGTGTTCCCCCAAAATTGATATAAGTTATTATTGTCTAGACAATTATATAATAAAAATAATAAAAATAGTCTCTGGAATAAAATCCAATCACCTGAAACTTCGCTTATAAAACAAACAACGATTGAGACATTGAACAGATTGAATTTGTGATACGCAGATCAATAGACTACGTCGCTGCTTAAAAAATCCAATGGAAAATATTCCGAGTTCAAGTATGAACGAAAAAGATGATAAGCTATCGGACTTTTAACTCTATCGCATTCTATCGGTCTCGTCATAACTACTGTATGTCCCACCAGCTAGCGTGAGAAAGCGATAAGGCTCGGAAGGAAACCAGTGATAAGGACCTGTATCAATAGCATTGCTGTTAGTCTTTTCTTTTTTTCTATGCCAGATATTTTCGTACAACAGTCTTGCCTAATCGCCAGAGAGGAATACCGCTTCCCTCGAGACTCATCTAGTTAGTATACTAACATGGTTGTCAATGATTTGCTTCCTCATAAAGAATGATTTGTTTTCATGTGAAAATATTTTTTCGAATTTTTTATGTCACACGCAGAATGATCCACGACATCGAAAAAAGTTGTTTACAACAACTGAAGAACCATAAATTGATTAAATCAAGACATGGCTCATAGTGATGTGTATAAACAGCCCGTTTTTGAAAGCTGCAATTTTATTCTGGAATGTATGCAGGAATGTATAATTTATACGTCTTAGATTTTTTTCTGAATAAGTACGTGGGTGTCTAAGTTTGGAGAAATGGCGAGTGGTATAACTTCGCAAATTGCTTCTTCATTAATGTTTGCTTTTTACGAAGCTTCTTTTATGAGAAAATCAAAAACAATACCCGTGCTTCCTGATAGAGCCTGATAGAAGTAGCTTTGTAGAAAGCAAAAATTAATAAGAAGGCGATTTGTAAAATTCTACTTTGCAGCTTTTTTTTCTCTTTAGTGTAGCTAAACAGAAATAAATTATAAAAAATCCAAATATTTAATTTGATAGAAAATAATTTCCGTAAACTTATTCTTGGAGAAGTGAAAAATAATTGATAACTCTGCAGTGTAACTATTTTATGTATTATAGAAAATAAATTTTCTTAGTATTCTGAATAGCGGTGTATTTTGCTTTCCCATCGAGGAAGCTTTTTTTTCGTAAAAAATAAATTTTTCGGGATTTTTATGTCAGAATACTCAGAATGGTGTAAAACGTCGAGAAAATTAGTTTGTACGGAATGTCTGTATGAATGAGAGTACACTGACAGAAAAATATGGTAATTTTAAAAATAATATAGTTGGACTGACGATAATCTAACTATAAACTATAATTCCCAGGAGGAACGTCTATATTTTATGGTTATACCAAATATAAGAAAATAGTTGGATCAACCAAATATAATTCCCAGGAGGAACGTCTATATTTTATGGTTATACCAAATATAAGAAAATAGTTGGATCAACCAAATATAATTCCCAGGAGGAACGTCTATATTTTATGATTATAGCAAATATAATTAAAGTAGTAATTATTAAAATGATAATAGTTCCAAAGACTATCCTAATAGTTTCAAATATGCCGTTTTGTTGCACATACGATTTCAACGTTTGTTTCCAATAACCTTACAAGTATCGTTTATTGAACCATATTATCATCGCTTCAACTATAAAACATTGTAAGCCTTTCTATATTCGTTTTACCATGTGAAATCATTAAATAAACGATAAAAGATTTTATTTTTTAATTTTTTTTGTTTTCAAAAATGTGTGCGAAATATCAAATTTTGGATATGTGTTCGGCATAAAACCATCTACTACACTCAAGATTTTTTTCCAAAACGAATATCCAAAATTTGTTACAGTCTGCGCATTTTTCAAAAGAAAAAAAAAATCAAAGTCAAAATAAAGAAAAAAAAACTGAAAAAATTCGTATGCATTCAAAACAATTAACATATCATTTTCATTAGAAAAAAAGTTAGGTTGACTGATTGTTTGTTGAACAATTGTTTTTTTCACCAATTTGTTAATAACATTTTGGGATTATTATTATGCGAAATCAATATTTTCAGCACGTTTTATATACATTATTTTTTTCCGATTTTTATCCCATCGGGAAGTGATCGAAATTGTCTCTGAAACTCACTGTTGGCGGGGCTGTACGTATGATACATCCTTAAACAAGGCTGCGAAGTAGAACTCAGCAAATTGCTTCCTCATTATTGTTGGATTTTTCAAAGCTTCCTTTATGAAGCAGCCAAAACAAGATTAACATACTTCCTCATACAGGTAGACTTGTAAAAATCCAACAACAATGAGGGAGCAACTTGCAAAGTTCTATCTTTTCCCCAGTCTCAAGCGCTAAAGCTAAAATTCTTCGTAGAGTACTCTAAATGATAGTATTAATACAGTCACGAAATAATTTGGAAAAGGATACAACTATTTTTAATCTAAATGCCTAACTCAATTCCCGCGACGCTAGTTGAATGAATAACTGTAATCTAAAATATCGTGGCGAAAAACGCGTCGACGTCATCTATCAATCGTCTGTTAGCCTCTGCCTGTCTAGAAGGAGAATCACGTGGACGTTATAGGCGCCACACGCTTCGTCACGGCAACCTATATAGTCATCTAATCTCATGGCACAAGCATGTAGTAGTAGTGTATACTCGTACATAGAGCCATGCGAGGCATGTAAATGCCTAGATCGAGTGTGCACACGTTGAATAGCTGAATAGTAGGAAGGAAGCGGGGAAACAGCGGAGGGTGTTGCGCATCCGCAACACTATTATAGACTCTTCGCGTCTATTGGCGGGGCGAAGTTGCAGCGTTACAATGATTCGTCGTCGGAACATTGCAATTTCCCCGAATTCCATCAACGATTACAATCAGTACACGCGCTAAATGCAGTGTTGTAACTTTTAAATCGAGACTGGGCGTTTCCCAAACCGTACGTTAGCGATGAACAAGCTCGAAATCGCGCGATAGCGAGTATTGAAAAGCAGGTTAGATTTCCTCGGACTTTGAACGCGATATCGAATCGCGAACGGCGTCAAGCCGATGCTAATAACTCACGGGCGCATAAATATGCATGCTTTTTATTCCGCGAACGATCCTCCGTTCTCATTAACTCATTTAGCGGCGGCAAAAGCGCTTTGCGCTAATTTGCCCTCATTCAGAAGGAGACGACAATTAAAGTTTTACAAAATCGGCCGTAAATTGAGATTACACTCACAGACAGCATAGGCGGCTTTACGATTTGATGGCGGGGCGATTGAGTCGCTTTGAAGCATTTTCCGGTACGTAATGCACAGCCGGTAGGTGCAGCGTGTGATGCAATAGAGAGAAAGAAAGAAAGAGTGGCGAGTGCGGTTTAGCGGAGGGAACGCATGAATTGCCATCTGGCTGGTAGGCTCGGAGCATCGGCGCATGCGCACAAACCCGCAGTTTCCTGTCAGTAATGGTGGACAGTGCCGAGATGATGATGCCGCGAGTGCCGATTCTAGTGATTCTCGGTGCAACGGGCTCGGGAAAATCCCGTTTGGGTATTGAGTTAGCTCAACGATTTTTCGGTGAAGTGATATCGGCCGATAGTATGCAGGTGAGTCGTGACCAAAACGGGGCTTCGATAACCCAACGAAATTTGCTCGTACAGCGACTGTCGTACGTATATGTATACACGGTATATACTGCGCCGTAGTGAACCGAGCCTCGTGCTCGCCGTCAAGGTTAAACCCGTGAAAGTGTCGAAAAGGCTTTGATATTTTAACGACGTTCGACGATTGCTCCTAGTGCTTGGCATTGTTTATCGAGCCTCTCAAGCACCCACCTGTATCTCTTATTTTACCAAACTGACTAAGAAGACTAAGCGCAGCCCCAGTCGTCGAAAACTCCTCAGCCACTTGTCGTCTGCAAGCACCAGCGACGGCAGCGCTGTCGTTGGCAAACGTACACGTAACCTCACACACTCAAGCCTCTCTGTACGCTATTGAGGACACACTGCTTCTTCATCATAAACAACCCACGTGGTAGGCTCTACTCTCGCAGTCAATAACTAACGTGCGGTCCCTCCGACACTGCCGCTCCTGCTAATAGATTCCCCAAGCGTATTATAATTAAGTGTCATTCGCGAGCCAACTCACGATCTTCAAATTTTGAAATAACCTGGGTCTTCGACCGAACCACGTGGCAGCTAGACGATCTAAACATTATTGATACACCAGCAACTGGCATGCAAAGAGACTATCGCACGGATTATAGATAACTTGTTCACTGTTGAAAAAATTTTTGTTATAAAATTAATACAAAATCGTTGGAAATTTTTTTTGCAGACGGTATATTTAATTTAATATACGAATATTTATTAATGTACAGACAAAAATGTTGCAAAATTCCTATTTTGAATATGTCTATGTCTACGACATTTGTTTTGATATTCAATTACCTCGGAGATTGAATTCCATAAACATTTTTATGTTGAATTTTCATATTCATTTATTTCATTCCATTGGACGGGACAAGCCCTTGAAAAGTTATGAGCGGTATATCACAATCCAAACACATATGAAAATTCAAAAATTACTTTAAAACGATTAAAGACGGTTGGACGGGACAAGCCCTTGAAAAGTTATAAGCTGTATATCACAATCCAAGCACATATGAAAATTCAAAAATTACTTTAAAACGATTACTTCGAAACGATTAAAGACTTCAAAACGATTACTTTCAAACGATTAATAGAAATATCAATTAAGCATTATTTTTTCAGATAAATTATGTTATCAGCAATTGTTTGGTATTTGGGACAGTTTTTGAGATTGGTTTTCGCGACGGTAAATTTTTCGCCGACACCGGGATTTGAACCTAGGACTTAATGAATTAGTGATTTTGGGTATCGAAATGGCATAAGAGGTGTACAACCATTATTCTTTTAAGCGTACTTACAATTGACATAAAGAAATATCCAATTTATTGCAATCACAGCGTGAATTGGTTTGGGGGTATTGTCAAGTAAACATAATTTTTGGATGATCGGAATCTTTTTCTCAGGAATAGAGGCTCGCGTATCCGGATTTTCGAAAAATTTATATCCACATACCTGCGGAGGTCTAGCCTCCAACTTTAACTTTCCGCAGTAGGAGTGCGCCAAACTCAAGTGTTTTCGATAAAATCGATCTTGGGAATGTCGAGTAACTAAGCAGGAGTCGATGTAGAGTGATAAGTATTAGCGATCTAGTGCAGGATTTTTTGTTATTAAGAGATGTGTATTAAATTTGAAATCAGTTAGTAAAATTCCAAAAATGTATGTTGATATTCATGCTCATAGTTTAGTAATGGTTGATTTAGAAACCATGTGTTGCAATTTTCCGTCACCGGATTAGTAATATTCATACACGCATACTAAATTTACTATGCAACTATTATTTTGGTAACTTTGATCTTCCATTTCATGTGACAATGTATTTTGAATTTCATATTGGGCATTAAAATTGCAATAATTCGTATTGATTTTCATGTAGTAATCCAGCTATTATTGATTTAATGATCATGTGTTGTAATTTTCTATTGTCGGATTATCAAAATTTATTGATTTGTATTAAATTTAATATGGAAACATATTAATTTCGATTTTCTATACTGAGTTTTACAAAATTCATATACATTTCTATCGTAAAAATGCAAACTTTTTGTACAGTGAATTGATATACAGTACAACTCCTCCGGAAAATTACCTTCGCAATAACACATCAACTTAACGACGAGGGGTGCGATTTAAAAATAATTAATCATTTCATATTAATGTTTTTCATCCTCTTAGACTCCTTTTAAAACTTCTCTAAAACAGCTCTTGGAATATAACATACAAAAATAGCAGCTTGGGACAATTTCCACATGAGATCCCTTCGAAGATCAGGTTACGAATTTATTCTCATGGCGTGGCTACTGGCTTTTACCATATCCCTTAGTATTTACGACATGTATATGCGTTTCACGATTGCTTCGAAGATCTTTCGTTGGCTTACGAGGCTATTCGAATATACCGTGGATTTATGTAGGAAATTACTTGTTTTCTGTAGTTTTCGTCGACCATTTTAGTTTAAGTTAATCCAACCTTATTTTAAATGAAAATCGATTATAATTGTTCTCTAAAAGAATATGAAAATTTAAAAATTCTTAAAGTCAAATGAATTAATACTACTTTTCAACACTAGGGCGAAAAACCTTCGAGTTGCGAAGTGTTAAACGAAACTTTACAGTGTGACTTTCTGAACTGACTACTGAAAATATTGTTTTGAAAAAATCTAATACCAAATCATTCAGTTCATGAATTGTTATATTCCAAGAGTTATTCTTACAGCTATGAAATTTCAATATCGAATGTTTATCTGTAACCTAATAATTTCATTGAAGTGGGTATCGAGTAGACCGTCGAAGAACGTGGCGGGTCATCAAAATTGCGGATAGTCGTCAAACAGGTTTGAACGACGATGGAATTAAGGTTTATTATTTTGAATATAATTTTGATCTAAAGTTTGATAGGATTAGAGTTCCAGTGCTTAATGACAGGAAAAAATCCCAACAAAAAAACGTCGTTCACCGAAGATACAATAAATAATTATAACAATAAATAACCATAACTACAAAAACCCGTTTGTTAAAATGGAACATTATAACAAAACCATCACTGAATGTATTTTTAAACAATCAGTCGTTTAATTTCAGTTTTTTAATTACCTAAAGATTCGTTAACCTTTTTAATTCTTCACAGAGGAAACTTTGTTTTCATGTAACTTTTTTTTGCATATTATCGTGTCAGTATACGCAAAATGTCAAGTGCAGCAGTTGTTTCATCGTTCAATGTTGCAATTTTTGACTAAATACATGCATCCATTTTGATTTTATATCATTTTTAATTATTCGAAAAAAGGGCGTGGTCGAAATAACCAAATAACGAAATAAAAAAGTGAATTCACAACATGTTTATTTATCTAATTAAAACAAGGATGTAAAGTAGAAATTCACATTGCTTCTTCATTATTTTCGCGTTTTACAAACTTTCCTTTATGAGGAAGCTAAAATTGATTAACATACTTTCTCAAAGAGATAGACTTGCAAAAATCCCACAATAATAAGGAAGCCATGTGTAAGGTTTTACTGTGCATCCTCGTTTTGAATCGAATATCCTGATGACTTTTTTATGAATTCACAAAATTATCTTCCCCTGCGCAGGAACGACGAACCGACTTAGTTTCAAATCCACGTGAAGAAAACGTTAACATTTTCAGTTCCTCCTGCGGATACCGAGCGTACATTATAAATTTGTGGATAGTCGCGGTATTTCGGGGATATGCTTACAGTTGAGAGTCGCCGAGGGAAAGAGGTGGGAAACTATAGTGTATCACAATGTCTCTAGCCTCGAACTGTGCTCGTTTTCCGTTAGTATATTACCGAGCCACGTGCGGACTCCTACGCACGCCTTGTGCCAAAAAAAGATGACGATGCGAGGGAGCCCGGAAAATCGAGAACATCTCTCGAGCGTAGCTCTAACATTGTGCCAACTACAGGGCATGACTTGCTCCAGTTCTTGAATCCACACGCTGCTATGTCACTGCCAAAGTCGGCATCGTCGCTAGCAAGATCTTTGAGCTAGTTGCCTAGGGGCTCAATTACAATAATTCATCACCTGAGCTGTCGCGTTTGCTGCTTAATTGCCAACGGCCAATCGCGACAATCATCGACACTCTCCTTCGACATCTGCACCAAGAGAAAAAATTTCATTGATTCACGGCAATCTTCGCCAATGGAACGAAACACTTGAATTTTAATACTATATTTTCATTGAATGATCCCAAACTCAATAAAAATCGGTGAAATTGAATCAATACACCCAGAACATGGGTCTGATGAGTTTATTTGAATTAATTGTAGGGTGTATTTCGAATGGATACAATTTTATTTCAATCAAATAGAGTCTATTTCGGTTAAATAAAATTCTATTAGGCCGGCCATGAAATAAATTGATTATTGAATGGCTGGTCTAAGAGGATTTCATTAAATCGAAATAGATTCTCTTTGATCTAAATAAAATTTTATTCGTTCAAAATAGACCGTTTGATAAAAATGAAATTTTATTAATCCCAAATATTCCTCAGAATTGATTCAAATATACACTTCAGACCGATTTCTTTGGACCTCATTCAAGCTGGAACCGCCATATGATAAAACCGACCTTAAACCTAGTTAATAATTAAGGGCTATTTATATAATACGTATTAGTAATTGGTACGTAATACCAATAATAACGAAGGCTAATTTAATGTCCTATTCCCCAATTTAATGCTCTTTTTTTTTTTAACCATTCGGCGGTGTCAGCTTGAAATCGAATTGGAACCGCCATTATGGGTTATTGACCGGACCGGAAACAAAACTGTAAAAAAACTGAGGCTATAATCACAGGCTCTTTAAAGGCTTTTGAATAAAATAGGGATCAATCAAATCTATAATCCCAATCGCGAGATATCAATTTTTGGAAGAAACTCAGATTATACTAATAACAGAATCCGAAAACTATCCAAGATTGGATAAAAGGCGTACTACATCCTATCCCATATGCAACATCTTGCATAGCTTACGGATGCTATCTATCTAAATGAAATTTAGTGTCCTGTTCCGTATCTTTAGGTCGGGCAGTTGCCCATTCGCTATAATTCCACTAGTATGAGGGGTAGTTTTCAATCGCGGGGGTGCAGCGGTAAATTCCATTATACTAGAACTTGAGAGCCTTTAATGCAAGGATAATTTTAAGGCCTTTTTTGTGTCCGCGGGGCAGGCGGTTGTCGATGTGCTGTAAGTTCACTAGTATAAGGGGTGGTTTCCAATCGTGGGGCTGCAGCGGTAAATTCCATTATGCTATAACTTAAGAGCATTTAATTCGAGGATAATTTTGAGGCCTGTTTCGTGTCCGTAGGCCAGACGGTTGTCGATGTGCTGTATGTCCACTAGTATCGGGGGCGGTTTTCAATCGTGGGGGTGCAGCGGTAAATTTTGATTATACTAGAACTTGAGAGGTTCTAATTCAAGGATAATTTTGAGACCTGTTTCATGTCCGTAGGCCATGCGGTTGTCAATGTGCTGTATGTCCGCTAGTTTAAGGGGTAGTTTCCAATTGCGGGGATGCAGCGGTAAATTTCATTGTACTAGAACTTAAGAGCCTTTAATTCAAAGATAATTTTGAGACCTGTTTCGTGTTCGTGGGCAAGGCGGTTGTCGATGTGCTATTTGTCCGCTAATCTAAGGGGTAGTTTTCACTTGCGAGGGTGCAGCGGTAAATTCTATTATACTAGAACTTAAGATCCTTTAATTCAAGGATAATTTTGAGACCTGTTTCGTGTCCGTCGGCCATGCGGTTGTCAATGTGCTGTATGTCCGCTAGTTTAAGGGGTAGTTTCCAATTGCGGGGGTGCAGCGGTAAATTTCATTGTACTAGAACTTGAGAGCCTTTAATTTTCGGATAATTTTGAGACCTTTTTCGTGTTCTTAGGCCAGACGGTTGTCGATGTTATATGTCCGCTAGTATAAGGGATGGTTTTCAATGGCGGGGCCGCAGCGGTAAACAAAGCACGAAATATTTAGTGCTTTGTTTCATTAATGATCGAAGTAAGGCATGAGCATCATCGGTATATTGTTCAGAGTTCACGTGCCTGTGTTCGGACGTGACGGTCCTTGAATTCGAAATAGTTCCGCGAATATTCCGGGCCAAACGCCACACCGTACTCGTGATTCGCATGATAATATTATTTCATTGCTGTATATACTTAGCAAGAATAGGATACATTGCTAGGAGATCCTTTTACAAGCGTTCTAATTTTAAAGTCCCAAAATTGTGTCTAACAGCTTTCAATCTTCAATTCTTGAAATCCAGGTCATAAAAAGCAACTTTGAAAATAAGACATTTTTACGAAGATAAATGTCGTCTTGGTAGGTACCTAGTTTTTTGTACAAATGTTGAACCCTACTACAAAGCCCGTTTAAGGTTGTCCTTTCGCAGTAGCTAGTCAAATCAGTGCGAAACTTTTAATCGCGTTTCTACACATTTCTATAGTTCCGCCGACTCTTCTAAAGCATGACTTCCTCACCAAGAATATGGATATATTAAGTAATATATTACTTAATATTTTAATAATTAATTAATAATTTTAAATGAAATGACCTTGTCGCAAAATCCAAATGTCGGAAGAGGATGTTGTCGTCGAGTTTTGTATTTGGGAAAAAAAAAACCATAATATCAGTCCTATTATAACAAGCTAAATAGCTTATTTTATTCGCTGAATGATACTTCATCACTTGACCGGACAAATTCTTTATAAGTATTGGGTATTCAAAAGTGACAAACATGTGTACATATTATGATAGGTCAGGGTAAATAAAAAAATTGCTATTGGCGTGACGCACGACTTTCTCATCACGATTGTTACTGGCATCACGTTAGTGTCGCCAAGTTAGTTTGCGAAGTTAACTTGCAAAGTGCGTATGTGAGAATGATATTAGAAACTGAGTGATGCAGAATTGAAATGAAGAATTTCTTAATTAGTTGTATGAATTTTCTAAATCAAATCCATTATTTTATTCGTGGACTATTATTTAGTTTTTATAACCTTTTTTTTTTTGTATAATTTTATAAAGCGTTGTACTTTTTTTTAGTCGTTATTCATAATTCATACTTTATAATATAGGAATCGTAATTCGTCATGAAACAGAATTACAGAAATGTTGATATTTTAAAATAATAGTAACAATTACCTTAAAATACTCTTTTCATTTAGAATTACTGGCGGGAAATTTTCATCGTGAATATACTGGAGTATACTTACGAACTGTACGAATAGAAATATAAGGAATTTCGTACATTATTTGCAATCTACGTTGCTCGCTCTAATCTGTTACGATCGCGTTTTCAAATTCAAAGTCAAGTTCCGGACCCGCTCCGAGAGTTAAGTGGCCCACGCGAGTACGTTAGCACCTACTCTTCACATCTGTTTTTCTTATTATCGGCGACACTGCGATAGTTGGACACGTTGAATTAACATTTTAGTTATTTGTAGACCAAAAGTTTCGAAGCTTATGGTGTATTTAAGGCCTCAGCAGTATTAGTAGATTTTTTAACAAATACATTTAAATACCAGTGATGATAATTTTGTATATCCGTAACACAAACCATTTTGTAGTTGATAAGAATTTTTTTATTATTAATGATTACACGAATTTCATGATGAAATAGTAACAAACTGTCTGCTCTACTGAATCACATACCTTTGTTCATTGCTCATTTGTTGATGATTCTCTCTGTATATGTCAGGTCGAAGCATACATTTTAGGTTACCGTCAGAAAAAGAATTTTTGAATAATATATTGTTTTTTTCACTTTTAACATAAAGTATCAGAAAGAGTAGAGTTTTTGGGTTCGAATTCAACACCAAATTTTATTCCAGTCCATACATTTTTTCAAAAGGTATTGTGTTTCTGGACGGCACAGATGAACGGACAGAAAGACAGACAGATAGAAATGAGTTAATGTAGGCTGAAGGACTGCGGTCGATGACCTATTGGCAATGCGTATAATCGTGTACCACAAGAAAAAAAAAACTGTAAACGTATTGTCAATAGAACGCTTTTACTACTTCTAATACTACGAGTTAATGTGTATTTTGGTATCTAAGACACGCAAAATATGTATTTTCATCGAAACCCATAATTCGATTTTTTTTGGATTGCAATACTTTCTCTTTTTACATACTGCGTATGCGATGAGATCGTAAAAACCGTCGCATATATCTTGCTAAAAACAATATAATAAAATGTCTCTGGACATGAATGAAGCATCTTCTAATAAACAAAATGAACTACCGTTCGTCAAAGTTGGATTAAAATATATGGTTTTTTCTATTATAACGCTGGATGACAACAACCTCATCCGACATTTGTACGTATCAGGTCATTTTTATTTTCAACCGTGTCTGTGAATAGATTTATATATCGATAAACTAATGCTGATAAGGAAGTCACGCTTCAGAACTGTCGGCGGAAGTACCAAAATGTGTAGGAATAGAAACGCGATTCAAAGTTTAGCACTGATTCGACTAACTAATGCAAAAGTCCTACCTTAAGCGGACATTCACTCGCAGATAGAAATATTTATATTGACAACCAGTTCGTGAACGTGATTTTTATCGTGATTTAAAAATCGGTGGCCCGTAGCGTTTTTTTGCTGCGCAACATCGGCTCCTATTGGTTAGCTGTTTCATCGACCTTTGATGGCCACTAGATCGTGTCAAGTTGCCGCGTAGAACCGGCGAAGGTCGTCCTTAAACCATGGCGCGATTTGGTACCCGCGATTGTCGGCAACTCCCGAAATCTTTCGCCCGTTTGTACGCTCATAACGTAATCGGTGTATGTTATCTGTCGTAGCATTTCATGTGGCCCATGTGACGCAGTCACGGGTCTTTTAAAGTTTTTTCACTGAGCCCAATAGATACAAGATAAGCTTTGACACAAGTGGCTCAATATTTGCGTCATTGGGATAGGAGTAGATCGGATTAAGGATGTAGGAGCACGATGGAGTGCTCAACTTCCTGAAAAGTGAGAATTCAGAGAGAAATTCGAACACTTCCTGATGGAATAAAAATCTGAACAAAATCAAGCATACAAAAGTTGCCGAAAAATGAATTTTGAATATTAATAATTGCAAAATGTTATTAACAGAGAGGTGAAACAAAAATTATTCAACAATCCGTCAAACTAACTTTTTTTTCGAATGAAAATGATTCGTTCAATTTTCTGAATACGTATGGATTTTTTTCAGAATTTTGTCTAATGTTTGTAAATCGCGATTTTTTTTTTCTTGTATGAGCTGTATTCGCGAATCTATTCGATCAATTGTTTAGAAACTTCTTGGGTGTAATGGGTGATTTTGTGAGAAACACATATGAAAAATTCGCGACTTAACATGCATTTCCTAAGAAAAAGAAATTCCAAAAAAACGAAATTTCGATGATTAGAATGAATTCCGAAAAAATTCGTACGTAGTCAGAAAAATTGATAAATCATTTTCATTCGAAAAAAAAACTTACGTTGACGGATAATTTGACAAACAATTTTTTTTTTCACCTATTTGTTAATAACATTTTGCAGGGATTAATATGCAAAATTAATCTCTGCCGCACCTTTCGTATGCTTCATTTTTCAAAGATTTTTCTTCCATCGGGAAGTGTTCGAGTTTTCTCTCTGAATTCTCACTTTTGAGCGCGTTGAGCAATCCATCGCGCTCCTACCTCCTTAAGCTCTGCCATTGTTCCATGTTATATTAATTGTTAATAAAAAATCATTAAAATCAAATGTGCAAAATGGAAACTTGCACTTCGCTTTCTCATGATTTATCATTTCTACAAAATCCCATTACCATTACTTGCCTATGAATGTTGGCATTTTTTAATGTTCTAAACTCTTAATAGTAGTACCAGTATTCATTGACGTCCTATTTCTTTTACAAGTTATACGTTTGCGTGTTAGTGTGTGGCTTGGGTGGGGAGCCAACGGGCCATTGACCGAGGTCCTTCAGCCTGGCGTTTCATGTGCTGTGTATATTTTTCTTCAGATCTATAAATAATAATAATAATAATAAATAAACAGTGGTTGTATAATATTGACATTAGTATAGAACAGAAGATAACTTTTTTCTTATTTTTGAGCGCAGAATTTCACATACGTTCAATACGTACGTATGCGACACGTATACATACGTGTTAATTATTCATTTTAGTCAGAATTCGGCGAATCAATTGGGTAGGGAATTTATGAACATGGTTGTTATTCGGGAGGATCGGACGGCAAAAAGATCTGATGACTTCGAGTTGTGTGGTGGCGAAGTTTTCGTTTAGTTTTCTGGATCTTTGTATGATCGGTTCTATTTTAGTTGTTTCGTATAATAGTGTGTTTGATGGGTTGTGCAGTGGATTGTTCGGGTGCCTTATCTTACTGAGTCGTCGGAGTGCTATTGTTTCTGCTGTGTTTATGTTTTTTAATGCTGGGTTGTTACAATTCAGGGACAGTTGATGTCCATAGTCGAGCAAGGGTCTACATATACATTTGTATATTTTCGTTGAGTGTTGCACTAAGAGAAAAGCATATCGTTTATTTAACGATTTCACATGGTAAAACAAATATAGGAAGGCTTACGATTTTTTATGGTTGAAGCGATGATAATATGGTTCAATAAACGATACTTGTAAGGTTATTGGAAACAAACGTTGAAATCGTATGTGAAACAAAACGGCATATTTGAAACTATTAGAATAGTCTTTGGAACTATTATCATTTTAATCATTGCTACTATAATTATATTTGCTATAACCATAAAACATAGACGTCCCTTCTGGGAATTATATTGGTGGTTGATCCAACTACTTTCTTATATTTGCTATAACCGTAAAATATAGACGTTCCTCCTGGGAATTATAGTTTATAGTTAGATTATCGTCAGTCCAACTATATTATTTTTTAAATTACCATATTTTTCTCTCAGTGTGGTTTGTTAGAAGCTTGTTTTGAAATGTAATCTTTCGGAAATGTGACGCGCGGGCTGCGGTTTTGGTTTTCATTGATTTTGTTTGTCCATTCAAGCTTAAACTCTTAACAATTTTCTGATATTCTGAACCCAGCTTTGTCTGAAAATTACGTCGAAATGGCTCATACTTAAAAATTGCAAGAATAATCAAAAGGCATCGGGCAACATTACTGTTAACTTTTTAATTTATTCATTGAAAAACTTGTAATAAAAATCGCTTATATTTAATATTATAGGATGGACCATAACGGGTTCTACAGTATTATTATTGTCATTATTATTATTTATAGGCGTCGCTGTATAAGTGGAAAGGACACGGTTTATAGAAACGATTTCATGGATTATGATTCCGTTGTAGCTGAACAGATTATTTTACGACACGACACGTTTTTTTTTAATACTCAAGGTCTTCGAGATGTGATCTCTGGATTGAATGTTTTAATATACCGATGAACTTGGTGACGGAGATCAACAAGAAGTGTGGGAGTAAAAAATAGTAATATTGCGTTTTCGATCCCCATAGTTAACGTGAAAAAGTGCCGGGCTTACTATGTACGTATGATGCTTACGTATTTGCCATGGCAATGCCCACTCCTCGTTCTTCTCCAGTCCACGCTATCATGCGGAATGTAAATTCCTTACCATATGCTGCTCTGTTTCTTGTTGTTGCTCAAGTGACTCAGCGCAGCGGTGATCGGTCAACGAAATGTCGTTGCCCCGGTTCATCATTGTAATATTTCAATACAAAATCCTTGTCCATGCTGATCAATTTTTTTCGTTCCCAACAAATTTTATGCATACTTATTGATTTTTTCTTTTTCATATGAAAATCTAAAATCATAACAAACCCTTGTTAACATATTTAACGAAAGAATTCTCATCGTTTCGCATGATAGATGAAGAATATAAAGATTAACAGAAAGGAAATCATGTTTTCAGGGAGAACGAAAAAATTGATTTCACAAACAAACAAAAACAACGATTCATCAATATATTCGACATTTATAGAATCAACAAGCAATATTCTCAGTGCGTATACATTTTTTTTAGAAGATTCTCTCCTACACTAAGAAAACAAAAACCTTTAAATGAACTGAATCATTTATTTCAAATTTTAATAATTTACTCAAGTAGATGGGTTCTTAAAGCGACTATACGTATGGTGTAAATAACGATATATTTCGTTGAATTGATTGTATGAAAACAGTCGATTTTATGTCGTAAAAAAAACAGTACAATTGAAGTAATTATATATTTCGTTGAGCCAATTAAATAACTGATTTATGTATTTAATATATGTATTTAAATCAATAAAATTATTTAATTTAATCTATACATGCTGAACTGTTTCCATATATACAATTGGATTGATTAAAATTATGCCTTATTTGAGCGGATTAAATGTTGTGCATTAAATAATATAATTGAAAACAACGAGTAAAGATCCAATTATTTATATTGATATCTGCATTAAATAAAAAGATTCATTCACTCAGTCGCTCAAAAATAAATCGGTTATATGTTTCTTTTGAAAATCCATTTAATTGAAGCAATTAAATATTAACTGGGTTCTAATAAATATCGTCTACTTTGAAATAAATATTGTCCACAGTAAAACAAATATTTTTATGGTCCAACGATAAATTTAGTTGGTAGACCTGACGATATAATACGAAATTATATGAATAAGTATTTTGTCTCACTCTTTTTGTAGGACAGTTCTATTGAATCAACTTAATATATAGTCAAAAACATTACATATTTTGTTGAGTCAATTATATTTTTTTTTAAATTGAACGAAATATTAAAGAATTATATAATTGGTTCAAGTAAATGGATTATTTAAAAAGATCCAGATAAATGATTTATTTGACTGATTCCGTTGATTTAACTAAATATTTCTCAGTGTATGAGGATGTGCGTGAAATCCAATGAGACGAAAGTTTCGTTTGCGAATGTACGTAGGAGCTTGCGTTAATCAGGGAATGAGTGCAATCCATTCCGTTCCGCCCAGAATTTGACCTCGACCTCCCCGATTTTCGTAATTTTTTGTAGGCTTATTTGGATCCTCAGATGTACAAAATTTGTTTTTTTTTCCATGGCAATTTTTTTTAACGTATTTTTTAAGAGACATATCGAACGCCGTAGTTCGCACATCTGAAAAGATTCTGAAAAACACTGTATGCAATACCAAACTTCTCCAGCTTATAACCGGAGTCGGCAAAATCTTTTTTACAGTTTTTTTAAAGTTTTTTAAAAATTAATACGATTACTAAAAAATAAAAAAAATTAATCTACCTCAGGCAATGGATCAAAAGTTTTTTGTACATAAAACCAAATTTTTTTATAATTCTTTCAGATTTTTCGGAACTCTGCAAATTTGTTTTACATATTTTTTTAAAGTAACATATGGAATACCATTATCGAAAAATCTACAAAAATTCTGAAAAATGCTCGGTCAAATATGAAAATTTTCTAGCTCATAGCCAACGTAGGCAAGATTTTTCTGCTCAAAGTTTTTGAGATTTTACGATAAAAAGAAAATATGAAAAAAAGAAACCCAAAAAATATAACAAGAAAAATCTTGCCCACTTCGGCTATAAGCTAGAAATTTTAATATTGAACAAAGTATTTTCCAGATTTTTTGCTATTTTTAAATTATGGCCTTCGATATGTCTCTTTAAAGCACACATTTAAAAACAATTGCCATAGTAAAAAAAAAAAAAAAAATGGCGCCTTGAAGGGTCCAACTGAGGCTTTAAAAAATTACGAGCCGAATCGGAGAGGTCGAGGTCAAATTCTGGTCGAAACGGGGTGGATTGCCCCATATAGTTTAGTCGATAGAGGTGCAGAATCGGTTAAGCTGAGTGAAGTCTCGGGAGTCTGGATCGCTTGGAGGTTGGGAGTCTCGCGTGGCCGTCGTCGTCGTGTCTGACTTATATCGCGACCGCAGCGGAGTTGTTCCTGTTGGTTGGCAGACAGGCGAGGGGAAGTTGCAGCAGAGATCCTCGTATATCGAAAGGGGCGTGCATATATACCTGTATATTGTACACGTACACCCGTTACTGCACGCAGGAATTTCTCGTGGAGCTCGCGCGGGCTCGAGCGTGCCAGTGCAGTGCTGCTGCTGCTGCTGCCGCTGATGCACCACTCGCAAGACAAATCGAACCTAAACCGGTCAGCGAACCCGGTTTGCAGGACCGCGCCCGGCAAACGCTCGCCACACGCGCCGGTGTAGCCTTACAGTCTGATCCAGGTATTAAGTTCACGTACTCGAAGGTGAACCCGTACGATGGAGAGAATCCACCTGTGCTGCTTCTGACGCTTCTTCTCCTCCACTCGCAGACTCACTACTCTCTATGTACTTGCAGTTACTCGCCTTCGGTACGCCTGCAACCGATTTTTTTTCTTTTCATGCGTACACGAAAGGTGTTTCCTCGGGTAATACGAAACCCGTCATCAAGGTAGCAGCTTTATGTTGGGATCTCGCCATATTATACTTTAAAAACACTTTTCGTCTATTTTTTGGACCTACAACGATTTGCATTATCTTAATTAGGATCTTTTTAGAATGATTCATTCAAAATTGAAGGTAGTCATTTTCTACCAACTTAAGAAAAATTTACTAGTTTTTATTGAAAGCTTTTTGAGTACATGTGCAAAGTTTCAAAATTATTGATCGTATGATTTCAAAGAATAATTTTTTCGAAGAAAGCTATTATAGATGGTATTATATAGGGCAAAAATAAAGGAACCTTTTATTCGATCAGAGTTTCGGTTCACGCGGCTAAATATCGGTGAAAAGTTTTGTATGATGATGATGTCGAAAAAGATTTAATTGATTTTAAACTGAATTATTTATAACTTTTAGTCTATTTTTCTACAATAAAGATGTAAGGTTTCATATGGAACAGAGACATCGGTGTAAATGAGAAATCCTTGTAACCATTAAACTGTAAACTGATGCACATAGTCGAGTACTCGCCCCGAGGGAAATGATGCTATCCGAGTTTACGCGAATTCTTCGGTAATAGCTCATCTCAAAGCCGACTTAGCACTAGTTTACGATGTGGTGAGAGTACAAGCGAGACAGTTATACCGGTGATTGAATGACGAGAGACGTGATACTAGTGTTGCTTGCTGCAAAAGGCGAGTAGGTGAGCGAGAGTTATTTCGAAACTGTGTATGTCGACAATGCAACGAGGCAACCGCAACATTTTTCTTCATATTTCAGAATTTACTCCTATAAAAAACAACCCTTTCACTGATTCGACAAAATTAATAGCGAAAAAGGCTGCAAAGTAGAACTTTGCAAATTGCTTCCTCATTATGTGTTGGATTTTTAAAAGTCTACTTCCATGAGGAAGTATGTTAACCTATTTTGGCTTCTTAATAGAGGAGCTCTGCAAAAATCCAACAATACTGAGGACACAATTTGCAAAGTTCTACTTTTTCCCTTGTTTAACAAATTTTTAAATGGCATTATATTTTGACGCCTTGACAGATTCTCGTGAGATTCAACATAATGTGTAGTTTACACATACTTTAGTGGCATATCAAATTCAAATCAGATATTTTAAAAATTGTGAAAGTTGGAACGCTAAAACTAATTTTTCGAAAAATTCAAAATGTCAAATTTTTTTAACATCTTGATGGATTCACACAAAATTCAAACTCATCCTTTGTTTTTCCACACTTTGCTTGTGCACCAAATTTGACCCCGATATTTTCTAAATTGCGCAAGTTAGAGCACGAACGAAAAATGTAAACAAATTTCACATTTAGAACCTCTTTATGGATTCATTCTAAATTCAACATTATACATTGTTTGACTGAGGTCTACTTGAGGACCAAATTTAAGCCCGATATCTTAGAAACTGCAAAAGTAGAGCACGAACAAAAAATTTCAAAAAAATTTGAAAATGACTCAAATTGTGAACGCCGCAACGGATTCACACTAAATTTAATTCTAAACATTATTTGATACCAGTCCACCTCAAGTCCAAATTTGAGCCGGATACCATAAAAATTGCGGGAATTAGAGTGCGAGCTGACATTCTCCAAAAAATTCCAAATTCGATAAATTTTCAACATCTTAACGAATTGACTCCAAATTCAATCTCATTCCTTGTTCAACGACAGTTGACTCGTGGTTCAAATTTCATTCAAAATATTTCATTGAAAGTAATTCGAAAAATTAGGATTCCAAATATTTCTTATATCTTCCCAGTCTTTTAGGTTTGAATTTGAATAGGGTTTTTTTCTCGACTTAATATGGTTTGGCTATATTTACTATTGGGGATTGTAGAATAATCGACGTACATATTACAATTATTAGACAAGTTTGACTGGGAGCGTGACGGAAAACACGAAAGGAAACGAGCGTACGAGAAAGTAACCCCATTAGAAGCGATATCGCGTCGCGAGAGAGAAGTAAAGACTGGACTCGTGTTCGTTGCAAAGATCTCGCTCAATTTAAAGGCTTTGGTCAAAGACTGATGAGGCGTGCGAGGGAGACAGAGAGCGAGGCTCTTGCCGCCCGCGATCCACTTAACATCCACGCGGTTAATTAGTTGGAATGTTGCGCACTGAGCTAATGGTTGCTATCCTGCAGGCTTGCTGCAAACGTGCTAAGTCGGTGTTGTCGAGGATGCTGCGGCAAACTCGTTCCGGCTCCATAGATCCGTGTAATCAATCGACGACGATAAGTACATATCCCCGTCAACTCATAGCTGGTTGACCACTTGTCCTGCGGCGTCAAGATCAACGTCTTCCAATCTCTCTCAAAGGACTCCAGCAGAGTGTAATTTCTTCCAAGCCCGATTTCCTACAGAAATCCAGTATGGGCAGTATTCGAATAAAATCGCATTTGAAATACATTTTGGACTAAATAACTATGAGTAATCGTAAGAAAATTGAATAATTATTATATTTTTCTAGAGTAACAAAAATTAAATCGAATGAACTAATGATTGAATATTATTGGTCGTAGCTTAGAATCATTGACAGTTTATCAAATGGAAAAGAATTTTAAATACACTTTTATTTGAATATATTGCCCACCCCTGGAGTTCTCACGCAAAATAGTATATTACGATACGAGTGCGATGAAACTTTTTCTGACGAGGGTGAGTTTGCAGCACGAACCGATGGCGAGTGTTGCAATCAAACGAGTTGGGAAAAAGTTTTCGCACGAGTTTCGTATACAGTTTTATTGCACGAGTGCGAGAAGTGCGATTTATTGCACCCGAAGCGAAGCGGAGCGTGTGAGAAGTGGGCACTTCTCGCACGGAGTTGCATAAAGAATATTAAAAGACTGAACATTTTTTTTTCCGCATTTATTGAACTCATTTTTAAACATGTTTTTGAGTATGACATTATGTTAAAAAAAAACAATGTTTTTTTTCATGCCACAAAATACCAAAATTTTGATTGAATTGAACTATTTATTGAGTATATATGATGAAATTATCGTTAATGTTTTGAAAAATTCACTAGTATTTCTTAATATTGTACGTGTGGATGTGAATAGTGGACGTGTGGTGTCAATGGCATCGGTTTATTAATATCTATGCCTATATACTATGTATGTTTTTACTCGTGGGAGGGAATTGTATAATATATGTACAAGGCCACAGAAAACCACAAATCTTAGATATCTTTCTCTTCCGCACGTTCTTCCGCTCCGTCATCCTCTTTATAGTCGACTCGCCGCAGGGCGGACGCGAGAATCGCGAGGAATCCACGCGCCGAACGACCGACGGAAGTGGTGAGCTTCGTCCGGATGTTGCGGCTCACGAATTGTAATCCGAGGTCCGATACATAACTCTCTATCTAACAGTCTATATTATCACCAGTCGTATAATATACATATATATATGTATATACATACAGAGAGAAAGCGAGTTATAGAAAAAAATACGCGGTCGAGGATTTGGTTTGGCTTCGAAATATGTCATTCTTCGCCCTATAAATCTGTCAATGCATTAGCTGATGGCTAAGGTGCTTACTAATTTATAGTGATCCTTACCTTTCATGACAAATACACTTGAAAATAAATGAAAAACCAAGTAATATTCAATTTATTATTTTTATGAATCATTTTACAAGGAACTTTAACGAAAAAGTATTTCCCTTGTATAATAATTAAATAACACTTTCCAGTTGCGATACTGTGAAAATCGATTCTAATTCTACCACAGCTATGTATATTTCACATCGTAATGAAATCATGTGTTTGCATTGGAAGGAGGGGAAGAGAGGCAACATGGTCGTTACTTCCGGCCCGTTTCCGTCTAATTCTATCGACATTCAAACGCCTTGCCGCGCCGAATGCCTCTAGAATTAGAAACACTACTCTAGAAAGCTTCGAAGGATGGCCAGCTAAATTTGTATTTAGCATTGCCTCTTTAGGCAGCGCCGAAAAAATTCTAATTCTCTCCCTTGTATTTCCGGTTTCGACGGCTGCCTTTTTTGACCCGGAAGGATCAACAACCCGTGCAAACATTTAACCGGGCGGCCGTGAAAAAAAATAGGGCCTTGTTAGGTTTTGTCAGGGATTCCATACTAGGGCCACGTTAGAACCCATATGGGCTTCCCTAATATCATTCCGGGTTAAAATCGGGCCATCCAGACAAGGCCCTAGAAAGGGAGCCTCTATGGGCTTCGTTAATATCTTTTCTCGGATGCCACAATAACGGTACCTTACTAGAACTCGTTAAAGATTCCCGAAAAATTGCTTGATAAACTACGCGGTCACTTAACCAAGTACTGTTAGCGTTAGCCATGCGGCCACCCATTCGAATGACCCTCTGGTGTTCAGGTGTTGATCTACTCGAATAATCATGAACTATTCGCGCAGCCAATGGAACAAGCACCTTTATCGAATATATTTATAGATAGCAATAACGATACAATGCTCGATATAATTAATAGCCATGAAAAGTGAGTGACTGTCGTTTTATTTTGACCATGTCAGACGCAATGATATAAATATACGAAATACGGACTACAATGGGTTTATTTTATTTCATTTTTTTTTTTCATATTATAGTCATTCAAAGAGAACAAAAAAATTGTATAATTATATGATCTGAATGGCCGAGCGAGCTAAGGTGCCACGCAACAACACCACACCGATAGAAAAGATTTTATTAATTCACGGTAATATTTGCTGATGACAAGGAATACTTGAGTTTCGATACTAAATTTTTATTGAATGATCTCAAACTCAATAAACAGTATTGACATTGAATCAAAGAAATCGTCTCTGTTCTTTTAATTGGTTTCACTTAAGTGAAAACTCCCCGACCACAGCTCAAAATTTCCAAGATCTATTATTTCGTAAACTACTCGGCAGATATATCTCAGATTTGGAGAAAATGTGCTTAAGTACAGCAGAAATAGGCTCAAGTACGGGCTACTTGCAAATCGATGCCATTTGTTCAGGAAAACCGGTAAACAAAAAAGTGAGGTTAAGTGCAAAAGAGACAGCGCTATAGGTGTTGAACATTGGACAATGAAATCTTCAACGCTTGTTGCCATCAAGTATATCTTTTTAACTAATCAAGGAGACCGTTTCTTTGAGTCAATGAAAACATTTCTTTAGAAGCAATAAAACTGGTTCTTTATTATCTGTTCACTCAATAAATGATGTCTTTAAAATTTGAGTGCACTATTTTATTGAAATCAAAGAAATATTTCGTGAAAATCAATGAAAACAAAATCCCACCTATTGCTTTGACGTCAATAAAATCTTTTCTCTCGGTGTATACGGAGAGTTCCAGGTTCAATTCCCTCCAAAGTACAAAAATATAAATATGCTGTTTTTTTCCAGCGATTAATATGTACCATCATGTAGTAAATAGCGTAATATCTGATTAAAAGTATAAAATTGATCGATTGAATAACGGCAAATTAATATTTTACAATTCCGTTTTGAAATTATCTTAGTAGTTGCTCAATAAATCAGCCTTTATCCGCCCTAACTGAGAAACATATAAAGGCCCTGAACTTTGAAGCGTGATCAGCGTAGTGTGGCCGTGATGAAATTTATATTCTAGGCCCCTAACACAATTTGGTCAAATTAGCAAAGGCCAAGTCGGAGCCCCAACTAATTTTCTGCACGGGAATGTTCCATTTTCTCAGCCAGTAGATTGCTCTAATACATTTATACAGAAAAAAGATCGCTTGACTATCCAAAAATTGTAATTTAATTGTTCAATCAACTAAGTAGCTATTGAGTGTGATCAAGCTAATGAAGTGCTTTAAAACGATTTCTTTTCTCACCGAAATTCTGGTAGCGATGACTCAATTTCCGCTTCTACCTCCGCCGATGATATAGATATACTCGGTAGCGTTGACTTACCGTTGCCGCGCATCCTCGCATCATAATGATTATTGTTTGCCGCTGGTACGAGTCACGGCGCCAGAACGACGGAACTAATCGCGCGCGCCGAACAACTTGCGAACCCGAGATGAATGAATGGACCGAGACGAGACGCGAGACCGAGGTTGAAAAGTCAGCGGAATAACCCGACAGCCATTCAAGCCTCGGACGGTGCTTCGATGTTGTTCTCCCTTGCCAACGAAAAAAAAAGTGCAGAAAGGATGATGATGATGTCGATGCTGCTGCTTTTGCTGAAGCAGACAAATCAGAGTTCTAGACTTTTTCTTCGTCAGGTCTACTCGCCCAACGTCGCAGTCACGGAAACCCGTATTTCATTGCTATTGCTGATTTAAATAAACACCAGATGAAAAAATAGTGTTTTTGTACTACATATGATAAAGTTGCCTTTTTGGCATAACTTTAAAGCAAAAGTATTAAAGTAACGCTTCATTGACCAGATTTATAAATTTAAATATTTTAGTCCTTAATCAGTTGAACACTGTAAGATTAATATCGTGAGATTTTATTCAAATTTAATGTATTTTATATTCGTTTTGCAGGTGTACAAGGGATTGGACATCATAACCGCGAAGGTTACAGCAGAGGAACGATTAATGGCTAAGCATCATATGCTCGATGAGGTTGATCCCCTCGTCAACTACTGTGTCGTGGACTTCAGAAACAAAGCTCTCAATATTGTATCCTTTTCCGCTTGAATAATTATCCGTTTGAGTTCGCCGCTTATTGGTGGACCGTTACGAGTATACAAATATTATAAGCACTCGTACACGGGCTTCCTTTCAATAACTGCTTAGCTTTAAACGTTTGATGGTCGAATAGTTAAAGCTGACTTCTAATTTGAAATTACAAAAAAGTCAATTGATCGATCAGCGTAATAATGTATAAAGTAGGTCTGTGTCTTCGTTGTTCACTTATTGAACGGTAGTTGAAAAGCTGCTAACGAATTAAGACATACAATTATGTAACATAGTTCTAAGCTATCATCATAGTAGAAAGAAGGGCCAATGAATGTACGTTTTGGTGAGATAAGAGTAAGTTTCGTCTCACCTTACGAAAATGTTGAGATCCACCCGCATTTTTGATCCCTAAGCTTGTATATAAATCCGCATGAGACATTGCTTCTCCTCTTGTCAAGTTCCTCAATCGATTCAGATGAACGATTTAGTGGCGAGGCGGAAGATGCCAATCATCGTGGGAGGCACAAACTATTACATTGAGTCACTGCTGTGGCAGATACTCGTTGAGGATCCTAAAGAGTCTGGGAACGTTCCATCCACAACTACGTCGACGTCGAGGACATCGCCGGAGAAGAGTAAGACACGTCGTGACGACGTGACAAAGATTCCGGATGACGACGGGGAGTGTGAGAACGATAGCGCGGAGTCGGCGGTAACGGCAGTGGAGCAGCAGCCAGGGAACGAGATAGCAGCAAAACGACGGAGACCGGAGAAGAATCTCGTCAACGAAGCGGAATTCAAGGAGGAAACGTCGTTGCCGACGATTATGTTAAAGAAGATGAGATACGACGAGGAGGAGATCACCAATGACGAGCTACACCGGATGCTCCTCGACGTAGATCCGGAAATGGCGAGGAGGCTCCATCCCAACAACAGGCGTAAGGTCATCAGGTCAGTTATTGTTCCCTTTTTACTTATTCCACGCTCGGTACTCCGGCCCTTTTTCTCTACCGAATATGCAGTGTTGCCCTTCTACGGTATCGATCTTTGTATACATACTTTTATTTTCTATTGTTCAACAGGGTTCACCAGGTGCAACTTTTAAGGTCCCCCGATGAATCTTTCTCGCAGAGGAGAGCACCTTTTGCCTGGTTCTCTTCGCTCGCTTTTCTCCTCTTTCCTTTTTCTTCCTTTCTTTCCTCCTTTCCTTTGTCCTCGCTCGGCGTCCCAGTAAGACCCTTCGCGGATGCTACAGTACACCGCTCATCCTCCTCATCTCATTGTTAAACTATTAGACGGTATGAAACGCGCTGCACGAATTCAACCCGGTGTTGTACACACTGTGTCTCTGTACATTCGCCGCTTCGAAGACCAGCCAAGGAAAGGAGGGAACTTGTCGTGTGACTGACTAGAAATTATTGACCCACTTATTTCCACAGACCCTCGGATAATAGGCCGGATGCTAGCCTTGATATAGTAGATGAAACGCGGCCGCCATTGTTCTTGGACGCTCTTCTGAATAATTTATCAATTATTCGCGTCGATTACGCGCCGCAACGGCTTCTATAATCACCAGGTAAATTTCGTATACCGACATGTGTGATTGTTTCGTACTGGTTCTACGATTCAGCACTGGCCACTCGTTGTAAAGTTTATATATTCGAGATATATTCAAACTTTTTCGTTTTTTCCTTTCGAAAATCAAAATCATCGTAGCATCCGTTATTCCACTGCCCAATCGATGCAACATATTTTGCACTGCAATCGATGCTATTGCCTCGTGAAGTACTTGAAACGGTTATAGCCTGAAATTGTTGAGCGGTAATTGCTCGTGGGTGCTTTGCTGCACCTCCTCGAGGGATCCGCCATTAGATATAAACTTTCGCGTTGTAATCGTCGCTACACTCGAGGGAAATGTGCTTTTCAGAGGAGACAAAAAAGCGCCTAAACGTGTCCAAGTTTGCTGATACAATTCGAGGGTACTCATGCAAAAAAATTGCATCGTAGGTGATCTCCATACTTTTAACGTTTCGTCGTAGACATTCATCGTTTCACTTTCATACTAGGCTATTATAAATACATGAGATCACACGACGGCAGTTAATCGCTTTATGCAGTTGCGTCGAGAATCGTTTAGGATTAATGAATGGTAAAGCGCGCACATGCGCGGATCGGACCAGGTAGTTAATTAAGAGTGATCCTGAAGGAGTAATTACTCGATGCACAGGCGAAGAACAAATTGTCGGACCTCTTGACGTTCTGGGCAGTCGTAATCTTTATTGCTTCCCCTTCGTGACTTTCGTTGCACTTTTTTTTATCGTCTCGAGTGGTCGGAGCCTACAGCGGCGTCATCTTCTGCTCGAGACAGCAGGTGGTGTCCCTCGGGAATCCCTGTTGAGCTCTTATGATAATTACAATCATTAGCGAAAATTTGATTGTGTATCTCGCGTGATTGTTATCGTGAAATCGCCGATGGTAATCGTTGCGTCAGTTTTACGTTAATTTCACCGCTTAACCTCGGTTGCTCAACACTGCGAACCCAGTGACAAAACAGGTGACCAACCCATTGAAATTTGAGTCTTTCGTTTCGACTCTTTCTCGCGTTTGACTAGCAGCGGGTTTCCAATGATTCTGGGAATTCGTTTCTACATTATAAAGCCAACGAGAAGCGAAGTTTAAGGGACTCCCTCCTCACACTTCTCTCCGATGGTTCGGTTCAACATCTTTCTGTACTTGCCGCCCGACGATCTACCTGGAATGTCTGTGTTAGAAAACGCCGAACTTGGCGCACATGAGAATGGTCACTTATCGATCGTATAATTTATTCATGAAACCTTCGAACCAACGAGAATTTACGTTATGTTCCCGCCTGATTATATAGTAGGATGTATTTTTCAACTAATCTATGGAAGTGCGGAGAATAAGGCCTCGACAATAAATGCAAGTGTCAGAGCCCTGAAACGAACGTAAGAAATTCTCTCTTCATGAACTTTCACAATAAGTGCAGCGGCTGCTGAGCCCCGTGCTTAAAATTGGGCAGCGGCTGCTGCTGAGCCTTGCGTTTTAAAGTGGACAGCTGCAGCTGTCTTCTATGCTCGTCGCGTACCTGCACAACCTCACTGCTGCTGCTGTTAGTGCTGCCGCCGCCGCTGCAGGTAGAAGAGAGTAAATAACTTCGTTCAGCTATGTACATTGGGCAGGTTTTGCGGTGGACCGATGGAATAATAAAACGAGAGTTGAAAAGTTGGATTTCCTCGAGGTCAGTCAAGGGTTTGTTTGGGTATTGTCAAAAACGCCCAGTTTTTTACCCAAGTCACGACTTTATGCCCTCTCGTCTTAAATCGAAAAGTATTGACTGTACATTGATGCTTGGAATTCAAAGAAACATGGTAGCTTTGTGAATCCATCGGCACAATTAACGTCAAAGAATCGATACATCCATTTTTAGAAGCCATAAAATTTTGGCAAAATTTTTATGGTTTTCCACAGTAGCTATAACTTGCTTTTCAGCTAGAACTGCCACTGATTTACTAACAAATCATCCCACTGTTCTTTCTTCCTTGGCAGCCCATCTGCTCTTGACCTGCATATCCAGAATTAAGCAAGCCAGCAGCGTTAATTAGGTTTTTTGCGTTCGTGCTAACGATACTTGTGTATTTTTCCGTTAGTGTGTGCGTAAGCAATACGCAATGACTCCTTCCGCGGCCACGTCTCGTTATGGCATTGAGGAGAAAGAAGCCGTGAGTTACGTACTCTCTGTAGGTATACTTCGAATTGCGAGCTGGGAGGCTGTGCGCACCAATCGCGATTCCCGAACTCGACCTTTTAAGGAAAGAAATTGAATCCGGCGTAACTAAAATGCGAACTCGATCGTAGGTGGATATAATTCTTCTAGATTACAAAAATATTTGGAAAACTCATGAATTGAATAGTAATTCAATGGATTGTATTGTTACTGAACTCGTGTAGAAATTCAATTTGATACGAAAGAAAATTAAAATTCACTGTGCGTGTGGTAATATTATGGTTAACTTATATTAAAAGCACGACTTTATTAACGACTTTGGGAGACTGTACATCAATTTTGATATACTATCCATCAATTAATACCAATATACTATCAATCAATTTTACGTTATACACGTGTAGTAAATTTTCTATACCCGTTTCTGTAAAAGAGCTCCCTACAGAAGTTTAGTAATTTTGGATTAAATTATTTTTAATTCTAAACGAGAGTGTGCAAAATTAAAGTTAACTAATATTGAAAATACGACATGTATGCTGTATTTAGTATACGGTACATTGATTTATACGACTTCTGTAACAAATTTAGCAGACTGTACATAAATTAATTCGGCTTTCGTAACAAATTCAGCAAAATTGTACATAAATTCAAAGTTATACGCGTGTAGTGATTTTCTAAACCCGTTCCTGTAAAAAAGCTTTCTGCACTGTGTAGTCATTTTATCTCAAACATTTTTGACAGTGTAGCTTCGATAGATTTTTTTTTAACATAAGAAAATTTCAACGTGCCATGCCTGATTTCGCATAACGATTTTTTTTATTCGTTAAGTCTACTGCTCGGATGAAACTGTCTGCGAAGGAAAAAACGATGGAAGAAGAACGGTCTGCACAGACATTCGCAAAATTTACGAGACTTCGCCATCTTCCGGTCACTCATCTCGAGTCCAGTGGCGGCGACGCACGAGTAGTCCGTTCATTCTTGGCAACAACGTTCGGTGTGTAAATTAAAGAGTCCTGAGCGAACGCAGCACGAGTTCGGCCTGTCCTCGCGGCACGCGTATCGTTCACCCAACACCAAAATTACGACAACTTCATTCTTGCCTCTCACAGGTTCATCTCACGAAAGTGCATTTCAAGAGAAATTAATGATTAAGCCAGATACGGCAGCTTTTAATTACTTGGCAAATCCACTGCCGAATTTACTCTCTTAAAGGGCTATCAAAACTAAACTTCGCTCCCGTTAACTCGTCAACGTTTTCATCATTATTAAAAAAGCAATTCATTGGAGCATAATTAAAAAAATAATAATAGTAGTAATGTACCATAAAAATGAAGGACCAGAAGTGTTGGGATCGTCTATACCAATCGGTCAAACTACCACATAAGACTATAAACCGGGAACGGTTCTTAAATTCGCCAGAATCAAAAGTCTTAGTCATCTCTCATGACTAACAAAACGCCACGAATCGTAGAAATGCTGTCTAAAAAATTGATTCTTCTTTATTTGACTGTTCCAGGTCGTCCCCAAAATCATTTTTTTAATGACAACGATTTGCTGCGAAGTGTAGTGGCAAAATATATTTGCAATTCGATAACGCAATCGCGTGGAGTTTGCAGTGGCAGAGCAGTTTTATTCAGCGCGTTTTTTAGTCAGGACTCGAGACTGGTTCCTCTTCGTCTTTAGCGACGACGAGACGAGACCGTTTTAATAAAGCAGCGGGTTTTCGATTTGAGTTGCTCGCTCACTCGCTCGCTCGCCCGGGCGGGCTCGTTCACCCAATGCGGCGGGACACGCCCAACCGAGTAGTACTGCAGTCCTTTCGCTCGGGCTTTCCTTTCGCGTCCGCAAAAGAGCGGCAATCGACTGACCGCCACACAACTTCTCTTTCACCGTCACTATTCGCTTCCCCGAACTCGTTACCGCTTCATCGGGCATCCAGCGAGCGCATCGAGCTTCGCCGCGGTCCTGGCGTAGAGGAAGAGCGCGATGCTTAATTGCCATTATGGATGCCCTTGTGATTTTTATTTTACACCCAGCAAGATATTAACAAAAGGACAAAACCGAGCCGGGAGAAGAGACGAGGAAGCTAAAATTCCATTCCGATAGTTACAAGTCCATAAAAGTGATCCCCTTCACCTTGCGCCTGATACAAAAAAAAAAAAAAATAAAAGGTATAAGGCGAAGCGGAGAAGAGCAAGACACGTGGCCAGACGCTTCGATGGCACAGGAGGGGAACGACCTCCTCACGACGCTCGAGTCAATGAGCCTGGCATTCTCCTGCAGAAGACGTTAAAAAAAATTATGCCACCCTATAGACTAGTTTCTTTAAAATAGTAATATCTCCACAAGAGCCAATATTTAAATGCACCGGGAAACGATAAGAATTTCTGTTTCTAGAGAACGAGGCAACGAAAAAATTGCTATTATGACATTTTCAGAATCATTAAAGTGCCCGACTTAACTATAATTTGAATTGACAAAGGAAAAAAGCTGGACAAGGATAAGGAAAAACTGTGACCAGACGCTTGAAGGTAGCCGTCCTAGAGAGACCTTACACACAGGGAATGCTTGGATATAGTGGCCTATCCCCTGAATTTCGTGTCGGTTGATCTCGCTCGGTGGCAGTCTCCTCTCGCGACTGGAGTAAGAACAAGGTGAACTCTCGAGGGAGAAAGAGAGAAAGAAAACGACGACGACAACGGGAGGAAATATTCTGGACGCGACACGAGCTGAGACAGGGCCTCGCAATCACCGTTTGAATCTCTGCCAACAATGTTCTCTTCTATATCTCTTTCTCCGAGAGTTGCCTCTTTCTGGAAATACTCCGGGCGTCGGGACCTTCCTCATCCTCCTTGTGGCACTCTCGCCGCATCGTCATCCATATCTCGCTACACCCTCGAGCGAAGCGCCGGCGCGTATTCTCCGCTTTGGAGCGCTTCGCTGGTGAACGCAGGGCGTCGGAGCTATCTCACCCACCGAAAAGACCCACGAATCGAGCCAAAAACAGCAACAGCACCAACAGACACGCCAATAGACCAACGACCATTTTTTCTTACTTTACATTACTGTTCGGAATTATCGGTACAGTGGTTAACCCTCTTACAGAATTTGACCTCATACTTGACTCTTGGTTAGCCTACTATTGTTTTCCCCTTTATAACGAACGAGGTTTATTTTGTTTATCCAAAATTGTTCATAATGCAGACCTAATGAAATTCTGTGAAGCCAACTAGTTAAATTATTAGGCTAATGTTACATATTTAGTTGAATTAAAAAAAACAACGTTTATTTAATGTCAAATTAACGTACAGTCTATTGAAAATATACGTACACTTTTCAATAATTAAGCTTCAACGTTGTATTTTATTTTATTTTATTTTTTCAAATTAATTATTCGTTTAATTTAAATTTACATTTTAGTTTTTCAATTATTTTTCTAGAAATCTTATTCCTGTCCAACCACTGGTGCTGGCTATTAACTGTATCGACTCTTTCGAAAAAGGGAAAACGATTCGACAGTAGATGTGCCACTGCCGGTTCCTCTCGTGCTTCTGAAAGCAGTAAGGTGAAGCATCGCCGACGTAATCACCGATTTAGCTTGACGGATGTACACTCTACTATCCGGTCTAGACGGCATTAAGCCACATGAAGCATAAATGACTCGGCGCCACGTATAGTCGTTATTATATCCGTGGTATACTGTTTTTCGCCACGAATATGAGCTCCCTCGAAGATTATGGTCCCATAGCGATACATTCTACCGCAGGCACGCGACTTCATTCTCAATTGTCTGGGTTGTATTGGTACGAAATCCTTTCCAACCCGCGAGAAAGAAAAAAATAGTACTTTCATGTATTATGCATTCCTCTGGCGTTTCGCCATCCTTCGGCCAGAATACCCGCCTTTTCGTCTGTTTTATACAGTCACCGAGCTTCCTACCTTTGGGTTTGTGCAGCAAAAATGTAGCCTTCGTTTTACTTCCGTACTATTTTAACAAGCAAAATATATACATACGTGGTATGTGGTTATAAGAAGCGTGTTTTACGCGCCCTTATTAAGGCACGTAAAAATTCTCAAGGGTTCAGCGCGCGAGCATCTCTTCCCTGGTGCAATTTGTAGTCGAGAACTTGAGATACTGTCGAGGTATTGAAGAGCTCCCGCATAATCCTTGGATTCGAAGAGGCAGTTATGCTTTCCGTTATGCAAATTGTTAAAAATCGTTAAATGTCGTTCAGTTATTGGTACTAATATTACTGGTATTACCGGCAAATGATGTTGTCGAACGATTTTTACGTTGTGATTTTTTAATAATTTCCTCTAGCACCCTATACATTACTCAATAATTTTATGATGCTCTGATTATATACTAATATTCCCATCAGCAATTGCACCAAAAGACCCGGAGATTTGCTGCATCGTATGTATTAGAGCCATATCGGCTCAAAAACAATTGTTGCAATCTGGAAATTCTCGACGAGGAAGAACTTCCTTTATTTTTAATTGAATATTCCTCAGTATGCTAATTCGCTTTTATTATCCTCCCCTTTTATTCCCCATTCCATTCCTCAAGCTTCCTGCCCAGAGTTTTGTTTTTACTGAGCTTCCACTGTATAAGAATACATTAGGAACCCAGAAAAACTGCCTCCCGCTAACCAGTTAACGTGCAAACCAGCGCGCCGCTAAGCAGTCATTCATCCAAGTTATGGCCGCGAACAATGCTGCTCAACTCTGGAGACCACCAAAGCCATACACCGACCGCACGTTCACTGCTGCCGTTAAGAACTTCCTTTATTATTTGTCAAATGGGAACGAAGATGGCGTTAGACTTGCAGCTCTATCAATAGCAGCAAAAGTGTGCTTCCAAGTTCCAAGATACGCAGAAATATCAGCAGGCGCAAAAGATCAAGAATTCTTTCTTCTTCTTCTTCACCACTATGAGCATATTGTTTCTTATCATCACACCGCATCTCATTCATGCGACCTTCGTTATGAAGTGAGTTACACGTCGTAGAAGAACCGCCGTTAGATAGCCGATGGACTTTGGTTTGTTTACCAACGAGTGAACCAAGAGCGTTCACCTGGCGCACAAAATGATGGCGCCCGATCATAACCTCCCAAATCACGCTACCATCACCAGCAAAAACGGCCCCCCATTTATTTCTTAACTCGCCACGGCTTCTATTATGTAGTACCAGCACTTCCTGCTCCCACTTATTTCTCGCTTCTTTGCTCTATTTTTACTTCAGTTTTTTTCTTGTACCTCTTTGGCTCGCGCTCGACTTGAGTCATTCTCGAGAAGCCAACGACGTTTTTCGCTCGCACTCTGTCACTTTATCTTGTTGCGTCGTTCCCTCCCACGAACTGTATGTAACTCTTTCGAAAAGGAAACAAAGATCTTGATGACGATCATTTCAATCTGATTTCGTTTTCTTATTAGCCAATGTCGATTTTCTCAAAAATGAGTACATTTTCTTGCTGCTACGGAAATTTGTTTTGATAAATTAAAGACCTTGGCTTCGTTTTTGTGTTTTGTGATATTCTGCAGGAGGAATTCATTTCAATTGAACTCGAGCCTTCAATGTCAAATTCGATTTTTCTTCGGAGACTTTAAACGACATTTTTTTGGCTTCTCCTTCGATTCTCCTTCACAATTACTGTTCAGTTAATAGTCGCAGAGTCGTGCCAGATGCGACTTCTATCTAACCGTCCAGTGTCCTCTGGGGTTTCGATACCAAAGTCCCCAATGGAATTCCTCTGCTCTGCTCCTTTTTTATATTAGAGGAAATCAGTCTTGAATCGATTCATTGTATTCAGAGGTTACAAAGCTCACGTTTGTCTCTGAGTATTTTATATATTTTTTACGCCTCATTGACGCACTTTTTCTCAAAATTTTCCTTCACGCCTATTAAAACGACCCGTCGCTATTATATATCTCACCGAGTACATTATTCTTTTTATACATATATATTATAATTATATCTTTGTAAAATTGGTCACTTCCGTAGGAAATATAATCTTAACCGTTGTACACATTTCCCACCGAGCATGCAAGCTTCTGTACTCTCAATAGAAAAATATTGCCGCCCAAGTTCTATTGCACAGCTGGCTAACAGCTCGTTATTATCGATAGTAGTCAGATAGTACTCGATAAACAGAGCTGGCGCGACTTATCCTGTGGTAAATGGACTCTGGTTCCACTTTAAATACCACCTCGTCACAGAGAACCGCTAATTCTTCAATCTCCTATGATTAGATTATCAAATGGAGCGCAGGTAGTAAAAAAAAATAATATATATTATTTCTGAAGGAAAATTACTGAAGCAAATGAGAATTGCCGTTCTAGATGAGCTCTAAATTAGCCTGCTGATAACGATGTTTCAGTTAGATGGAGAATAGAAACGCCAGAAATAGGGTAGCCACTGTTCTGAATAATTAGAGCCCGGAGCACATGGCCCGCCGCTGGATCATTTACTCCGACAAGCCTTCCGTCAACAGCATACTGCTTTTCTATTCCTCTGATGACTATGGTTAGCGGTGTCGCCGGATACATACGTTGAAGTTAATACAAAGTTAATACAAACGCTCGTGTTGGCCACACAGAAGAAGGAGAGAGAGAAAGAGAGTTACGTAAACCTGGAGGCCAAACCAGGGCGTGTACGCCTAACTCCTAGATAAATTCCATAACCATATAGATAGATGAAATAGATAAATGTCTTTTTTAATTCAAATTTAAATTACCAGTCGTTGATATTGCACGAATTCACAAATAATAAAACCCGGACTATTACCCTCAATTTAACATCACAGGATAGAAACTGATAATAATCGACGCAGAATTTTATTAATAAAAAATGATTTTTCGCATTTAATGTTTTATTTGATAAATGATAGGAAGAACTAGTAAATTTTGTAAATGTACTTATATGCTTCGTATAAAACTAAGCGACAAATAAGTTGACGTAGAAAATAGAATGCAATATTTTATTCATTTTCTATGTAAAATTTCTATCTTAAGTACGGAGAAATAAATTTAATTTGGACTGCGTTAGTAATAAATTTTTGTAGCCTGACCAATGACTGCAACGATTACCTCACACTACACGGTTGAGCTTGTGTCCTATTCGCGAATGCTCGGTTATGCGATAATTGCATTGTCGGACTGCATGTTCTCTGGGAGTTGAAGATAGAATCCTGCCCTACCCGTTCATCGTACGATTTCACTTTCGTAGGCTCTATCGATTGTTCAGTTATCGAACTACCTTCCACGCTCTTTCCCGCGATAGTTTATTTCGAACCACGCAATCAGTCGAGGAGAATGATCTATATTTCATATTGATCGCTTATGGTATTGGCTGGCTTCAATTTATCCTACTGTAGTCGATCAGGTCGGGCTTTTCGATCGGCAAGCGCGTTGGCCGTTTTCGCTATCTCTCACGTGTGGCTTTAAAGTCGTACTGAGGGCGCGAGCTGTGCTTCGATATATAGGTTGGCAATATGTTACCGTTCGCCTTTTCTGTTCCTCTCTCGCTGTACCTTGTCTTCTCCTCTCTTGCTCTCACTCCTTCTTGGTCTCTTCAGTCGCACACTCCCAATAAAAGTGTATTTTGCGTATGGATCGTGAAGCAACACGCACCTGCGTCATACGGCAAGCACCTGCGCCAATACCGGTGCAGACAATATCGCTATGGTACACGCACTCTTATCTCGCGTCGGAGAGCGTGCGTAGACCAGGCTTTAAACCTTCTACAGCCAATGAACCATTTTTTTTTATTAGCGCGCTATAAACCTACATACAAAGCCCAAGAGCTAGAGTTGCACTATGATTATTTTCCGCGAATAGAATAAGCAGTTAAATTCTGCACACGATTTTCTCCCACGTTATGTTTTCTTATCTACATTAATTTATCTATTTTTTTTCATAATTTCAGGGAAGCTGGAAGCACTTGAATTCTCGTTGGCCTCGTGTACGATATGTGCAATCCAGATAATCGTATCCGAATTTATCGCGACGATTTATCGCTGCCAGAAAATCATAATTCTTGTGCTGACTATACGATATTCTTCCGATTAGTGATGTGGAAGGAAATCGATTTTTTTTTTCATCGATAACGCCTTTGTACATAAAGCGAAAAAGAGAGGGACACAAATTATTCCTTCTATATTATATTACATTGATAATGAATTCATAAGGAAGAAAGATTGCGTCGCGGCGCCGCCCACTATTCGCAGAGATTACCATCAAGAGACACTTTGAGAATTAACGACACAAACACAAACATAGAGACGTAGATATTAATTTTCTTTTTTTTATTACTTGGCGTCGCGCCGCTACCGCGTCTGTTGATAAGTGTGGAAAACTCTTGAGAGCAATCACCAGAGGGAGTCTCGAGACTATCTCCACGTGGGAATGCGGCTGTACCTGCAAGAGGAACGGTGAGCGATCAAGCGTGCGTTCGTTCGCCAACTCGCGGGTGAAGGTGCCGTGGACTGGTGCTCTCCGATTGCTGGCTGGTCGTTCCAAGGTTGCCAACCAGGAAAACCCGTGTCATGAGCCAGCCGCGATACTATATACACATGTAACATATAGACACGGAGATACGTGCTGTTGAATTTACTACTACTACTACAGTAGATCTTAACGTCTTACTCTTTTTCCCCAAGGGAGCGAACGAGCGAGACGCTCTAGAGCTTCGCTGGCGCAATGCCAGTTAAACGACCAAACGTTAGTCATCCCCTCGCACTGTGCTTTGTAGTCGAGGGCATGCCAGGACGAGTATAGGAAGCAGGAGTGCGGGGCAAAGAACTTGACAGAGTGAACCAGCTTACAGTCATTGGCACCGCTGAATTAATGTTATGTGCAGCCGACGGAGAAAACTGATTTCTTTCACTCGATAGATCTTGCTAATTATTCTTATTTTACTTGAGTTAATATTTGGTCTCAGTCTCGAAATGCGGACTGATATATGAGATAACAGAGAGGAGAAAAAAAATTGCGAAAAATCATTGCCGCCAGCGGCAATGATTTTACCAGTGGCAACATTTAAATATACTAATTTCGTTATTACGACGAACTAATTCCACGGAACGAACGCTAAGATTCTAACATCTGACAACCTTCAGAAGTATTTGATCATTCTAATATTTACGTAATTGCAGTGGAATGTGCCGAACCCACTAGATTTAAAGGGCAAAAAGATAAAAGATATTGCGCAATGGATCGTGTGTTTGAATGGAGGTTAACACGTTTTTTGTGACGAGTTCATGGTGCTTGAAATTCATTGATGGCCGCGGCGCTTTAAAGTATATTCACTGTAGAATCTTTGTTTATGTATATAATTATCGATATATTCGACATGAAAGAAAAAGTTGTCTTTGATATACAACTGGTTTTAATATTTTTCAACTCTTATTATACAGAACATTTAATACATCGGTCTATTTCGAAGCTTCCTATTTTTGTATATTAATTTGACTATCATTTTTAACAGAGTTTTAAACGCCCGTTCTCTCGATATGATAACGTGTGAGCCGGTTTCGCTATCGCGACGCCCTCGGGGGCGGCATTTAATCTCTCGCCCGGTTTCGTAACGACGTCGCACTCATTCTCGTTAAGTTTATGTCATTCCCAATTATTGCGTATGTCCTGCACTCCCAACATAGTTACAAGGGTCCATCTCTGACCTCAAGAGACTTTTGAACACGGGCTATCGCCATTTTTTCTTGAACTTGTGGTGATCTCTCCGAGAACTTTGCGATTATATTATAAATATAATCCTACGATAGTCGATTTTGCCGAAGCTTTCGCGGTTTTTTTGTAAAGCACATTGAACCCATCTTCGCTGTTTATAATTTAGTAATGATAGAAAAAAATTATATTTAGTAATTATAATTTAGTGATGATAGAAAAAAATTATATATTATTTGAGTAGTCTCGAGCCATTATTGGGATTCACATAATAATTATTGAGGTCACGTGATTGTACTCAGAAATTCGTTAGTTAAAAGACCTTCCTTCTCACACTTGTAGCTGCATTAACAGAGATAGGAGGATTCGCGCGATAAGTCTAGTAGGAAATGTCTGTGACAGTCAGGCAAAAACATAAATCGCGCCGTTTAGTAGGAAAACCCCCGTGGAATATTGCGATAAGCCGAGTGTGTCGTCGCTCCCGGCTAATCGGCTTTGTTAGCACTCGGAGATATAGAAGAGGCTCATCAAAGAGCCTTCATATGAATATATACCTATAATCGAAGTTAAATTGACAGTCGGATGTGCGGGTGAGGCAAAATGCACTAGTAGAGACTCGTCGGTGGAGCGGCAAATGATTATCGTACGTCCGGGAACGGAAATATCGGCGGCGAACTGCTGGATCGAGTTGTGGGGGAGAATAAGGGAACGAGGCGAGAAACGACCGCGAAGCGTCGATAGGCTAATGAGACCTGGCTGGCGCGCAATTAGCTCCAGTTCAACTACTACATCGTGCTTCGTGCGCACTCGACTACACCACCGATACGTACATTAATATATATATATATATCTATTTGTCTACACTGCTTCAATTCGACCAATTATTCTTCATGATAGGCAAAAAGATATTTCCCAAAAGTTATAACAACTGAATTAACCTAAAGTACCGTTTTTAGTAAATTATTCAAGGCAAACATTTTTTAAATATATCTTTTACTCGGTTATTGCGGTAGAAATATAAGTTACATTATTTCATTCACAAGCAGTTTTGAGCTTTACGATTACAAGCAACGTTAAATCCTGGGCCAATGTTGAGGACGTTGAGAAGTCATCAAAAAATAAACCGGAAGATATAATAAACCACGGAGACATTGTAGTTTAGTCTACATTAAAACATCTCAAGGCTACAGCTTGAAAATAAGCTGCGTGAAGCACCTGTTAGAACGATCATTGGAATAGTAATTCAACTCCACGGTTGATTCATGGAAATTTTATAACTTTTTTCAGAAAGTTTTTTCCCCCGGCAAATAATAGCGTTTATCAGAGGTTTTCGGAACAGTCACGATTCTATCGGTGGAACTCTATACAAGTTCGTAAAAAAAACAGTCGGAAGAAACGACTCTAACCTATGCCAATAAATATTACTTTAACAAGAGTCCGCGACTATGACACAGCCTCTTCTATTTATTTATTATTTCGATCGTTGACACGATTCTTTTTCTGTCTCCCGCCAATCTCTTCTTCCTCGTTTCTACATGCGGGCGTGAATAACTTATTCCGAATATATCCGAGTGAGCTCGACTCGTCTCCGTGACTCGCGACGGCTTCCTCGCGCGAAAGGGGACGGTCGAAATAGATACGCGGAGAACGCTCACACGCGGCTGTCGTCGATCGGAAATAGAAAAGTCCACAGGGAAGAGACGCGCCCGGTGTTAATGAACTCGCTTAACTGAAAGACCCGCGACAGAAAAGTTTCAAATGACGACTAAGACCTCCCGCAACATCTCCCTTAATTAGTCAATGTCATCAAAGTTTAACTAAATAATGATTCTTGTAACTCTGTGGCAAATCATTGTTAAATATCGTTTTTTCAACAATATTCATCGAAATATGTATGTTTTAGGTCCCTTGAGGTGTTCGAGGTGCACGGAATGCGACATTCAGATATCTTGAAAGCTCAACGACTCGCTGGAGGCTCCGGATTGGGTGGACCTCTCAGATATCCAGACTGCATTATACTTTGGCTCCGGTGTGACCAAGTAAGCTAAATTCCGATAAACACTGTCTCTTCTTCGAAAATATTCAAGTCATCACCGAAGATTACACCAATTTAGCCAAGGGTTGACTCATGACCTCGTCTTTTAGATTACAAACGAATTTTCTGAAGATGCTGACATTCGTCGCGCAGAAAACATTTTTTCCTTGTATATCAGGTTGACCTTTTTACTGATGACACTCTTGCACTCATTTTGGCGATTCAGTTGCTCAGCGTAAAGACATTACGTCACCAATATCTGGAGGTGTTGATAAGTCGAAGAGAGTCAAATTTTCGGCAGAGAGTCTGACAACTGAGTGCCTAAATGGACAGCCGAGTTGTTTTGTCGCTCTAGTAACGATTTTCTGCCTTTCGTGACCGTATTTTCGTTCGAAAATCATATACATTCTAGAGTAACGATCCCGTGCAGCAGGAGAGGTGCTGGAATTATTCAAACGCCATGCACTAGCAGTGGAGTGTATCAACATAGACTACTGCATAGCCACTGCATAGCGCAACCAGCGTTTGCTTTATTTTGCCGCCACCAGCCAACAACGAATGTTTCTAAACTTTCCCTGAAGCGGTTAAGTAACCTGCTGCTGCGAGCCGCAGTGGAGCAGAGTTCGGGGCCTCTGAGATATATCTCGTCAGAGAGGCATACAAGACAGGGAGGCCAACACACGCTTACACAGTTACTCACACGCATGCAAACACTGATACTCTCACTCACACAGCGTTCGAGGAAAGGTATTTGGATTTTTTTGCAAAACGAGAGCGCCAAGTGTTCGAGCTTTGGTCAAGAGTGAGAGGCTGATCCGATTTGCTTTTCCCGTTATGCATTCGGAGCACCAGTAACAGCGGATAACACGACTACAGTGCAACGGAGGAGAGTCGTCGGCGTAGAGTGGAGCCATTGCCGCACATTCTATACCGTGAACTTACTCCGCACTCCTTCGCTACCTATATACCTTTCTTCAGGCTAGTTCTTTGAGGGAAAACATCCACGAGTACTCAATGTAACCAAATTTTTTTTCACCTCGTTACAACGGCCAGTAGAGATACACGAACGTGAACACCATTTTTCTGATCCTCGTCGTTTCATCGCTCAAGTATTACGCCATCCAATACGATCGATCGCGGTTCATTGATCTGCGGATTGCGGCCGTCCGCGGCACGCGTGGTCTCCAATCGACTCAAGGTCACATCACCCCCACCGAACGCCATCGAATCTACGCTTAACTTCTCTTCTCTCATACTAACCGCGATATTTAGCGGTGAATTTTTTTTTCATATCGAGTTTATTATACGCCGATATACTATTATTATCACGAGGACTTGGTGCCAACAGATATTGCGGTTTTCTGTTTAAATAATAAATAATCATTTTATTTTCGGAATTTTAAAATCTTCCATCTTCAGAACGTTTTATTTTTTTTTTAATTCTTCGGCTCATCAAAAGCGTATTGTAAAGTTGTGCAGTGCACACATGGCTAGTATTCATTTATATACTAACTGCATTAACCAGAGAAAAATTGTACATAAATATTGTTGAGTATTATTGAATTAATTGAAATAACTTATTTAAAATTTAAAACATCTTATAACTATTTTTAGTTCAGAGTTGCAACTATTGGTACTTACCTCGCTTCAGAATGAATTTGGATCTGAAATATTGGATTTCGGAAGGGAATAATGGGAATGAGCGTTTGCTGATTGTCAAATCGGGTAGCGAACGGTCAGTTTGGAAACTCTGGACTTTTCTTCATGTGTCGACCTTCGCAGAATAGCGTTTCACGAATAGATGAGATTTTGAGATGAGACGAGTTTGCGGAAGCTATTCACGAGGGGTTTCGCCCTGAGGTGCTCCGCCGTTAAAGAAATAAGTCGGGTTAAAATAAAAGCACACTCGAAGTGGTGTGTAATCCGTATAGCGGTGACGCCCACACACGAGAAGAGCCGCAAACATCTTTGGGAGGGACCGACATTCGGGTTCGTTAGTGCGCCCAGATCTTTGCAAACCAGCTAGAGTAGTGATGGAGCGGGAGCTCAGCTATCATTCTCTCCTCACACGGCATCTCACAGGCTTCCTCTTTTATAAAATCTCCTTGAGCACCTAAACTTAGAAACAGTCAAATACAAAAAGTTTCAAAGCAAGACGGAAGATTGATAAGTATTTCAAATGCGACCTATAAGAAGCCCACGACACATTATTACGCTAGGAAAGACTCTTAGTGGGTGTTGTTAATTTATTGTCCAGTTTAACACGCTTCTTTCCACATACTAAGACCTTTGGATCGACATACTTTATTATAGTAACACTTCCTCGGCGTTCTCGATTCTCAACGACTTGGGCCATGGAGTATTATAGTTGCCTCTCCCTCCCACATTTAATATAATTTCGTAACATTTTTTAAATATAAATTATTATGGAAAGACATCAGAGAGAATTCTGGAATTATAATATGTCATTAAAAAACGTAGGATCAAGCGAAAGTTTCATTCAATAAAAATTTACATATTGTGCGAAAAGATAAAATGAAGCTAAATCGTTTAAACTAAATTTTCTTCAGTCTTTTCTTTTCCGCGAACCAAACTCAAATTGTAATGTTACTTTTTTTCTTATTTCAATTGATTCTTTTTGTATTTTAATTCACAGATTAATTATGTTTTCGTTACTTCCGCCACTTGAGCGCTTTACACATTGTGACGGTGTCATTGTTCGATAAGATATCATGATCAAAGGTGCTCTCGTGACCGTTGAGCGGTCAAACGATTGCCGAGAGCGTTTAGACAGAACGCTCGGTGTGAGAGACGTGAGGACGCGAACTGCTACTACTACTACTACCACTACTACGAGGAGAAGAGGCTGATCTGGCGGTGCCGCGAGGCCAAGTACCAGCCGCGCTTACATTCTCCTTCACTAGGACCCAGGAGGATGAAAGAAAATATCTCGGTGGTTCTCTCGTCTAGAGAAGGACCCTCTCGCGTGCGTGCCGTTCCTCCGCAGCGCCCCGCGTGCTACTCTCCGGGGATTCGCGGAACGAATAGCCTTAGCCTTGACTGGCTTTTGACTCCTCGTCACACAACAAAATCGCAGCCACACATTGGCCCGAGAACCGGCCTGCGGAGACCATAGTAAACGAGGGGCCCAGTAGTTAGAGCCCTCTCGCTCAGACACGTACAATACCTCTTTCCGCTTACTCAATATGATAAAGCTTGCGCTCTATAACTATGTCCAGGCTCGTTTGAGGTCGAGAATTTTCATTGTTCCATCCTAGCCTCGAGAGAAAATACGAAAGACGCATGAGCCTCTCACTACGTCTTACTTTTATAAACGCATTGAGATAACAACTGCCATTATACTTTTATAGCTAATAATTTCCATTTTCATCGAGCGTTGTTTTTTTAAATGTTTTTGACACATTGTCTTGGCTGCGTATTATAGATTCCGTTGTACTTTCGTAGTGCGCAAATGTTTAGTTAATTCAATATACCGCATTGTCAAGCATTTATGCGAAAAAATGGTCAAACGGTATATTGAATGCGTCAGCTAAATCATTTGTAGGCAAGTATTCGAAACCCATATTTACATAAGAAAATCGCCACATGTTCTTTTTTTGTAACATTTTTTCTTCAATATTTTTTTTTAATTGTTTATGAAAAAGGTTGTCCTTTATAAATATCTATCACAGCAATAAGATATAGACAATAACATAACATTCCAATAATTTTAAACAATGCAATTACACTCAGATTCCATTAGAAATATACCATAGAATTAGATATTGCAAGCGCGGAATTAGAGAGTACGAATTGCCTTGACCCAATGCTCCTGGCTGAAATAGCTGAAACAGCGTATTGTAGGAGCAGGTATAGCTTTTACTAGAGTTTGCGTTGTGTTGTATGGTATCGTTAGCGTAGAAGAGTAACTTGAGCCATTTTGGAGGGTAATCGCTGCGGTCCGTTACCATTTAATCCATGCCAACGCCTTTTTGGAGGATATAAGCGATAACTTGTATCGATTTTTTTTCTCACTATAAAACGTTGAATGTGGGAATGAAATGGTCAATCGGCTTATCGTGCCAATATACTTAATTATTTAATTTAGTTATCCAATTTCTCATACCCCATGGGCCGTGGCTTCGTCTCTCCCTTTCTCTCTCTCTCTCTCTCTCTCTCTCGCTTCGCTTCCTCAGTTAGCTCGAAACTCTCTCTCACAAAACTCGTAAGTAACATGACAAATAGCCACGAATATGTTATTTCGTGGCTCGCCAGAGTCTCAGGTTCTAATTCAGTGCGATGCTACCTCCGCGAGGTTTGTAATTTAGCACCTTGTCTTAAAATTCTCGTGACCACCGGCGCGCGATAGATCGCCCGCGCTCACCAAGACCTATCGGTCGTTCCACTGGCCAAGGTTAGCACAACCCGGAACTCCAAGTTTTTCTAACGCTTTGCGACTCAGAATTTTTCGTATGCCGAGTGTATGACGACCAAGTGTAGGCGTCAGAGCACAGTATACGAGAATGCGGTTTATCATGTATTACGCATATGAAAATGTCGTATCTCCGTACGGTTAATGTCCCGTAAAATTGATAATGCTGCACATTATTTTCTCGATAATATATTCGATATTCTACCTCCGTATAATTACACTGTACTGGAATATCTGTTTATATATATGGGAGACATTTTTTTCTTTTTTTTATCTATCCCGAAAGCGGATAGAGAGGAAAAAAGCGGGAAACCGGCAGTGGCATATTACCGCGGCACTGTTATATTATTCCTATGGCTGCCTAATTGGACGGACAAGAGCTGCCAACTGGAAATTCCGCATATTAAATCGCTCGCGCGATCCCTCTCTATTTCTATCCTATCTCTATACTCCGTCTGGTGTTCGCCTCATTGAATAATTAATAAACTATCAAATCCCAGCACTCCATCTACTTATACGCATATTGCACCCGGAATCTAGACGAGACTGGTATTTTTCTCCTTTACAGTATTGTAATACGACACTTTCTGCGTCAGCCGTAATCGGGAACGTGGTAAAAAAGCGATATCAGTTCGGATAAAATGGATATGTGTATTATATTATTTATAATTTACACACTAAGCAAAACTTATATATCGGGGCATATTCTTTTGTTAATCTGTCATTGTAAAAATTAATTTTATCAACCTGATATTTCGTCAATTTATTCTGTGGCCTTTAAGCCATACATTTTCCGTTTCCAGAATGATAAAACTCATTGGTTACTGTTGAAAGTTGGTTAACAATATTTTTATTTGGGCGGAAATATATAGGTCACTTAGTGACACAAAGGGTCAGAGAAAAAAACTTCCCACTCATCGCATTACGATTAGAAGATATATTAGAGGATTCTAAGTGGTTCCTTGTATTTAATTGCTAGTGTCATTGTTGGCCTTGGCTTTTTCGATGCGGGGTGTCTCCACTTTCTCGAGCCAAAGCAACCTACGTTCTCACGTGCTCTCGGCATTACACACTCCGCGTGTCTCTACTACAGAGTCTAGGTAGTATAGTATAGTGTACGCGTTACGTGCTGTCCGGTCACGTATATGCCCAATACCCGTGTTTATATGTGTGTTAATGCGTATATTCGTATGCGTGTACCTTGTGGAAAGTACTTGCACTGGTAGTACCGTCCGCTGATATATACTACAGGAAAGCGTTCCCGTAGTATTCTCGGGTTAGCGTGTATAAACGATTAGTTATTTTTATGAATGACTCGCCGCTCTTACTCTTCCGTTCTCTCCCACTCCCCTTTTCTGTAGGTACATTATTGCTCTCCACTCCTTGCATTTACTATATGTGTAGGCTTTGTTTTTGATACTCGACTTCCATTGTGAGTGTTTATTTGTGGAGTTCATTTTAAGTTTTAATTTTCATCTTTTCATCTCACTTGAAATACCCGTGACAAATATGAAAAAAAATCGTCTAGAACATGAGTTTGTATTTAAAAAATATTTAAAAATTACAAAATTAAAACGGAGATTTGTCCCTTGAAAAAGAATTAATTTAAGAAATGAAAGTAGGTAACGAAGGACTCTTCACGAGTCAACCTTCTTTGGCGAAAAGAATAGCGTAGAAACACCTACTCGTATCGTCCGTTTAAATCTGATATATTAACATTTTTATGATGCATGTATGAGACGCATGTTATTAAATTCTAATTAGAGTCAAATGCGTAAGTTTTGTAGCGGTAATATACTAACCTAAGTATTCAAATCGTATACTCAATCCGCAATAATAATAAATTATTCCACTCTCTTCTCCTGTTGGCCAAAGACTCTCGAGCGATGTAATGCTAATTCATTCATTCGACCTCCGTCTTGCTCAGGTCCAAGCCTAGGAAATGATAATTCGTTTCGCTCTTGAGGAGCCCACGTGACTTGATCTCAGTGCCGAGTCGACAGAGCCCTAAGAGCAGCCGTAACATTGCAGAGGAGTAAAAGTCGGGGAAAGTGTCTGTTGAAAGTGATACGCGGCATATGGACCGATATTTCCAGATTATATAGACAACAGCTAATTTCCTTTGATAAATAACCGCGCCACATGTAATGTGTACAGAACTCTCAAGTAAAAATTCGTCCTCAAATTTTGTTATATCTATTCCTCTGGCGCAACGATATTCTAACGGTGTAAAAGCGGAGGATGGTCATTCGAAATATTTCGCACCTGTGGAAGGCCACCCGGTTTCAAGTCAGGTTTTCTATCGTTTGCGAAACATTTTAACGCCGTTTCAGCGCCTCGCTAGTTCCTTTTAATCGCAAATTCTCTCTCATTCGTTTTCTTCTCTTTTTTTTCAGTTTCTCAAGTGAGAATTCTTCCCATTCCCAGGATGACGATTCTCTCGCTGTAGAAACCTTACGAAATTCCTATGAGACGGAAGATATGAAGAAAAGTAAGAAAGAACAAAAAAATTAGAGAGACTTAAATCAGAAAGTTTGAGCATTTCGTAGTGCACTCTCGTAGTCGCGTAGCATGCGCCAATTACTCGCTTGTACAACGGTGAGCCGAGCGAGACTCTAACGATCAGTTTATAATGGTATGCAACTGATTGGCCCGCGGCTCCAGCTTCTTTCCTCTCGAGTAGCGCTCCAACAAGCTGCTTGTACAGAGTAGTGCTCCAACTACCGATACTTGCTGTGCATGTTGTATTCCAGTGGTCACCTCCTTGTGGAATTGTAGCGTTCGTTGCGCTCTCGCGTATTTACCCTCCAAGCAACCGATACAACGTCTCACCCTGCAACCGTAACTTTCTCCATTATTTTATATTATCGCGGAGAATTGTGTGCGCGGTACTCGACGGTAAATGTAGTGTTATAAACCCGCCTGAGTCGTAGACGTCGACGTCGAGTGAAACGTGATACCTTTATTTATATACCTGTATACAGGGTTCCTTATTACACACTGTTCACTGAAGATAGTTTCGCTTTAATATATGCAAAACATCTCACATCGCTTTTCCAACGTTTTCCCAAGTCGTTACTGGTACTTTGCTCGTGACGTTGTTCGCAGCCTACAATACATTGGCTGTAGGCCAAAAAGAGAATTTTCCATTGCAATGGATCCAAGTTTTGCCAATTAGTAAGTGCAAATCGCTCTCTTACTTCGCAGTAGTGATACGCGGGTGAATGAAAATCCAAGAATGTTACAAAGTCAAAAATGACGTCCTTGAGGATTTTATGTGCCGGATAATTAGGGAAGACCTGAATGAAAAATACGAATTGATACACTCTTTTCAATGACGAAGAAAAGAAATAAGAGATGACGAACAGCTGTTAATCGGGCCGTTCAGACTGAACCATCCGAATTGTCGGTACAGAAAAATAAAACTTAACTCCCGAGCGGTTAGCATTCGTTGTATGGCTCTTCAAGAGTGAAGGTTTCAACGTGCCGACAACGGGCACACAACTCGTTAGCGGTGGAAGAGTTAACGCTTGATAGAAGGTAGCGCGAGGAGTATAGCATAGTACGCTATATACTCGTGGGATTGCGGCGATGTTGCACGAAGCGAAGGAGGAAAGAACAAAGTGCGATGGACGTTGGCCTCCCGTTGTGGGTCGTTGTGGTCGCGACCTGCGAGCTCTTCGGGGCTTAGGAGGGTCATCGGGGATGCGACCATGAGAGACTCGAGGGTCATCCGTCTCGGAGGATGTCTGGCCGTTAATTAAAATGTGCTTGGCATCTGTTCGCGGTACATCATAACGCACTACAGTCTCTAAGCGTCTGCATATTTCGTTCATTCCCTCTTTTCATGCATTTCTTCACAGCTCATCTTTTTTCTTCAAACTGAAAACAACGTTTCTTGCTGCAGAATCTCCTTCTCCTACGAACCCTCCGTTGAGAGATAAAAAAAATCTGGTGTGTCTTAAAAACGATTAAAACAAAACCTTGCAAATAATCGCAGAAGTGAAGCAAAAGTGGAATGGAAGCTGTGAAAAAATACTAAGTCCTATCCTATCGGATTCAACTGTGCTTATATGTGGAGCATCGGAGTGAACGAAGCACTTGGCCGACAGCTGCTGGCTTTATTACATATACTGCGCTTGATGCAGTTATATCAACGAGGATGGGATATGTCGTCACTTCCCGTCTTGTGAGCTCATCTTCTCTTTTGCTTCCCGTCTCTACTTCACTCCTTCTTCGCTTCTCTCTGTGGCACGTCTGCATTCTACGATGCACTTGTTATCCTCGATGGAAAAGACTACCGAGTACCGATGAGCCGCAAGGTTCTATGTGGTTGAACCGTGTATTGCCCCTGGCAATGGGTCAAGCGTTTCTTCTCACGTGCGTGAAATAGCCAGTTGGCAGAACAGTTGCGCTCTGATCTATTAATACAGTGTATACAATACTCGGTTTACCACATTTCTCAAAAATCGCGTTCCCATTCCCACTTACACAGATTGTATTACAACGTTTTTGTGAACCTCGGATTACCAGATTTTTTTTTTTTTTCAAATCTCAAGTGCGCAGTAGAGTTTGTTCAGTTTCTTCATATTCCCCGCACCAGGCCACCGACGTTGCCTTGAAATATGAACATCTTTGTTGCAATATGTGCAAAAATGTTAGCAAACTTTCCGCGATTATTCCACGCAGAATTTCGCCTTATGTGTAGATGTGTGTGAACCGTCTACAGGCAGCTACTATATTATTCGCTACGCCGTGCATTAGTCGATTGGACACTTGATTCGAGTGGTCAGACGATGACACTCGACTCTCGCACCGATCGCCCCTTCTCTGTATAGCTTCGAGCGACACTGCACTTTGCATAAAGTGTCTACGGGCTCCTCAATGTTGTGTGCATTCACCGATATTACTCGCTTCCGTGGTAGTATTGTACAGCCGTCGGCTCTTTATCAAGCTTCAGAGATCATATAGGCTCCTATTTTCGTCGTTTCTCATTCCGAAATTCACTAATCCGAATCCAGGTCAGAGATTCAACCTCGATTTTTTTTTTCTTCAAGATATCAAAGTTTGCTCTGCGCTATCGTTGGATTGTCAATGATCCGTAGCAACTCTCTCGTAGCTCTTCTACTGGAAATCTGTCGAATGTTACGAGCATCCGGAGATTTATACCGCATGCCTTAAGGTATTTCTCGTTTCACTAGAGGCTTTTATTTACAGCGACGTGGATGCTTGCTCCTGGTCATACGTTTTTATTGGCATTAGCCCGAGGAGCTTATCCGTGAGGCTCTTGCTCTCGGTAATTTTCGTCGAAAGTATGCGTCTACTTGTTCGCCTTCAGCCGCCAATAGTTAACCATAATACGATAATCAAGTCCTATGTCATCCGGGTTTTCTTCTGATCAATCGGGTTCTCCATCGAGCCGAACCCGGAACTGCAAGTCTGAAGTCAAACCATCGTTTCTCCTGCATAATTGTCTGAGTCAATTTTTTTCCCAACTATAGAATGCACTCCGATACCTCGGTACCATTATGATGATAAAGATTATTTGTTAAAAACCTCTTTTGTTTTTCAAATAAAAGTCATTTTATGATAAATGTTATTCCTCAGGACTTTCAAGCGTTACATCACGAATGCTAAAGAGTTATTTAGAGAATTTATACTTAACACCAACAAGGAATCGAGGAAGGTTCATGTTGTACTTTGAATAGGAGCCTGAACAACGAATTGATGAATACAACCGCCATGGGATCACTACACATATTACGAGCAAGTAAACCTTGCTTACTGGCAATAATTTGCCACCTAGGTACTGCGGTATTTTGAGAGATCTATCGCGTGTGTAACGACGTCGAAGAGACTCTCTAAGATTGCAACCACTTTTGATTTTCAAAGTTTTTCGTAATGAAGCCTTATTTTGAAATCAAAAAGCAATCAACACACTTAGTTATATCGACGGTCGTGAATGGTTGAAAAAAATTATAATGCAGTATATTTGCTACAATTATCGTGGTACCATTTAATTTTAATAGCTTATCATTTAGGACGTGTCTATATTTCAGTCCCCTAACTGAAGCAGCTTAAATTTTCCATTCTTATTAAGTATTTACGTACACGAATCAAGATAAGCTGCACGCAGTGGAATTATTATTAACGATATACATAGGGTATACGCAGCTCCTATAGCAGTTCCACATTTAGTAAGAGCCCAGAGCGAATCATTCCCGCTGACGCTTCACCAGACCATCTGTCTTCTTTCGGTGATACTCGACGTGTTTCTACGTTTCTGTTTTTTATTTCTTGCATCGTCAACTTCTTCGCCTCGTTTTTCGTTTTGCCTCCCATTCGGTAAGATTTCGCAGGCCAACACCCGCAGCACTAGTGGTCGGTGGTTTTGGCACGCACGGCATTTCCGGCAACGCGACTCCTCTGCGACAGAGAAAACCAATGCAAACGGCAATCAAGTGGGACGAAGAAGAAGAAGAAGCGAATTAAAGAGCACGGTGATCACCAAAGTGCCAAGTGTTTGCGCCAGTCCGATTCCTCCTAAAAGTTAATATCAAGTAAATTTCTCGTAATTGGCAATTTGAGGTCTTTCAGTTATTGGCATAATATCCCTTAATAATTCTTATGGTTTTTGCCTCTTCTAGCGATGCGCAGAAAACCGTCTAGAGAAATAATCCAATGTAAAAAAAGGTGAAGAATGGCGGTGGGTTCAACGGTGAAGATCGAACGTTTTTCGGAGTTGGGATTAGACCCGCTGGATCCTTCTAGGAAAGAAAGAAGCCGAAGACGAAGGGTCGCGAATGTAGCAATGACGATGAGAAACGCCACTATGTCCATGAGAGCGGGATCTTCGGTTCACATTGGTCTTTCCGCTCGATGTGTTCTTTATGAGCCGTGTACGTACGACACGTAATGAGTTGGACATTATACATCCAACAGAGACTACGGTCTTCTGGGCTTCTTTCACAAAACTGTAGCGTCTTTGCCGAAACTTTGATCTTCCTCATTCTATGTATTAAATGACGCTTTAGACATCTCGAGAACTTTGACAGGGGTTTCAGCCAACTCGAGAGCTTCGATAAACCTCCAATTTCTCTTTTCTCTGATAAAGGCAAAAACGACTAAACCCATTATACGAGATCGGTTTGGTCCAACTTTTGTGCGATGGGGGTGTCATTGCGTAAACGCAAAGCATCAGCCAGGCGGAGGTTCCCCGGCGTTTGCACATAATTAAGCAGTCGTAGTAGCTCGAGTTACCAGGACTGATATAGAGGAGGAGAATAAAAAAAAGGTTGGAGAGCTCGCGTGAAAGAAAAGAATAAGGAGAAGAAGAGCTCATCTGTCCTCTTCAGCAAAGCAAATGCGCCGAAAGGCGTTCGCCGAATCCTAGAAGGTCCGGCGTCGGGGGTCGTCCCTTCTTCCTCCTTTTTTTTCTCTTTTTTTCCTCTTCGGGTACCCTTTCAACTTTTTATCTCTCATTTTCATTCGCACAGTCCCAGCGGCCCTTCTTGGTTCCTTCTCTTTTTCATCTCATTTTAATTTCACATGTTCTGGCTACGACCGGGAATTTTCGGGCCCTCCTTTCTTACAACTTTCTCACGACGAATCTCTCGAGTACGTCTTGAGATCTCTTGATGATGAAACCAAGGAGTCCCGCTCATGCTCCCCTTATCCTATTTATTATTTTTACTTTTCCTCCTTCTTTCGTTTCATCTCTTCATGGTAACGAGCCGAGAGAAAAATTTGCATACACTGCTGATTTTTCTGCACGTCTAATCATTCCGAAAAAATCGTTTCAGTATCGAACACGGAAAAAAAAGCTTGATTAAATACGCGTCAGCCGATTTACTGATTAGACCAGTCAAATTGTTGTTGGTTATGCCAAAAAAGTTATTGGTTGTATTACAATGAGCTTGGTGAAGTTGACCAATAACTTGGTTGGCCTAGCGAATTAATCGGCTGGAGTATATATAACCAAGCGCTTGATGGCTGCTCAAACCAAGCTTTTTTTTTTTCGTAAGTCCATTCATAATTCACTCCTCGAGTAAGTCAGTGGGATTATAATCTTATATATAAAACATAGTAAGAATGAGAGTCTCAAGCGAGACAAGAGTTACAAATGCCCAATACTCATAGCAATAATAATTATTATACGATCAGCTCTATAATTATGATTTCATAATAATAACATGCAGCGATTATAATACAATGACTAAACTTTTGAATGGCTGCAAAAATTATTATTTCGCAATAAAGTTCGCGTCAAACTTTCCGAAAAATGGAAAAACATAATTAATGCATTGGAAAAGTAATGCATTAATTAATATGTTTCCGCTACTCAAATATTTACTCTCTATTTTATAATCACTACATATTATCATTATAAAATCATAATTACAAAATAAATTTTACTGTATACTATATCTCATGAATTAATGGGGCCTTACAACTCTGAACGAGACCCTGGTATTATTTTGCCGATAAAATCACGTTCCGGGTATAGAACAGGTGAGCTTCGTTATCGAACAATCGGATAGCGACCGTCAGTAAAAAAATAACATAAGTAGCAGAACCGAAAGATTGATAATTGTTAAACACTAAGAATTCTAGGAATTATTTATGACAAGTTTTGTTCCTATTACATGTGATTATTTTTTAATCGGTGTTAACTCAATTTTTGTTGGACTTTATCAATTGCATCTAATTAAATGTAAAATTATGATAAAATTATAATAAATTTAGTGGAGATGTACGAATATTCGTTTGAATTGAGAATTAATAGTGGTGGATCTTTAATAGTTGCAGGCGCATAAACGTCCTTTCTCAAAGTCACTCTTGACCTACAGACTCGTGCGTATCCTTTATGAATGATGACCCCCCGGTGGGGGGAGGTTGACTGCTCGAGGGGCTTCGCTTGTCTGTATTTTTTTCATTGAAATTTCATGGTCACGTCGATGAATGCGTTAGAATTTGAGTATAGTTGTGCTACAATGTGTGGTAGTAGCCGGGACAGTACCAGCCAGACGAGACTAGCAAAAACATTGGTTGACCGATGATTCGTAAGAATTCGTCTATACAACCGCGAGAAGCCGGTTACCTCGCAATTTGCACCAGAGTGGCGAGGAGATAGATAAGAAAAAACGAAAAAACGAAATAAGAACAATCTGGCCGAAGCTCAAAAAATGGTGGCGTCATGGCCGTTCTTCTTCTCCCTCTTACGAAACTTTTCTACACAATCGCAGAACTCTCGTAGATTGGATGTAACGTCAACGGCACTCACAGGGTCATGAGGAGCCGCACGCGCGCCGCTAGGTCCGCTCGTTCATTCTGTCGAGAGCTTGGCCCGATTTCGCAGAGTTGGGCTTACACGATAACTTGACGAAGAGCACGTGACACGTACATGGCCGAGAGCATATTATCGAGCTGGTGGAGAAGGAGGAAGTGGCTTTCTAATTTCAGAGTTGCCGAAAGATAAATTTTAATTAAAATGCTTCGTATAACGTATAATTGATAAGGATGTGCTACCATCAGTCATAGGCTAAATAATCGTAGCAACCTCTTGCGTCTCTAATTGGCTTAATTTTTTTTCCTCATCATTATTTTATTTTATTATGCGATAGGAAAAAAAAATGTACTAACGCCCCTTATTATATTAATACATAATCTCAATAATTGAGAGAACATGATATATCGACTACATTGGTACCGATGACGACTGGAGATTTTGGATACCGAAATTGAAGCCGGCAGGTCCCACTGGGCTGACCATGTGCGGAATTGCGCAACTCCTATAGACCGGCGTCTCGTTTGCCTCGACAACTTACTATTTTACATAGAAATACTCTACTACACACTCTATTCGCATCGAGTATACTAGTATAAACTGCCGCAAGAGTGACATTCTCCGGCGTATTTGAGTGCGCGGCCAATGTCATATAGTTGGTGCCGGCGAGTTGTTGAATTTCTACTACGAGAGCCGCATCGAGTATATGTGGCATAGACAGAGTGCGAGAGAGTATGAATGGAGCGAGAGGAAGCACGTGGGTAAGGGCGAGTCGCCTTGCCTCGCGATACCGAGAACTTGCGCGAGAGCCTCTTTAAATACATATATGTATATCCGCATATATATGTGTACAACGCGTGTTGCGCGTGTATACGCGAGCACGCACGTGGCGTTGTGAATACGACCTAGCTGCCGGCGTTCATTGAGCGTGAGAAAAGAAGCGCTTGTGGAAACAGCGGAGAGGAAAAGAGGAGAAGCTGCATAAGCTATTTAATTTTTCTGCGATTGAGCCTCGTAATACTGCGACACATTTTGTACTTTCTCTAACCATATTTATAATACAAATATCTAATTTTTCTAATTCGGACAAATTTCAGGCCAAGAATCCAGCTCTACTTTAATGTTGCCCAACATTTTTCGGCAATATATATATATATGGGGCAATCCGCCCTGTTCCAACCAGGATTTAAACTCGACCTCTCCGATTCTGCTCGTAATTCTTTGTGGCTTAGTTCGACCTTCAAATGCACCATATTCTTTTTTTGTTTCTACGGCAATTTTTTATAAATGGATTTTTAAAGTGACATATCAAATGCCATAACGTGAACCTCTGAATAAAATTCTGAAAAATACTTTGATCAATGTCAAAATTTTCTAACTTATTGCTAAAGTACGCAAGATTTTTCTTTTTATAGTTTTCAAACTTTTTCTTGGTAATTAAAATTATTAAAATATAGAGAAAATAACAATCTCCTACAGGCCATTGGTCAAATGTTTATTTGTATCAAATCGGATTTTTTAATAATTTTTTCAGATTTTCAGGATTTAAAAAAAAATCCAAACTATGAAAATTGAATAAAAAAATAAAAAATGACATATCGAATGTCATTATTTAAAAATTTGCAAAAATTCTAAAAAATACTCTGTCGAATGTAAGAATTTTTTAGCTTATAGCCAAACGAGGCGAGATTTTTCTTCTTGTAGTTCTTAAGATTTTTTTATTTAAAAAAATAATTTTTTAAGTAAAAAAAGGTTAAAAACTGTAACAAGAAAAATCTCGCCCTCGTCGGGAATAAGCTAGAAAATGTAGATATTCAACAGAGTATTTTTCAGGATTTTTGTCACCTTAAAAAAATATTGTAAAACAATGTGCATAGTTCGGAAAAATCTGAAAAAATCCTAAAAATCTGAAACAATCCGGGTTTATACGAATAAATTTTCAACCGATCGCCAGTAGTAGATCAATTTTTTTTCTATGTGTTGGACATTTTTTAAATAAAAAAGCTCAAAAAATATAAGAAGAAAAATCTTGCCCTCTTTGGGTAGAAAATTTTGATATTGAACAAGTTAGAAAAAGCCAGAAGAAACTAGAAAATGTTGATATTGAACAAAGTATTTTTCAGAATTTTTTCACATCGTTAAATTATGGCGTTCGATATGTCACTTTAAAAGATTTTTTTTTTAAATTGCCATAGAAAAAAAAATCTGTTGCATTTGACGGTCCAACTAAGCCTAAAAAAAATTACGAGCCAAATCAGAGAGATCGAGGTCAAATGCTGGTCGAACCGGGGTGGACTGTCCCATATATATTGGTAAAATAAAAATAAAGCTCGGCAGATGCCTTTATATTTTGAGCAAATTCAAAAATTTTCCAAGAAACGTAGTGTTAAATCAGGTGTCCAAATATCTCAAGCTGCTGTGATATTTTATTTGCAATTATCCTAAGCGGCGACAGAGATTCAACAGCCTGTAAGCGTCAAGCATTGATACTTCTGGCCGCATCTGAACGTCCGGCATATGACACAAGCGAGAGATTGATATAAAAAGCCTCGCCCGACGCTTCCGCATTGGATAAAAGCACGTGTATGCACATTGTAGTACTTGTAGTAATATCTCGAAGCATATATGCATAAAAATCTTTATCTATCGTTGATACAGCTGCGTGGCGATCGTATATTACGTAACCGAGTCGTAGCTTGTCGTTGTCGGGTGATTAAATTAATCATTACATATTGCGGCAACTCGCCAGTGTAAATGCTGCCGATAATACCGAGGGATTAATCATTATCGTGAAAGTATTATGTCTTGTCGATGATGAACCTTGGCAAGATAAAACGCGCAATTCTACATTTCCCGCCATCGCAACATTGTAGAAGATTGTCGTATATCAAACGTTGCAATTGTTATATACAGAGTATGCAGCTCATCGAAGCTCGTGTCACTTGAACACGTGCTGAATAAGTAAATAATCGTCGTAGTACAACTGCACTTTATTCGATCCTCTATCTTTTTCAGTGCTATCGCATTCAGTAAAAAAAGCAACCGGAGGCAGCTCATAGCAAATAATATATGTGCCATATATATATGCTATGTATACATATATATAGGTATGACAATCCGCAATGACCCTAATTGACGGTTCTATCTTGCTTTTCGTTTATTCGACCGACAGAGCGATAAATCAATTGTCTCTTGGGCCTGGGAAGAAAAACGGTAGGCGGAGGAGTCTACGACCTAGAAATTGACTAATTTATATTTTCGAATGACTAACATACGCCTTAATTATTCTAATTGGCGAATCAACGTTTCTGTATTACTTTTTACGCTCTGAATACGGCCGAAGGGTCAAGTTATTTCGGCGGGCTGGAAAATTAGGCTTTATTGGACGCGAAAGAGGCGTTGGAAAAGAAGAAGATAAATTCTATTTAGAGAGTGGAAAGACATCGTCGCGAAATTCCCGTTAACAATTTAGAGGCATAACTTCGTAGGGAACGAGAAAGTCAAATGAAATCATCCCTTCAGGGCTCGTGGAGGAATTTTGGCCTCTGAGAATTGAGACGCTGTTTTGTTGGATCGCTTTCGAAGGGCTTCATCACCTTCTCCACTCGTGACTCCCGGCTTCTCTTGACACCAGTAGGAGTAACGCATACTAGGCCTATATTCTCTCTAACTTGTCAGCACGCCCTCGTCTTCACCGTGGAAACCGCATCGCGGTCTCTCGCACGTTCTTTTTTTTTCCTGTCTCGCACGCGCGCAGTCCGAACGTGCATCCATTAGCAATTATTAATGAGCTGAGTAATTATCCCGTCATTTTCATTTTTCATCATTCCTCTGACGACCAGCATAGATAAATCTTCAAATTAACTCTATAGTTTCTATTTATATATTCTAAACTTGTGGCAATACTGCTTTGTCTATATGAAGGAAAATGTTTATTCATTTTGAATGTATGTATTTAAACAATTTTATTTATAGACATTTTATAAAAAGATGTAGAATAAGGGATCCTCAATTAAAGGATCTTTCAGACATGGGCCACCGAAATTTTCATTCCATTGGCATTTGAGGACTCGACGAAAAAAAATATCTTTAATGACGGATGTTTTGTCTTATCCGAAATATGTAGAATTTTCTATAGAATCAAACTTCTTGTTGTAAATATGTGCGCAAAGCATCATTGATATGGACCGAAGCTCAGTTGCAAAAGGTTGCAACAAGATACGACGTAGGCAAAAAATATGATATAATTGACATCAAAGATTGATCTCTAATTTCCACCATCTCGAGAAAACTTTTCGTACACTTTACCTAATCGGAATCAATATAGGCCGTAATAGATAACTCTTATCTTTACTACGTGGCACAGAAACGATACTTCGCGACCGTGATATGTATCGAAAATATAGAGTGTATTAAAAAATTATCATCCGGAGATATCGAGTATTAAAAAAAAAGTTAATCCTTGTTGCTTGAATTGCAGAAAATCCTGGACGAGCGTCTTGAACGACGCGTCGATTCCATGATGGAAAGTGGCCTCCTCCATGAACTCTTGGATTTTCACGCTCGTTACAACGAGGAAAGATTGAAAACCAACACGTGAGTGAACGAATTCGTAAGTGTATAAAAAAAAGCAACTGTGTTTGTCCTATGCTCACGTCATAAATAATGTAGATAATGTGAACTGCCGGATTTCGACGGTGGGACAAAATTGATTACATTTAAATAATTTTATAGAAGAGACTTACATTCTTCTCCATATATCTCTTGGTACGTCCGCTGAGAGCAGACGACGGAAGAAACTTTGCCGAGCAGTACGTACGCACGCACGCACGTGTGTCCGTTCCGGCTTTCTCCGAATTTGCGTGATCAGTCTGCGCGACTCCCTTGCTTTGCGACACGTGATCTGCGATTTCAATCGTCATCCTCTCATCCTTTCATCGACACCGGAAGTCCGAATAAGTACTATGAATTAAGAGGACAAAAAGGGTCGTTCGTAATAAATCTTGAATGAAGTTTCTTTAAATCATTTCGCTAAATCGTAAAGAAAATTTCCAAACTGCTCGAGACTTGCAAGATACGACGACATGGCATGTCGTCGAGTAAAATTCTGCATACAAACTCTTATTAAGCCCAAAATGAGTGGAAAAGAATTTTGCGTTATGTGCTATTAATGTTGTAAAATGTTATATTTCAATTTATAATTTATGAAAACTAGGTGAAAAAATCCAAGATAGAATTGTTATGAGAAATTAGTAGGAGCACGAAAAGCAGTTTTTAAGTACGTTACGACATAGTGATGTCAACCGAAGTGAAAAAAAGAGCAATCAACTATTTTACCACCTGTTGGATATCAATGTGTTACATAACTATCTGAAGAGTATATATCAATAAAATATGTACTTCGGTTAAAGAAAAATTCAGGTTTTAACGGGGAAGTGCACGTGTCTTCTCTAACGCGCTCTCATTAACGATACCGTCTGCGACAGACACTGTACGTCCCGTTTTGTTTCCACAATTACCAATGCTACCTGCGCCCCTTTAACCATATGTTATATTTGTACATCTTACATACTTATGTACCCAGGTGTATGCCGAGACAGAGAGTGAGAGAGTGTGTCAAGTCGTTAGATACAGTTGAATAAGTTTTGTGAACGAGGCTCACTGTGGAAATTCCAATGCATAATGTGTATATTTAGGACATTAGAAAATTGTCGTTGGACGAACCAGGCCCTGTTCTAAATTCGGTCTGCACGTATTCGGGCCATGAATTTCTCGAAAAAAAAAATGTAAAAGACTAAAGCTAGGAACTAAATTCAAGTAAAAATACTGTAACTTAAGTCCTGAGATTATCATCGTGTCAATGACTGCACAGTCATTCGATTAAAATCTTCAAATCACCGGTGATAGTAGCACGTGTCTTATCTTCCCGAGAAATTCCCTGCCTAATTTCCTGATTTTAATCTCCACTCCTCACCTCACCTGCCAGCCGAAGCTAGGATATAAAGATCGATCGATCTATCATAAAAAAGATAATCTCGTGTTCATCGAAACCCTTGCTCGATTCAATCTCCGTGTTCTAATCACTGTGTTTGTTGCTTTACTACAATTCGAATAGTTCTTCGTACTCACTCATTGCTATTTATTCCTATTATCACAGAGTCAATCACTCGAGTGTCAGCTCAATTTCTTATCGTTTTATTATTACCCACGGTAGGAATAAGCGTTAACTGCGTTCCTTTCACCTTACGCAATCTTATTCATCGCGTAACTGATTTATGATGTTGCGTATTACATATTTAACGCCCAAGATATTGTCGATAAGAGAATGCTCGATAATGCGAACCGAAATGTGGTCAAGTTTACATTTAATCCGAATTTTAGCAGGAAAGTATTTGTTTTCAAATTCAACTGCTTGAGACTCAAGTCCACAAAATCCCAAATTAACTTTGTACTTGCTTTGCGTTCGGTGTTTTGCCAATGAATATGATCATTAAAATATAAAAAATAAAGTTTTTTCTGACACGTGTTAAACGTTCTGTACGTGTTGCCCATGGAAGCCTTATGCTAATTTTCAACGGAGTTGGATACAACGCCATTGGAAGATACGACGGGTTTACAGAGTATACGTGGCCCCAGCTATCACGCAGCCGCCTCTCAGCTCGATTTCGTGACGCGCGAACATATATTATACAAGATCCAGTGATCCAACGCTTATTTTATAATCGTTAATCCTTTTATTAAATCAATATATTCCAGATTTCATAAACGTTGAAAATGGTGGGTTCGACCTTCGAATATCACTTAAAACAGCAACAATTGCAAAGTTACTCAGTACTGAACTGAGAAAAAAAAATCGTTAAAATCAACAAAACGTGCGCTTGCCGGCAGCGAAAAGCATATTTTGTCGATTGGATAAAATATTTGGCAATGTTGATCGAAACATCTATTAATAGTATCACCAGCCGCTTTGATCAATTGAATATTTCTTTCGATCGAACAAATATTTATTTCGCCGCCCGCAAATGCACGTTTAGTTGGTTCTAACAATTTTTTTTTCTCAGTGTCTGTAAAAGTACTGAGAATGCGATTACAGTGCGTTTCTCGTTACTGCGCGTTAATCAAGGTGTTTAAATCTCTGCAACTAAAATGCTGATTTACCAGACACTTATAGATAATACAGATGTAATGTTATAGGCTAGTTTGACCGTTAATCATACTTGAGCCTGTTTGTAGACTGGCATTTCACTTGAGAAAGTGATAAGAAAAATGAGTGCGTCACTGACTGTCGCTTACACTCTGCTCATGATCGTATCTCAACACTGGGTGTAACACGTGGCAAGAGATACTATAAAACTGGCGACACTGGTCTTAAACTCTCGAAGAATACAATACAAAGATTGACTGAATATCGAGATAGTCTCATTTTGTTCGTATCTTAACGGATCCAAACGACGACTATCGAAATTTTTGAGCAGCGGATCTATTCGCATCTTCGACACAGCAATTTCTCTTGAAAATAACTTGGTCCATAAAAGCTCCAAAAAATTTCTCTTCAACATCGCAATTTTTGTATTTACATTTGGTAAAGATTGCAAATAAGTGTACTATTTTTTAAAATTAACATATGGAAAAGATGTATTGCGAAACATCAGAGTCACAGATCTTTCGTTATACTTATCACAAACGTGACAAACTGTTAATGCGCTGCTGGACGTCATACAATGTCAGGGTTGAACATTTCGAAAAATCGACTTTGAGTTCAATGTTTAAAAATTTGAAGCCTCCATTGAAATATATCGATCATAGTGATTGTTAAAAAAAATCAGATGAACGCTTTTTTTGAACTTTAATTAAACGACTAAAGAATATCAATCGTAAGATTAAATTAAAGATAAATTTTCGTTTTTATGCGCCTATATTATCGATAAGAATAAGCTGTTACTGGAAAGATACATCATCTTCGGCCGGCATGTATACAATAATATTGCTGTCTTCTCTGTGTTTGTTAGCTAGACTCCACGAAACCGTATCGAACGTTGGTGTTGATGATACGAAGCGACACGTGCAACGACGACGTCTACGGACGATTGCGGATTGCGCACGAACTAGTGATACTCAGAAAAAAAAAATCGTAAACCGAATGCGTGTGCAATAAGAATAGCAGGAAAACGCATGTAGATACGAAATATCTCCAATATAGAGACCAGAAAAACCGCTTATTCTCTTTCCCTTCAAGATATAGACTTATAAACTTGACTATCGTTTTTAGAGTCGTATATTGCACCCCTAAAAACACCGAAGCATTGTTAGAATTCTTTTTTAAAACTGACGTTCGGTTCTTTTTGATTCCCCAATTTATAGTTTCGACTTCCGGTCGAAAAATTCAAGAAAACTTTATTTTATTAAAAATATCGAATTGTCTTCTCTACGGTAAGATATTCTCTTCTCAGCGGCATAACAGTGTTAGATGAAACCCATCAATATTTTTGGCGATTATAAGTTGAGCAGTAAATCAAATGAAGCCAGAATAAAAATTCCACTTGCCGTATTTTTTATTTATTTTTATACTGTGCACCGTCGTAACGACGATAAATGTGTATCGCTGTTCATTACTTTCTAGACGTAAAGAACCAAAAGAACAAGTTACAGATAACTGGATATGATGAATACGAGTCTCTAGAATCTTCGAGATTCACCGGTTCAAGTGGGACAGACATGGTGGACCCACTTTTCCGTCAATTGTTATTTAAAAGTTAACGTGTAAAAAAAAGGCGTGCATCCTTTCCGTTGATAGGAAAAATGGCGTCTCATGAAAAATGTCAATATTCATTTTATAAGTTGGCCACTAATTGTATAAAATTTGTCACAATTATGCGTGGCATTCTCACCCACGGGTCCCACTAAAAAAAAATAATCAGCGCATATCATAACGGTCCGTATTACTTATCATCGAATTTCCTCGAAAAGTATATAAAAAGAGAGGCAAATGTCTGGATGTGCGATAAAATCAGTATCGTGATGGGTCAGGAGAGGCAAGTGTGCAGACAAAAATTTGTGGAAACGTATTTAGGATGCTGACACGTGTGTGAACAAGTGAGCCGCGTTCCTGATGTCCCCTCCTCACCTTTCACTTTTTATCGGTTCTTGTATTAAAGTGCAACATCTTTTCTCGCCGACTAAGCTTCTGCCCTCCTTTTATCGCTGAGTTATCGCCCTGCCGCTCGATCAGCGCTGCTAGGTGTCGTTATAGAGCAAAGGGTGTGGTGGAAATTTTTTTCATTCTATTTAAGTTATAATTATCACAATGAAATGAATCAGCATAAGTGTTAATTAACTGTCATTGAGTGTATATTATAATTAGTATTCAAGTAATTAAATCGTCTCTTTAAATCGAAGGCCCTATAAAAAAAAATATAAATGTTGTATACTTTGTAGATCGCTTAGGATCAACTTGGACTTGTTTAATGGTAAATAAGAACAATTTGTATCAAAGTATTCCATCAGTCGAACGACATAAAAAAATCTTTTCATCATTTTTCGAAGCTATTTGAAAGATTTTAATTTACTGTAATTTTTCTGAAATAACAAGTGCAATGATTTTATATTCGGTGTAAATCTAAAAGGCTTATAAAACAAAGGTAAAGATATTTTCAAAAAAAGTCTTAAATATTCTTCTCTGCTTCTAGTTCGTGCTGTTGTTATCGGTCACTCTACCAGACTCCCTTTCTGTTTCTAATCTCTCCTCTCTTCTCCTTCATTGCACCTACTGCGTGAATGCGTCGGGGACTTGCCCAGTAATATTGTACAACTCAGAGAACGATATCAGGAGAACCCTTCTTGTATTTCTGCTCAGAGTCCCGAGAAACGAGCTGTGGCGAGAAGGAACGACGGAATAAGCGATAATGGTAATGCGATGCCGGTCTGGTGATGTTTCTTACGTTGCGTCTTAAATAAAGAAGTCAGCGAGAGAAAAAGGGAAGTCAGACAGGATAGCGGTCGAGTCTTGCATCGGAAATGCAACGATTATTGCACCGGACGTAGGCTCGATTCCACGAGAATGTTTTGTACTCCGTTTCGACTACTTGCTTTTATTTCCTTTATTTTCTTTTCGTTCCATCCAATTCTCAAGCCTATTTTACATGCTTACGATAAGGGGAAGTGGGATATATAATAGAGAATAAGACGCTCGACAAGACAGGATGTAACTTTGAGGAATTTATTTCTGTTTCAGGTCAGCCGATTATACCAAAGGGATCTTCCAATCTATCGGGTTTAAGGAGTTTCACAATTACCTCGTACTTTCCGAGGAAGAAAGGAACAGCGAAAAGGTTTCTTTGTCGTAATTAAACATTTTTTAATACAATAATTAAAAAATAATATTCTCAGAGAAGGTGGATCTCTCATGTTTCCGCTTCGCCGACCAATTCAGCACACTTCAGAAAGATAATATGGTGGGTGTGCGTTAGAAAAACTCTTTCTTTGCGTTTCATTCAACGGTCGTGACCCTCTTCAAAAATTTGTTTATCAAGCTTGTTTGTATTTTTTGATTTTACATGTTAAATTAGTATTCTAGGTGATGATCCTTTAAGGATCTCAACCACACTTCTATTATTGTATTGTGCGTCTGTTCAAGATGTAAACATTCGCTCAACTTATCTAATCGAATGTTTACGTCTTGATCACCATCGAGAAAATTAATTTAACAAGTAACATCAAACAATACAACTAAGCTTAATAATGGCCGAAACGTAAAGTAACAGTGTTTCTAACGCGCACTCGGCATCTCATCTTCCCAAAGTGTGCCGAATTGGTCGTCGAAGCCGAAACATGAGACATCCACCTTTTCTGAGAATATTATCAACAACGACCGCAGCAAAATAATGTTTACATTAAAAAATACTGTTCAAAACTTTTTGAACGTTTCTTATTTGCCGTTTGACAACTTTATATTGTCAATATAAATCGTCATTTAATAAAGTGACAACGACGTTCGATAAAAGTTTTATTATCGAGATGAGAAATCAGCGCATTAAAGTGGCAAAACGAATTTTTATTTTTATTATCATTCCTCTTAGTCACAGTATTGTTTGTAAATAAAACATTTCGCAATCGAATGCAAGCGCCTAAAGCACTCGTAGATTACGTGACATTTATTTATCGATGAGTGCGCGTTGAACAAATATTGGCAACACTCGAGGGCCGCAACAATTGTTGCGCAGTAGACTGTAATACGATAATAACTATACATGAAATACGTAAGTCTAAAGGACAGCCAAAAGGCCCCACGACGTATCACACTGCGCCATCTCGCACATAATTTTTTATCATTTATTCTCATAATAGTTTCTCAATGTGCAATATTATATTACAGTGCCGATTTTGTGAGCCTCTAGTGCAACAAAAAAAAAATATTAATGTATGTTTGTCCAGCAACAGGAGTATCATTTATTAAAGCTTCTTTATTTTTTTGCGCAGGGAAAACAGCTGTTGAAACAAGGTATAGCAGATCTAAAAATGGTGACGAAACGCTACGCCAGGAGACAACAAAGATGGGTCATGAATAGATTTATTCGGAGAGTCGATAGACAAGTAATCAGACAGAATATTATCTATAGTTAGATGTAACTATTATGTAAGTAACTATTGTTATGATATTAAACCACATTTCTATGTTCAGGTGCCTGCCGTCTATGATTTGGACAGCACGAATGTCGACGAATGGAATTCCAAAGTACTTGAACCAGCTGCAGCAATAGTGGAAGCTAGATTGAAGGGTGAAGAACCGAGCCAGCGACCACTCAATGAAAATGTTAATAGCGAGAAAAACTCGGACAGCAGTAACGAGGAGAGCCATTGGTGTGAGGTAAGACTGAAATTAGACCTTTACTACCGAGGCATTGTGCGTCAGTTGAGCCGTTATAACTGTTCGAAGACATTTTTTTATTCCTCCAAATATTTTCCGTTTCATATAGAGTTTTTAATAGAATCAAGAGAAAAATTAAAAGCGTCCGAATCGGTTGAAAAACTATAATTTGAAAAAATGTCTCAACTGTTGGTATTTTCTGTTTGTTTTTCAACTCGGGACTTTGTTGATTTCTATTTTTTTCATAAAGATATGTACCCGTTGCAATGGGGCTTTTCAAATTGAATCTTGATGAAAATACGCATAATATCAATTCTGGAAAAATTGTTTTACATTTGATATATGCAAGGCAATACATTTTTTACAGACCTGCGAGAGGATTCTGATTGGAGAATTACAGTGGCAAGCTCACATACAGGGCGCAAAACACAAGCGCGTCGCTCAGAAACGATCGAGAATGGCAGAAGAAGAAAAAGAAAGAAAAGCCCTTGAGCTCTAGTAGCAGTGACTTCCTTAAGTATTTCACCCTCAAGACCAAAGTTACACGTCCCCCCAATACTCGTACGTCTTATGTGCACAATTGTAATTAAGAAAAATGTTATCTTCTTTTGTTAGTGCCTTTTATTACGAGCAACAAGACGTGCTCTGTAAAAATAAAAGAGCGACGATCTGCAATGAACATTTTGCTTTGCGTATATACACAACCATCAACAAATAAGGTGATGTCTTACATATCGTCCGTCTCTCTCAGATCGTTATCACAGCGATTGAGATAGCTGAAAACTCCTGAAGTGTTATTCGTTGGTACGAATACTATTTCGAATGAAAGTCAAAACGTACTGATTGCAAAATGCCACGACGCAGTCAGTACTTCTCATTTTTTGCCTGAAACAGCAATTGTGGCCAAGATCAACGCATTAAAGTTTTTGCTACCGACCGAGCAGTAGCACATCGTCTTAAGGCGAGGTGAAACACCCTTCCCCGACCATTCACTGCTCAGTCGGTAACAAAAACTGTAGACAACTATTTTCACGGGTGCCGAATGTTTCTGAATGAAAAAAAAGTCTTACAACATGCAGAATTTGTATAGGAATGTTGTAAAGCTTTCCTTCGATTCAGAAACATTCGGCACCCCTGGAAAAAATTAAGCCCAATTTCAATAGCAATCTACTTTAGTGATCACTCGACATGTGTTCCAAATTTCAGCTAAATTGCTGAAAATTTGAGACCGTTTTCATGTTCACGGCCTCTCACGAAATGCACACCCATGGACACACGCCCACATTTGCACATATACATGCACCGGAAATTTTTTCCAGATATGCTTCTTTAACGTAACATTCTGAACATTTTTTCTATGAATCACATTTTTTTTCACAAAAAGAAAGCACTTGCAGGAGAAAGCGATATTTTATAAAAATTTGATAACTTTTCCTTTTTCGTTTCTAGATTTTTACATTTTTTTTGTAGAAAATAATAGAAGCGAAACCCGGCCCACTTCGGTTTCAGGCTCAAAAATGTTGTTATTTCATGCAGAATTTTTGAGAATTTTTTCAGATTTTTAAATTTGGGCTAACGATATGTTAGCTTTGAAAAATCGCAAAAAAAATCGTAATAAAAAAAACCTGAAATAATTTTCCAGTGGTTTTTGGAGTTGGTCCAATCATATACTAAAACTTCGATCAAATCCGAGAGGTCGGGGGTCCGACCCAGGTCGAATCGGTATGGAATGCCTCGTATATTTCACCTCACCTTAAGAAAATCAAATTCAAGATAAAATTGTAAAAAAAAATCGTATAACAGCTGTAATGATATCGGACACATACGCAAAATTTTTAAGGGATTCACCGTGTAGTTTCCGAGATATCAAATAACACAGTTGCGACTATTTACATGTGAAGAAAAGAAAAGTGAGTCGAGTATTGAACTTCTTACGTCTTTGCAAGAACTAAATCCAAGATAAAATAATCAAAAAAATATGTAGACGTCCGGAAAAGTATGCTGAATAGGGCACTAGCTTGAAATTTGAAGTTCACCGCGAAATTGACAGAAAAATCGTTAATTTTTTGCCTCTACGCTTAACGCGGCTCCCATGGTGTCTCGCTCACACGGCGTGAGCCCCTTACCGCGCAGCACAACAGTGCCTGTCCCCACCCTGCCGCCATCAACGAACTTCCTTAAGAGTATGTGGTTCAGTGGTTGGTCGATAACAAGTCGCCTTCCCTATTTTCTCGACAACGGCTCATCTGACTAGCAAAAGCAAATTAGGTTTTAATCCTTCTATGCATTCAGTATGAAAACCTAATTTGATTTTGGTCGCTAATTTGGCTTCTGACCACCGCGGAGAAAATAGGGAAAGCGATTTGTTACCAGCAGAGCAATTAACACGTCTGTACCACATCCCCTTAAAGTAACTAGAATTTTATTGAAATTATCGACTGAAGGATACGAAATTTTCCACTTGAATTGTTGTCAATATAAAAGATATCCTACTCCTTTCAGACGACTGAAAATTCTTGTTACCGACCGAGAATTACAGTTGGATGTATCGACGTACAGTATATTATCTCATTGACATGGAACATTCAAGGCATTGAAAATATGCTTCTCCTATTTCTTCGGGATTTTTACCGGCAGACAGCCTCGCGTACGCGATCGTATTTATCGACGAAGAGATAAAAATACGTAACCACATATATAACCTATACGTGTCATTACAGCGGCAATTTTCAAGTCCGCTCACAGCAGTTTATCGCGTTACGTAATTATCAAAACGCCGAGGATTTTATTTGAGCCGTGTATGACTTCCCGTCTTTCTCATATCACCCCGGAATTCTCCTCTAAGATCGATCGGCTGTAAATACAATTTTTCACCGAGAAGTTCGCGAGGTTAGGATAACCTGCAAAGGCTCACGTATAATGCTAAGTCGGCGCTCTCGCGCTCACAGTATTTACAATGATAGCTCTCATGAATGTTTACAAAAATGTATGTCGTGCTAGAACACCAAGTTTTGTTAGTTCTCTCGGTCATCTAAGCAATATCGTCTCGAATGGCTCGGGCTCTGTTTCCAATCGCACGGATTCGCGATTAATAGAAAAACCAGTTTTTCAACAGTGCAGACTTCACAGCAGCGATTCACAGGCTCAACCAGGAGCAAGACTGCCACCGCTCTGTGACTTTCCCATTGCAATATGGCCAACTTTCTTCAAAACTATGCGTAACTTTTTCTTTGTCAATATGGTAGTCCGACCGCAGTTTGACAATGAGTTTGACATAAGCGAATTCATTACTGCATCCAAACAAGTATGTGAGGCGCTACTGCACTTGTGGAAAGCATAGATTCCATTGACCATCGAGATATTCAATTTCAGGCGCTTCAAGTAGTTTCCAACGCCTTAGCACGTCAAGACTATGATCAAATCGAGGGCCTTGTTACTAATGACGTTATACAGAACTTAAAACAAAAGATTAGTTCACTCAGCGACCAACAGAAAGAACTCATTGCTGTGAATAAAGATGACGTTTACATGGCCTTTCCCTTTGAAGTGGGTATCATGTACGAGGGCGAACAGGGTAGGATGTTGCTTTTTTGCTACATTGATTGATTTTAAAAAATTCTTCTGAATATTTTATTCATTTTGTTCACTATTAAATTCGTCCAATGGGCCTAATTTTTTAAATTTTATTTCAAACTTCTATATTTCATTTTTTGTAGCATATATTATTGTATCTACAAAAGATTTAAGATTGATGTTGAGTCTTTCTTTTCTTTTTTAAGTCAAGGAATTGCTGAAATATGTATGGGTTATTAACAATATCTAAGAATTCAAATGAATAAAAAAATATTCCAATTAATTTTCCTTCAGGACGCGAAAGAAGATTCGTTGAGATAACGGTCGTTCATCATATTCTACGCGGCTTGGCGCACATGAGATCGAAAGGAGAAGCTCCACCTCTGAACATGGGTATAGTACCGGAATATCAAGAACGAATATTCGTTTGTAACTATCGTTTTCTCCGTGAATATACAAAAGGCGTTGATTCGCCCTGGATCATCAATATGGTCAACCATTTCATGCCTATCGCACTGGTGAGTTCAAGAGGCTTATAAAGGACGTAAATTTTCAATAATGAGGGACTGCAAGTAAAGGATATAGGAAGAAAATGACATTTTTATTTTTTTCACAGACACCGGGTGATATGTGAGAAGAGGAAAATGGATTTCCGCGGATCTAAGATTTTGTTGAAAAAACCACGAACAACGGTAACGTCGTTGCTTCACGATTTTTGTTATCTCACATAAAAAAGTAGAACTAACGAATTATATGAGAATCAATTATTTGTTTAATCAGTAAAAAAATATTTACAATTAATCTCTTCTTCGTTGTCGTACGGCGTCGTTTTGTTTCAACTTTCGTCTCATGGCGGGGCTTCTAATCGATGCAAAAGCTCGGGAACATGATCCAGAATTTGAAAAAGCGTTGCGTGTACAGGTTTACCGTTTTTTCCCAGAGATACAACAATCGGTCCCTAAAATTATTATAATATTCAATTAGTTTTCTCTTACGTATAAAAAGCGGATTTATCAACGAACACTGAGCTGTATTTGCCTTGCAACTTTGAGGATTATGCAGACGACACTCGCCACTCGCATTTTGATACAGATTTATTCGTTCCGTAGGTTTGTAGTTATGAAAATTCACAGTCCAATCTTCAGCTCCGGTGACCGTAACTCGCATGGAATTTAGAAACGGTTTCGCAAATTGGCATATTCTGGCTTTGCACCGAATACCGCTCTGTTGAAAATTTATGTCGATGGATTTGCTTGGAAATGTGATAAGGTTGGTGAATGTTTCGACCGCGGTTAGTGGTTTCCCTAAAGTTGGAAATGAGAATTAAATGAAAAACCGTAAAGCATAAGAGATAAAAATAATTTGTACAGATCAATTATTTACTGTTATAAACGGCATCTGTGAGGCGATAAGGTTTCGTCACTGTAAGCGCAAACATTGGTATTTGGATGCGCTCTTTACCCTTAAACCACACATCGATCGCTGAAAGAAAAATACAATTTTGACCATCGATCTGCTCAAGAATTACAAAGTATCCACAAACTTGGAAACCCCGTTAAAAGTAGTAATATAATTTTTCCGTTTTCAACATACATTTTCCGACTTCCTCGAATACTTTTTGGACTGGAATATCACGCACAATGTATTTGCTAAGATGTGTCAAATATAATCCATAATCGTTGCTCATTCTCTCGTAACTGGGACGGTGACTGGAGGTAGAATATGCCTGTATCAAATTTCGCAAATTTTTTCGACTCCTGTACTCGTTCACTGTTGGTACTTCCTTGTGAATATCAGGATTGCATTGTCTGAAAGTTTTCAAGCTATAAGTACAATTATTATCGGACAGGCATTTAACTCGTAATGAGCATCGCTCCAAGATTTTACTTTGGCGGAACCGTTTGGCACATGTCGAGCACAACGACGAGCAGAGCAGGATCTGTCGGCAGTGACATCGCCAATAATTCACTCTCGCAGATAGCGTCGCTTCTCAAATAACATTTTGGGGCGTCAACTGCGAGCATGTAACTTTCCTGCATTTTAAAACCGTGTCCAGCAAAATAGAAGAATCCTAAAACGAAGAATATGAAATCAATAAAATATTCGATCAATTGAGTAATCGCAGAACTTTGAGGAAATTACCGTAAACTCCTTCCGAGAGTGCGGAGCAAAATATTCTCATAGCATTTCTCATTTGTTTGGCGGTCAAGTTCAACAGGCAAACTACTTTAAAGTCAATCTGTTCTAAGAGATTCGCTAACTTGGTCACGTCGTTTTTCGGGGTTCCCAATTTTTCTTGATTGTCGTAGTCTTCGTTCGCAATTAGGAGAGCTATCTTTGCGACTGCTTTTTCCCTCGGCAGATCCACCTGTGATTCGAAAAGCCGTTTTGTAATAAATTACCAATTATTTTAGAGTGCGTAAAAAATGAAGGCGCCTGATAAAATGTATAACAAAAACTAAATTGCCTTACAATCACGTAGCTTCGTTGGGTGTAAACTTCGCTAACTTGGTTCGTAATGTAACAATAATATTTGCCCTCGTCCTTGGCACTGAATCTATCGATCTAAAACACAATGGTTTATTCAATATTTTTTGCACTAAATATTTTTCCTTATCCCGCGAAGCTTACCCGTAATACATTCGATGTTTGATTCTCCAATTTAGTATTGTCGCGAAACCACTGGTAACTTGGAGCAGGGTGGCTACTCACCTCGCAATCGAGAGTGAAACTCTCACCCTTTTCCACTTCCAAATATGCAATCGGTTGTCTATGAATTACGACTCGGGTGGGTTTGATTTTCAAGTACACGGACTTGGAATATTGACGGTCTATTATTGAGCCCTCGCTGTCTATTTGCAAAACTCTACATTTGTACTCCCCTTCCTGAGCTATGCTGAAATAATTTTCATGCTATTGAAATCACATTGAATCTTTTGTTTACTGGTGAAGGCAATTATGAAACAATCATAAGCTTTCCAATTTTAGCTCGTTCTATATGAGGCAATTCACCCCGTTTCGACCAGGATTTCACCTCATATTTTTCTGTAACCTTAGTCGGACCCTTAAATGCATCATATTTTTTTTCCATGGAAATTTCACTAAAGATCATATCGAACGCCATAATTAAAAAATTTTGAAAATTCTGAAACGTACTTTGTTCAATATCAACATTTTTCAGCTTATAGCCAAAGTAGGCAAGATTTTTCATCTTGTACTTCTTAAGATTTTTTGATGAAATAAATAATTTTTTAATTAAAAAAAAGCTTAAAAACTATGGAAATAAAATCTTGCCCACTTTGGCAAAAAGCTAGAAAATTTTGATATTTAACAGAGTATTTTTCAAAATTTTTGCAGTTTTTAAATTATGTCAATATGTCACTTACAAATATATTCAAAGAAAAATTGTCATAGAAAAAGAAGAAAAAAATATGGTGCATCTAAGAGTGGAACTAAGCATACAAAAAATTATGAACCAAATCGGAGAGGTCGAGGTAAAATCCTGGTTGAAACAGGGCGTATACACATACAAAGCTTGGCCCATTACTGAAAATTGCGTGAAGCATTTTGTTCAATTTACAGAATCAATATGAAGTCTCAGAATGGACAATTTATTTTTTTACCTATTAATCTTAACATTCAATTCTTCATTGGTCTGATCAGCCAACAAAGTATTTTTGTGATACCACGTGTAGGTTGGTGGTGGCAAGCCCACTGCTTCACAGGTAAGCTTGAGATTTTTGCCAAAAGCAACTTCCACAGTATCATTGATAGTTTTCCAGTTGGGCTGCCTTTCGATGACCAGCGGTTCTGCATTTACAAGATCGCATTAATACCAAATGATTAAAAAAATGAAATCCAATTAACGCTCTGCAAAACCTGGTTGTCGGAGGAGTGAAAGTGCTCCCAAGAGGTTGCAATCTTCCAGGAGAGTGCAGAGAATTTCTACGGTACACATTCTTGTGTTGAGTTGAAACAGCAAATTCTCCGCAGGTGATTTTGTTGGATTAACATTATTTTCCAGAGAATCTATCCACACTGACCTGGTATTAAACACACAGATAAAAAAGCCAATTCTCTGCCTCGCCAGTTCAATGACAATTTACTCACCCTACAAGTTCCAATCGCTCTGAGACATTCTCAGCGAGGAACCTCCATCGAGACTTGTCATTCAATTCTTTCACCAGCTGCTTGTGCACCGCAGCTGGCAAACATTCGACATACATTTCTTCATTGAATTTGTACATTTTATTTCGTACTCTAACAGTTGCTTATTGAAAAATATCGATAAAACACAATTCCTTCTCCTTTATTAAAAACAGCCGATCGAACCGATTTTTCACTTGTCAGACCAAAAGCTCAACAGTAAAAGCCTAGAATGACTAACGACGTTATTCGTGATGAATCACGATTTCAACAAGGAAAATGAAAAAATGAGACTCAAATTATGTGGGAGGACCATGTTTATTAAAAGTCATAAAATTGTCCAATCCTGGTTACAATTCCAACAGAAAGAGTGACATGAGCTTCAACGTGTGCATCTCCGCAGCGAAGTTGTGTAGGTGCTATATATAAAACACAATCGCGGGTTTCCGTGTTCGGTCGATAGTGCAGCTCATATTGAGCACAAACTCGTTGTCGAGTCATAAAAAGAAAACAAAAAAAGCACGTGCTGCTGCCGTTAGCCGCTAGCGTCGTGTCGTCCCGCCGCGTTTTCGTGGCAGTAAAAGAAGATCAGCGATAAAGTGAGTGAAGAGAGGGAAGTGCTGCTGCTAGCTGTACCAGCTCCGATCTTCTTTTCGAGAGAAGAAGCGGCGGAGGAGTGAAGAGACGGAAAGAATTCTGTGGTGTCAGGGTTCGCTGAATTGCCGCGGAGCGTCGCGCGCGGGCTGATATTGCGGCGTGGATAGGAATGTTTCGCTGTTGATAGACCCGAGAGTCCTAAAAGTGGGGGTATCCGGACGACCAATGGCTCCGCGAAAAACAGTTTCTGCGCGATGCGCGTGGCGCGCTGCGCCGCATAATCTTGCGTATCAGTGACCGTCAGTTTCCCATCCAGAAGGCAGTGGTACGACGGTTTTACAGAAAGAGAGAGAGAGAAAGAGAAAGACAGATAGCTGAGAGAGAGAGAGAGAAAGAAAGAGGGAGAGAGAGAGAGCGTCTCCGGGTTTATAATATTATATATTTCGTGTTAAAGTGGGGCCCCGTAGTTGCTGGGTTCTCGCGGTTAACGCCGTTCGTGTTACTCGTCCGGTGTCGCAGATGCTTTTCCAGCTTCTTATCAGAGTCATTCGTCTCGTTAGTGCGCGATAACAAATATAACGTGTGTGCGTGTGTGTGTGTGTCTGTGTGAATTGAAACGAAAAGAAACAACGTGTGGTATAATAAGGGCTGGCGAAACAAAAGGATAGAAGAGGGAAGGAGTGCGTCGCGAAAAACGCGCGCGCGGGTGTGTGTACTGTGTGTGCGCTGTGTGTGTGTTATCCGCGCTGAAAAGCGAGGGTGAAGGGTGCGAGAGAGCGTGCCGTTTGTGCGGCACGCGCTTTGCAATCGTGCATCAACAGTGCTCGACGCTAGCGGGGAAACTGTATACCACCGATTAGCGTGGATAATCGTCTCGTCCCGCTCTAAAATCAACTGAGAACGGCACACGACGTTGAAAACGGCAGCAACTGGGGTTAACCGAGTGTTACGAGTGTGTGTGCGCGCCACCTCGCGCGCCTCCTCCGCGTGTCTGTTTCTTCGCTGATACGTGTGTGTCTCTTCTGGCGCTCGTCTCCTCGCTGTGTGTGTGTGTGTGCGCACGCTTGTGTCAGTGCCCGCGCGGCCACCCGTGTGTGTGTCGACGGTGCGCGCCAGTGTGTTGTACCCCCGGCCATCATGGCGAACCCACGGAAATTCAGTGAAAAGATCGCTCTTCTCAACCAGAAGCAGGCCGAGGAGACTGCCGCCTTCGAGGCTATAATGCGCGAGGTTTCCGATGTCACCAGCAGAGTAAGAAGGATCTACTAGTCAACTTTTTCTTTATACATATATAAACAATATATACATACGTGTATATGTATATATACACGCATATGTATATCCTATCGTTCGCATTTTTGTATTGTTTTTTTATTCTTACACTTAGCTCTATTTTCTCTCAATATACGCGCTACCTTTGATCCATCGTACACGTTTAGGTTACACTTTGAGCCGTGACTTTCCGGATGTTAAAATGTAAACAACGAGTGGAACTCTCGTTGTGCTGTACATATGTGCGCGGTATAACAGCTCCCTTTTCTCTCTCTCTCTCTCGTTTTCCCGTTTATACGTTTAGACGTGTGTGTGGGCTAAAGCTTGCCACGGTCTCTATGTAGTAAGGCGCACGTTTTACATCCAATGCCCAAACTCTCCACTCCCTGTCTCGGTTTTCAATTATGCTACTTTTACTACACTACTATTTCCTCTTTTTCTCGTTTGTTTTCCTCATCGTTATGTATGCGTGGATACTGTTCTCGCTGGTACCCGCGCAAGTTGCCGCGCGAGGTGAGTAGTCGTCCACAGTGAAAGAATTCACACGGAGAAACGGGCGACACGTATTAATATACATATGTTTGCACACCACGCAGATATAATGGTGCTGCTGCTGCTGCACCGTCGTCGTGGTCGCGAGCGCTATGCAAGCCGCGCGCGCTTCGCTCTCGTGAATTCTCGATCGCTTGATGGTACAACGACCACGACGGCAGCGATGTAAGCTTGCGGGGGTCAGAGAGAGAGAGAGAGAAGTGGAGGCTAGAGTGGTGCTTCGAGCGGGTAATGTTTTTGGGCAGAGTGCAGAGCCCTCGGCAAAAACGTGTTATAGAGACCGAAGCATTATTATACCCAGCAGCAGAAACGAAAACGACTCGGTGCAATTTCAGCCACGATACTTTGCTTATGTTCCTTTGGCTCGATCCGTCGCGCTTCTCTCCTACTCTGACTCTCTATATGTATTTTTTTCCGACTGTCCCGGACGACACAGACACAACCACGCGGACCCGCTGCCGCGTTAACGCACATGTGCATTTTTCGTGATGCAAGCTCTCCGTGCCACTACAGTCCTCCTGTATTTCGACTGCCGTCGGGCTGTGTGCTCTTTGCCCGGGCCGCAACACCACTTTTTCTCATACATTTATACGCCTTTTTCGGGACAAAAAAAATGTTCCGGGAATTTTTTTTATGGGATACTTGATCGGGATTGTCAGTTAACTTTCGGATTTTTGGAGTCTGTTATCTTTTATCTTTTGTGCATTAGCAATTTCAAAGTAACTTCACTGCGACTTTTTCATGTACCCAACAACGATGAAAATGTAAATGCTCATAAGTACTAAGTATATGCATAAGCTCATAATATGAGTGTTGTAAGATTGACTAATGATCAACCGTAACAAGGAATTCCTATAATTTTGCCATTTGTAGCCTCTTCGAATGCTCATAAGTACTAAGTATATGCATAAGCTCATAATATGAGTGTTGTAAGATTGACTAATGATCAACCGTAACAAGGAATTCCTATAATTTTGCCATTTGTAGCCGCTTCGTACAAACGTGAATTTTATTTCCAAATAAATAAATAAATTGTCATACCTTCCATTATCATTTATATCGAGAATTTGTGTCCAATTTTGAAGCCGTACTCAATTTTTCAAAGTTCTTGGATGTTCTTGTAGGGAAAAAAATTGTGTTGAAAGAGCTGACAGTGAGTTGGGATGAATACTTCGTAAACAATGATATATCATTTGGGATGAATACTTTGTAAACAATGATATATCATTGTTTACAAAGTATTCATCCCAAAAAGATATATATCTTTTCATCACCTAAGTGAAACTTGTTCCCACTACTTGCTAGTTCTTCCAACTCATCCTTTTTCTCCGTACGGAAAAGTTTTATAAGCAGTAGATTTCCTCTATCAATGCACGGTACATTTTATATTCCGAGAAATTATAGAAAACAATGGTACCTGTAGCATTGATAGAAACAAAAGAGAATGAAAGACAGAGGATATTCAGGAAAATTTCGCGTTGGATTGAATACGTATGGAATTCGTGGATTTTATACAATTTTGTTTTGTTAGCACCGATCAGTGGAGCATCTATTTTCTCATTGAGAATTTGCCGTCACTGCACTGAGAAAAAATTATAGTATTAGTAACTATAAAGTAACAACTATTCAGCTTGAGTTCTTACAACCAAATTCTCTATAATTACCAAAACTATTAAATGTTTATCTTAATTACCAAATACTTACCATAACGATGTTTATAATTACCGTAACTATGAAAATATAGTCGCATGAACTAAAAATTGATAGTTGTGACTTTGTAGTTCACTGTACTATTACAATTTCGCTGAGGGTGCAATTTTGACCTATAGACCGCGTTCTTCTCGAAAAAATGTAATATTACTAGACTTTTCCTTTTCCCCAAGCGGAGGATACTGAGAAGAGGAGTTCCGCGTTCGATCGATTCGCAGTAGCCGAGGAAGCGGCCGAAGTGGAGCAAAGCTCGGGGCCTGTCAAGATGGCAAACCGCTCTTAAAACTGAAAGAAAAAAATTATTACACGCAGCGAAATGCGCGTAAAAATGATTGGAAACAAATAATGTCAAATAGATCAAGCGAGTTTAATTCAATGTCTAATGGTGATGAAACATTTATAATGAATCACGCGCGCAGTGGCCTAATTTTTCGTTTCAGAATATTCACGAAGCTTGAAAATTTTCCATCACCTACAGCGTATAACCGTGCGGAGGATTATTTGGACGTTGATGATTTGGCGAGTTTTTTTTTATCCGATCCTATCTATACATATATTTGCAGTTGGAAACTTTTGCCACTGCATTCCGCGGCACGATATTATTTTTTATTTAGTTTCCTGACTCTGTGGTGACAAGGACATCCGGACGACGATTGACTAATCTGATTAGAGGGTATCTGTTGCTGTGGCCATGAAAGTCCGACAATATTTGATTTTTCAGACTCTGCAGCAGTTTCGTTCAAAAATTTTTTCGCGTATATACCACAGTAGGAGTGTACATCGAGTACTGATATCACATTGTGTCCTCGAATAACACTTTATTACACTCAATAGAAACTCTCAATGACATTGACACTATAAAAACACACTTGGCGCCAGGTAAATCTCACCGAATACCTGTAAATTGATGATCAATGGCTTTCCCGGTATGATCTACTTTAGCCAGTGCTTTATAAATGCGACGTCAAAATTCTCGTCTTCGCGCGTATTCTTTACTCAAGTGCCCCGCGATCTAAAATCTTGTTTGAAGAGATTGAGATGCTTTATCGTTGCTACCTGTTCAAAACTTTGTTGTACAAACAATGATGATTATAGGAACCAAAATTTTTCGTATTTATTACAATCATTGTTACACATAACATAATTACACATAAAATAATCTAGGTAAAATACTACACAGTGTAGGAAGCTCGTTTACAGAAACGGGTATACGAAATTTAGTACACGAGTATAACGTGAAGTTGATGTACAATTATTGTGAATTCATTACGAAAAACGTATTAATTATGTACAGTTTGATAAATACGTTATGCAAGTCCTATTTTTAATATCTGTTAGCTTTCGCAACACTCTAGTCCACTTATGAATATATTTAATGTAAAATAACTACACGAGTGTAACGTAAAATTTATGTACAATTCTCCCTAATTCGTTACAAAGGTCGTTTTACTAATGGTCTCCTAAATTCGTTAATGAAGTAATGTTTTTAATATTCCTTTCGTACATTGAATTGAATTTCGTACACGTGTTGACTAAAAATACATTACACAGGTTCAGTATAAATTATTATACAGTATATGAAGTTTCCGAATATTTTTTACTGTGATTATTTGTCTAAAATCGGGTGATTACGAAACCATGTAGAAATATTCCACTACAAATTCCAAGTGTTTATTAACATTCATTGAATCGAGCTCTTTTTTTATGTTATACTTTCTCCGTGATTTTCGTTTTTGTTTCATGAATTTTTTTAAATTGATTTATCTTTCAAAATTGTTAAGGACGGAAGAGCGCTCACGCTCGTGTCTGTCTCTCTGTTCTTTTATAATGTATAGTACGGTTGCACGAACATTTTCAAGGATAGAAAAGCAGGAGAGAAGTCGCATGCTAATGCTCGGCTTGCAATGCCGCTGCTTCTGCTGCTGCTACTACCGGTGCACCGATCGATAAACGACATCTACCTCGGTCCCTCTCTCGATATCGTCGCGAGCTCGGGACTACCGCATATTAATGAATAACATGCATTGCAGTGATACGTCCCGTGCATTATAAACCTCATTCAAAACACGGGCATACAGATTGTTGCAGCAAACTCATGAACTTTCGTTTGCTCCCAAGTTTATCCAAAACAAAATAATTACATTGACCATCAAATCAGTGAATTTCGCAATAGTTTTACTGTTTCAATATAAATCTTCAATAATTTAACGAAGCCATTGAACGGATTTATTTTTTTTATTGCTTTTTTTCTCGTCACAATATGAAATTTCGGCCCTGAAATGAGATGTCTCTCGTTTGAATTTTTTCCAGTGATCATAGAGGGAAGGGAATAAATAATTTTCCGTAATTTATGATTTTATAATTCATAGAAATCGTATTATTCCGGACGTTGAAATATTTGGAATTACCAATGTTTTTGGCATTGTATCAAAGTTATTTATAAATCTGTTCTTGAAAAACAGTTCAACGAACTTCCAAGAAAATTTGTTCCTTAACAAATGAATTTACTGGTTTTTCCGAATTCATATGATTTAAAAAAATAATGTTTCCATTAATTTTATTTTCAAACCAATTTATAAATAACTTTAGGGTTTTATCATTATTTGGAATTAATATTGTTAGTGGATTTAATGACACTAAGGTTTTTGGAAAAAATCTATTGCCGAGAGTGTCTTGACAATTTGTTAGAAGATTTAAAACGTAGATCGATAATATATGCGCGACTGATCTCTATACGCGTTTTCGTAAGGGCTTTCGAATTGAGACTATGTTTCGTAGTTTCGATTGTATGTGTTTGCTCGGGTATTTTCCGCGTTGTGTTGATATATACGTATACTGAAAAAAATTAAAAATAGCCTGCACCGGATAGTTTGGTGTTTAGCATCAGCGGTGTGCATTCAACAACGTGACGTATGCGATACTTATAACAATGTGGCAAAGATATAATAAAATGTTTGTAATCATTGGCAGATCACGGTTTTCCCCCACGTGTGTGTTGTGAACAAGGATTAACGTCAACTACGCACGGTAGAAGCGAAGTGTGATTAGGGGCGTTCTTAAGGAAATTATTATATGAAATAAATTATGCCCTGAGGTGAACAGCCCAGTTTCGGACATCTTTAGAGCCCAGGCTCAGTTTTCCGCTGCTTCTAATTGGGTTTTATCGAAATTTCAAAAAGGAACCTTCCTTATTTACGCAATAAATACTTCTTCATGTAGTCGAATAATTGTTTACGTTAAATTATTATAATTTAACGTAATAATATTTCAATTATCGTTTTACTAACGACGCTCGGCTGCCGGGTTTTGGTCACTCTCCGACCTCCAGTTCGCATTTTCGGTCACCTCGCGAGTGCTTGTTTTGGTCATGCCGGTTGGAGTTTCGGGCACCCTGCGGACCTAGTTTCGGTCATTTTCTTATATTTTACGATGTCACAGTCGGAACAGGCGGAAATGAACGTGTAATTGAAGACTTTCAATTTATCATCTTGGTCATTATCTCAATTTCTTACTAACTTAATTAGTTTAATAAACGAAAAACTAAGTAAGTTAACTTGAAAAAATTATATGTTGCTCGGTACAAAATCTTCGTTATAAGTGCTTAAAAACAGGATAGTGTCTATATTTTATAATTACTTTCTGTATTTTTATTCATATTTTCCTTCAGAATTTCCAGTTATACATAAATAGTCTGCTTAATTAAAATCCAATTTTGTCTATTTTTTCAATCGCACTGAAAATTTGTTTCTACTATAACTACTGACTGGAATTGACAGGTAGTAAATTATGGTTTCTTACCATTGACTAATAAAAATGTAAAGTTTTTTTCTACATTTGATCGATATTTCATTATTCAAAAATTTTTAATTGGTGATTAACATGGTTGCAGATGTGATTCGTGCAACAAGTGACCGAAACTGCAACCTCATCTAATTTGCGTACCCAGTAACAGACACAGCGTTTTTTTATTACATTATTTCTCGTAAAACAAATTCTGACTCGACTAATCGGTTACGTAGTTTATTACGAAGCCCTCTATATAATAGTTATACCTCTGAATCTTTACAAATAATCAAAATCGATATTTTCCGAGACCTTTCGGTAAGCACACGGAAAAAACGACTTACTTACGGTTTTACTAATATAAATATTATGGTTTTTTTTTTCTAATATAAAATTGGGTGAAAACGACTTCATGCGACATTTGTATGTATCAGGAAAATCGAAATTTTCCTCTTAAAACATATCTGTGGATGGATTTATATGTTAAAAACTAATGCTGATTAGCAAGCTACTCTTCAGAAAACTCGGCAGAACAACCAAAATGTGTGGAAACGCGATTGAAAATGTAGCACTGATTTGACTAACTACTACGAAAAGACGACCCTAATATAAATGAACCGCCGATGACCGAAACAGGGACAGTGACCGAAACTGGGCCGTTTACCTTTATGTTCTTTTTTTTAAGTACTTTAAACTTTTTCGATTTTCATTTTAAACAAAGCATCTTTATGTCATCACGTGAGTGTAAATTTTTTGATAACAAATGTGGTATATGTTCCAGTGAAAATCATTCCCGTTTGAACTCCAGCATAATCTCGGTCAGATTCCATCTTCAATTAAAATTCTTTCGATTTTTTTCCATGCTTCAGCTTTCGTTTGATTCGTTTTAATTCGGTGCATAACTTTGGTCGGTGTTGTAAAGTGTACGCACGTCGTGAGTTAAGGGCACGGGCGATAGGTTGTCGAGCTGGCGAAAGACACGTCCTGGTGTGAAGATAAGGTGGCCGGATTGGTAAACGCATTCGAAAACGCGGCCGGTAGTATATATCACGTGCAGCAAAGGCTCGGGTACCTTCAAAAACCCGATTTAAATGACATACCGCGAACTCTTGGTTAACGATCAAAGGTCAATTTGGGCCGCATTCATTAATGATTAATTACACAATACATTGATTCTCCATAGATAGGTTCCCAACCATAACCGTCGTTTGGAATTTCTATACTTTGCGGCAAGAACAATAATTCAGTGTTAATAACGCCGATTTAGTATAATATTACCGTAGAAAAATAATCAATCAACTGTTTAAAAATAAACTTTGAAAAAAAAAGTGTTATGATCATTATCGAAAAACAATATTTTTGGTTTACTCCGTATTTTTTTCTTGCTGCTAAGTTTCGAATGAGAATTCAAGTATGACCTAACTCAATTTACTTGATCCATATTGCAGTAAAGTACTATAAAGGATAGAAATTCATAATAAACGTGAAAAAAGCTGACAATTCGAATTGTCACGTTGCTTCCCTCTTCATTTCAGCTTTCATGAAAATTCTGTTTTTCGTATATTTTAATATGATATAATTCTCATATTTGTTGTCCGACACTAGAACGACAATACAAATTTTTCAAGAAATTAGAAACGAATTGAAATCCTATCAAATTTAAATAGTTCAAACGATGTCCAAACAATTCAGTACCAATTATTCATCTGCAATTAGTCTATTCGTGAACCAAAATTGAACCCAATATCTTAAAAAATGAAAAAGTTAGGGCATGATGAGTAATTTTAAGAAAAATTCAAAACGTTATAATTTTGAAGCCACTCAACGAATTCGTACCAAATTTGAACTTAGCCTCTGTCTACCCACCCTATATATATACACATACACAGACATTTCGTACAAATAATTTTTCTAGACGTTCTATATTATTTTGAGTACCCTGAGATAGAAAAAAAAAAAATTTCACAAAAACAAAACTTCCCTTACGGAGAGCAAAAAGGGATACAGTATACGAAAATAGGTTTACTCTTTTAGATTAGACTATTTGTTCGATTTTGTTACAATTTTTCGATAAATATAATTTGCTTGAGTTATTAGAATAATAATATTGGTAATGTGGTGGTGTTAAATTGAAGGGGTGGTGGTGGTGCTGTATGATAAACTTGCTTAGGTGGCGTCGGCGAGCAGCTCGGTGGGTGCGAGTCCCACAGGAACGGCTGTACCGGAGACTCCGCTCTCCGTCCAAAGTGCCGGCGCGAGTCCTCCTCAGTCAAGCGGCAAGCATCTTCATATTAACCTGGGCAATCAGTTCAAAGGTGGAGGTTCTCTGCCGAACGTTAACAACAACGCTAACAGCAGGGACACCGCTAAAGATCCCTCTACTTCTCCGAACACCGTTGCCATTCACTCTATCGACCTTAAGGTACTTAAAGGTTATATCAAATCGGCTGCTTTACTGTAGGTTGCTGCTGCTGCTGCTGCGGCCACTGCTGCATACTACGGCTGCATTTTTAGCTCACCCTTCGCCTTATTATTTTTTATACTTGTCACCATCAACCTCTTACACTGAGAGAAAAGCATATCGTTGATTCAACGATTTCACATGATGGAAAGGATATAGGAAGACTTGCACTGTTTTATAGTTGAAGTGATGCACCCAGAGAAATGGGCCTGATGAGTTTATTTGAATCAATAAAGGGATGTATTTGAAATAGATAACATTTTATTTCAATCAACTAGAGTCTATTAAGATCGGATAAAACTTTATTTAGATCAAATAAACTTTATTTCCGTTGAATATAATTCCATTAGATAGATTATTACTCAATGGACGGCCTAATAGGATTTTCTTCAATGGGAATAGACTCTATTTGATCTAAATGAAATTTCATCTGATCGAAATAGACTATTTAATCTAAATAAAATTTTATTTATTCGAAATACATCCCATAATTCATTCAAACAAACTCTTCAGAACGATTTCTCTGGGTGTGATAATATGGTTCAATAAACGATACTTGCAAGTTTATTGAAAAGAAACGTTGAAATCGTATATGCAACAAAACAGCATATTTGAAACTATTAGAATAGTTTTTGAAACTATTATAGTTTTGATAATTGATACTATAATTATATTTGGTATAAGTATGAAATATAGACATTCGTCCTGGGAATTATATTAATGGTTGATCCAACTATTTTCTTATATTTGCTATGTCCATAAATTAAAGTCGTTTCACCAGGCAACTATACATTATAGTTAGATTATCGTTGGACTAACTATTTTTATTATTAAATTACGGTATTTTTCTCTGAGTGTAAGGCACTCTTTTCATTTTCTTTCGCATGTTCTTGTTGTAATTGCTGTTGTTTTCGTTCAAGTAGACCGAAGTACATTAGATCTGCATTTTAATTCACCCTCGTTATTGCTCATGCTTACACATTTTAATCTGTAATTAATCGCCGTTGTTCTCCAATTATGCTCAATATTTTTGTATTTGAAAAAATTCTCCTTAACAAAGTTGCAGCTTTTTCAAGAATGAAATTTGATTCCATAATTTTTAAATTAATGTAGCTCACACTTGTAGTCCTTGGAGCACTTTTACTTTTGTTTCACAAAATATCTAAACTTCTTAACTAAGCTGATCAAGAAAATAAGAAATCCAAATCAAAGTTTAATTTTATTTATGTGTGTTCTACAATATAAATAAAATGTGCTTCAAACTCTCTTGCTAGAGATTAAACGATAAGTTGCGTATTTAAAACATTACTGTTGAAAAGTGTACTGCATAAGTAGATAAATAATAATTTCTTGATGTAAGCGATCATAATAACGAGAGAAAAATCGACGAATGAGCTACGGTTAGTAGATATATGATGATGGAGCTACGGATGATAAGATAGACGGTCCTTCTGCCAAATTTTACCTGTAGCTAAAGTCATTAAAACGTAGATGGAAACTTCTATGCGCACGCGTGGCTCGATTTACTTTAATAACAAAGGGAATAAAAGCTTGTTGCAGAATTCAATTACCGTTGACACGAGGCTGTAGTTCGCAAAACATTTGCACAAATGTCTGTTTTGCGTATCTCGATTGCTCCGTTCTTGATGTGCATTAGCTACCTCGGGATAATTACTAATTAGCAATTGTACAGGGCAGAACCGAGCTAGTGCAATATTATGAGTATAGTACAGTGCGCATTACTGTCGCTCTCGGCACGAGTTGGCTCGTCTACCGTACGAAAGGAAACAGGAAGGATAAACCGAGAGAGAGAGAGAGAAAGAGAGAGTGAAAGCGCACGTGGAACGGTGTACCACCAGCAAGACCTAGAAAGGAAGGAAGGAAGGAAGGAAAGAAAATGAGAAGCACCTAGCGCCTCGCGTCGTCGTTTATAAACTCCAATAACGATATTGCACAAATGTAAAGCTGAATAAGAGAAAAGTACACGAGCTATTTCACATTCCGTATGAAATAACCCCTTTTCATATCAAATCTTCTCAACTGGCCCACTTTTACATAAAGAAAAATTATCAGATTCAGTCCAGTGTGCGAAAAAAAAAATTGATTGAAATAATCACAATGCTTATTATTTATCGTTAAAACTTGTAATGTCCCTTGTCCCCCGTTATTTGTCAGAATGATGCAGTTTCCGTCGATAATTATCGCTCGTCAGAACCTTAATTACTGGATAGTTAATTATTCATCATTAAATAAATGATTTTTTCTGACGCAAGTGAAAAACAAACTTAATTCAATGAGCTGTAAATAAACTTGCAATTTCTGTCCAAACAACAAGCGAAAAATGCTCGATTATAAATTCTAGTGGTCACCTTATATAGTAAACTCATTTTTATTCGATAATTAGAAAAGTTTTGGAAATTCGTGGAAACTAAAGTAGAGCCGATTCGTATCCGTTACTGGTCGGAATTAGATTATTAATCTTTATAGTTCTCTCCCATTTGCCCAAATTCACTTATCGTTGACGTCGACGTCAGTGATTTGATGCCGCAATATATATAAACATACTCTGCTTTGAAACTCGACTAAAATGTTGTAACTCTGCATCTTATGGAGTAGCTATATTTTCCGTTACATTTTCAAAATGTACATTACTATCTGTAATTCTACAAAGAGGGCATTTTATTATAATCATCACAATAACAAATTCTTCGGCAATTCAGCAATTTATTTATTCTGGAGCAACTCACGCTAATATTCCATCTTTTTTATACCGTGTATATAAAAGTAAACTTGATGTATTAAGGGGTTCCCTCCGCACGCACGCACGAACGTTGTATCTTACAGTTGGCGTACCTTATCGACAGAGACATGAGCACGATAAAGGAGCCCATTATTTGTTGTTGTCTTATTTCTTCGTGCTTTCGTACGAGGGGTTATTTCGCAGATATATCTATTTTTCTTCCCATCTTCTATAACTTAACCTCATTTAGTGGGCGTAATGCAGGCGGAAAATAGCTCGTTTGTAACCTCCTACGTACGCATGCGCAATTCAATTTCATTACGTCCCAGAAAGAAAGAAAAACCGTGCATTTTCGCCCGTCGGGAGTAATGACAACCGTACTGCAAATGTGTACCTGTAATTGGTTGAAAAATGAATATTGTAGCGTCTTTGTTGCAAACACGGAATGCCGGTTATCGTGTTTGTTGAGGAAATTGGGAAAAAAGTGTGACACGCGAGGAAGACTGCGTGATTTTCACCATAAAAAATCACAGAGTACCAAATAGACTACTTGTTTTTCGATATTATTAACGCAGATTTGCTCCTTAAGCCGGGATGATGTGCGCTCGACGGTTTTTGAATTCCGATCCAGTCGGAAATTTCCAACTGGCTCTGTCTGTCCTCCCAGTAGTTGATAACTGGGCCTGGCGAGTGTCTCTCGCAGCATCGCCATTTTCACCTCACTCGATTTTCCCGTTGTCTTGCCACCGCCTCTCACAGCATGAACCACATCTGAAAAGGGACAAAAAAATGTCGGTGATATATTATGTATATTCTAGCAGGTAATTATTGCTCGCACGTTTCGCGGGTTTGCAAAGCTTTCGCGTGACGTAATTGGTTATCAGGCATTGTGAATTTCAAAATGATGTTTATTGAACAAATTCATGGAATCGTCTCATAAAGTAAATCTTGACAAATCAGAACCGCAGTTTAATATCGCCTAACTTAAAATTTTAACGTTATGAAATCGGCTCTCAATTAATAGCGTAAAGCGACCATCGGTGTATAACAATCATGGGGTGGGGGTCAAAATGGCAAATGACGAAAATAGCGAAAGACTAAAAAAGCAAATTTAAAAACAAGGATTGTCTAAATATAGAATGCCCATAATTATGGAATTCATTTTTTCAGCCATTCGCCATTTTTATCATTCGCTATTTTAAATGCATATAAAATCCTATTAGGCTGGCCATTAAATAAACAATTTATTTAATGGCCGGCCTAATAGTATTCTATTCAATCGAAATAGACTCTATTTGATAAAAATGATATTTCATTCATACCAAATACCCACATAATTGATACAAATAAACTCATGAGACCCATTTTTTTGGGTGCATAATGGCAATTTAATCTAACGCTTTTAGATAAACTCCATTTCCTGTTTTTCGTCCATTAGATGTCAAGATGTATACATTTATTCCGGTTCCTACTCTAAAGCACCCTACATAAAGTTGACCATGTCCAAAATATGGATCGATCAGGTTCAAACCAACGACTTCGAAGGATTTTAAAAAAATTTGAAATACATTTTTTTTTAATTCCCGAAATTTTGTGGAGCGTCGAGACGCTCGGCGTCGGATTGGGACAAACACAAACATTAAAAAGCATATATATCAGATATATACATGTATATATATATATATGTATATATATATGTATATATATATATTATAACTTCCGGCATAATATATATTTAAAATTCAACCTGGCGGAATAAAATTATCATAATACACTCCAACCCCGCAAACGGCAACAGTTCGGGACCGAAGGTATTCAGTTCTCAGAATCCCGGTGGCTTCGCCCAGTGAGCCAATCACAGCTCGCCAATCCATTCACCACCTCTGCGCTTTCGAACTTCCTTCCGTGAGCCGGTAAAGCAACTTTACGACTAATGAGAGTGCTGAGAAAGAGAGAGAGCAGTGCGAGCGATTGGTAGTAGGGATTCGTTGCAGTTTCCGGGGTCAGACTGTATATATAACGCACCAGTTGAATCTTAACTGCAGTTCAAAACGACTCAGCTATTGAAAAATTGCAATAAATATTAGTGCGTATCGCAAATATTTTTAATTAAATTTATTCGAGCGATTTTAGGTTATCGAAAGCGTGTGGGTGTTGGCTGAAGATCTTGGAATTCATTACCATTCATCTCCACTCACGATATACCGTAAATAGACGTAAAAGTGCGTTAAAATTCAAATCGTCATCGAATACCGTTGCGCAGAAACGAGTTTTTTTTTCAGGCGAGCCGAATGCTCGACAGAATCCAAGAGGAGAGCCTCTGGGATTTTAGAAATTCTACTCTGCTGTGTTTTGAAAGGTTCGATCGACCTCGAGCTATACTACAGCATCAGTGCATATGCCAAAAAATGTATTTAATTTTAACACAGGATTTCGTTTTTTTTCTTACTACTATCTGTGTTTCACTATTTTTATAAATGAAGAAAAGATTTATTTACGAAAACCCACAGACGTAAATTTGTTTGAATGTTTGGCACTGTAAGTGTGAACCAACGCATTAACAGATTGTTGACCTACGTATTTATTTGGTTATATCGACGTTCTGATCAGCCGATTGAGTTCCGTAATTTGTCGGTAGTGTTAACTAACTAATTAGCCGGCTTTGTCAACTAACCAATCATTTGGTCGTTTTTTTAACTCACCTCTGGATTCTTGCCATAAACGCATGCCGCTATGTTGTAAACCTTGTCGCATTTGTCCGCACCAGCTAAAACGATAAGTTAACAGTTTCGGTGTTCCACTATGAGAAACGGCAATTATTGGATAATCATTAATTGAGAGTAAAGCTGGGCTTACATTGTGAGCCACACGAGATGAGGGCATCGCGTCCTTTAGCCTGAATTTCATCTGGGAAAAATCCTAGAAGCATCTCAGACTCGAAATCGCCCGTGTCCTCGTCAATCTTTGTTAGAAAACAAAATATGCTTATTATTTTCTGTCAGATCACCATTTTTCTTTTGATTTATCGTGTATTCCATCTGGTCAATTAATTATATCCACTTACCACACCGAAGGATTCAAAAAGACAGTTCATGTAGCAGGTCAGCGAACGCTCGTTCACAATATTGCCATCATTTACTTTGTCAATCAGGTCTACATGGTAAGAAACAAAAACAATTGATTAGTGCACTGAGAGAAAAGCATATAGGAAGACTTAACATGTTTTATAGTTTAAGTGATGATAATATGGTTCAATAGACAACACTTGCAAGTTTATTAACAACAAACGTTGAAATCGTATGTGCATATTTACAAAACGGCATATTTGAAACTATTAGAATAATTTTTTAAGCATAGTATGTTATAGGCAGGAACCGTGTATTATTAATATTACTGTTTTAAAGTATGCGACTATTTTCGGTCAATTTTTTTTAATTATGAAGTTTTCGCGAAACACATCTCGGGTCTGAGACAGTGATCGCTAGATGCAAAGCGCGCGAAATCGAAGCCCAATTCAAATTTCATAAATCCGAATCTTTACAAATATCGACTTTAGCTGCTTGATTAATTGAAATTAATTAATGAAGCAGTCGGACTCGTTGGAACTTATCTCGAAAAAATTGTGAAAAAATTCTGCCGCAACCCGGGTTCAAACCGGGAACACCCAAAATTCTAGCCAGGTGCGTTACCAATTACGCCAATACACGGAAAAAAATATCATTGATTCAATAAAACCTTGGTTTGCGGGCTGCCAAAAACGAGCGTTTTCAATTCAATTTCATTTCAATTCATTCGATTGTGAGAACAACAACTGGAGTTAATTTAAAAACATTGTTTTTGGCAGCCCACGAACCGTGGTTTTATTGAATCAATGATATTTTTTTTTCCGTGTAGTTTTTGAAACTATTATTATTTTCATAATTGTTAGTATAATAATATTGACTATGACCATGAAATATAGAACATCCTCCTGGGTTTTATATTATTATCCATCTATTTTCTTATATTTGCTATAATCGTAAAGTATAGTCGTTTCTCCTGGCAACTATACATTATAGTTAGATTATCGTCGGACTACCTATTTTTATTATTAAATTACGATATTTTTCTCTGAGTGTGTTTGAACAATTATTGTTTACTGAATATGACATTTATATGTATGTATTTTTGTATTATATTTACCCTGCGTAGTTCCATGCTCCTGCATGCAACGTTCCTTGTCGTCGTGGACCATGTCTATTATATCCTGGGTTACCCATTCGGGAAGCTAAGGAAAAAGAAACATAATTTTTTCTCATTTTCTTATTATGGCATAAATCGTTACAACGTTTAACCCAAAGCTTTAGTATCATTTTTGAAAAGGTTACTAGGTAGATAATGGGTGGAATTCTCGCATGCGCTCATAACTGGACGATCGTATATCATACGATGCGCGGGATACATAAAACAAACCCACGCTATATCGACTACCCTTTTTTACTCCGTAATGCCCGCCACGCAAATCGACCTATGGGAGTTATGCGTTTATTGCTGGTCAATTGATGGATGGTATTTCTTATATTGTTAATGTTTTCTAAAGTTGCACAAAATAATTTAACCAAATAAGAAACACAAATTTCGGTTGGATGTCCACGCATTTTGAGCCATGTTTTTGTGCGATAAACTCTTACCTCGATCAAATAATTCTAGAGTTATTGCAGATTTAGTAACTGTCTCTATAGCGGGTTTTACGGATTGTTGATTTTTCTTTGGAAACCATATAATAAAATTAATTTTACAAAAATTGGAAATCGCATTTGAAAAGAGAAGTTCAATGAATTACAAAGTTATGTAATAAAACATTCACATATTACAGTTAAGATATTAATTTTTGAAGGACGGGCCAATGTCCCGACTATAATATACGAAGGATTATTATTTCACCGCTTTTTTTTAAAGCTAATTTGTCTATTACAGCTATATAAAAGACTATAAAAAGGAGTTTAATTAATAATTAAACTTCTTTATATATTCCTCATATAATTCACCCTGAAAAACTCCTGACTTATGAAGGAGTGTAATTATGAATTAAACTCGGTTATAGAGTTCTTTAATTGCACCAAAATTATTTTTTCATTTAAACGATTAATCCTAGCATCCCTCTCTCACCCACATACATAACAACTGTACGTATTTAACAGATATTTTGGTCTGCATTTTGCCATAGCATATCCCATCTACTTAGATACATCTAGTTCAATTAATATTCCTGGTGATAACATAACATTGCGCGTATATTTAGTAATTGATGAGGCGTTGGCTTATGTAATCGTTGCAAAACAATTACCGACTGCATCCACGACGTATTTACGTCGTAGGGTCTGTGATTCACATTGTTGATTAGAGGCACATGTTAATTCATTTTTTTGTTTCCATCGTACGATACAATTTGATAATTTATTTTTTGGAAGATAATTTACACAAAAAGAATCAGAATTATATAGTTTGAGGAAGCGTTATTATTGCCTGTTTTTATCGCTTTTTTGATAAAGATTCATCTATTTATATACCGATCTATTGGCACTTTGAGACCAGTCAAATAAAAAACCGTTGATTCTCCGGCTTAACTGAGAAAGAGCCGGAAAAGGTTTAAGGCTTACCGCAGCGGATGCATGACGAATGCTGTGAAGGGACACGAGCACCAATAAAACCGATGGAATCCAACCGATCATCGTACAAATCGATCTTTACTGGTGTGAAACTCCGATTTATTTATTTAGCCGGTTGCAGACAGCCAAGAGATGTTGTCGCGAAAACACGTAAAAACGATATGAATACTGCGCGAAACTTGGAATGAGATTATAAAGGAGATACGTGACGGGATGTGGGCGTGATTCGGCTAAAGAAGACTCTGTAATAATGCCATGTATCTTAATGCTGTACTACGACAAACCGAACGCTTCTCTGCATCAAGAGTAATGCATTTTTCATTTTATGCATTCGTGCATTACCTGCTTTGTTCTTGGCTCTATATACCATTTCGTACAGTGCATATATATATATGTATGTATATATATGCATACACATTCACTTTCTGTGTCCGTACAGAAACCTGCGTGTGCCAAGTTTCTTCGCTCCTCATTGTTGTTATCCGGATTGAGTGCGCAGAAAATCGCGAGGAAGATTATTGTCCGTCGGTCAACCTCTCCCCTCTCACCCTCTCGTACCGATCAACGTTAAACCCAACCGATAATTTGCATCGCGTTCTTCGTCCGTTTTTCCCCTTCTTTGATCGTTTGGCGGAAGCGCTTCTTACAAGGTACCGATCGTCATGAGATGGTGCAATGCCGGTCACCCCCAACAGACAATAGATCTATGCACTGAGAGAAAAGCATATCGTTGATTTAACGATATCACATGATACACTGTTAGAAAAGATTGCAAGTTTTTATTCATAAACGCGTCATCGAAATTTAATGAACAGTCGTGGTACAGAATTCATGTACTTTTCCAGTAAAATTAAAGCAAATTATTCAATATGCTGTACCATACGTTAATTTTACATTACACTTGTATACTAAATTTCATATACTAGTTTATGAATGAAAACTTTCAGTAACAGTTCACTAAATTTCAAGTAGATTTTTTTTTACAGTGTAAAAAGAATATAGGAAAGCTTGCAATGTTTTATGGTTGAAGTGATGATAATATGGTTCATTAAACGATACTTGCAAGTTTATTGAAAACGAACGTTGAAATCGTATGTGCAACAAAACAGCATATTTGAAACTATGAGAATAGTTTTTGAAATTATGATTATTTGGTAATTGCTACTATAATTATATTTGGTATAACTATGAATTATATTAATTGTTGAGCCAACTATTGTCTTATATTTGCTATAATCATAAGATATAGTCGTTCCTTCTGGCAACGATACAGATTATCGTCGAAATATTTTTATAATTAAATTATGATATTTTTCTCTGAGTGTGATAATTCATTCATGGCAAAATGTTCTGTGACACATGGAGAAAATGACGTAGTTGGGGATCCCCAAAAAGTAGTTGCATGAAATTCCTTTTCTTAAGTCCGTACAACGCCGAATTTTTTTAGCTGAGACTGGGTTGCACAGGCTGGGTTACGATGACCGTCTATTACGGATGAGTGCAACCCACCGGTGAGTTAGCACAACTCACTTGGCAAACCGAACGCATTTTACTGGGCTATCGGTAGAAAGTGTGCCTATTTGTAAAAAATGCACAATGAATTGACATATGGTCGATAAAATTAATGCGGTTTGACGTTATACTTGATCGAATTGATACGGTTTCGGGTTACAGTTAACATAGATAATTTAGTCTGAGATGATGGTTGATAAAATTAAGACAGTTTGAGGTTATAGTGTTCCATCTTTTATTTCATCTGTCATAGAGTGTATTCTAAGATGAGACTAGAATCCTGTCTATCGATAGCATTTCTTTCCAAATATGTCTATTGATAGCATGTCTTTGCAAAAATGTCTATCGATAGCATGTCTTTGCAAAAAATGTCCATCGATAACATGTCTTTGCAAAAAATGTCTATAGATGGCTTTTTTTGCAATAAATGTCTATCGATGGTTTTCTTTTTGCAATAAATGTTTATCAACAGCATTCGTTTGCAGAAAAAAATGTCTATGTCTACTAATTATGCGAAACTTCACGAAAATAGTTGTTCACCACACTTTGATTAAAAGTAAAATTGTTTTGCTGTGAGCGCTCGTTGCATTGGTTTAAAATAGTTGCGCGATTCTACTGATTAGTCGGGCGAACTCACTGAAGAGTTGCGCCAACTCACTTTTCGTTGTCACGTCAACTATTCGAAATTGATCTGGGCACCGAGTAAATTCGTTGTAGCGACTCATTCCTGGCCAACTTATTGAAGCTGCGTTGGGCCAACTACTTTTCTCCTCCGTGCAAAATATTCGAAAACCAAAACTCCTCGAAAGTACTTAACGGTACATTGTACCTAAAAGTCATAAAAACCATATGGTGCTGAAATTTTGTATATTAAATACGACGTCTGGGCAAGCGCGAACAGTGAATCCTCTTTGAAAAAAAACACGGCACATCGAAAGTCGAAAACTAAAGCCAGTTTTTGAGCATCTGTCGATGACTGTGACGTAAAGTTAATTTCAGACTATTGTGATCATCGTTGCAGAGTCCGGTATCATGCTGCATTTCGAAGTAGTAAAATAGAATACATTTTTCTCCCAGTGAAAAAACAAGACATGGCACATCGAAATTCGATTATATCGAAACACTGAAGCAGGAATAGAGTCACGTAGACTCACGAATCGCATGCCGTGCAAGTATCATGTTCAGTCAGAAGGAAAGACGAAAAAATGAAAAAAAAAAAGGAATACAAACAAAGCGAGTACTTTTTTATCAGTTATTTTCATGAGTATGATTTTTTGTGTGGAAAAAAAATGGAGAACAAAAAGTGATATAAATATATCACTTTTTGTTCTTGCTCGATGTTCTTTTATACGACATAAAAAAATAATAATTTGTGCGATTCTTGGACTATTTAATTTTGGAGATTTTTAGATGCCTTAGCTCTCTAAAAGTTCTGCAGGTTTATTGGAATTGATATCCTATATTGTGCGGGTTTGTAGCTGAGGCCGAGTGACCTTGTGCTGTACTTAAACTACTTGATACTTTGCTTTAATAGTTCGCAGCACTGAAACAACTTGATAATTACTTTTACCCATGACTAATCAATTACGCTAGTATGATTTATCAATATAACCAAATTACTCGTCGGTGAATTTTGTCTATGATAATTAAATATTGACCGTCAGTTAAAACAGATTGAGATAGTCAGTTAAAACAGATTGGTGCATATCGTACAAAATTTTTTATCTAACGATTAACTAGCCGTTCGACTTCCGGTCGAACGGCCAGATCGAATGCTTAAAATAAACTAGGAGGTTACAAAACAAGACTGAAAAACCATAAATAGGTTCTATATATATACATATATATATATATAATTTGATAAATAATGGGAAAGAGGAATTTGATATATAGGATGAATATCATTAACGACCAATGACGCGATCTTGAGCGCATCCTGTCAGTCCCGACGTGTGTTTGAATGCTTCATGTTGTGTCCAGTACGAATAATATGCGCGACCTATTCATCCTCACGGAATTTTATCTGCAGCCAATACTTGTTCGATCGGCACTTTAGCTTCTCTGCTCTTTGTGCCTATTAAATTTATGTATAGGAGCGTGCGAGTCGTCGAGTCTCCGCTCCCAACATGTACCGCCTCGATGATGCCGCACTTCCGGTATGCCGCAAAAAAATGCGGCCCAACACTTGCGATTTAATTAAACGCAGCTTACACTGCGTGTACAGTCATCGGTTCTCATACACCTTATGCGTTATACTTGCATTATGGCTTTTGTTGAATGCTTGTCAAAATTTAACGTGGCTTCACGGCTCACATATCTAAGATTTAAAAAAAATTGTTGTCATCAGAATCTAAGTACAGCGTGTAAAAAAAATTAACTTCATTGTAACCACTAAGATCATTGATTCTCAATCATCTAAACAATGACTTGGAAATAATTAGTTTTTTCCAACATTTTTATTATTATTGACTCTTCGACAGGCCGGAAAAAAATGTTGAATACGTTTCCATAACAAAAAAGTTACGCATTAAAAATTTTCACTCAGAAGCTCATCGAAAAAAAGTATTTCAGAATTTTTTGTTAAATTCTTCTAAAAATTCAAGGTCACCCCAGGGATCACATATCCAACATTTAAAAAAATTGTTGTTATCGGAATCTCAGTACAGCGTGTAAAAAAAATTAACGTCATTGTAAACACTAAGATCATTGATTCTTAATAATTTTAACAAAGACTTGGAAACGAGTAGTTTTTTAAGCAATTATATTATTATTAACTACGACGGACCGGAAAAAAATATTCGATATGTTTCCGCAAAAAAACGATAACGCATTCAAAATTTTGACTCGGGCGCTCATCGAAAATAGGTATTTCAGAATTTTTCAAAAATGGAAATAAGAAATGTACTTTATAGTCTTTAATATTTTGAGTTTTGCAATGTACTGAAATATTCATGGAATGAAACGTACAAAGCCTAAAAAATATACATGAAACTAAAGTGTGACGCAAATGATGTTGAAAATTCCCGCTGCTTTAATAGAAGTACTTTTAGCTGCCTAAACCGCAGCGACCCTTTAACTACCATATTACAATTATCTTCTGATCGAGGGAATGTAATATCATACGTTACGGTGAAATGATAATATATTTTAGTTCATAACGAGCCTCGTAACGAATCATCCACTTCATAACGGGACTCGTAACGAAATAATGACGAGCTCATTCATAATTTAGCCAAAGGAAGGATTCTGCTAAACTGGCCATTACCGAGGCTATATTGCTGCCTATTTGACACCGTATTATCTCCCTTGGCGTATACATCCGCTTCGGACGCGGAGACGTACGATATATTTTTCATACACTTAAAAGACACTGCATTTGTCAATAATTTTTGCAATTTATCGTACGATATAAACTCGATTATCGCTCCATCGTTGTCACGATTATATTTCTTTTATTAGCCAATAAAAATCTGTTTGCATAACCATTTAGTCAAGTTTAGTCATTGTGTGCAGAGGTTCAATGTTACATCATCAAATGAATTTTATCAATGATTAAAAACTCTTTGATAACGGAGGTGCAACTGGAAATCCAATAAAGAAAATTGTTTAAAATTGTCTTTATATCGCCAACACTCCGGATATTTCAGAAATATAAAATGTTCATAAAACGTGGACATGTATTGGTCTCGGACTGATTGGGGCATTTTTCCACGACACGAAAGTTTATATAAGTACTTGGAGTCTGAAAATTGCGATTCCAAGTATAAATGCCTTACGTTCAGAAATGCCATAAAACGTGGACATTCGTTGGTCTTGAGCTGATTAGGGCCATTTTTTCACGACACGAAAATTTCCAGCTGATATAAGTACTTGGCATCTGAAAATTGCGATTCCAAGTATAAATTCCATTTGTTTAGAAATATCATAGAAGGTGGACATTTTTTGATCCCGGGCTGATTAGGCCATTTTTTCACGGCGAGAAATATCCGAGACAATTCGAAATGTTGACTTCTTCATTAGCGATCCGTAATAAACATTTTCACGTTAGCCCGAGATGTTATTTACTGAAAAATCTATGATACGTATACATATGAATTGCATTTTCTGAAATATCTATGATACGAATATATATGAATTGCATTTCCTGAAATATCTATGATACATATACATATGAATTGCATTTTCTGAAATATCTATAATACGTATACATATGAATTGCAATAGACGAAAGAGGTTCCCGTCCTATTTTTAAACGGTTGCACTTCTAGTAGTACTTATATCGGTGAAACAAGCAAGGTCTTCTGACCGCATTGAATAATTGATACAGCTACACCGCTAGAAACTTTGTTTACGTATCAAACTGCCTCTGGCACTACGTGCTTCTCCCTTATCTTCACACCCTCACACTTTTCATTGCGTTCCCGGCTATGTGTATGTCCAGAATCGTGTGCGGACGCTTTTACGTGATTTTGATGTCTTTCCCGTGATTTCTTAGCGATTTTACATTGTTGCAACCATAAAATAACTTGCAGCACTTGTTTTTCCGATTAATGAAAATTTTTTTGACAGAAAGTACGCATGAAAACATGAATATTGCGTTTATTAAAATTTTTTTACAATTACTTAATTTCATTAGTTTTGCGAAAGATTTTGGTAACATATGTCCTTATCATTTTTATTGTTATTTATTTTTCCGTAAACCATCGGCGCAAAAAAAGTAGTTAATTCAAGATATTTTGGACTTGTTCAACGTTAGTGTACAAACGAACACAAATAGATATAACACCAGATGCGATGTAGCACTTCCACGATGATTGATTTTGTCATTTGAAATCTCGAGACGCGTACGTACACTCATCACTTAATCATGCACATTGTTGTGCTTCCAGCTGAAATCGCCAAGACGGGTCTTCAGTAATTTTTTACATCCATTAATGTCACTAAAAAAATGGGTATGTCCAGTTTGTTTTTTTCTCACAGCAAAAACTGGTTGTTTTGGTACTGCTCGGTATTCAATTTATCTGTGAGAAGAAGATTGTTAAGGAGATAGTAAATTTTGGACACGACGATCCGACACGCCGTCGTGTCTCATTTGCACAAAATTCTCCTGACTTACGAGCCTTACACTCGCAACCAGAATCAAGCCGAAGAAAAATACGCGTGACGTCTTTTGCTCGACTCGCGATTTCACGAATATTTTTTTTTTTTCCAGCGAAAGTTTGATTGCTATCGGGAAGTTATAAATCATGCTACGTACTTACTTGCCTTCGTTATCGGAGCCAAAATCGAGTATACATTTTTTGTTTGATGATTCCAATGATTCATAGAGAATATAAGGATCATCAAACAGAGGAAGAAAAATCATAATAGAGGAATTTTTCGAGTATACACGACTTTGTAGAATCAGTGACATTGTATATTGCTACAACGTTCTACCGGAAGTCACGGATGTCACAGTCATGGGCAAACTATGCAATCTGACGGATCCTCATATATGTTTCATTATAAATAGGACTATAGGCAGCGTTCCTCGATTAGGCTGCAATCAATCGTCGCGGTAAACCGCAATTTCGAATTCTAAACAGACTATTGAACTCCTCAGATTGATGGACTCCTGATAAATGATCTGGTCAATTGGGCTTAGCAGTCTCTCAATACTGTTTTCGATTATTGGACGGGTCCTCAATAATGTTCAAGTGAGACAAGCGAGCAAATAGTCCCGAATTAAATGTCTCCGGGTCTCGGAAGTTTATTCGAAAATTCGCCGAGATATGGAATTTGTATTGACCGAACGAGGTCTTGTAAAAGTGGTTTTAGAATTTTTCACTTTCAATTTCCGTTATTATTATGTTATTACCAATTGCCACGAAAATAAAAGTAATAGAGGATCTGAAGACCCACTATTTATTTTATTTCTCATTATCTTTTTTAAAAATATTTTTTCAACATTTTATGTAGACATTGTTTATTATGTTTTTTTATTGTTGATGCGACCGCAGACCAGAGGTCGCGAGTGTGATAAGGGTCTTCTTCAGTATTTTATTTTCGAGAATTTTACAAAGTTTTTATTTATTGACATCTTCTGCTTATTATATGTTAGTTTTATGTTATTTATAATTTGTTGTTTCTATTGTTTGTTTTTTAATGTTTACTTGATATTTTCTGTTATTGTTCTTGGTATTTTTTTTTGTTTGATTGTCGGATTTTCTTTTATGTGGTGTCAATTTTTTCTTTAAATATAGGTTGGTCATTAATTTGTTTGTAATTCACTGATTTTGAGATGTATGTTTCGCTTTAATTTATTCTTCTATGACATTATTATTGTTTATAATGAATGCGTGTGTTGTTTTTGTTACCTGGACGATGTATTTTTCAGTTTATTATGTATTCAATAATACGTTCATACTGTCTTTTCCATACAGTCGAATATTCTATCAAAAAAAGTAATCCATATATAATGATTAATGGAACTAACAACCATAGTGAGCTGCAAAATATGATTAAAATCACCAAAACTAATCAAATTCGTCAAAGTCACGACAAATCATCTACTATAGTTTGCCAAATGAAAATGGCTGATCATGTCATATACCCCAACGAACTAGATTGCAATTAAAACAATAATCGAATAAATATTACACAGTGAAATTCTGCAATCCACGAATTCGCGATTTCCAACTCGCCAGAAAATAAAGCAAATAGAAGGGAAAGCGTTGCATACACGTAGAGTATTGATCGTTACTGCAGGTGCTCGTTTGCTTGTTCTGTTCCGGCCTCGTAGACGTCCAATGCCCGGCGCTTAAACTGTACCTTCTTCATGTGCACCAAACGTTAATATTCTCAGATAATATCAACTTCGAAAGTCATTAGAATTATAATAATACTCCATCAAAATATATTACCCGCCCGGAAATTCCGTCAAAACAAAAATTCACTAGCAAACAAATATTGCTATAGTAAAAAAGATTTATGCATGTACATTTTAAATTTACCATCAGATCGTAAAATATAGTGCAGTTGGGTAAAAATGAAGTTTCTTATTTTTTCAATTATAAATATTTTGCATCGTTCAATTTATAGTGATTATAACTAGTACGGTTTTGGTGCACATATTTTTTTTTTCTCTTCTCCTTCCGAGCGTCTTGATAAAGTCGCGTGTTAAGAATAATCGTGCAGTGAGGTACTGAAAGAGGGAGATAGAGAGACAGAGAGCGAGAGAGAGTAAAAGAAGGAAGAGGACAAGCAGTCAGACCGGCCCCTTCATATCGGTGTCTATCTCAGGCCTATTTTTGTGCGCGGAACTGATGCCGCCAGATAAAATTGACTCCTCGTTATTTATTCCACAGGTGGTGGCCCTGAATGAACCAACGAACGCTCGATCGTTGACAGTGTATTATAGAGTATGTCTCGGGTATAGGGGTTTCTTTCGCGCAACGACTAATCGGATTTCATGTCAATACTTTTATGCTTCGAAGAATATTTCAATATCCAATTGAGCCTCTATTTTTGTACATCTGCTAAAAAATTAAAGTTTTTGTGTTTATTTCTTCCAAATGCTTGAAAATACATTTTTAATTACAGTTTTTAAATATTGGTTTCTTCATTTTCTACTGTAAAAACGTTACAAAAATGTACGGACAGAGATGTTGAATAAATTATTGCCTCTTATTTTAACTGGCGAGTTTTAAATATGTATTACGAAAATTATGAAAAAATAACTTAGTTTTCTATTCTTGAGTATTTTTTATGAAACTGTGCCGAATAATGCAGACAGTTTCTAGGTGCAATATAGACCTAACTACAAGAGCTTCGAACACTTTTAAGTTTTTAACCATTCGTTATGAACAATTTTTTTTCCCCATGTAAATAAAAAAATAGTTTTTTCGAGAAAATCTGGATATTCGGTATCCTCGATTAATGCATGTAAAATCAATATATATACACTGAGGAAACAAAACCCGTTGAATAAACTGAATCATTTATTTGAAGACTATATAATTGACTCAAGTAGATGGGTATTTGAAGCAACTATACCTATGGTATGAATAACCATATATTTCATTGAATCAAGGGTATGAAACAGTCGATTTTTTGTGGCCAAAAGAATCAGTACAATTCAAGCAATTATATATTTCTTTGAGTCAAATAAATAACTGATTGTATGTATTTAATATATATATTTAAATCAATGAAATGATTTATTTAAATCTATATACATGCGGAACTGTTCCCATTAATACAATTGAATTGACAAAAATTATGCCTCAATTGAGCTGATTAAATGTTCAGTAGCAACGGGAAAGTAGTTCCTTAAGTGCATTAAATAATATAATTGAAAACAACGACTAAAGATCAAATGTATTCATATTGTTATCTGCAGTAAAAAAAATTCATTCATACAGTCGCTCAAAAATAAATAAGCATATGTTTCATTTGAAAATCCATTTAATTGAAGCAATTAAATATTAACTGGGATCTAATAAATATCGTCCACATTGAAATAAAAGTTGTTCGCCTTGAAATAAACATTGTCCACATTGAAACGAATATTGTCTTGATCCAACGATGAATTAAGTTAATAGGATTGACGATATAATACGATATGATATGAATAAGTATTGTGTCTCACGTGTTTCATAGAACAGTTTCCTTGAATCAACACAATATTCAGTCAAAAACATTAAATAATTTGTTGAGTCAATTAAATTTTTTTCATTGAGTGAAATAATAAATTAAATATATAATTGGTTCAAATAAATGGACTACTTGAAAAATTCCAAATAAATGGTTTATTTGGCTGATTCCGTTGATTCAACTAAATAATTCTGGCAATGTAGCTGTGCTAGCGATACATGATTTATCGAACACTCTGTACATCGCAAGAGTATTGTGACAAAGAGCAAGTGGATTCCCAACGCATTTCCATTCGCGGAATCTCCTCGGCAGCCTCATATATATACCCGTGAGAGTTCCTTCGAGCTTGAGTGCTCTGCCACTCGTCTCTTCATTCGTTCCGAGTTAACCGTTTTTCCAAGCTTCCTCCCATGCTGTATTACCGCTCTGATGCTCCAACTGCGTTCCTATTTTCCTAGATCCATTTAAAAGATTGAACTTTCGCGTTTAACTTGATCTTCCACAGACAACGATTTATGTTTCCTTCATCTGTTATGCACATGTTTTGCTAGTGACAAATCTCTCACAGGTCACGCACACGAGAATGATAAATTAACTAATGATAATGAATTATCCTCATTGCGAAATGTGTTAACCATTTTTTTCACCTTTGGAATTTATTAACGAAAACAAAGAACAGAAAATGCGGTGCCTTCCTAAACAGTGTTGAATCCAGATTGTTGCAAGAAATAAACTGAACTAGAGAATAAAGACATTATTCTCTTTACCAGGATTCCTGAATAATGCACAAAAATGTAGGACTAATTTATATTACTGAAAACCAACAAAATCAAATGAATCAGAAAAACTCACTCCAAATAACTCAAAACTAACCTACAACCTACAATAGCAAATACAATAACCAGGAAATTGGCCAACCACAACAACAAAATCCATCCACAAATTCATCATTCATCAACAGAAATAATGAAAACTACATAATATATTAAATTACTGAAGAGGACGCAAATCTGGGCTGAAACGTTTAAAGAAAACTTTTGAGTTTTATTCTTCGGTCGCCATTAGCCATTTAACCCACACCACCTTAGAAAATAAAAAAATTTTGACGGAAAACGTAGGTTCTCACTAAAATGGCCATGAAACTGTTAATTTCTTTTTCGATAACTGACACTCACACGTGGAAATGACAACAAGAATGAAAACGGGCAAAAAATAACGGTGCAAGGTTGAAATTTGCAAATTGCTTTCTCATTATTTTTGGTTTTCCTTACGAAGTTATCTCTACAAGGAAGTATGTTAATCGTTCTTGTTTTCCTCATAGAGGAAGCTTTGTAAGAAAAACCAAAAATAATGAGGAAGAAATTTACAATGTTCAAATTTGCAGCTTTATTTTTTATCAAAGTTAAATTTCTGAAGATTTTAAACCATATAAAAAATTAAGACGAAACTGCACCTATTATTCTCAAATAGTACTGATTTCATGTCGAAAGTTTGACTTCGCTATCTCATGTTTTGTCGAGGTTAATGCAATAACATCTTTTTTCCAGAACTTAAAATTCTGACGAATTTGAACCATATCGCATATTATGACGAAACTATGTACTAATTATCGCTAGATAGTACCGATTTCATGTATGACGTTTCAATTCCTTATCTCATGTTTTGCCAAAGTTAAGGCAAAAACTTGATTTTTTTTTGAAAATTTCAGAACTCTCTAAAAATCCGAACTGCTTTTCCGATTTCAGTCGATCAATACCAAACAACATTAAGAGTACCTGCGTGCTTTTGAAAAATTATTTAGGAAAATTTCATGAATTTTACGAAACGTGCACGTTTTTTTTAATTTTTGATAAGCCATAAAATGAAAACTTCTGTACACTTTTATTGAGAAATTCGAACGAACAAAAATGAACTGCTGCTTCACTTGCGTGTCAAACTTTTGCTCAATTGGTTGAACAGTTCTTAAGTTACAGGTGATTGAAATTTCCAAGCCCTGCACACACGCACAAGCGTTTTCGAGTGATTCGCTTCTGGAAACCTCGAGTTATTTATGAAGAGCCGATGTTTAATAATTGTCAACAAATTTCATCATCGACAGATATTAATTTTGAAATCGCAGACATCTTATCATTTTCAATGACCACCATAACATAGATTTTAATTAATTGCCAGATTAATTTTTCAAACAAGAGTGACTGAAACATAAGGTATAACTAAAACAAATATATTAATTTAATAAACCTTCCTAGTAAATTTTACCTTGATTGCAACAATTTTCAAGTTCCTCTAATTGATTCATGAAATGAAGTGACAAGATTTATGAATTTACAATAAGCATTGTCTGAATTTACAGTTAAATACACTAATTTTGCAAAAGAATTCGAAAATTTGCAGTACTCAGTATTTGAATCAGTCTCAATTACAAAGTTTGTAAATTTCATAAGCCTAAGTACATTAAATTTCATTCCTTTTTTTTACAGTACATATACATTCTCAACCAAAAGTTCGGTTCTTAACGAAATAAATTTGCTTACGTTACGAAAAAATAGATTCACAAAAACTATTTATTCAATGATCCTTCAAGTTTTAAAGTAAAAAAATAAAATAAAATGAAAAGAATATCCTAAAAAGGAGTATAAATTTGTTTTAATAATTTTTTTTCCGAATTACATTTTTGAAACAATTAGCATACGATTTACATAATAGAATAAGGAAGCTACTGTAAAATTGTTTTCAACATTTTTCTCCCAACGTTTTAACAACTTTTGGCATTACACACGCACGCACATACACACGCACACGTACGAACATTTTTTCTAAACCACTTTTCTCGATGTTTTGGCCAATTCTGACCGTTCTGACACAAAAATCTCGAAAAAAACATTTGAATGCAAACAAAGCTTTCTCTATGAGCTTCCTCTAAAAATTGTATGTGATTATACAAGAAAGAAAGGTCTCTACAGTACGTATTTAAGAAAAAAGGAAAACGAGAAAATCCCAGTGTGTCGACAAAGAGTTTGGAAATGTGATGCTGAGTGTGGACTTGAGAAGGATAGATATGGCAATGACTGGTACATCCACCTCACGCATACACGAAGAGAAGCAAAGCATGTCCCGCAGTTCAGTGGGTGGACGCCCTCATCTATATACGTATATACACAAACACACGTATATCCATCTATTCCACGGGTGCGCTATCACGCGACCATTCGTACGTGGGTAACAGGGGTGGAGGGTGCATGCGCGATTCCATTCCCCGTTCTTTCACCCTTTCTACACGATTCACGATGCTAGCCAACCAGCACCAGAAGCACCGCCACCACTATAACCAAAGCCGAATGAAACGAGAGTTGAGCTGAATGGCGAGAGGAAAAGAGACGGAGATAGAAAAAGAGCGAGAGAGAGAGAGAGAGAAATAGATGTTGAAGGAAAAGCACACGGAATCTAGAGTTGGAGAGGTCGGGAACCGATCGACAAGTCTTCTCTCTCTCTTTCTTCCTCGTTCTCTTTCCAACGATGAAGCGTGCGCGCCGCGAGGATTTCGCACTCTGCACCAGAACGGGCGGTTTTCCTCCCTCTGCAGAGAGAGCTCTACTCTCTGCCATCGGCTGCTGCTGTTGCTGTGCTCTTCTCATTCTATCCACAGTGGAGCGACGCCCGACGTCGCGACACCCGCTACCGCTGGTATTGCTCTCTCGTCTGCCTCTGTCGACGCGCCACATCCACCGTCGTCGACCCACTTCGACGTTCACGTCCCCTCTCGGCACCCTTCTCATGCACGGCCATTCAGAATTTCCCCTAGTTACACATCTTGCTTTTCCTCTCTGCTCTGGTCCTCCCTCTTTTCACCCCTCTCAGTCTGTACCGTTGGCTCTCATACTCTTCTTCGGTTTCTGGCACACTCCTGTCTCCTTCTTCTGCGCTCTCTTTACCAGCGAACGATGTATCTGGGGCAACTGAACCTTGCGAACGTTCAAAACAGTTTTTAGCGTCACGGTAAAAGGATTCATCGAATAATTGAATTCCAACCAATTTGACCCCTGCGTTGAGGAGGAAAATTTACGATATTAACCGGTTATCCTTGTCAGTTGTTGTTTTATTTATTAAAATGAGCAAACTTTTAATCTGATAAATTAAATAGATTTTTTCTAACGTAAATAAACTTGTATTTACTGCATCACAAGAATACAATAATCGAATATATAAGACTTATATTTGACTTAATTATTTAGAAAGCTTGCATATTGCGAACGTTCAAAACAGTTTTTAGCGTGACGGTGAAAGGATTCATCGAATAATTGAACTCTAACCAATTTGAACTCTGCGTTCAGATTGAAAATTTACGATATTAACCGGTTATCGTTGTCAATTGTAATTATATTTATTAAAATGATCAAACTTTTAATCTGATAAATTAAATAGATTTTTTTCTAACGTAAATAAACTTGAATTTACTACATCACAAGAATACAATAATCGAATATATAAGAATTAAATTCGACACTTAATCATTTAGAAAGCTTGCATATTGGGAACGTCCAAAACAGTTTTTAGCGTCGCAATGAAAAGATTCATCGAATAATTGAATTCCAACCAATTTGACCCCTGCATTCAGAAAGAAAATTCATCATTTTAACCAGTTATCCTTGTCAATTGTTCTTGTATTTAATAAAATGATCAACTTTTTATCCAATATAAATTCAATAGATTTTTTTAAAATAAATAAACTCAAATTTACTACATCACAAAAATACAATAATGGAATATATAAGAATTACATTCGACACTTGATTATTTAGTCAGCTTTCATATTTACCTAGAGAAAAACTAAATGTGAAGTAATAATTAAGAATATTAATATAATTAAAAATAAAATAATATATTTGGAGCCTGTAAAAATTCTTTAGACTGGAACTGGGTTAGGAAAATTATCTCTCCAGTGATCAATTCTTTGGAGGTTTAGATAACACTATTTCTATCGTTGAGAAACAACAACGATGGAAATAGCTGTGAAGTAGACTTGATTCATTACCTTTTACTGCAAAAATTCTAAACCCCGTACTTTCGCATTTTTCTCATCGTCGAGCTACAGTCCAGGTCGAGGGAAGACCAGTGAACCGGTTATTCGGTTCGATGGCACTAAACAAGTGCGCTTAAGGCGTGGTCCAGTTTTTTTTACTCTCTCTCTCTCTTTCTCTCTCGTCTTAAGGACGCTTCACGCACTGTAAACAAAATCTGCTTAAAAATTAAGGTACATGTAATAGAAGTTTCAATGCAATTACCGTGTTATAAATTTCAGGGACAAATGAATAAAAAATTCTAAACAAGGAGATATGAAAATAATTTTAATGTTATTGGAACACCCACAACCCTTTACTTGAACTTTAATGTACATAGGCAGGGGACCGACTCTACACCTCCCAAGTCTACACAAAGATAGGTCTACACAAAAAGTCGACACAGAAAGACTTTACACGCAGACAGCTCGACACCGAAAACTCGGCACGAAAAACTCGACACCAAAAACTCTGCACGAAAAACTCGACACCGAAAAGTCAACACGAAAAACTCGACACGCCGAAAAGTCGGCACAAAAAACTCGACACCGAAAAGTCGGCACGAAAAACTTGACACCGAAAAGTCGACACTTTGATCGATTTTGGGGAATTTTAAGGCCCTATCCGATGTGAAATTTTCCGTTAATTACAATTTTTATTTCACTCTGTGGGTAAATCGCGATTGCGCAAGCGAAGCGTGCGTGAAACTTTGTTTACACACGTCGTGAAATAAAAATAGGTACGATACTCGCGGGAAATAGTATATTACACTACAAGAGCAGAAAGTTTGAGATTCCTGCACAAGTCAAAAAAAGTTTTTGTCGCACTAGTATGATACTATCGTTCAAAGGGATATCTGAATAGATCATATATTGTTTCAAATAAAAAAAGTAATGTATTTCTGGGTTTTCAGTGAAAAATATCACGATTTTTAAAAACATAACATATTCGTTGTCTGCTGGCAAAAATACATCGAAATAGTGGGTTAAAAATGAAATAAAACCACGTTTTACGCACCGAATAAAATAAAAATTGTAATTAACGGAAAATTTCACATCGGATATGGCCTTAAAATTCCCCAAAATCGATCGAAGTGTCGACTTTTCGGTGTCGAGTTTTTTGTGCCGACTTTTCGGCGTGTCGAGTTTTTCGTGTTGACTTTTCAGTGTCGAGTTTTTCGTGCAGAGTTTTTGGTGTCGACTTTTTCGTGCCGAGTTTTCGGTGTCGAGCTGTCTGCGTGTACAGTCTTTCTGTGTCGACTTTTTGTGTAGACCTATCTTTGTGTAGACTTGGGAGGTGTAGAGTCGGTCCCCTGCCTGTACATACACCAAATATTTCTGAATATTCTCAATGAAATGTAGGGTATGAACTTTAGATTGCATAAACGGTATCTTAGATACAGCAAAAATTTAATTTAAAGTTTATATGTTGGAAGTTCCCGATCGACTTGGAAAGAAATATAAAAATGTATAACTTTTACTCGGGCGTTATTTTTTTAGATATATTGTTCCATCAGAAATCGTTGGGTACTGATTTCTGCCAAAGAAAATGTTCTACCTCTACACCGGAGTCTAAACCTACGACTTACCTCCTTAATTAACCCTAACAACGCCCACACGCCACACTCAGAGAATAATCTGGTAATAAATAAAAAAAGTTTGACCGACGGTGATCTAACTATAAAGTATAATGCTCAGGAGGAACGTCTGTATTTTAGAGTAATAGTAAATATAATTATAGTAGCAATCATCAAAATAATAATGGTTTCAAAAATTATTCCAACAGTTTGAAATAAGTCGTTTTGTTGCATATACGATTTTAACGTTTGTTTCCAATAACCTTGCAAGTATCGTTTATTGAACCATATTATCATCACTTCAACTATAAAATATTGCAAACCTTCCAATATTGGTTTTATAATGTAAATTCGTTAAATCAACGATATACTTTTCTCACGGTGTTCCTACTACGCTATCAACAACTTAGTAATTTTGGATTTCTAAATGGCATATGACTTGTACAACTATTATTCTTTCAAGCATACTTATCATCAACATAACATAATGTTCAATTAGTTGTGATCAGATCGTGAAGTGTATTCGAGAATATTTGCAAGTAAACGTAATTTTTGGATGACCAGAGTCTTTCTCACGAAAAGAGGATCAGATATTAAATTAGTTTTAGAGTTATCGCGCTAGGACCGGCTAGTCCTGTACACTGTTAGAAAAGATTGGAAGTTTTTATTTACCAACTCATCATCGAAATTTAATAAACAATTGTGGTATAGAATTCATATACTTTTCCAGTGAAATTATTAAATTAAATTAAATTAAAGCAAATTATTAAAATTCAAGTACTTTTACTGCAAAATTAAAGTGTATAATTGAATATGCTGTTCCATCCATTAATTTTAAATTGCACTTGTATACTAAATTTCATATACTAGTTTATGAATAACACATTCCAGTAGAAGTACATTAAATTCAAAGTAGATCTTTTTTACAGTGTAGGCAGAGCCGTTGCCTTAAAAAAATATAGGTATCGGAATTTCAGAAAGAAAAAATGATATTCTTAGCCTGTGAAAGTTTCGTTTCGAATATAAATTCGCCGCCGCAGCAACGAAACTTCGAGTAATTTATGAAGAGCTGATATTTAATAATTGTCAACAAATTTCATCATCAACAGATATTAATTCGGGAATTGCAGATATTTTGTTTTTTTCGATTACCACCATAACAGATTTCAATGAATTTCCAGTTTTACTTTTCAAAAAAGAGTGACTGAAACATAAGCTATAACGAGAACAAATACGTTAATTTAATAAACCTTCCTAGTTAATTTTACCTTCATTGCAACTATTTTCAAGTTCCTCTAATTGATTCAAGAAATTGAGTGACAAGACTTATGAATTTACATTAAATATTGTCTAAATTTGCAGTTAGATACACTAATTTTGCAAAGGAATGTGAAAATTTGCAGTACCCAGTACTTGAATCACAGTCTCAATTACAGAGTTTGTAAATTTTATAAGCCTAAGTACATTCAATTTCACTCTTTTTTTTTTTACAGTACATATACATTCTCAATCAAAAGTTCGATTCTCAACGAAATAAATTTGCTTACGTTACGCAAAAATGTATTTACAAAAAATTTCTAATCAATCTTCCTTCAAGTTTTAATATGTAATAAAAAATATCCTGAAGAGGAATATTACAAAACTTTGATATTGAATAAAGTATTTTTAATTAATTTTTTAGATTTTTTTATTATCGCGATCAATATATCACTTGAAAAAATATATTTAAAAGAAATTGCCATAGAAAAAAAAATGGTGCATTTGAGAGTCTAACTAAGTCTAGAAAAAATTACGTGCCAAATCGGCGAGGTCGAGGTCAAATCCTGTTCTAAACGGGGTGGAGTGGCCCATATGTATTTCCTGGCCAACGTCGTTACATTCACTCTGTAGGAAAATCGATATTCTATATCTCGACTCCGTACCTTTCTCGAGTTTTCAATTTTAGACAAGCACCAATTAGGCTTGTCACATGCCCGCCAAAAAAAAACTTGCAGTATATTACGTGTGAAACTGACCTGGTATAGTTTAAATATGGTCAGGACTTACTATAGCATCGATGCCGGCTGAGGATATTCCAAGAACCAGCTCGTTCGTTACAATGGAACGATGGCATGTAATAAGCACCAACGGAGACGCTCGATATGCTGCATCTCACGTTATACTGGTAATAACGATGGTATTAATAATTACGTCAGTGAAGCGGAGCGAAAGGAGAAAAAAGGGAGGGAACACGTGCAATGGACTGATGCCCGGCAGACGAGCAAAATACTCGTTATATCCAAAGGGATATATAATTCGGTGTAGGCTTTCACCGGTCTCTCCCATCTTCCTTTTAATTCGACACCGCGTTGTCACAGTCCGCATGTATTTCTTACGATCGTTTTTTACGTCATAACCTCTTTAAGTGTCCAAAAAAGCGGTTGCATTCTGCCCCTTACCACAAGATAAGGAAGACAGATTAGAATATTAGAATATTGTCCTTTTTTCTTCCCCGATCAGAATAGTTGATTTCAGATTTTCCCTGAAGCCCAGATTATATTATATTTCATTTAGATGAAATGCTATTGCGAAATTGCGAAATTTTTGATTTTTTCATAATCCTTTGTCCATTGATGTTAATACGAGTACTTGTCTACTTGAAATAAATATTATCTACCTTGAATTACATTTCATTAGTATCAGGATCGAAAAAAGTTTGTTGGTTTATTTATCTACTAATCAGTCTCCTTTTTACTCGAAATAAAAACACAATTATCATTGAAAATGACAGAATACGCAATACAAAAAAGTTTAAATGCCATTGACAAAAATTCAAATGGAACTCAACAACTTAAAAATCGTTTCCTCAGAATGGATGTCTCTTCATAAAAAAAAAAACACTTCTAATAATAATTTAAAAATCATTGCTTTATTACGAAACGAACTGTTTTTCTTATCGGGTATTTTAAAAAGAAGAATCCAGCTTTGTCCGCATATCGAACGTAGTGGGTCTCTACTATAGAGAGAGACTCGTCAAGTTTTCCTTGAACTTTGCGCCACGAAGACACCTTCCGACACACTAGAATGTATCACGAGTATTAATAATTCGCTGTCATTCTGCTACAACGGAGACACTCGTGAGCAGCCGCTTCTCACATCGCGCAACTTTTCTCGTCGTCATCACAACATCATCATTGCAGCGCACGCCCTCGAAAACCGTGAAAACTCCCGGGCTATCCTAATACAGTTATTCCACGAGCTAAGTCGTTAAGCCACAGGAACACGTTGTGCGTGTCCGATCTTTTTTATCGGCTCTCTAGCTCTCCTATATATATAATTTTTTGTGTTATTATCGTGAGAGCTTTCATTCAAGTTGATGAAAAGAATTCCCTCGTGGCGAGCTGAATGCTCGTTTGAATTACTCCAAATTTAATCATAAAATTAACAGAGAAGATAAGTACGCCAATAATTATGTATTTAGTCATGGCAAACTGTAGTAAAGGATGACAAGAATAATTGAACCGTATAATACAGTTTGTAAAGTGTATTGCGTGTCATTGCTTGTTAAAGTGCTTCGACAATTAAGAGGTACACGCAGGCCAACGACTAGCCTGTATTATAGTCACCGACTACCAGGCCTAATTACACTTATTAAATATTCACAACCTGTAATTGAGTCATCTGCACCGGATTCTTGGTAAATTTTGTTGGAGATTCTATTTTCACACACTTATTTAATATCATTGTCTGTGCGTGCATGTTTTTCTTCGGTAATTCATGTGGAAGCACCGCATTTGCATCACCCTCTCACACTGCGGTCTATTGCTACGTTTATGCACATGGAGGGAGATGATCCTCGGCTTAATATCACTCTCGAGCCAGAGAGTGGTCTGCTGGTTCGCAGAATTTCCTACAGCCCCTCTCGCTTCCCCCTTTCTATACAAATGCATCTATATGTACAACGAATGCGTGCATGAAATTCCCATAGAAGCCTGTAGTAACTCCTACCTATCTAGTCCTAGCTCGTAGCGACGTACACTTGATGCCCTCAGTCAATTTAATGCGAGAATTACGGGAGTGGCGTCGAGCAACGGAAGGATCGTCGTCAGAGTAAAGTCGTCAGGGCTCAGTGCCACGTATAAAGCGGATGAGCTTTTATCGTACGTCGTACATTTCACGAAACGAGAAAATTCCTTATCCTTTATTTACGGTGAACGACACCGAGAGGCAAAAATAAAAAGTGGCTTTACGTCTCCTTTTACCTCTTTAACGTTACTTACTAAAGGAAAGATAATATAATGCTCATCGGATAATCTATCAAGAATTCCAGAAAATTACCCTTCTCTAAACCTTTAACCTTTTTCTGAATTAAAGCTTTCAAAAGCCGAAAAACGGCCTTTGAGAAGAAGAAGAAACCTTTTGATTACATCTATCTCTGTAAAATATTAAACTATAATTTAGAACATACCAATAATTCCACGATACGATAAATTTTGTGTGTTAGTTTTTCTTGAAAAATGAACGTGGTTTTTTAAATCTTAACATTTTTTCCTTCATTTAATTTTTTTTCTAATGACCTATCGATATTTAATGTAAATGCAAGAAGCAACTTGAATGCCTTTAGGAGGAAGTGAGTTATTGATTTAATCCGACATTGTGTTTATATTCGTTTTATTTTTATTTTAGACTGCCCTGAGCAATCTCGAGGAGATGCAGCACAACCCGATGATGTACAGAGGCAACGATAGGAGCCGAAGCATGGTCGGTCCCATGCGCCCCAGGCCCATGGAGAAGAGACACGATACGTCGCCCTACAGCGGAGCACCTTACCTCTCTCCACCGCTGCCCGATACGTGGCGGAGAACCAATTCCGATTCGGCACTACATCAGAGCGCGAATGAGGCCTGTCAAGCGGCCAATGCTATGCCTCACCGACGAGGTAGCGATGCATGTCGGTGTTATCCTTTATTTATTTATTATCATCATGCATACTCAATTTTTCGTCAAATTTTTACTACTATGCGATTCATCGATCATCCATAAATTCTCTTGACGAAACAAAATCCCAACAATATATTCTTGTTTTTTTATTTTTATTTCAATTATTCGTTAAGATCTCAAGACTGTTGTCTTCAAATATGTAATAAGGTTTATAAAATTATATTTTAAGTGATCCCGGTAGAAGTTATTAGAGATATTCGCAATTTAGGCAAATTTCAATGGCCAATGAAATAGTCAAATTTAAATGTCATCAAGATTCATGATTGAAATGTGAAATTTTGTATTTGAGCTGGTGCTAATTGTATTCGATAGTGGATTCCGCGAGAAATAACGGTCTTATATCTTGTAGAACTTGTGTATTTCACTGAGTGCTTTACAAACTATCAAAGTATGATTGAGACAAACGATTCACGAGTTCAGAGGCTGCCGACTTCACTTGCAGTGACCCATAAATGTCGAACGAGGCGGCGAAGCGAACGGGTTAATTAATAAATCGATTTCTCGGCAGCTCGAATGAATTTTCATTCTCTTCTGTATGTGATTACAGATCAACACTCGATGGGCAATACAGGTGGTGACAACAGGGACAGCCACCACGGTTTCATCGCTCGACCAAAATCTTCCTGCGAAATGCCGAGGGTACCTGGTATTTAGTACGTGCCTCACCATTTATCTCTAATTCTTTAAATGCTGTTGAAGTGTGTGTTGTTGGGATGCAACGATATTCAAAAACACAAAAATCTTCCCTTGTTCAGGTTGTCCCAATTAAAGCACACTAAAAAAAATTACTTCTCCATTTGCAACGGAAATTTTGTGTCGACAAATTTCTACAGAAACTTTGTGTCAATTAGACTCCACTTTTTTTCGGTCCATTTGTCGGTTTACAAGAAAAGTATTTGGCCTAAATATTATATAAAAAATATTATATTTTTTAAAAACAATTTTGTACATAACAACTGTGCTATTTCCGTGTTACACTAAGAATGTGTTGCATTGACTCAAGTTTTTATATCCATAACAAATTTGCCATTCCAATTTCGTTATCAATCGTTATTACGTTATTGACTATTTCTACCTCTTCTAAAAATTTGGCGTCATGATAATTATTTCTTTTTCGATGGATTTCAACGATGCAAACTTCAACATCACCAAACCTCCGAGTTTCGCAATAGTTCGGGTCACGCGATATTTAAAAAATACAACCGGATATTGTGACTTTTCGCCATTTGATGTCGTTTGGTCAGGGGTATTGGGCGTGTCGGAAACACCGAGGCAAATTGAACGGCCATGTTACATGCCGAATTATTGAGAATGGTAAAGGTTATTATTGCCGGTTATCCGAGTAAACCCTCGGCGGGTTAGCCGGGGTCGTTCGCGGCACCCACCGTACCGCTCGGTCAATGATTCGCATATAAAACTTGTTCCACACACGTATCTCCCTTCCCAAGCGGGCGAGAAGAGCTTGTGCAACACTGCAAAACATTTATGTACATATACACCTAGCAATAACTGCCGCGGCGGTGGTTCATATTGATTCGTGAATTGGTTGTGGCTGCTGCGGCTAATAAGAGATAAACTACTGCGATCAACGATATCCCCAAGCTATTATACCGTTATCTGCAGCCTCAGTTTTTGTCAAAATGTTCAATCGACGTTCTAATTCAGCTTATAACAGAAGAAACGATATTCTTGCTGCTCCGTATATGGTACAGATTTTTATTCTATTTTTTATACTACCAATACCAATTTTTATTCAAGTCACTTTGCTGATTGCATCAAAGTTCCACTCTCGTTACATTTTTAGTTTTGAAAGATTGAGAAGTCAGTGATTCAATTACCCCGCAGCTCAGAATAAGTAAATTATGAACCCATTGGTAGCACATGAATGTACACACGCCCTCGGAGAACCTACTTATACATATGATGATGATCTTTGAGATGTCCGCATACCTCTCTGTACGCTTGTATTGTACTCTTGACTTTATCACCGTCGGTCATGTTTACGCACGTAAGCGCATTGCGGAAGCGTGAAATTATCAGTGTCGTTGTCGCGTGTCGAATGAGTGCGTTTTGCTTGCACACGAGATAAAATACGTCTATGTTGCGCGCCGTAGCTTCCTTGCCGCGTTCGCTTCTCCGCAAACAGACTGACACATCTAAACCGGCCACTCATGTATACTAACGTATCGACAAATGCACATACAACTATAAGCGAATCGTGCAGAAACTCTCGGATGTGCGAGAAAAATAGTTTTGAAAAAATCATTCGCACGATAATCGAAAGCTTATTTCATTCCCACGAAATGTCCCGTGAGAATGTCACACCGCGTTTCGACGAGTTTCAAGGTTTTGTTCTCCAAATAATACAACGAAGGTTCATTATCTTTTTCAGCATATATCCGAGCGCGCAATCACCGGAGCAGCAGATACCGATCGGCAACAATACGGGTTCATTACCAGATCTGAGCAACGTCCACTTTCCAACGCCCCTGCACGGTGCACTCGATCACGAGGATCACTCGAGCAGTACGCAGTACAGCAACGTGAGTTCTTCTCGTCGTTGATATTACGCTGCGAAATATGTCACGTATGGTTTAAAGACAATGTATATGCAGATACGTGTACACTCTGCGGGTAACACTATGTCTATCGGTTGCTCTCTCGCCACTCTCTCGAGCTGCACGATCCGACGGGACAATTGTCAATTCACCATCCGCCAACTCTTCCACGATCTACCCTATCTTCGTGTCGCAATACTTTCTTCTTTTTTTTTTTCTCTTACTTTCGTGTAACATACATTCACGCCTCTTCATGTGTACTTCTCGATGGTAACGCTGCATTTTTAATTCCGCTTAAACTTTAACAACTAACACGCGCGACTCGTCTTTATCGAGTGAATTATCGTTTTTTATAGACCATATAAAGAGACTGAAAATGAGCTGGTTCTTCGTCTGCACTCAGAGACTTTCGATATTTCGAAGCTAACATGTGTCAATACCGTAATTCTTTATTGTAATTTGATGTTTTTTGTTTTGTCTTAATGGCTCTTACGATGACGATCACTGTGTTGTCTAATATAACTGAAACAAACCAACGGGTTTTTACTTTTATTTGTGATAAAAAACAAGATATGAATACTCCAATATTCAATGTGAAAAATAGTTCATAGGACAGGTTTTTTCTGTTTTTTAAGTTTATTTGTTCGAACGTCAATATTCGAATATAAATGTTCATAGCTGGGATGTTTAGAGTACAAAGTTTTTACGGGTAAAACCGATTTCCCAGAAAGCCGATATCTGGCCTGATTATTTCCTAATTTAAACTATAATTTATAGAACGTAGCGCTCGAAGTAGCGAACAATATCGAAAAAATGCATAGCATCGCGTGTCTTATTGGTTCCATCGCGATTTACGGTCGGGTCATCGCATCTCGCGTCCGTCTTGCCGATCGAATTTAATTACTGGTCGTAATTAATCATTGTAAAAGAAAACGTTGCGAAATAATATTTATCTAAATACTCGTTTACAATAACTGACAAAGTCTCGCGTAATAAGAATAATTTCATCCACTTTATTAATCATCGAAACTCAGCAGCTCGTAAAGATTGGTAGAAAAATCTTGTACAGTTTATAAAAAATATCTGAAATTTTTTTTCTGTTCAAATGCAAGTCTTTAATTTCGGCTTTTGATGATTTTGCAATTGCAATTATCTGTTAGTAAAAAATAATTTATAGACACTTTGTTCATTTGCTCAAAGTGATGAGATAGTGTGTTGAGAAATGATTTCACTTGAAATATATCAATATCTAGGAAGTTTATCGAGACTTTAATATCGGAGCAATCTCAGGCGCACGAAGCTCCCGTTCTCACGGTCTGTCTCACCCGCCGGCTTTCCTTCACTCGCTCCGCGATTATTTATCTTTCATCATATATGTATATATAAATATCTGCTGTACTATAAGTCGTATACGAGCCCGACGAGCTTATACGCACGTGGGGGGTATCGTAAGATAACGAAGCGCGTACGGGTTGCTGCGAGGCTCTGAAAAATTCTCTGGGGATTTATTGCAGAGTCCTCAAACGAGCAGTCCTACGACCTTGTCGCCGACCAGCTTGCCACAAGCTGGAAGGTTATCCTTTTCACAGGAACACAACTCGACAAGCGCCCAAGTAAATATCCTTGTCATCCTCACTCTTCATAATCTCGGCTAACACCAGAGTTCCGCGTCTCAGTTGAAATCTTGTTTCATTAATAAATAAATAATCTCATAAAGACGCACTAGCGGTAGTTCCAACTGCGAAAGAAATACATTTTTCAATTGATCAAACAAAATCTGCCGTCTGCCTAAAACTTATAGAAACGTACAACATTTCTCTTAGTTTATTCGATAAACGATCCATAAATAATTTTTTAAATAAATTAAATGTAAGGGATTTTGAAAAAATATCTTCTCAAATATTCTACAATTTTGGCTCCCCCGATGAAATCATTGATTATTCGTTTTTTTAAAATAAAGTATCTTTGTAAATGACTAACAAAATAGTTCAACTCTGGTGCCGTCGGAGGAATACGATTCGAGCGGCGCCATTTCTATGGCACTCGGGTCGTATTCCTTGGAGTCGTGTCAAAACTCAAGAATGTGCGACGGTGTAGATTGGCGTATTGTGTAGTTGCATGATGCAGGCTGCTTGAGCTGCTTGTTCCACAATGTTCCAAACTTTTCCGGCATGTCTATAAAAACGAACATAACAAAAACACTATAAAATCGACAAGACTGTCGCTGCATAAAACGACACGTTCATTTTTCTTCTGCATTTTTTTTTCATTTCGTTTACGCTTATTTTTAGTTCACATTATTTTTTATTTTGCCGTTTTTTTGTAGTGTTTCTTTGTCTTTTGTTATTTTGCAGAACCATTTATCAGTGCCTGTTAACTCTAGGTATCTACACACGTGTAAGGTCAGTAGACGCCAATATCAAAGATATTATATCATTTTTATTTTTATTTGTTTCAATTTTTTTTTGATCGGCTTATTTTTTTTCTTTTTTTTTTTTCTCTTAGAGCACGGTGTATCATTGTCATACTGAGTTCGATGTATGCTTTTCTTGCTAAGCTTCAAAGCGTCTCCTGTGTTATTACTATAGTTTTTATACTTCAGTGAACAACAAATAATCTGTGTATCATTTGCATGCGTCGAATCGCGTGATAGTTCGGTGTGGTTCACCATTTGAGATATCAAGCGTATCCTCGCTTAATCCTCGAGTACAAAAAGATACAAATATCCGAAAAAAATTCAGGAGCATCGAGAGGATTCGCATGGGAGTTGGTGAACTATGCTAAAAATATATCTGTTGTATCGATCTGGGCCAACAGAGTTTTCGATATATGTCTGGGAGCGAACATGGTTAGATTGATAGATATAGAGATGCATCAATAGATAAAAAAAAAGGAACGCAACCTCGTATAGTACGTTATGATTATCAAAAATTCCAAATCGACGTTTCTGTGTATTCTCTAAGCAGGGCGTGGCGCTGGATAACAGCACAAGTACTTCACAACAGGAGCTACATTCGTACGCGCAACAACAGCAGTCGCAGGCGCAGCAACAGCAACAGCAACAACAGCAACAGCAACAGCAGCAACCTCCGACGTGTCATAGTCCCGGCCACTACATTTATCAGCAACCGCACAGTCCTGTGCCGCCGCAAAGTCCAGTGAGTTTTCCATTTGAATGAGAATACCCAGACATGCTGAGTTTTTTTACTCGCAGATAATATTGATAAAATCTAATTCCGTTTAAACATATTTTTCCAAACAAAAAAGTATCTCACGGGCAGAACTCAAGTTTCAAATAATTCTTGTGCAAATCTTCAACAATCAATAGTGCTGCTTTGCTTAACGGATCGTACGTATTTACCAACAGAAAACGTCACACTCTCTACAACAACAACAGCAGCAGCAGCAGCAACAGCAACAGCAACAGCAACAACAGCAACAACAGCAACAACAGCAACAGCTCAATTCTTTAGGATCTTACAGAACGTCTCAACAAGTTCACAGGCCATCGCCCCAGTCGTCGCCTAGTCTAACAGTCCAAGTAAGTTAGAGAAAATATCAAAGACCGCTTTGTTTTTATGTATACTAGGGTCGTTCGATATTTAATAAAATCCACTCCGTTGATTTTCCAGGGAAGTCCGTTGAGTTACAGTAATAATCCTTCGGCACCATCGAGTCCTACGGGTCACCCGGCTCAGCCAAATCTCACTTCGGACAGGATAGACCAGAACAGTTACTACATCAATCAGGCGCAGGCAACGGCTCTTCAACAAACTTTCGAGCAGTTCAACATGGTAATATCTCGTACACGTACTTTAAAATCAATGAAAACGTTTCCATGTCACCCTAAAGCCATCCCATACATACATTGTCTTCGCTGAAATTCCTTTGTGACCCGTTGTTAATTGTTCTGTTTGTGCGAAACCAGGGAGTGGTAAGTATAAATGCTTGAGCTTACCTCTCGTAAAGATTCCATTCTCAAAAGCAATTGATACGGATTTTAAAATTACATCGATTATCTCGTTCTCTCTTTAATTTTTATCGTCGCACGCGAAGGAACTGGTAAGTAAAAAGAAAACGGCACCGTTGACGATTATTTCAATAATTTTCAATAGAGATAATGCGCAAAAAGCACCATTAATTGAATGATCAAAATCGTTCAGTGTTTGCTGATTTTTTCTTGTTCTCGTTAAAATAGGAAAAAATATCTTTGATTCACCAACTTGAGACTGAACTTTGCAATGTTAAATCGCTTTCGAGAAACGAATATGTAATTTTATGTATCTCAAAGGCCTTAACTGTGTTATTTGTTGGCTGCTATCATTAGGACTGGGCGCAAGTCGTACAACAGCTTGTGGAATCCGGTTGGGCCACGCAAGCAGAGGTGATGAGACCTTCCTATACCCTATTCCTCTCCAATACCTCCAAATACGCTGTTATATCACTTTGTTTTTCAAGGATATGCCCAACGATGGTGCTGACGAATCGATAGATTTTATTTTTACGTTTTAAACATCCACACCTCCAGCAAGAAAACATTCGCTCCCACCAAATTACCTATAAGACAACACCAAGATTCATGAGGACATTTTCCTTTTTTTTTTTGCTCTAGATGGACTCCACTGTAGACCCAAGCACCATGAATACTTATATCGGATCACCGAATCACACTTCCAATTACACACAAGTGAGTGAGATCATCACGGCATCAGAAATTAACTATTCTTTTTCGATGAATTATTTTTTACGCATGTTTCTTCTCAAATCCATAATTAATCCATAAACAGTTTTCGTTGCATCACCAAAATATTGATTAATTAATTGAAATGGCTCTTCAAATGTTTTTCAGAGAGTTTTCTCTTTTAAATATTCAATTCACGATTTCTTATCATTCAAAATCAAAGTTCGTAGCTTTTGAAATGATGTTGATTTGTATTAAATTTTCGTTCCATCGCCAAGTACTCAAATTATAAACATATGAAATTTTTGCTGTCAATATCGGTGTAATTCTGCAAATCTGCGAAAATCCCTCAAAAATAAATGCATAATCAAATGAAAACTATATGTTAAGAGATGTTGGGGTCTTTTTAGAACGACATGATTAACGTCGGTGGTGACCTTGGGAGCAGCGACGCCGGATACTTCAGTACGAGTCCACAAATGGCGTATCAACCGAGAACACCGACAACCACGCAACAATTGACTCCGCAAACGCCAAACACGCCTACAATCATACTCACCGGTAAATGTTTATTTCAATAAGACTAGATTCCTTTCTATACTCCAAGAAATTTTGATAGTACAGTCAACGATAAAGTGACAACTATCAATTTTTAGTCCTTGCAACTATATTCATAGTTACATCAGCTACAGAAGTAGTCATGTTAACTATTTAGTAGTTAAGGAGGTTCGTCAGTAAAATTGAAAATGCACAGTTTTTCTGAAATAATTACCGCGTTTCAAATAATTCATAACAAACTCACATGAATTTTTTGGGAATTTTCGTCTACATCGTTTACACAAAATTAATTTTTTTATGCATGCATTTTAACACGGGCTCTTATGGCATATTTACGAATTAAAAAAAAATTATACTTGAACATTTTTTTTACATCGTTGAATTTTGAAGTATTTGGTGGAATTAATTCTTTTTTCGATGTAAAATTTTTTTTCAATTTTTTTCTTATTTGTAAATATGCTATAACAGCCCATGTTAAAATGTATGCATAAAAAAATTAATTTTGTGTAAACGATGTAGACAAAAATTCCAAAAAAAATTCATGTGATTTTGTTATGAATTATTAAAAACGCGGTAATTATTTCAGAAAAACTGTGCATTCTCTATTTTACTGACGAACCTCCTTAACATGACTTGGATAGTTGTGGCAACTAAAAAAAATTACTTATGTGAACTAAACGTTAATAATTGTTACTGTATAGTTACTAGTGCCATAATTTTCTCTCAGTGTGAAGTTTCCAATTTCAGTTCTTTTTTAAATTCCATTGATCGATTTATCGTCTCTTTTTTAAAGATTTTTCGGGCACAGACGATCTAACGAGTCCCGAGTTCGTCAAGGATCTAGGCTCCTCGATGTCGGGTGACTTCGATCCCGATTTGTTCACCTCCGACGACGCTCTTAGACAGGGCCTCGGTCCCATCGACCTGGACGGCTTACAAATGCTCACCGATCCCGACATGGTCATATCCGACGCAAACGCCGAAGATCACTTTAGGTTAGATCGACTTTAAGAGAATTTTTCGGCGAAAGGAAAAGAAACGTGTGTAAGAGACACAGAGATTCCACTAAACCCTTCGATAAAGCGCGTTGATCGCTGTAAACAACGATTATACGATTCTCCGAGGGTCTCGTGGCTCCAACTAGCGGCAATTTACGAATGGCGTTACGCGTATTTCAATTCCAGAAATCTCAAAGCGATATTTTACATATTTTAATTTCTACGCATACTATTTCGATCAGAGGATTCGTGTTTTTCTTTTTTTTTCCTTCAAATCCTCAGGACAAATATTTTGCAAGAAAAAATCGCTCACACTCTTGACGTTCCGTAAGTCGAAAGAATAACGGAGAAAAACGTGTTTTTCGTTGGTCTCGAATGACACTAAAAATCGCGAAATGACGCGGCAACGCCTGTATAATTGCCTTGAGGGGCAGAAAAAAAAGAAATTAGGATTCAGGGAAAAGTATAGGAGTCAGGGGAAATCGGTGAATTTTTATTTGGCGTTTGATCGTTGAAAAAATGTCTCTTCTAGCCAGGGGCTGGGAGCCCATTCGTGATAAAACTGTTAATTGAAAATTAATAAGTAAATACAAATCTTTATCGACCTGTTTTTATCTTTATTTTATACTACTTTGTATATTGTAATCATGTATGATCTCTGAGAAGCACAAAACAAAAACAACAGACAAAAGAAAAAGAAAGAAAATTAAACCAACGTTTACTGATTTATACATGCTTTTATCGTGTAAAAACGTAGAATAGTAGTGACGGGATCTGCGGGTCCGTGATTTACCGTCTAGACGAGATATTCGTTCGGCAGAAGACTACGTCTCGCCATTTGTCTCTCAGCACTTGAAATTTAATGATATACATACACAGACACTCGTACGCTTAATACACATGATATCGACGAAAATGCGTATGATTTACCTTTGATTTATCCATAAAACGGGCATGCTTTTTTAAAAACTTGGTCCAATCCGGATTTTCTAGCGGTCTCGCCCTGAGACCAAAGATCGACGAGACCGGACGTCGTGTAATTTAGTACGACAGAGGCGAGAGAAAGAGAGAGAGATATATGTTGATATATCGTATTGTCGAATGATAAGAGGTTGCTAATCAATGGAACGATCGTTATCGTAGCTCGGACCTTCGGCAAAGCGTAGACTAGAACTATCGAATGTTTAGATCGCAGACTTATTCAGATTTATAACAACGTTGCTATCCTCGCCGACGAACAGAGCATACTTACAAAATTTGTTGCGTTCCGATTTAATTTAGCGTTCTGACAACAGCAAATATTCGCGATACGTTGAGTGTCCCTTTTTTCAACACTTCTCCGTGAAATGTAAATCGAAAGCCGGAAAATACGGTAGTTGAGTATTTTTTAAAAAATATTTAAAAAAGAGAGGTGGAATAAAAGAAAAAAAAAGTAATATACGGCATGTAGATGCTCGCGTGTACCCTCTGGGGTTGTCAATTGTTTTTTGAAAGTAATACGCTGTACTTTGTATACATTGAATAGTTGTTAATTGAAAAGATCGAGATAACGCTAAAGCGTGGATGTATAAATATTAAGCGAAAGAATAGGTGGCGATGCGGCGAAGAGAAGATTAAAAAGCAGCACAGAGTAAGTCAGAAACGTTTATATCTGTACACAGTCCTGTAATCGTCACGCCATCTAATAATTCATGTCTCTATATCGTTAAGATTTCTTACGAATGTAAGCTGAGTCGGACGGACGCGGAAGAAGCTTTGTTGCCTGGGCAGGGCAATGAATCTTCAGGTGTCGTCAACAGCATTTGTCAAATCTCGCAGCGACTATCGAGAACGCTAAATAAATATTGTTCATTAATACGAGTGTCGGTTGCTTCGAAATACTGGCCTTTGCCTTTCAAAGCGAATCAGCCGTTACTTTAATGAGCTTTTCTACGGTTTTTATGATAAATTACTGCCGAATTACGCGAAAAATAAGTGAATAGAGTCGCGTCTTAAAATCTCTTTCAACTCGAAACGAATTATTTTGAAATGTTCTCATTCTACATTTAAAAAATCAGTGCCAATTGCGTATTAGATGTCATTTTTATTACTTTTAAATTATTCGATGAATATACATTTGATGTAATGTTGACAGGATCGTGTCATTGCCCGGCGCAACAATGCTAGAAATGTGTCAATGCTAAAGTGTGTCATCCTGCCAAGGATCACTCGTCATTTTTTTTCCGTCGATTCGCACGCCGAATTAAGTCCGCAATACGGTCGTCTAGCTCATTGCGCCAACGCACAGAACAACAAATTTACTTAAATGCGCTTATATGCCTGTAAATATTGCCTATTCAATGCGTGCACACGCCAATTGTACATATTACATGCTAGGCTGAATGCACCGGGGAATGAACATTTTTAAATCATTTTGTGTTGTTGTTATTATAAAAGTTCATATAACTTTGGTCAAAATAATTGTTGAACTAAATAGTTAAAATTCTATTTATCCTCGGTAAAAATAATAAAATGTCAGAACCTATATATACGTTCTGTTGAACGGTGCATTCACAATGCGTAGAATATTTGTCGCGTATCATTGTTTTTTTTATTGTTTCGACAAATCCCACCATTCGAAGTATATATAAAAAGCGAAAATAAAAGCACACGTCCTACTGGTTTCGATGTGAGACGCGTAAAGAAACTTTCCAATTCATTAAATACTAAATTACGAAAAAAAAAGAAAACCGAAAAAAAAAACGATAAAAAGTTAACAAATAGTGCATACTTCTCGAATCTCGTTCTCGCATTATTGTGTGTGATGTAGTCGGGTTTGCGAAAGGTGCCAAAGCACGCGGGTGAGTGTCTCGAATCACCGAAGGTCAATTAACCCGAATCATTGATTTATTTTTTGTTGGACGAACAAATATGAGAAATGTTATTATCGAAAAATATTAACAAATAAATTTTAAAAAAAGACAAGAGTGTGGGAGGCAAGCGCGATTCTCTACGGCGATAGAAATACTTCGGATAATTAGATAGTCCTCATATGTAAAGTTTTAACGCATTCGGCAGCGAACTCGCGGAGCGTCCCGCGAAAAAAATTGCGTGAGCTTAAGAGGGGAAAAAAAAAATAAATAAAAATAAATAAAAAGCCCATGATCTTCCACACAAATCCGTATGACGGTCGATTCAACTGGCTCCCCGGTTGGCAAATTTTGCATTGGGAAGGCGTAAGAAAAACACTAAGTTATCGCACCCACGCGTGTTCACTCGTTGAGATATACATTAACTCAAAGTTTTATAATCGCAAGACCATCGCGTTGGTTTTCACGCATGAGACTGGAATTGCCTTATGTAGCTGTACGTCGATTTCGAATGAATTATAACAAAACAAAGAAAAAATAACCCTCGACAAGCCCTCGTTTGTAAAAAACATCGCAACGAGCTCACACTTACCACCGAAAGTCTTTTGTCGGACCCTCCGCGACTGCCTGAATCCACTTTTTGCCTACAGAATGCTAGATTTAATAGTATTGTCTGTGGTAATTGCTAGGAAACAAAAAGACATAAATCGTGTAAACGCATAAGAGCGAGAATAAGTGGCCGCGACAGTGAGAAAAGAAATTGAGACAGTTTATTATTCACTACGAAAAGTTCTATATATGATAACAAACGATTCGGTGAGAAGTTATAACGATGTAATTATTTGTACATAGTGAACGTTATGTACTTATATATATACATATATATATGTACGTATGTATGTATGTATATATATGTGTGTGTGTGTGTGTGTGTCTGAGTGTGTCTGTGTGTGGGAAATTATTATTATCAAAAGGAAACCAAGAAAGAAGTGGAAGTGATTGGCAAAGATCTATATCATTACGTTGTTATACGAAACAACAAAGTTCACGAACTATTGTTGTGAACACCATGTCTCAAACATCGATATGAATGAAAATGGAAAAGTGAGCAAGAAGCGAAAATAAAATCTCTTTCCATACACAGCAAAGCTAAATACAAAATAATGACCAACACTCCAAACGTGGCAGTCAAGTCGACGGAAATATCGCTTTTCATTCACGTAATCTGCACATTTGTCACGGTTATTCCTTATTTTTTTTAAAAACACAAATCGCTCATTCCGCCCGCATGCTATTGCCAAATAGGTTTTTACCTAGTTTTGCCACTCACTCGCTCCTTCCACATAGCGTTACACGCATTAACACACTGACATCCGTGTTCCCTACCGTTGGCTCTCTAATTAAAACAAAAAAGCCGCTTTAAAGCTCCTATCTCTGTACATAAACTGTCTTATACATGTTTAAGGTAGTCTGTATAGAATTGTATCGGCCGGAAAAGATAAAGTACGATAAATGACGAGATGGAGACGAATAAAGACGGAAAAGCAAGACAAACAAGATATAATAATCTTCCGACAATGTTAAGGCGCACAAAAATCAAGAATTCAATTGTACTCTTCGTGTTTTACGCCATATCTTTATTAAACCTTTCTTCAGAATCGTTTGTGTGTGTATATTGCATATACCTCTTTAGATACAAGACGACTTCTGATACTCACGTTACAAGCGCTCTCAAAGACGAGTATATTGTGCATATATATATATATATATATATATAGATGTATATATATATATGCGACATACTATATGTGACATACTAAATTATTATTACGATGAGCAAAAAAATTGTTTAGGTCTCGGCGTCGCCCGGAAATACGATTCAATAAGGCGATAGTTTAACAGCAAATTAACCAGAGACTGGAGAGGAGAGGTAAGAGGAGAGGTCTCTTCTGCAGTCTCTCCCATCTTTTTTTGTATATTCTCCAGCGTTATCAATAATATTAATAATAAGAATAATAATAAATTGTACCGTGTAGCTTTTTGGGCGGACAATTTAGCACTAAGGAATTATATAGGCATCCAATTTTTCTTAGAACATTTTGTAAATATCCAGGGTCTATTAAATCGTCGTTAATTCTAAACTAAACAAATTGCGTTTCATTTACTAAAAGGTACTAAAAAACAGTGCGATGCATAATGTCCTACCTATTGAGGAGATTCGCCCGTTTACAGCTAAGACTTATATTAAAAAAATATATATATCTCTAAAAATCGATTTCATATAGCGCGGTTACAAATACAGAATCTACTTTTTGTGAAATCATCGTGGAGGCTAACGGGAGACTCACTGCTGTTTCGCGCTAATGAGAATGTCAATTCTCATTACCGTAATAAATCTGATAAAAATGTCCATTTAGCGAGGGAATCAAGAAATCTTGGATGAACGTCTGATTCTCTTGAAGCGTCCCAAGGCACCGCCGGTATCGGCTTGAAGGCCACCGAAGGATTCCTTGTACTCTAGCGCAATGTCCTCATCCAATGCTCTCTTATCCCTCTCCTCATCGACCTCTTCATCGGCCATCGAAGACTCCTGAAAATAATTTCTGTCGAATATCATACTGAGAAAATGCCTGAAGCGCTTCGCTGACAACTAAAATAGTCTGGAATTCCGTAATTGTATAAACCAAATGATATCAATTTATACAAATAATAAACGTCTATAATAGTAATTTGCATCCTTTGTTTACTCTTATTGCCCGGTGTCGCTTAGAACGGCGAGAATGCTTCTGCGCCTTCTTCCGGTCTCGAGTGCGCCGACGTTTTGTCCGACAATCAGGTTTTTCTCGAGCTGCGAACAAAAAGCTGTCCTGCATAGCTCCTTCTTCATTTTCGACCTCATCCGTCATGTCTCTCCTAAAGCGCTTCGGATGGTCTTCGTGGTGTACAGCCGACCTCGATGACCTCGAATCTTCCAATACAGTAGCATTGGTCCAGTTCGACCTTCTGATTCGTAGATCAGAACCTAGAGTCAAGTCACCAGGCAACTCGTCCTTGACCTCAGCGTGACCTCTTTCGGGTATCAATATGGAGCTTCTTTTTTCTTTTTTTTTTCCACCGCGTGACTGACTTTTCTCTACGATTATCATTCGTCTCTCGAGGCTTCGTTTTTTAACTGGTAATACCAATTCTTTATTTTCCTTACTTTTGTCAGCTTCATTGAGATTAGATCTCTTTGATCTGAAGTCCGATTGCTGGCTTGATTTCTCGAGGCCGTTGGCCAATGCTGCGTTCTCATTATCGACCTCAATATGAGATCTCTTTGATCTCACCGATTGAGCTGATTTATCGACCGTGTTCGACATGTCTTTATCGTGAGAAATAGACCTCTTCGACAAGTCCAGCATCCCACTGTCCACCACTTGCTGATTCTCATTCTCATCGTCCTCTCGATTAAGCTCCAATTCATCGTACTTGGCATTGTTAGCTTCGATCTCTCGGATCTGCTGCTTCCTCTCAATTTCACGCTTTATGTCGTCTTTTATCGAGTCAATTCTCTCTTGTATTTGGTTCTCAATCTGCTTCTCAAATTCGAGTTCGGAATCGACTTTCTCCACATTGACTGCCCGTCGATTATCTTTTTTTTCCAGGTTCTCTGTGCTTTTTGAGTTTATCGACCGAGCCTTGACCTCATCGACCTTACCATCGGAATACAATGAAGTGTCGGCATTCAGATCTTCGTTGTAATCGCCTTTGTTATTCGCATCTCTTTTGGTGACGTCTTTGCCTTCGTTGAGTTCGATTCCTTCGTACGCATCGGCATCAGCTTCATTTTCTGATTCTTCTGCATAGGGATCTGCTTCCACGCTTCTCTTGTGCTCAGAGTACTCAAGGTCACGCTGCTTATCCAAATAGTCTTCACCGACATCGTCATCGTAAACAGAATCATCCTTCGACTGGGATGCAACATTGTCTTCAGCTTCAGAGTCTGCAAAGGCTACATCTTGACTCGATGTGTCTCTTCTGTTATTATTTTCTATCATTTCCGAAGGTTTTGCATCCAGAGTAGACGATAGAATACTGCGAATGTCGTCCGCTTCAGCTGACAGTTTCCTTCTCGATAACCTTCGAAGACAGCGAATCTCACTGGTCTGAAGAAACGTCGACAAGAGTAAAATGTTGACGCAGAACTGTGAAAATCGTCTCCCCATTGCCTTCTTTTCACAGCGAGATCATAGTCACTTTTTAAACACTAACGTTATAATAAAGACAGTTATACAAGAGTTTTCTCGCATTTTCGCCTCCTGTGATTATTCGATAGCCATTAAAAAAATGAATGGAAACAACGGAGGTACGAGTTTGATAAAAATCGATAGTTCGATACCTCAATTACTGGATTTACATACATACTTGGAACGTTTAAATTTTCAAAGAAGAATTCATGAGTTCAATAAAGCAGCAGGTAAGAAAAATATTATAATATCTTTATTGTTATTTCTTCTTACGTGAGTACAGTTTCATTACTTGAATATCTCGTTGAGAAAATCTCGACCCACAGTTATATATATATTTATATGCAAGGAGTTGCTTGTGTGATATTTATTATAAATCCACAAAACATGATTTACTTAAATATTACAAAATAGTACACCGAAATTGTATCCACAATTAATTTAATTTGTATTAAACCCAAAAAGTTATGATTAAATAGCATGATTTAATCAGCAATGATTTTATGATTTAAATGAACCTTCTCTCTTCGCGGATTTTAATTACAGATTAATAATAATAACAATAATAGTGATTAATTAATAATACAGTTTGGTAATAAGCGATTCCCGACTCTTTTCGTCATGTATATCCGGTATACATTCTTGAGTACAGTTGCTGAGCAAACGACATGATTAATTCTATCGAGGGGTCGATAGAGTTCGTATAATTCACATATGTGTAAATACTCATGACCCCATATCCTATAAAAAATTAAAATTGACACGCTTTACATATATTATCGACACGCTAGTTGCTGTGCCGAAACTAAAGAGGTCGCCGTGGAGGATCAAAGGAAATAAAGAATAAATAAACAGACAAGAGTACACCGAAATCATAATGAAAGAACATTTATTCGAATGAAAAAAAGAAATAATAACAATAATAATATTAATAATGATAATAAGCATGTAGAATAGCAAAAATATAAATGAACCAAAGCTCGCTAACTCTCTTCCTATCTCATAGGAAAGCCGCTATAAGCTATTGGTATATAATATTGCGAGAAATAAATAAAAAGTTTCGTATAGTATCTCTCATATTTTTTTTATGAAGCACAACGTAAAATAAGATGGAATATTGCATAATTCAAACAAATTGAACGGAGTAATAGAAAATTGTTAGCGAAACGTCTAAAAAGACTGTATAGTCAAAGAACAAACTAAAATTATTTATGGATATAGTTGGAATCACATTGTAATGGAAAAAAAGAATAGTGTGTGATTCTAAGGCGTGTTGTATGTAGTCTTTAGGTTACATCCATTCCGATTATCATTATATATTAGAAGCTAAAAGACGTCGAATCTGTTGACTTGGGCGCCAAACATTTTTTTACTCGACCTTATCACGGATTTAAGCTCTAGTTATTGCTTTGTAATACACGTGGCTTTAACGTGGAAATAATCTTTTCAATGAAAATTGACCGCTCGATTCTAATAATCGTTTCATGTACCATTATCATTATACCATAAACATCATGATTACATTATGATTTTCAATAAACAAACATCATGATTTGTGTCCGGTATCATATAATCCGGTTAACGATATGAAATAACGGAAACTTCGTTGACGAACGCAAATTTTCAATACAAAAGCAAAATAATAATGATAACCAGCGCCAATAACATTACACATAATTAATAAACAGCTCAGATTCTATCACAGTCCGGAATTCTGCAGGACCTCCTCAGCTTGTAAAAAAAAATGAGTCAACCGTTTTTTAATTGGAAACGACTGGCAAATAAAACTTGTGTTTGGGAGTGTCACGAGTGTGTTTGAAGGGCGCTTGTTTGGCTTCCAGAAGAGCAGCGGGGCACGGTCCCTTGGCCCTAGGAACGAATTCCTTTTTGTACATGCTCGACGTGGTGGTGCTACTGTCACCAAGCTTGATGTGCGATACGTTTGACTGCTTCTGAACTCGTTCAACCTTCTGGCTCGAAAAATTGCCGTAATTCTTCGTTTCGCTCTGGGAATAGAATTTCCCACCGACGGTAAGATTGTCTTGACGAACGATCCGTTGCGGACGTTCGTAGGTCGACGATGCCCAAGGATTTCCGCCGTCCTTATTGCTGCGATGAAGCGACGTTAAACTCCGACGATCGTTACTTTGACTCGAGTTGCTTATAAACTGTCCAGATTCAGCGAGATTCGAGATACTCTTCCGCTGGTCGGCGGCAGTAGAGGAAATAGTGTGCAGAGCCTCTGTGGAAGATACAACTCCGCGACGATGGAGAACAGAATTGCTGACATCGGCCGAAGATGATGAGATCACGTTCTTCCGATGATGACTTGATTTCGTTGTAGATTCAACGTGACTACGATCGGTAGAGCCGCCCATAGCTTGCCTAAATTCTTGACTGGACTGTCCGTTAGTACCGTAACGAGCCTGACTGGAAACCGTGTGCTGCTGAGCCGAATGCCGAACCGAAGAGTTGTTGGTGATAGTATTGCTGCTGCTAGAGTTCTGACGATTCTCGGTACGTTGTGTATTTACGTAATCGCGTCTGCTGCTTCCACTATGGGTTTCCTGTCGCTGCTGATGTTGTCTGTGAATGTCCTGATTGCTGTTGTACCGATTATCCGAGTGTCGCGTGCTGCAGTGATCGTCTCTGATAATTTGATTGTTCGAATGACGAGAACTATCGCTTATAGAGCGTTCTTCGCTGATGTTATGAATGTTGGTTGTATTATGTGAGCGTAGATGCTGCTCGTGATGTTGATGAGATACCGAGTGACCAGCAGCCCGCTGACCAGTCGTGGAAGTGGTTTTCGTCGTAGTCACGACTCTTCCATCTGAAAGAGTCTTGGAATCCGTTTCAACGTTTCGTGTTGTATCAGACTCAACGGCGTGCATCTTGGAGGAAACTTCCTTGCCTACTCGCTTAGTATAAGTATTGTAGTTACGCTGATTGGTCGTTGTCATCGAAGAATGGTCATCGCCTAGAGAAATGGACGATTCCATGTGTCGTCGTCGATTGATCGGTTTGCCACCGGCCGGCACGACATCCTTCTTCGTTGGGCTGAAGGACTCGTTACTGGTAGTTCTTGTGTCCATTGTGCCGCTGCTTATTCGAAGATTATCTTCGTGGCGTTTTATCTCCGCGCGTTCGCCTTTCACAACGATGTAGGTAGATTTTTGTGACGTAGTGCCACGGAAATCACCGGTCATCTTCAAATTATCCTCCCTGCGAACTATTTCCGTTCGCTCGGCTCTCTTGGTCGTGTAGTCATCTTTGGGACGACCCGCGAAGTCGCCTTCGGGCTTTAGATTGTCCACTTGACGAATAGGAGTCCTTCTCTCGCCTGGACCAACATGCTCGTGATGTCTGGTCTCAAAATCACCCTCGGGTTTTAGATTGTCGGGATGTCTAATAGGAGTTCTTCGTTCACCAGGGCCAAGAGGTTCATTTCTACGACTGTCGAAGTCGCCCTCGGGTTTAAGATTATCCGGATGTCTTATAGGCGTTCTACGCTCCCCAGGACCTACGGGTTGTCTCTGAGGCCTATCGAATTCTCCCTCAGGATGTAAATTGTCCGGATGTCTCTTAACGGGGCTTCTTTCTCCAACGACATGTGTGTAATCGTCTCTCCGTTGATAATCGACGAATTCACCCTCGATTTTGAGATTATCCTCCCGCTTGCGTATATCGACCCTCTCGATCTTCGTGACCTTTTTGAAATCGTCGCGAGTTCTACGTACATCGATTTCACCCTCCATCCGAAGATTGTCCTCGTGCCGTTTGATCTCTACGCGCCGTTGAGCGTTAGTTACATTAGTCGCGTTGTAGTCGTCGCGGGATGTCAGAGTGATTTGCATATCGCCTTCGGGATGAAGATTATCTTTAGGACGTTTCACTTCAGCGCGATCACCCTTAATTGGTGAACTTTCATCCTTGGGACGTCTCGCGAAGTCACCTTCGGGTTTCAGGTTATCCGGATGTTTTATAGGTGTTCTACGCTCGGCTGGACCTACTGGCTTGTGTTCTGGACGTTCGAAATCTCCCTCGGGTCGTAGATTGTCAACGTGTCGGATAACTTCGGTTCTTTCGCCTCTGGTTACGCGGTAATCGTCTCGACGACGTATATCGACGAATTCGCCTTCCATATGGAGATTGTCGGGATGCTTTATGGGTGTTCTACGCTCGGCTGGACCTACTGGCTTGTGTTCTGGACGTTCAAAGTCTCCCTCGGGTCGTAGATTGTCAACATGTCGGATAACTTCAGTTCTTTCGCCTCTGGTTACGTGGTAATCGTCTCGACGACGTATATCGACGAATTCGCCTTCCATATGGAGATTGTCGGGATGCTTTATAGGTGTTCTACGCTCGGCTGGACCTACTGGCTTGTGTTCTGGACGTTCAAAGTCTCCCTCGGGTCGTAGGTTGTCAACGTGTCGGATAACTTCGGTTCTTTCGCCTCTGGTTACGTGGTAATCGTTTCGACGACGTATATCGACGAATTCACCTTCCATATGGAGATTGTCGGGATGCTTTATTGGTGATCTTCTTTCGGCTGGACCTACTGGTTTGTGTTCTGGACGTTCAAAGTCTCCCTCGGGACGTAGATTGTCTTCGTGGCGAATAACTTCAGTCCTTTCACCTCTGGTTACGTGGTAATCGTCTCGGCGGCGGCTATCAACGAATTCTCCTTCAACGTGAAGATTGTCGGGATGTTTGATTGGTGATCTTCGCTCGGCCGGGCCAACTGGCTTGTGTTCTGGACGTTCAAAGTCTCCCTCGGGACGAAGGTTGTCTTCGTGTCTGATAATTTCCGTTCGCTCGCCGCGAGTAACGTTGTAATCATCGCGTCGACGGATATCGATAAATTCGCCTTCCATCCGAAGATTATCTTCACGACGAATGACATCGACGCGTTCAATTTTCTTGGTGGTAGTGAAGTCGTCGCGGGATCTGTGAAGATCAATTTCCCCTTCCATTTTGAGATTGTCTCGATGAATGACGATTTCTGATCGTTCGCCGATCGTTGGCTTGTAATCGTCTCTTGGTCTGCCAGTGAAGTCTCCTTCGGGCTTGAGGTTGTCCTTGGGTTTCTTTTGGACAGGGCGTTCGGCACGTTTCGGGGTGAAATCGTCCTTGGGCCGCCCGACAAAATCACCTTCTGGATGAAGGTTGTCGGCGTGTTTGATGGGTGTTCTTCTTTCTGCAGGACCAACTGGTGCTTTGTGAGGCCTATCGAATTCTCCTTCGGGTTTCAAGTTATCAGTGGGTTTCTTAACGACCGGCCTTTCAGCTGGACGATATCCTTCGTGATCGGGGCGTTCGAAATCGCCTTCTGGATGAAGATTATCAGGATGCTTGATCGGAGATCTTCTTTCTCCAGGGCCGACAGGAGCTTTGTGAGGCCTTTCGAACTCTCCTTCCGGTTTTAAATTATCCTTTGGCTTTTTAGCGACTGGTCTTTCTGCTGGGCGATATCCTTCATGATCGGGGCGTTCGAAATCGCCTTCGGGATGTAAATTATCAGGATGCTTGATAGGTGACCTTCGTTCTCCAGGGCCGACAGGAGCTTTGTGGGGTCTGTCGAACTCTCCTTCGGGTTTCAAGTTGTCCCTTGGCTTCTTAACCACCGGTCTCTCCGCTGGACGATATCCTTCATGCTCTGGACGTTCAAAGTCTCCTTCTGGATGAAGATTATCAGGATGTTTGATCGGAGATCGTCTCTCTCCAGGACCGACAGGTTTTTTGTCCGGTCGTTCAAAATCGCCCTCGGGCTTGAGATTGTCCTTCGGCTTTTTAACGACTGGCCTCTCCGCTGGACGATATCCTTCATGTTCTGGACGTTCAAAGTCTCCTTCTGGATGAAGATTATCAGGATGTTTGATCGGAGATCGTCTCTCTCCAGGACCGACAGGTTTTTTGTCCGGTCGTTCAAAATCGCCCTCGGGTTTGAGATTGTCCTTCGGCTTTTTAACGACTGGCCTCTCCGCTGGACGATATCCTTCATGTTCTGGACGTTCAAAGTCTCCTTCTGGATGAAGATTATCAGGATGTTTGATAGGAGATCGTCTCTCTCCAGGACCGACAGGTTTTTTGTCCGGTCGTTCAAATTCGCCTTCAGGTTTGAGATTGTCCTTTGGTTTTTTAACCACAGGTCTCTCGGCTGGACGATATCCTTCATGCTCCGGACGTTCAAAGTCCCCTTCTGGATGAAGATTATCAGGATGTTTGATCGGAGATCGTCTCTCTCCAGGACCGACAGGTTTTTTGTCCGGTCGTTCAAATTCGCCTTCAGGTTTGAGATTGTCCTTTGGCTTTTTAACCACAGGCCTCTCGGCTGGACGATATCCTTCATGCTCCGGACGTTCAAAGTCCCCTTCTGGATGAAGATTATCAGGATGTTTGATAGGAGATCGTCGCTCTCCAGGACCGACAGGTTTTTTGTCAGGTCGTTCAAATTCGCCCTCGGGTTTCAGATTGTCCTTTGGCTTCTTAACCACAGGCCTCTCGGCTGGACGGTATCCTTCGTGCTCCGGACGTTCAAAGTCCCCTTCTGGATGGAGATTATCAGGATGTTTGATAGGAGATCGTCGCTCTCCAGGACCGACAGGTTTTTTGTCAGGTCGTTCAAATTCGCCCTCGGGTTTCAGATTGTCCTTTGGCTTCTTAACCACAGGCCTCTCGGCTGGACGATATCCTTCATGCTCCGGACGTTCGAAATCGCCTTCTGGATGGAGATTATCAGGATGTTTGATAGGAGAACGTCTCTCTCCAGGGCCGACAGGTTTTTTGTCAGGTCGTTCAAATTCACCTTCGGGATGAAGATTGTCCTTCGGTTTTTTGACAATCGGTCTCTCGGCCGGACGGAACTTTTCATGTTCCGGCCGCTCGAAGTCACCTTCAGGATGAAGATTATCAGGATGCTTGATAGGGGAACGTCTCTCTCCAGGACCGACAGGTTTTTTATCCGGTCGTTCAAATTCGCCCTCGGGTTTCAGATTGTCCTTTGGCTTCTTAACCACAGGCCTCTCCGCTGGACGATATCCTTCGTGTTCTGGACGTTCGAAATCGCCTTCTGGATGGAGATTATCAGGATGTTTGATAGGAGAACGTCTCTCGCCAGGGCCGACAGGTTTTTTATCCGGTCGTTCAAATTCGCCTTCGGGATGAAGATTGTCCTTCGGTTTTTTGGCAATCGGTCTCTCGGCTGGACGGAACTTTTCATGTTCCGGCCGCTCGAATTCACCTTCAGGATGAAGATTATCAGGATGCTTAATAGGGGAACGTCTCTCACCAGGACCGACAGGTTTTTTGTCCGGTCGTTCAAATTCGCCTTCGGGTTTGAGATTGTCCTTTGGCTTCTTCACCACAGGCCTCTCCGCTGGACGATATCCTTCATGTTCTGGACGTTCGAAATCGCCTTCTGGATGGAGATTATCAGGATGTTTGATAGGAGAACGTCTCTCTCCAGGGCCGACAGGTTTTTTGTCAGGTCGTTCAAATTCACCTTCGGGATGAAGATTGTCCTTCGGTTTTTTGGCAATCGGTCTTTCGGCCGGACGGAACTTTTCATGTTCCGGCCGCTCGAATTCACCTTCAGGATGAAGATTATCAGGATGCTTAATAGGGGAACGTCTCTCACCAGGACCGACAGGTTTTTTGTCCGGTCGTTCAAATTCGCCTTCGGGTTTGAGATTGTCCTTTGGCTTCTTAACCACAGGCCTCTCCGCTGGACGATATCCTTCATGTTCTGGACGTTCGAAATCGCCTTCTGGATGAAGATTATCAGGATGTTTAATAGGAGAACGTCTCTCTCCAGGACCGACAGGTTTTTTGTCCGGTCGTTCGAATTCGCCCTCAGGTTTCAAATTGTCCTTCGGCTTCTTCACCACTGGCCTCTCCGCTGGACGATATCCTTCATGCTCCGGACGTTCAAAGTCCCCTTCTGGATGAAGATTATCAGGGTGTTTAATAGGTGAACGTCTCTCTCCAGGACCAACAGGTTTTTTGTCCGGTCGTTCAAATTCGCCCTCGGGTTTCAGATTGTCCGTAGGTTTTTTAACAACCGGGCGTTCAGCTGGACGGAACTTTTCATGCTCTGGTCGTTCAAAGTCACCCTCAGGATGTAGATTATCAGGATGTTTAATCGGTGAACGTCTCTCTCCAGGACCGATAGGTTTTTTGTCTGGTCGTTCAAATTCGCCTTCGGGCTTAAGATTGTCCTTCGGTTTTTTGACAATCGGTCTCTCGGCCGGACGAAACTTTTCATGCTCCGGGCGTTCGAACTCACCTTCCGGATGTAGATTATCAGGATGTTTAATAGGCGATCGTCTCTCTCCAGGACCGACAGGTTTTTTGTCCGGCCGTTCGAATTCGCCCTCAGGTTTAAGATTATCTTTAGGTCGCTTGACATCCGCTCGTTCGCCTTTCTTCGGAGCTTCTTCCTTTGGACGGCGAGTAAAGTCACCCTCGGGTTTCAGGTTATCCGGATGTTTGATAGGAGTTCTTCGTTCAGCAGGGCCAACAGGTTTGTACTCAGGACGTTCAAAATCACCCTCGGGTTTCAGGTTATCCGGATGTCTGATTATCTCCGTTCGCTCGCCTCTAACGACCTTAAAATCGTCACGCGTTCTCGTGTCGGTAAATACACCCTCCATTCGCAAATTATCCTCGTATTTGGTAACCTCCACACGTTCACGGTGAACGAAATCGGTATAATCATCCCGAGATCTGTATGTTTCAATTTCGCCCTCCATGCGAAGATTATCGGTTCTCTTAACGACATCAACGCGCTCCCCACGAACTACAGTGTAGTCATCTTTCGGACGGCCCTCAAACGGACCCTCGGGCTTCAAATTATCCGTTGGCTTCTTCGCAATTGGTCTTTCCGCAGGTCGGAACTTTTCGTGTTCCGGTCGCTCAAAATCTCCTTCGGGTTTTAAATTATCCGGATGTTTAATCGGCGTTCTTCTTTCGCCAGGTCCAACGGGAGCTTTATGAGGTCTATCGAAATCTCCTTCAGGCTTGAGATTATCTTGTGGCTTCTTCACCACAGGTCTTTCCGCAGGTCTAAACTCTTCGTGATCCGGTCGCTCAAAATCTCCTTCCGGTTTCAAATTATCCGGATGTTTTATCGGCGTTCTTCTTTCTCCAGGTCCAACAGGAGCTTTGTGCGGCCTATCGAAATCACCTTCGGGCTTCAAATTATCCTGTGGCCGTTTAGCAACAGGTCTCTCAGCTGGTCTAAACTCTTCATGATCCGGTCTGTCGAAGTCGCCTTCGGGCTTCAAATTATCCGGGTGCTTTATCGGTGTTCTTCTCTCACCAGGACCAACGGGAGTCTTTTGAGGTCTATCGAAGACTCCTTCGGGTTTCAAGTTATCTTCTGGCCGTTTAGCAACTGGTCTCTCAGCTGGACGATACTCTTGGTGATCCGGTCTTTGGAAATCACCTTCCGGTTTCAAATTATCCGGATGTTTAATCGGCGTCCTTCTTTCACCAGGACCGACGGGAGCCTTATGAGGCCTTTCGAAATCTCCTTCAGGCTTCAGGTTATCCTGCGGCTTCTTCGCTACAGGCCTTTCAGCAGGTCGAAACTCTTCGTGATCCGGTCGCTCAAAATCTCCTTCGGGTTTCAAATTGTCTGGATGCTTTATCGGTGTTCTCCTTTCACCAGGACCAACGGGAGTCTTTTGAGGTCTATCGAAGACTCCTTCGGATTTCAAGTTGTCTTCTGGCCGTTTAGCAACTGGCCTCTCAGCTGGACGATACTCTTGGTGATCCGGTCTTTGGAAATCACCTTCCGGTTTCAAATTATCCGGATGTTTAATCGGCGTCCTTCTTTCTCCAGGACCAACGGGAGCCTTATGAGGCCTTTCGAAATCTCCTTCGGGCTTAAGGTTATCCTGCGGCCTCTTCGCTACAGGCCTTTCAGCAGGTCGAAATTCTTCATGATCCGGTCTGTCAAAATCTCCTTCTGGCTTCAAATTATCCGGATGTTTGATGGGCGACCTTCTGTCTCCAGGTCGAACAGGTTCCTTGTGTGGCCTATCGAAATCTCCTTCCGGTCGAAGGTTATCGTCCGGCTTGATAGGCGTTCTACGTTCAGCAGGCTTGTAAGGCTTTCTTTCTCTGTCCGGGAAATCACCTTCGGGGAAAAGATTGTCAGGATGACGTACAATGGGCGCACGTTCACCCGGCCCATACGGACCTTGTTGTTCAGGGCGATCAAAATCTCCCTCGGGATATAAATTATCAGGATGTTTAATAGGCTGTCTACGTTCACCCGGTTTGTAAGTATCTTTTGGACGATCGGTGAAATCTCCTTCAGGTCGAAGATTGTCCTTCGGCCTCTTAACCTCTGGTTTTTCCGCTGTTTTCGGTGTAAAATCATCCTTGGGACGGCCTTCGAACGGACCCTCAGGTTTCAAATTATCCTGTGGACGTTTGACATCCGGACGCTCTGCCCGTTTCGGAGTATAATCGTCCTTCGGTCGGCCCTCGAAGGGACCTTCGGGTTTCAAGTTATCTTCCGGACGCTTGACATCCGGTCTCTCACCTCTCGTAATCGGCTTATAATCATCCTTCGGTCTACCCTCGAAAGGACCTTCAGGCTTAAGATTGTCATCCCGGCGAATAACCACGGTGGTCCTATAATCCGTCTGATCAAAGTTGCGGTACTCTTCGTGACTCGTTGTCAGATTCTCGACGACGTTGGTTTGCTCGTAAAAACGATCAACCTGTTCAACTTCCTTCGGCCGTCGGTGAGGTTCACGCTCTACTATGTCGTGTACGTGGAAGTCATTCTTTGTGTGAGAGGTGCCCTTTAATTGAAAAAAAAAAAAAACGCATACCCACATAAAGCATGAAATGCTTCGTAGACTTGAGAGTAATAAGGATTTAAAAAAAATAATTAAGACTCACCGTGAATTCTCCCTCTCCGACAGTGAGGTTGTCCGTTCTTCTGATGATCTCCGAACGCTGAATCGTCCTGTGATCGATAAACTCGGAGCGCGACGTCGTCTCGTCGGTAAATTCTCCTTCAACTTTGGTGTAAGTGTTACGGCGAACCGGGCTCGGACGTTCACCGGGTTTACCGGTGAAAACCAGCTCGGTTGTGGTCAGGCCTGTTGTAAAAAGAGTATCGAGAGTGTAAAATTCGAGGGTTGTTGAAAATTCCTTTTCCGCGTATATCAGATCACTTTGTCTGTCACTTACCGTCGATATCACCTTCCGGTCTCAAGTTATCCTGAGGCTTTCGTATCGGCATTCGCTCTCCCAGTCTGGGTGCTTCTTCCTTCGGTCTCCCGATGAAATCACCCTCTGGTCTCAAGTTATCTTGCGGTTTCCTGACAGGAGCTCGGTCGCCTCGAGTCGCTATATAATCCGTACGTCTTTCACCCACGAATTCGCCCTCCATGTGGAGGTGATCTTCGTGGTGGTACGTGACCTGTCTGTCGACATGCTTCTCGTCGAATTCCTCGCGATAAGAGGTCACCGCGTACACGGGCTCGTCGTGTGGAATATCGAGATGATCTTCCGGCAAATTGTGGGGACAACGGTGTCGTCTGAAAAATCAGTTAATCGATATTCAGAATGGCATCGAAAAAAAGATATATTGTGAAGTAATATAAGTATAAATATGTGCTGCTAGTTTCTTGGGACTCGAGGTTGATTTTTATTAAACGCGATAACAATAACGGTCGACTCCCGGTCCGATAACCCGGCGGACTTGCTTCGAGATATTGAAGAATAAATCATAATTTTTTTATCACCCAACAAGTACGAGAAACGGCTGCTTTGTATAATTAGGTCGCTCGTGATAAAACAAAAAAAAAGTCAAACACATTCCACTTATGCCCCGTGGGATTTCACAAGCCTCGATCACTTTCCGACGCGGGAGGAGCCTTTGAGAATCGTAAATGGTCGAATGATCGATTAACTTGTTTTGCCAATTCTTGATGCAGAGAAATCTCCCTCGATCTTGTAGAATTTACTGGGGCATAGATCGGCAATGATCGTAACAGCCTCTTTAGCGAGAAAACCCTGCCGAAGGCAGTGGCGTTTTTTATTTTGCATGTAAGACGATTGCTAAATGAATTCTTCGCTCCTTTTGGAGGATCTACAGCGCATGTACGACATGGCTTTACACCGAAATCAGCTGCCTCGGCAAAAGTCCATGAAATTGAAGCTGGACGTTGAGCTAGATCGAGTTGACGATCGAATTGAGGCTTCCAATCCAGCGATGCGTCTCCTGATTCTGTGCGAAGAGACTCTTCGGGCACTCCCTTGGGGGAATAGCGACACGTGCAATATCACGAGAGGGATTACCTTAGCGAGAATCGAGACAGCGAGAGCGCGTAGGCCGTGGCAGTTGTAGTTGTGAGAGGCTGTGCTATCGGTACATTCGAATAAGGAACAGACGTGGCTCCCGTTGGCCTGAGCGGAGAAACCGTCGCGCTTGCGATATTGCACGACCACAATCGAACAGAAGCAAGATGCCTTCAAAAGGCACTGTCTCGTGTCCTACTTACAGCCCGCCCGATACATATGTATTATTTATGCGTGTATATATCGTCTGTGGTAAGCCGAAAGAAGGCAATCGAGTTCCTCGACGAGAATAAAATTATAAAAAAAACGAACAAAACGAAAAAAGAAAAAGGATGTGTCTGACTAGCTGCGACGTTGTATACACATATCTTCGTTGCTTTTTGAATAACAGCGTCGATATGCGATATGCCAAACTACCGAGCGTCTCCATAAGGACCGACAGGATAATGTTTAAGGAGGTTGGAGCGTTCCACACTAATCAAAAGAGTGCTAAATTGATTATTTAATATAGACAAACTTTTATGCATCTAATAATTATAATGGATGGTGATTCTCATAACTGCATATGTTTTTTACTTGGAAAAAAATTAATTGCACTCGATTTCCACAAATATTAACGCTATATTCCGTAATGGCACATATTCGTTCAGCCTTTTCAGAGGATAATTTCTATTTTTCGCTTGATTTCGATGTATTGCGGCTCATTCTCTTCATTGAGAGATGGTTTACGCATTCACTGTCTAGATATTTGATAGTAACATTTAAAAATTACCCATTTAAAAATTACAGCTGTTCGTTCACGAACAAATTTTATTAATGGCTAAACAATATCTAGGAAGTGAATTCGTAGAGAATTTTTTTTGGAAGAAAATGAGCCGTGATATATAACAATGCGAGCAAAAAAATACGAATGATTCTTTGAAAAAGCTGAGCGAATATGGACCTTTTCAAAAACTAGCATAAACAAGCTAATATTTATGTCAATTCATTCAAATTAATGTTCTTCTAAGTAAAGGATATCTATTTTAATATAAAGCACCATTAACTATAGTCAGTTGATGCATAGAACTTTGCATACACGATTTACAAAAATTAGCACCTATTTGACTAATTTTGAGCACTCCAACCTTCTTAAATAGCAATCATCCAGAACTCTCCTGTTTCTCATGCATTTCGATTTCTTGGTAAAATTGATAGCAAATTAATATGCGGCGGAGTCAAATATATCGGTAGACTCTGAACAATTGGAATATAAGGAAACTTTTGATTTTCGAATACTTAAGAGACTTTGTCGAACATTTTCAAAAGAAATGGAAAAGAAAAAACGTATTTGTAATTTGGAAAGGAATGGAACATATTAATATAGCAAATGGCGACTCACCCGCACGTGCAAAGTTCACAAATGCACTGTTCCTTCAATGGTATCTTTTTGAGAATATCGCCGGGGGTGGGCACCTTGCTGGGACGAGGTTCGTCGCCGTCCAAGGAGTCGGGTGTCTGATCGCCCCGTTTAGGCTTTTCAGGTAAAGCGCGTTGCTTTTCCGGTCTCTCGGGTGAGCGACTTGGTTTCCCTGCGGCGGGCCGAGGCTTTCCCTCGGGAACTTCCGGTTGCTTTTCATCTGGACGAACCGGCTTAGTCGGCTTGTTCTCCGGCTTCTCCTTCTTCGTAGGTGCCTCGGGTTTGTCGTCGGGCTTCCTGCTTGGCTTACCAGCTGCGGGGATCGGCTTTCCCATTGGCGCCACGTAATCCCGTGGTTTTTCCGGCGACTTCGGCCTCGGCTCAGGTGACCTGGTCAACAAATTTTCATAAAAACTTCTCTCGGTAAACATCGTTATTTAAATAATTTATCTTCTGTTAGATCTTTCTTTGATAATAGCAGTGCTTTTGCTTGGTAATATTATTACTGAGTCAAACCGCACTAAAAAAATAAAAAAGTTGAAGTGTTGTAAAATTTGTTGACTCAACTATTTTTTAAATTTTACTCACTAAATGCTTCAACTGACTGAATAATCTAATACTCACTGAATATAGATAAATAATATAGAGGTCACTCAAAGAATACTGAAAATTACTTTCGTTGACAAATGTTAAAAGGCAATGATATTATTTCATAATAATTATTGCCTTATCTCTCTCTGAGGGATGTGTCCACTTGGAGATTCGAACCTAAGACCTATCAACCTCCCTACCTAACGACCTAAAGACAAGCACGCTAACCACTAGACAAAACGGACTATGTGAATTCTATATACTTTTATTTTAGCTGCATCATTGGATATCATGCATACAGACTTCAATGAAACTCGGTACTCAAGGGTTTTTGGAGTCGTTCATTGAGAAGCTGAACCTAGAATTTCGAAATTTAACGTGACAGATTCAATATGGCGGACTTAAGTACAATAAGTTACTTAGTTCGGATGTAACTAGGTATTCGGGCGGTTTTTGGAGTCGCTGATTATGAATCTGAACTTAGGATTTTGAAATTCAACATGACGGATCGAATCTGGCTGACTAAAGTACAAGAAATTACTTGGTTCAGATCAGATTTGTAAGTTCCTATTAATTCATGAGATATAGTTTACAGTACAGTTTGTTTTGTAATGATGATTTCATAATAATAAGATGTAGTGATTATAACATAGGTTGTAAACAGTTGAATAGCAAGAAAAAGCAGTAATTTTGAGTTTAGATTTGTCGCTGTACTATGATGCGAGCTACAATATTAAGTCATTTAATTTAACTGGAAATCGAAATCTCGACGAAATAAATGGGACCATTAATTGAATTAGCTATGTTATTTCCGTAACAATAATTTTGTTGAATCAACTACGGTTGCATTTACTTCAATCAAAATATTCCATTAATTATTTATTCGGTCCTTTTTTTCGTTGAATTATTTTTGCGTGGTTGACGGAAAGAAATATTAAGTTGTTATCAAAAAACCTCTGCTGTTGCTAAAAAGCTCATAGTTTCACTTGTTTTAACAGACATTTCATAAATTCAACAATTTTATTCAATTGCGACAATCAATGATGTGTTAATTAAACTATAGGTACTTTGTTAACAGTTTGATTCAGTCTATTCAATCCTTTAATATCAACTACAAAACATATTCAGTTATTTAGACTCCACGTGTGTTTAGTCAACCAATTACAAGTCAATAAAATATATTTATTTGATTTGACTCATTTCTTTTCTCGGTGTGTCACAATCGCATCTAAAGATCTAACTGACCTTCGGCGCTTCTCAGGATGGCTGGTAATATCATCCGGTTGTCTTGGTCTGCTGGGTTTACCAGCAGCCGGTACAGCTTTCGGTTCTTCTCGAAGTCCGGGAATTCCCCTAGGATGGCCAGGCCTTTCGGGCGACAAAGATGGTTTTTTCGGGGAATCCGTGGGTGACCTCGGACCCGAGGTCGTGATTTTATCGAAACGTCTATCGTCGACGACATTGCTCGCTACCATACTCGTCGTCACCTGCTTCTCGTCGATGATCTCGCTCGTTGATGATTCGATGACATCTTTCTGTAAAATAGAAATACGAATTTACATACAAGGCCTATTAATTCTGATATCGATAAAACCTAAAGCAGATAAATGGGATAATAAGTTATCAACGGTACAGGACAGACTGATGATAAAATTCTTATCTCTTTCACTGTCTTATATCACTTACGAAGATTTCTCTACTTCGCCTACACTGATGCAATCAGACACGTGATAATTCTGTTAATCAAGAGGGTTACCACTTGTCTCGACTCTACATCCTCCGATGAGCTTGCCCACGGTTCAATGTACTCGCTCCACTTATGAGAATATGGCATTTGTATATATATGCATATTAGGGTGTGCCAAAAAAGCGATATTTTTCTTCGTTGCTCTTTGCCCAAAATATTGTAGAATACGTCTTAGTAAAGATCCTGTCAAAATCGGAGCTTATAATTTTGATTCTTAGAAGCCCATCATCGCGTTTTAAGTTTTCCCATTTAAATAACACAGGAAAGTGATTTTTTGGCATTCTTTTTCCCTGCAACTTAAGACGAAATTTTTTTCTCATAAAATCAATGACTACATCTTATGAATCATCAAATACCGAACAAAAAATTTTATTGAGTCGAATTTCTATCTTTAATATTTAATTAATTACAGAGCCTTGACATTTTTAATGTTGTAAATTTCCCGTTCTTTTACACTTTTTAGCTAAATTATGGAAGTTAGGACAAAAAATTAGAAGAAAATTTGCTCGTCCGTCTGACACATTACAAAAAAAGTCGCTGGCGAGTTTTTCATATCGTTGATATTTACAGTGTTACAGCCCAACAAAGTCGTGGTTTTTGTATTTTTAACTTTTATTGAGTGAACTACTGATGTTAGTACAAAAAAGTCAATAGGAATTTATTAGAACATTGAATTTTATAAAAAATTGTCTGGTTCAAATTTTATATATTGCTAACGGTTACAAGTTACAGACTCATTAAATCCCGTTTTTGATGGTTTTTTATGTATATTAATTTTTTATCGGATATGCGCAAAAAACCATCAAAACAAGATTCAATAAATCTGTAACGTAAAACCGTTAGCAAAACATAAAATTTCCCCGGACGATTTTTTAGAAATTTCAATGTTCTAATAAATTCCTATTGAGTTTTTTGTACTAACATCAGTAGTTCACTTAATAACAGTTAACAATAGCAAAACCACGGCTTTGTTGGTCTGTAACTTTGTAAATATCAACGATACGAAAAACTCGCCAGCCACTTTTTTGTAGTGCGTCAGACAGACGACAAAATTTCCATTTAAGTTATAATCCTAACTTCAATAATTCAGCTAAAAAATGTTATAAAAAACGAAAAATTTACATCATAAAAAATTTCAAGGCGCTGTAATAAATCAAATATTGAAGATAGAAATTCGACGCAATAATATTTTTTGTTTGAAATTTAATGATTCATAAGATGTAGTCATTGATTCTAAAAAAAAAAAAATTCTTCTTAAGTAGCAGGGAGAAAGAATGGAAGAAAAATCACTTTCCTGTGTTATTTAAATGGAAAAACTTTAAACGGGATGATGAACCTTCATGAATAAAAATTATGAGCTCTGCTTTTGACGGGATCTTTACTAAGACGTATTCTACGATATTTTGTGCGAAGAGCAAAGAAAAAAAAAGTACCGCTTTTTTTTGGCACACCCTAATACATATGATGCTGCCGTTCGCCACCGAGCACGTGTTACAAATTTTCATTCCTTCCTTATTTTTTTTCGGCATCATAATTTAATTGATAATGGTGTGTTTATAGCCCGAAAATCATCGTTTTATACACAAATCACTTCATAAGTGCACTACTAAGCTTTGAAGGAAGTAAAGCTCTTCGGCGATTCGCGATATGGCGCTGCGATATCGAATCGCCTAGCTTGCAGAATGTCTACGTTATAGCGGAGAAAGAGACAGAGAGAGAGAGATTAAAAGCGATTCAGCTGTTGTTCGTCGAGCCACTGGAAGGCCTAAATCAGCTTCTGGGGACGGATGCAGCAATAATAACACGCTACGGATGTTTACCTCTGCCTCTATTATAACAGAGAAGTGCAGATACACGTTTTAAGCTTTGAAGAAACAGAGCCTCGCGTGTTTCTCAGTACAACTGGGGCGCGCGACTTTGTTGTCTGTTTAACAAGTGTAAACAAGCTGCCCTTTCGTTCACGTAGGCTTAGTTAATGGGGATTACGTAATGTCGAAATTGGGAGCTCAATGGCCTCAATAAGTCGACAGTGAAAACACAAAGTGGTACTCGTTCGGAATAAATTAGGTCGTTTGGTGAATAGAATTTGCGAAAATTAAATTGCAAATATTTTTTTATTGACTATTCGATATGAGGATGATTTACCCCTACGTTATAATGACCAAAATTTCAGCTAGCTTAGAATTTCGATAATTTCCGTAAATAAGAAAATAGTTGAAATAAATATACGAAGAAACTTTCATTATTATTAAATATTGCAAAGTAACGGAACTAAGCCGATAAATTCTTTCGATTAAGAATGAATGCATGATTCATCCACAGTATATATTTATGGAAGAAAAAAATATTGATATGATCACTGATTGGAACTAAAAATACTAAATAGCGATGAGAAGTGGCTTAGTTAATGGAGATTACGTAATGTCAAAATTGGGAGCTCAATGGTCTGAATAAGTCGACCTTCAAAACACATGGTGCTGCGCGTTTGGAATAAATTAGGTCGTTTGGTGAATAGAATTCGCGAAAATTAAATTGCAAATTTTTTTTATTGACTATTTGATATGAGGATGATTCACCCTTACGATATAACGACCAAAATTTCACCTGGTTTAGAATTTCGATATTTTCCGTAAATAAGAAAATAATTGAAATAAAAGATATATGAAGAAACTTTCATTATTATTAAATATTCCAAAGTAACGGAACTAAACCGATAAATTCTTTCGATTAAGAATGAATGCATGACTCATCCACAGTATGTATTTATAGAAGAAAAAAATATTGATATGATCACTGATTGGAACTAAAAATACTAAATAGCGATGAGAAGTGGCTTAGTTAATGGAGATTACGTAATGTCAAAATTGGGAGCTCAATGTCTGAATAAATCGACATTGAAAACACAAAGTGCTGCTCGTTTGGAATAAATTGGCTTGTTTCTGGAATAGAATTCGCAAAAAGTAATTTGCAAATATTTTTTTGTTGACGGTTTGATACGAGAATGATTTACTCCTACATTATAACGATGAAAATTTCAGCTGGCTTAGAATGTCGTCATTTTCCGTAAATAAGAATACAGTTAATCGAAATATCCACGAAGAAACTTTTATCATTATTAAATATTCCAAAGTACCCGAACTACACCAATCGATTCTTTCAATGAAGCATGAATACATGATACATCTATAATATATATTTTTGGTAGGGATAAAAAATCGATATGATCATCGATTGGAACTGTAGATACTACATATCGATGAGAAGTGGACAGTTCATCGTCCAACATGTGTGTAGGGTACATGGCATTCATCGAAGTTTTTTCAATGACAACTATGCACCTGACGGGTTCACAGTCGACAGGAATATCAAGCTTGACGCCCCGACGGATAAACATGGAAAGTCTTGTAGGAAGAAGCTTTGCGGGTATTTTACTAGTCGGGTGTGTATTATTTCAGAAGGTACTTTTCATTCAGTTCTGAGGCGACGTGCACTATCTCTACTCGTTGGAACAGACAACGCAAGGCTGGACAAGTGGCATTATCAATTTAACATGCAAGGTCAGGAACTCGGCCTACGAAGCTCGGCGAGTATCAACGGTATCAATTTGTCTGAGCATTAAGTTTAAGTGTAAGTAGAGGGCACGCGATGACTTCATTCCCAAAGTTAACTACCAATTCAAAATTATCAATTGCAGTTTTCACATTTTACAATTTGTTGTAAGCATTTTTTTCCGTCTAACGATAAACTTCCGTCATGCTTATACGAAATTGAAAACAAAGTATTGCTAAACAAAATGCTCTAGGAACAATATTGCAATCCCACTGATCTTGTGGTATAATATAATAAGTAGGTTTTCATGTTGTTGTTTTTCTTTCAATTAAAATGTTGAACGCTGCAGTTTATACTCTTTGCGTAAGGTAGTTAACACTTTTTTTTTACACGTGTCTACATAAAGCGCAGTTTGAAGTAATGTGACGTACCATGACGATCTGTAATGATATATTGCACTAGACCATTTTGTATAATGTGAAGGCATAGGTAAAACGTTGCAGCCCGAGGCTATCACGTTGCGGTGTAGTTATACAAACAGCAATTCGCTCGATTATAATTCAGACAAAATCTAACGCAAATTGAGTCGACGCTTCGAATAGCGAAAATCAGCGTATGTCAAGGCCGAAAAATAAAAACTCTTGTTGAGCAAAATAATTATACTCGCATAATTGAGGCGTTTGATTCAATAGTTAGTGAATACTAGTCCAGTTGACGAATATCGATTTCATTCATGACCCGGCATTTCCCTGTGAGCATGAGATAATATAGTACCGCACGTGTGTTCCCTCTATTGATTCTCATTGTTGTATTACGAGCGGAAAAAAATGTTTCCCATTTTATCTTCCCAACAAATAAATACTTATCGTTGTGGATGAAGACAGCTGCGCAGTATTTTTTACAGAACAAATTTGTACTGCTTTAAGTGGAGGAGGGTGAAAGTTAGCTATTCGAAATAATTGTATGAAAAAAAATTGAAAAAAATTGCCTGGATGCCTTTTCTCACTCTGTATAACTTATTTCGGACCGAAAAAATAACATTGAATTTTTAGCATTGTCGATTTTTTAAAATAGCAAAAAAAAAATTATATAAAAAATCTTCCACGCTTGATTTTCGAAAATATTATGCAAAAAACGAAAAAAGATTGGTAGGTCGGAATATTGATAATTCTAGGAGAGGATACATTTTTTCGAATTGATACTTCTATTATTATTTTTGAGTCCATCGAAACTATTGATATTACAGGAACTAATTTGTATCAATTTACCTTTAAATTATTTTTTTTTAAAGTGGCATTTAAAAATAAAAATAACTGTTTCACCCTTGATTCGAAAAAATGCATCTATTCCCACAATAATTCATATTCTAATCTGCCAATTTCTTCCGTGCTTCGCATACTATTACTCGACAATCAAGCATGGCAGATTTTTCATATAATTTTTTTTGGCTATTCTAAAAAATTTATGTCTTTTTCTTGGATTTAAAATATGTTGTAAAGAGTAAAAAAAAAGGCATCTAGGTGAATTTTTTAAGATGTTTATACGATTATTTCTACTAACCCTCGTCGCACTCCCTTCCCTTAATATGCAAAAAAATTCTATAAAAATTTCCAAATATTTTGAACCTATAGTTTTTCAAATATAGAGAATACCTTCACAACACACTTTTTAACTCACAATGAAGAAAACATGATTTCGTTTAATTTAGACATGAGTGCATTTTGAAGTGACTTCATTCATCAATTTTTCAATAGAACCACCAAATGTAAATATTCTACCAATAAGTATATCGCTTTATATTTCATTAATTAGCCGGGTCCAGGAAAACGATAGATCTATCTGTATTTAAAAAAATGGAATAGGTTTTCGATTTTCTCATTTCAAGAGAACCATTCATTATGTCACATGCTCATTATCCCAAGTATATCGCAATTTCCGCCTTTGTTTCCTTAACTACCTGTTATGGCAGTTTCCTATTAAATCAGCTTTATTTTTATCTTCAGTCTCGCTTTGCCCCTGTGGGCATACATTATTACTACACGTGTATAGGTAGGAGGCACACTGACGCTGCAGCACCAGCAAGAGATATCCTTGAGAGAGGACAGAAACGAGTGAAAGTTCGTCTGAAATATAATTCCCTACCTGTATGCAGGGCCACCGATACCATTTCTACTTTGTTAAGTCGTATTCGTCATTTAATTAAGCACCGAAATTGAAAACAACGTTTCTCGAAACTGTGCTTCTTCGTAAATGCTTTAAGGATGTATGATCCGTACAGTCCCGCCAAAAGTGAGTTTAAGAGACAATTTCGATCACTTCCCGATGGGATAAAAATCGGAAAAAAGTAATGCATATAAAACGTGCTGAAAAGATTGATTTCGCATAATAATAATCCCAAAATGTTATCAACAAATTGGTGAAAGAAACAATCGTTCAACAAACAATCAGTCAAGCAAATTTTTTTTTCTAATGAAAATGATATGTTAATTCATTTGAATGCATACGAATTTTGATCTTTTTTATTTAAAAAAATGTGCGCGAAATAACGAATTTTGGATATATGTTCGGCATAAAACCATTTACTACACTGAAGATTTTTTCGCAAAACGCATATCCAAAATTTGTTATATTCTGCGCATTTTGCAAAATAAAGAAAAAAATCCGAAAAAATTCGTATGCATTCACATGAATTAACATATCATTCTCATTAGAAAAAAAGTTGGGTTGACTGATTGTTTGGTGAACGATTGTTCTTTTTACCAATTTGTTAATAACATTTTGTGATTATCATTATGCGAAATCAATCTTTTCAGCACATATTATATGCATTATTTTTTTCCGATTTCTATCAAATCGGGAAGTGATCGAAATTTTTTCTGAAACTCACTTTTGACGGAACTGTACGTATCATGACTTAATGACTGATTGTCAATATTGTTTGCTTCTTTCTCACTTTTTAGCCATATTAACAAAAGTCATATTAACGAATAATCAACGCGCAATGGCCACATAATTTGTTGAAGGAAATCATTTTATTTTCTCAAACAAATATCCCGTTAGAATTATATCATTTTGTTATTTCCATATCCACGTTGGATTACATGGCTTCAAACGACGACAGCTCGGATGTTTCCGATCGAAAAAAGATGAATTGGTTAATTTGATTATTTGCTTTTAAAATAGAAGCAAGAGAAAAAAATCGCTCACCACATCATGTACAATATTTCGCGTGATTTCAGTGATATCCTTGACATCCTTGATATCGGTGACGGAAGTGAAGCTGGACGACTGGTCAATGACGTAGGATGAATGTTGCACAAACTCGGAAGTGACAACAGTATCAGTGATGTCAGTGGTGTCAGTGATATCGGTGACATCGGTGACGTTCCTACTTGTAGAATCTCTTGGAACGATACTCTTCCCAGGCTCTTCATTTTTCTCGTGAGGCTTGCTGCGAGGTTTCTGATCTTTCTTATCAACAGGGCTGCCAGGTTTCGCTGGACTCTTTTCCGGAGTCTTCTTATCTTTATCAGTTGGTTTCTTAGGCTCTTTTGGTTTTTCGTAAACGAATTTACCGTCCCATGTAGAAGAGCCAGGTTTCTGAGGCCTTTCCGTACGATCCGTTGGACTCTTTTCCGGACTTTCCGGACGACTGCGAGGCCGAGGAACGTTGCTGTCCGTCGGTTTACGAACTGGCGTACCCTCTGTTATCCTCTCAGGTTTTTTACGATCCGGAACGTCGCGGACGATCGTCGTCGAGACATTGGAAGTATCGGTCGTTCTTAAATCGGTCGTCGAAGTCTTCTCGACATTTATGAATTCAGTGGAACTCGTGACTGTATTGGAAACATCGCGAATGTCGGTTGATGTCGTATAGTCGACGAATTCGTGAGGCGCCTGTGTTGTAGGACGTTTTGTAACATCCTTCGGTGATTTACCATCATCCTTGGGTCCCGGACGAGATTTTTCATCACCGGGTTTGGTTTTCTTATCTGCGGGCTTCTGAGGTTTCTCGTAAACAAATTTGCCGTCCCAGGTGGAAGATCCTGGTTTGGTCGGACGTTCGGATCTGTCACCTGGACTCTTTTCCGGACTTTGCGGTCGACTACGAGGCTGCTTATCTTTTGGTCCACGACTCGGTGATCCATCCGTTATTTTTCCAGGTGTTGTACGATCTGGCACATCACGTAAGATAGTCGTAGTGATGTTCGAAGTGTCGCTGATATTGATATCGGAAGTGGAAGTTCGTTCGACGTTGATGAATTCAGTAGAACTCGTTACCGTGTTAAGAACATCGTGGACACTGGAAGAGGTCGTGTAGTCAATCGTCTCATTAGGCCCTCGAGTTCTGGGATGTCTTTGAACATCCCTTGGTGATTTTGGCTCAGGATGTTTTTTCCCATCGATAACACTCGACGAAGTCGTGTAATCGACGGTTGTCTCGTGAGTGACGCGAGAAGTCGGACGTTTCGAGACATCCTTCGGCGATTTTTCGGTATCCTTGGGTCCTGGACGAGATTTGTCATCGCCAGGTTTGGTCTTCTCATCTACAGGCTTCTGAGGTTTCTCGTAAACGAATTTACCGTCCCAGGTGGAAGAGCCCGGTTTGGTAGGACGTTCGGATCTGTCACCGGGACTCTTTTCCGGACTTTGCGGTCGACTACGAGGCTGATTATCTTTTGGTCCACGACTCGGTGATCCATCCGTTATTTTTCCAGGTGTCGTACGATCTGGCACATCACGTACGATAATCGTAGTGATGTTCGAAGTGTCGCTGATATTGATATCGGAAGTGGAAGTTCGTTCGACGTTGATGAATTCAGTAGAACTCGTTACCGTGTTAAGAACATCGTGAACACTGGAAGAGGTCGTGTAGTCAATTGTATCGTTAGGACCTCGAGTTCTCGGATGTCTTTGAACATCCTTCGGTGCTTTCGGCTCGGGATGTTCTTTCCCATCGATAACACTCGACGAAGTCGTGTAATCGACGGTTGTCTCGTGAGTGACGCGAGAAGTCGGACGTTTCGAGACATCCCTCGGCGATTTTTCGGTATCCTTTGGTCCTGGACGAGATTTTCCATCGCCAGGTTTGGTCTTCTCATCTACAGGCTTCTGAGGTTTCTCGTAAACGAATTTACCGTCCCAGGTGGAAGAGCCCGGTTTGGTAGGACGTTCGGATCTGTCACCGGGACTCTTTTCCGGACTTTGCGGTCGACTACGAGGCTGCTTATCTTTTGGTCCACGACTCGGTGATCCATCCGTTATTTTTCCAGGTGTTGTACGATCTGGCACATCACGTAAGATAGTCGTAGTGATGTTCGAAGTGTCGCTGATATTGATATCAGAAGTGGAAGTTCGTTCGACGTTAATGAATTCAGTAGAACTCGTTACCGTGTTAAGAACATCGTGAACACTGGAAGAGGTCGTGTAGTCAATTGTATCGTTAGGACCTCGAGTTCTGGGATGTCTTTGAACATCCCTCGGTGATTTCGGCTCGGGATGTTTTTTCCCATCGATAACACTCGACGAAGTCGTGTAATCGACGGTTGTCTCGTGAGTGACGCGAGATGTCGGACGTTTCGAGACATCCCTCGGCGATTTTTCGGTATCCTTTGGTCCTGGACGAGATTTTCCATCGCCAGGTTTGGTCTTCTCATCTACAGGCTTCTGAGGTTTCTCGTAAACGAATTTACCGTCCCAGGTGGAAGAGCCCGGTTTGGTAGGACGTTCGGATCTGTCACCGGGACTCTTTTCCGGACTTTGCGGTCGACTACGAGGCTGCTTATCTTTTGGTCCACGACTCGGTGATCCATCCGTTATTTTTCCAGGTGTTGTACGATCTGGCACATCACGTAAGATAGTCGTAGTGATGTTCGAAGTGTCGCTGATATTGATATCAGAAGTGGAAGTTCGTTCGACGTTAATGAATTCAGTAGAACTCGTTACCGTGTTAAGAACATCGTGAACACTGGAAGAGGTCGTGTAGTCAATTGTATCGTTAGGACCTCGAGTTCTGGGATGTCTTTGAACATCCCTCGGTGATTTCGGCTCGGGATGTTTTTTCCCATCGATAACACTCGACGAAGTCGTGTAATCGACGGTTGTCTCGTGAGTGACGCGAGAAGTCGGACGTTTCGAGACATCCTTCGGCGATTTTTCGGTATCCTTGGGTCCCGGACGAGATTTTTCATCGCCAGGTTTGGTCTTCTCATCTACAGGCTTCTGAGATTTCTCGTAAACGAATTTGCCGTCCCAGGTGGAAGAGCCCGGTTTGGTAGGACGTTCGGATCTGTCACCAGGACTTTTTTCCGGACTTTCCGGTCGACTACGAGGTTGCTGACGATCGGTATCTTTCGGTCCACGACTCGGTGACCCGGCTATTGTCTTTTTAGGTGTTGTACGATCTGGCACGTCACGTACGATTGTCGTGGAGACGTTGGTAGTATCGCTGCTTCTTACATCGGACGTCGAAGTCCTGTCGACGTTTATGTATTCCGTGGAGCTAATAACCGTGTTGGATACATCACGAGTACTCGAAGAAGTTGAATAGTCGATGGTTTCATTAGGTCCTCGTCTTTCGCTTGGATGTTGTTGAACGTCTCTGGGGGATTTTGGCTCGGGATGTCCTTTTCCGTCGATAACGCTCGAGGAAGTTGTGTAATCGACTGTTGTTTCATCTGTCACTCGAGTGGACGGATGTTTCTGGACGTTCGTCGGCGTTTTTCCACCGTCCTTTGGTCCAGGTTGAGATTTTTTATCACCAGGCTTCTGAGGCTGTTGACCAATTGGTTTTTCGTAGACGAACGAACCATCCCAGGTGGATGAACCCGGTTTTAGGGGTCTAGCCGATTGATCAGGATGTTTCTTGTCAGGGCTGACTGGCCTAGTGGCCTCGGGATGTCTCTGACGAGGCCCTGCATCCGGTGACGATTTAGTATATCTTTCAGGCTTGCTACCATCAGAAACATCGTGATAAACAGTCGTAATGACGTTGGAGGAATCGACAATTTTGGTACCAGCTGTAGAGCTCTTCTCGACATTGATAAGTTTCGTAGAACTCGATGAATCCTTCGAGATGTCAACGAATTTTGATGTTGAGGTGTAATCAAGGACATCAGTGAGAGGCTTCGGCTTCTCACCAGGTTTTTTCTGAGTCTCAGTTTTCTCGTAAACGAAAGAACCGTCCCAAGTAGAAGATCCAGGCTTTGTAGGACGTTCATTCCTGTTCTCAGGATGTTGAGCTATCGTTTGAGGACTTACCGAGCGGATGTTCTTGTCAGTTACCTTCCTAGTAGCCTGCGGTGTTCCGTCACGGATAACCACAGTTTCAACCGATGTTGTAGAGAGATCAAGATTCGTCGAGTCCTTGTAACTTTCGTGCACTCTCGACTGCTCAACGATAATCGATTCCCGCTGGACGTCGGTCATGTCGTCGTCAAAAACTTGCCGAATATTAATAGTCGAGTCGCTCACATTTCTTCTTCCGGTCGTGGGGACCAGATCGCTAGGTTTTCCCGCGGGATATCGAGGTTGTGATGCGTCCTTCGAGCTGGATTTTCGCTGAGTCTTGGTATCTTCGTACTTGAACGAACCATCCCAGGTCGAAGAGCCTGGTTTTGTCTCGCGCATTTCTCTATCCCCTGGAATTGCCTCGGGAGTTCCAGCCCGAGGAATCTCTCGAGTCACGGAAGATACACTTGTCGAGTCCCTAACATCGGTGAAACTTTGTTGGCTCGCGGAATGCTCAACGACGTAGGAAGTTGTAACAATATCAGCCTCATTGATCGAATTATCTTCGGTGACATCGCTGATATCGATCGTCTGACGTCGATCGGTGGTTTTCACGGTTGAATCTTCAGGACGCTTTCTAGCGGGTCTCTGAGGAGATTGGGCTGGTGTCTCGTAGACAAAACTGCCGTCCCAGGTAGACTGACCGGGTTTGTAACACCTAGGCGTTGCCTCGCGTTTTGAAGATTTATCTGGGCTGGCAGCTCTTCTTGGTGTGCTTGAACCTCGAGGAGAACTCGGCGAATCCTCTTCTGGGATGACAGCGGACACCGATGTAATACGTTCCACACGTTTTCCTACAGCGTCGCTCGAATCCTTGTACTCAACTATGTAAGAAGTCGTGCTCGAGTCGCTGACATGTTGTTGATGATCTTCCGTGAGTTCGCTTATTTCAACACTGTCAAGATGATGATGATGCTGCTGCTGTCGTTTATCGCCGGTCGTTTTAATAACGGTGCTCGGTTCGTTCGTTCGTAGTATCGTTTTTTCGTTCGTTCTCGTTGATGATAAATCCTCGCTACCGGTTTTGCGAAAACTGCCGTCCCAGGTCGAATCGCCTGGTCTGATGACTCGGGATTCTGTGGTGACGTGACGAGCAACGTTACTCGCATCATCCTCGCGCAAAGCCCTGTTGAAAGTGGACTCATCGACCTGGTGAGTCGAACCAGCGCGTATCACCGTAGAAGTCGATGTCGAGCTCTCCTCGAAGGTGGACGATTCGCAGGAAATTTCGCTTCTAGACATTGAAATGTCCTCGCTGTTTCGCTGCATTTGTGATTGCTTGTCCACTCGATTGTCAGACCTGGTAATCGCGTCCGAAGTCGTGGAACGACCTTCTTTAGGAGTGTTTGGTCTTTCGTACACAAACTTACCGTCCCAACTTGAATCCCCGGGTTTCGAGGGCCTTTTACTATCGCTCGGGTTCACCTGTTTTGATGTTTTTCCAACATGATCTTTTCTGTGTCTATCATCGACGAAAGTGACATGACCCATGGAAGGTTCAACCGTGGACTCGCTCTCGACGTTACGACTCGAGCTAGCCACGACATTTCCGTCAACATCCAAGCGACTCTTCGATTCTTCTATCCTTGTAGTGTCCATTTTCATTTTGCCGTCCTTTTCCACACCGTGCGCACTCGTATTCGTGGAGTACATGTTTTCGGAAGAGCTTCTTGAAGTTTTAATTTGCGGATCCGATGTGCCGATCGTCCGAACCTCGGAAAGCGAATCACTGTGGAACTGTTGACTGGAGGAGGTCGATGACTCTTTGACGGAGGTCTCTGATGATGTAACGACCTCCCGAAGGTCCGTGTGACTCGAAATCTGGCTCTGTCGTCGTATAGTTTCATCACTTGCACTGCCAACGGTTTCGACACTTCCTTGGTTGATTCGTTTGGTACGTGAGCCATCATGTCCACTGATGTTGCTACCGGTAATGCTCTCTTTTTGCTGAAGAACCGATTGTGTTTGTTCTCCAGTTATGAAATCCTGAGAAGCTTTCCCGGCTCTGGAAGTCGCGGAGGCTTGTCTTACAGTCCAGGGCTCGTGTTCTATGACTTTGATAACGTTGCCCTTTGAATCCATAATAACCTCGCGACTGCCACTGGTAACCTCCACGACATTGCTTCTCGATTCACTCTCCTGTACGCTTCTAGCCTCCTCAACCACTTTGCTCGTGACAGAAGTGACGCTGGACGACTTTTTCACAGATTCACTGGCCGATGTTACGGAAGACGTGACTCCGGTGACGTCCACCTTGGAGGACGTCGACGCGACCTCGCTCCCATTTTTTGAGACAGCACTTTTCTTCTTACTTTTCCCAGCGTTGCCTTTCTTATTCATCGCGACACTTTTACTCTGGCACTCGCGTATATTAAATCACTAACGTTCTCACTAATTGATAATATATAAATATTTTATATAAAAGTATAAAATCTATTGGAAGACTTTCAGTCGATATTCACCACACGTTGACAATAATTTTCTTTATTCTTCGTTCTTGCGAAAAATAAAATCAAATAAAAATAAAAAATAATAAAAATGTCGAAGCCGTTTTCACTTGGGTTTCGTTTCGATGACCCATCAAGAAGTATTCAATCGCTTTCTCGCACTGTGTCGTTTTTTTTTTTCAAGTCTGTCACTTCGTGTGTAAATGCAAGTTGTTAAGACGATGTTGACGGTCCGGTATCGCGAGTGGTTGTGGCATCGGCCACGTCTGACAGAGTCTACTAGTGACCGGCTTCTGGTTGCCTCGCCTCACCATCGGATCGCGAAGCTATATATATAGCAAATGCACGTTCGGCTCACGACTCACGCTCTCGCATCCCACCGATTCCACCGGTGTCGTGTATACATAGTGGAGAGTGTATCGCTCGGGAGCAGAGTGTATGAGTGCGTGCCGGTATACTTGACGATCTCCCTACTTCGCGGCTCGTGCTAGGTCAGAAGCGAGTCTCGGGAACGCGTGGGCTCCGCACCATCACAAATATCACACCACATATGCACGTATAAAACCAGTAAATACACCGGCAACCGACGAATACAATCTTCTTAAAGAAACTTGAAGACTGTCGAGGCTTTCGTGCGACTTCCCCTCTCTTTTTGTGTATATTACGCTCTCTGCATGTGTGCGCGCTCACTGCCTCTCTTGACTCTTCACCATCTACAACCGCTTTCCACACACTTCGAAACGGTACCATTTACACATGCGACCGAATAATATATGCTGACTCGTGTGTGAGTAAATAAGCGCTGTATTCGAACATTGCCACGAGTCGCGTCGGCCACTATGTGAAGGCATATTCAATAAATAAAAATATGAAATCCCTTCCGAGGGATTATACTATTTCGGCGAACGTGTTTCATATTTCTCTCTCTCTGTCTCTCTCTTCGTCTCTCTTGGTTATCGAAGCACGTCTTCACAACACTTGTATTTATATTTTTTTAACGGTCTTCTTAGAGGACGAATCTTATGGATCGCGATACACATGACATTTGGTTACATGGGTAACGGGTTATAAAAAAATGTATAAACTACTGCAACGAAAATGGCTCGCATTCCCTCACTATATGATAGGAAAATTGCAACAAGTAAAGTTTCACTCAGACCGCCGTCGATACCCGAATGAAAAATTACTAGAGCGATTAATAATGATAATAATATTCATATCAATTCTTAATACCATTATTTTAGTTATTATCAGTCAATAAAGTAAGCTGAAGCGTAAGTCGTCCAGGAGTCGATTTCTATCAAAGACGAAATACTAATTTTATTTTCAAGTGTTTTGCTGACGATTCGAAATACTCGACAAAATGCAAGCCCACGCAATTTCGCTGATTCGGTATTGGACGAGTTACGAAATCGATATTATATTATTAGTACGATTAATACTCTTCTTATATAGGAAACGAGGCAACACGATTTTTTTTAATTCGTCCGTGATAAAAAAAATGCAAGATGTGATATATAAGAATCGATGCTGATGTTTTGCAATTACCACGATTTCAGACGGTGATGTAATTAATCTATATCATCTCTTGTTTGGCGGCAAAAATATATGAGATAAGATAGAGTGTTGTGTTGTAGAATTTCGAGATAGCACAATGAGGAGGCGTCACTAGAAGAAAGATTTGACGCAGGGAGAAAGAGTGAAATGCGAAAAAGATTTGAGCGTAGCACCTTTGCGCGCCAGTGGAAACCGGTTCCGTTCGCGAGAGGCTTACGCCATTCGGAGGTCTCTCGCGAACCTCGTCGTCGTTTAAACCGAGCGATGACGTAGCCCTCGAGCTCGCGGCAACAGCATCACAGCAACTCGCGACGAATTTGCTCTTGAACGAGAAGGATATTCGCCCAAGTGTTGGTGGTGCGCCTATGTTGCATCTCCCAATGCACCTATGCTGCATATCTTCCACTCTCTCGGTCTCTCCGTTCATGCCTATTTCGGAGGAGGCTGCTTCGCCGGAAAAAAAATCAACAAAAACAAAATCGGGAAAAAAAAGATAAAAAGGAGAGGCAATGTAGGTCACGGAAAAGCAATGGCGAGTCATTTTGGTGAAACGTGTGTGTGTGGATATTTATATATACTTTGTAGTCTGTACCTTCGAGAATCTGACGGTATAAGCTCAAAAAATTGTGTATGACCTCAACGTCTTAAAAATTTTTAAATGTGGAAATGCTGATGCGTTTTTTGAATACTTTGAATAGAATTTAGAAATATTCGACATATTATGAATTACCGGCACCCAACTTGATTCCTTTTTTTGCAAAATAAAATCAAATATTGTAGGGGGCGTCTATTAGTCACGGGAGGTTCTTGAAGGGTAGGAGGGGGGGGGGGGGGGGGGGGAATATTGAAAATTATCATGAATGATCACAATGATTTTGAATCGTATTCAACTAAAATATAATTATAGTATAACAGAATGATAATATAACAGAATATATTTCACAAGATATTCTCTGAGTGTGAAAATGAAAAAAAAAAAAAAATCTACTCTTCTATAAATGTCTCACTAAATTGCATGTTTTGAACTTACGCCACATTCTCTGTCAATTCAGCAACTTTTTTTCGGCACTCTCTGATCTCCTCCATTATTAGATATATCAAAGTACCACTAAAGGCATTCTATGTGAATTTTTTAAGATATTTTAAAACATTATTTCAGAAATTGCCATTTTTTTTCAAGTGAAAATATCTCGGAAAATTGAAGTTACTGAAAAAAATGTATGCACACAAAATTGTCGTATTTTGTTAGCTCTCGAGCGGAGTTTTCGTTTGCAATAGTTCTCATGTTCAGGTGAGTGTGATTTTTTATCGAAAAACGGAGAAATGTTTTTTTTTTGTAACGGATATTTGTTTTTCGACTGAAAAAATTACAGCGAATTCCTGCATGCGGTTGACATGTTTTAAAAATCATCAGAACGATTCAACGTCCCGCTATAAAGAAAAAGAATATATTCGTGTGGAAGTTTCGAAAAACGAGAGAATTCTTTTTTTTCACCCAAACCTCGATCAGTGCCACTCTGATGATTATCTTGCGATGACAACAGTGATTCAGGAATGCTCCGTAATTTTTTCCTCGCCAAAAAAATATTCGTTATCCAATACAAAAATAATTCCTCTGGGTATTGTTATGAAATCATATCTACCGAAACGTCATAATTATTTCAAATATGCCGCTTGAAAGCTAACAACAAAAAAACAACGTTCACGTGGAGATATTTTTTTCTGTAATTTCAAGTTCCCAAGATGAACCCTTAAAAAAATGGCCTTTTCCGAAATATCGTTTTCAAAAATCTAAAAAAAAAAAAAAAAACGTAGAGGGCTTTTTAGTAGTCATTTGATACATCAAGATGGAGGGGGCAGATAAGAGGGGGTTGAAAAAAAGGCTGAATCAACAGTAATGCTTCTTACATCCGTCATTAATTAAATCAAACAGATTCAATTAGCGAAAAAAAATCACATAATAACGAGACACGAAGGATTGTGTTTAACGAAACATCACCACAGATCACGAAGAAGAGGGGAAGAGGGGGGGGGGGGGGGGTGCAAAAATAAATAAAAATGTATCACGTGATTAATCGACGTCTCCATAATGAATAGCATGTCTCCGAAACCGAACAGTTTCGAAAAGTTGAAAATCATAATCGCATTTTGGTTGAAATTCGATAATGGTTCAATGTCTCAGTAAAAACGAGTAATGAGATAAATAGAGTAACATAATGCCTTAAATTAGCCCAATTTTTGATACCTTATCGTTAAGAAAACGTGCGCGTAGCCCATGCTTTAGTAATGACGTGTTCCTTCGCGACGGATCATTGAAACGTATGTTCCCGATGAGCGCGTGACACGTACTTTGGTTGTGCAACGAGAATAACTTAAGAGGCCGACAATGGGACAGTGTTAACAGTGGCAGAACAGCCAGGAAAGCGTCCAACAAGCCCATCGTGGTGGTGCATAAAACACCATGAGCATCAAGTATATATACATATATATATATATATATATATATATATACTCGACGCTTATATGTATACCGTCAGTTGTGCTGAATCGTACCGTTGTAGCTCTGCGCGACTAGAAAGGTGAAACTGCCACATTTTGCCTCTTAATAACTCGCCGCTCGTTCTATTATCTCGTTTGCATGATAACGGCTGAGTGACTTCAGCCACAAGTCGCTATTGCTGACGTTCCACGCACGAATGTCGCGGAAATTGACGTCGATATGTCCTCGATCCAAATGACGTTGAAAGTCGAGGAAAAAAAATCAACAGGAAAAAAAATATTTAGGTGAGAGTTGAAAACCGCAGTTGATTACTCAAGTTAATTCGAATTAGAGAAATAAAACCATCTACGGTTTACAGAGGCTAGTATAACGTGGAAAGAAAAAATCGCGCATGTTCTAGGAAGTGTTGAACTTCCACGAAGAGATCGAAGAACCGCGATGGCTTAAAAAGCCTTCGCTGTCGAAGGCGAAGGCGAGAAAACGAAGAGACGGGGAGATGGATACGCCCATATGTATGTCCGGACTCCAGAAACTCCGGCAGACGACCTTCGAGTGAGGAGAAGCGCGATTAGTCATGTATTCGACATAATAACGAAGTAGCATCAGTCTTTTCCTTGGGACACGTGCTTGCTCATTATCTGACGACAAAAAAATAACATTAAGATATGCGCCGCGTTCTGATTATCGAGAGATGTTTATTTGTACCTCCTAATGTTCGGCTCTTTTAATAATATACAAAATGTTCGACTTTGTTTCCAATACATTAGTAACCGTATATCAAATTTATGAATTCATCAAGTAATGGATCGATGAACTCATTTATCGCTCAATCGAATATTTAACGAGCTTGTGAGTTGACAGTTTTTGGGACGATGTGCAATTCACTGTTTCTCGCTCACAATTCACTGTTTATCGCTCTCAAGCTACCATGAAGATTGCATTACGAAAAAAAAACAACAAAAAAATCTCATAAAGCAGTTTTTTCTTAGTCAGTGTATCGGGAGTTTTATTTCACGTTCGAACGTTAACGTGAGTTGAAACGGAATTTTGATTAAAAATTTATCTTGTAAAGAAATATTTTCGGAACGTGAGTTTATGTTTTGTGCAAGAACTTGAAACAGAATTTTTTTTAAATTATGTACAGAAAATATTATCATTTTATTATGTAGAATAAAATCCCTTTTTATTATAAATTGGTGTACAACTCTCCTCAATTCGTTACAACAGTTGTTTAGTTGATACACAGTTTCCTGAATTTGTTAATAAAGTCATGTTTTTAATATAAGTCAACTTTAATTTTACCACACGTACATTGAATTTTCATTTCCTTTCGTATTAATCAATGCACAGTATACTAAATACGCTGTGCGCGTCCTATTTTTAATATCTGATAACTTTAATTTTGCAATAACCTAGTCCACCATTTAATATATTTAAGGCAAAATTACTACACTTGTGCAGGAAGCTCTTTTATAGAAACGAGTATAGAAAATCTGCTACACGAGTGTAACATAAAATTGATGTACAATTATCCTCAATTCGGTACAAACGTCGTTTCAGTTCTTCTAAATTCGTTAATAAAGTCATGTTTTTAATATAAGTTAACTTTAATTTTAGCACATTGAATATTAATTTTATTTCGTACATATCGAATTTAATACAAATAGATTACAAAAAAATACATAATAAAAATAGATTGGAACACATAATAATATGTATTGAAAATCAATACATATTATTGAATTTCATTACACAGATTTATTATGAATGACTGTATAGTATATGAATTTTCCAGATACTTTTACAGTTAAGTTTCGGTCTAGGTAGACGAGAGCTTTGCAACTTTGTGCATAAAGTTATAAGTACTAAGAGGTATATGGGATTATTAGGAATGGCATAGACATGAGAAGCGCAGCATATAGAAAGCATCATTGGGTGAGTAGCGATCGTGGGCAGTTGAACGGAGCTCGCAACAGAGGAAAGCCCACTCGCGGGGCGATCGTGGTACCCCATCGATGCCGGTGCTCCATATTTGGTGAACACGGCGAAATCAGTGGGCGAAACGGGAAACAGGCTCCAGGAACGAACAACACCACAGTCACAACGCGTCGAGTCGTTCCGCGCCGCGTCATTGCCTGAGCGGAAACAGTATTACTGCGGTGTAAGGGCACCTGTGGCCATATTACACAGGTATTACTTACCTATATTTTGTATTATTAAACACTGGGCCTCAGACTGACATGTGCCCTGAAAACTGGGCCTCAGTCTGACATATGCCCTAAAACACTGCTAAATCCTGGCTAACGATCGCGTAGGAAGCGTAGTATTAAGCGATTCGTCATTAAGAACCGAGAAGAATGACTAACACTGTCTTAAGGTCGAAATGCCTCACAAAGAAGGCCGGAAAAAACAATAAGGGCCAATTTCTGTTTGGCGCACTAATTGCGAGAAATTTAGCATCATGATGCCCTGCGTTTGTGTTTTCAAACGACGGTCTACGTATTCACGGCATTAACATTAAGTTTGTTTTAATTTTTTTATTTTATTTTTTTATTTATTTGTAGTTTTTAACATTATTGGTCGGTATATTTACCGGTATATTTACCGACCAAAAATTTACCGACCAATATATTCCAAAAATGGAATATATTTATTCAATATGTAACTCGAAAAACATGAAGTAGAATTATCTAAGCCTTTATTACCCTCTTTTGACTATCAATTTAGTGTGTTAATGAAACGGAAAATTTTATTGTTTTTTCAATTAACTATTCGATGCTAATTTTGATGACTAAAATTACGAAAGGAGAGATGGGAAAGGTTCGTGGGAACGTCAGATCGGTTGCAATCTAATTAGCATCTACCTCGTAGTCTCAGAGATGGTGAAACGTCGTGCAAGGGCACTCGTCCTTTCCGAGAGTGTCACAGGTCCTTGAACGAATTGTCAGGAGAATCGGAATCGGCGTTTGCGTTCAATGCTACGAGACTACAAGAGTAAATTTTTTTTTATTTCCAAGTATCAAAGACTATGACAGAGTTGCTGGTTTCGTTCACTCGAATGATTTAATTCGTGCATGCACGAAAAAGGGAAGACGAGATAATATGCGAGGTGTTCGTAAGAAGGGAGTGGTTATTCCGTACAAAGTTTCGACGTAAGAAGATTTCAATTTCAGGTTGCAACTATATACAGATACATATAAAATGGTGACGTGATAGTGAAAAATGAGACTTTTACCGGGCCTCTCACCGCTCAATTTGACATACATCTTTAGCCGATTCTCGGAAAGCGGTAACAAGTTCCTTATAAGAAAAATCGTACGTTCGCGAGGCGTGTATACGCGGGATGCAATTTAAATGCGATCGAAAGTCGTGGGACTCTCTCCTACTGGTTTTTCTTCCTCATAGAGAAAGCTTTGTTTTCATGAAAGAATTTTTTGCAAATATTTACATGTAAGCGTACTCAGCGTGGTCCAAAACGTCGAGAAAAGTGGTTTAGAAGAAATATCCGTTCGTATGTGTGTGTGAGCGTGCGATTTTATCAAAAAATCTTAAGAACTATGAGAAGAAAAATCTTGCCTACTTTAGCTAAAAAATGTATATAGTCGACAGAGTATTTTCAGAATTTTTTCACATTTAAAAATAATCGAATTCGATATGTCACTTAAAAAAAATGAAATAAAAAAAAATGTGCATAGTTCGGAAAATTTTTAATAAATAAATAGAAAACTGAAAAAATTTCAAATAATTCGGTTTTACATAAATAAACATTCGATCAATCGCCTGGAGTAGATCTTTTTTTATATTTTCAATAATTTTTTTAATGAAAAAGAAACTCAAAAACTATAAGAAGAAGAAAAATCTTCCCCGCTTTGGCTCTAAGCTAGAAAACTTTGAAATTGAACAAAGTATGTTTCAGAATTTTATCAGATTTTTAAATAATGGCGTCCAATATGTCACTTTGAAAGTATATAGAACAAAAATATGGTGTATTTGAGGGTCTACAAATAATTACGAGCCAAATCGAAGAGGTCGATGTCGAATCCTGGTCGAAAAGGAGCGGACTGTCCCATATGTATAATTTAGTGACGAGCGGTATGAAATTTTCGATTTTATAGAAGGTTGAATTATTTTAAAAAATATACGTTATCAATTTCACTGTCGGAGCCCTAATTATGACGAAATAACGGAATAACGAAATAGTAAAAAGATAAATAAATATGTTTCACAACATATTTATGTATCTAATTCAAACCACGATGCAAAGTAGAACCTTGCACATTGCTTCCTCATCATTTTTCGCTTTTTGCAAAGCTTTCCCCATGATAAAGCCAAAATCGATTAACATACTTCCTCATAGAAGTAGCTTTGTCAAAAGTGAAAAATCGTAAGGAAGCAATGTGCAAGTTTCTACTTTACATCCTTCTTTTTCTTGCCCCTCGTGTCGCTTTATGAGTTTATTATTTACAATTGGAGACTCAATGTTGTATGTATACGTCGGGCAATCTTGTAAGGCTCACGCCGAAGATTGATTGAGGCTGATATGGATGGAAGAAATTACATCAAGTTATGCTACAAGTGCTTCTATTCGAGTGCAGCAGCACTCCTAGCCAGAGACAGTGCAAAGTGCGTCCGGCGTGAGCCACGCTTGGCTAGCGTCGAATAGCAGCCAACACGCATAGCAGAGCAGGTCCCACATAGAGAAGAGTACAGCTCGTAACTAGCCATGATGTCATCGAGTCGTAAAGCCATATGCGGTCATTTACGTGCTCAATCCGTTCTACGTGATTTCTAGAAGTCGTCGTTGATCCTTCAAATTATTCGTCACAATACACTAGCGTGAAATGACTTTTCACCGTATTACGAGGCTCGTCATACTCACGACCGTCAAACCGAATCGAAGAAATTATAACTTCTAAGTTACCAAAGTTGTAACCATCCTATCATTTTCGAACTCACTTTACTTGCTTACTATTTCATTTTCTTTAGTCAAATATTCTCCCCCTCTTAAAAAATTCCCACCAAAACTAGATAATAGATCACATTTTGTATTTTATAATTTTTTTCTCATAATCCGCTGATTTTCTTTTTATGCCCATCTTACGTAAAATTAATTTCCTATGTTTTTTAATATGAAGTTTATAGAAAGAGTTTTTGATGCGGTAACACACTCGAAGAATGAAAAAATGAATGGTAAAGTATTCGTTGAGAAAAAAATTAAGATTGTGTTTGAGTTTAATTTAGATGTAAACACTGTATATTATTAATGAAAGAATGGAAAAGAGAAGAAATTATGAGTTCAAGAGCGATTGAATGACGAAGGAAAAGGAGGAAAAACAATGTGGAATACACAGTGGAAGATTGTCCATTATGCGGATAAAAGTTTTCAAGTGCATTTGCAGTCTGTGATGTCACGGCCTGTTTGGTTTCGTCGGAGGGGCTGAGCAACGCTCTCGGTTTCTTCCATACACGGAAAGCTCGGTGGTACGACGATCAAAGTGAAGCAGAGAGAAAGATAGAAGGGAGAAGAAATAACAGAGCTGCACCGGGTGTGAATTACTCTTCTCGAGGATGATGCATATTGCTATGGTTAGCGCAGTATGCATGTACTATCTCTCAGTCGAGTGATACGTGCGGCTTGCGTGAAAGTGGCTTGCGAGAAACGACCAGGCCATCTCGCCATATACGACCGTGACACTAAATCGCAGACGAGACGCCTCTTCGGATGTCAGACGTCGCACTCGTATGACACACACAGCATTGTATGGGATTTATTCGGCATACGACCTCGAGCCAACGAGCTTCGGCCGCTTCCATTGTTTGAAAGACAACAATTCAGCATTCGAAACCCAGAAGAATCAACAGAGGTCACACGCCAATTCTCACCCTGAAGAGTCAACAGCGCGATGGAATGTTATTTTTACTTTTTGCCTCATCTCGCCCTACGACACGCAGTGAAATTTAATATTTATGATAATGGGAACACAATGTTTCGTTCACTTGCATTCTTCATTTATCATATTATTATACACTTCTAGATAAAAATTCGATCATGTTAGAATTTGAGAACTTTGCGATAAGAGAAGAAGCCTGAAGGAAAAGCACGCCGAAAGGCTATTACAGCAATTCACCGGGGATTGACGTCGCATTTTTTTATTTGAACTAAACTTTTTTTGCGCAAACTGTATCGAAAAACACAGAACTGTATCTTTTTAGTTGCCAAGAAAAAATTTTCTTAAAAAGTTATGGGGGTTTCTATTTTTTGAGAAAACGAGTGCATGACGAATTTAAAAAATTCATATCTCCGGTTCTATTTGTCCTAGGAAGATGAGCCGAATTATTGTTGCGAATTATTATTATTATTAACAATTGAAAAATCAATTAAATTTTTCGAATGTTTTGGATTTTTTAATTTTCCTTATGAAATCCTTCATTTCATCCCGTAACGCTTACAATTTTTTTTGAGATAGAGATTGAATGGACTCTATTTTCTTCTAATTTCATAAGGCACCGGGCTTACAGTCCGTGGTAGATTTTTTAAAAATAGAGTCCATCAAATCTCTATTTAAAAAATAGTTTTAAATGTTACCAGATGATATAAAGAATTTTCATAAATTTTTTTAAAACTCCGAAATTTGCGGAAAAAAATTATTTTATTTTTCATTTGTTAATAACAATAATAATTTGCAAGTTTATCATTTCTAAAATAGTATATTAAGCCACGAGAGCGCGAAAACTCATTTCTCACTAGTGTGAATTTGCAACAGGAGCCAAAGGCGAGTGCTACAATTATCACACGAGTTGAGGCAGCGTTTTTCCGCTGAGTATACAATTTTACTTCGCAAGGTGTGGGAAGCAAGTTTTTCGTGCGCGAAGCACACGTAAAATCTCACTTTCCATGCCGCAGGGACGTAAAATTATTCTATGGACCCTCATTCTTTTCATTTTAAAACGCGTTTGGTTTGGTCTTCCTAGGACAAATAGAATCGATAGAGATATTAATTTTTTAAGTTCGCCATGCACACGTTTTTTTTTTTTAATTGAACATCCCATAATTTGGAAAAATTAGTAATAATTTAGTAAAAAAAAATAATACGATTATATTCTTTTTCTCACATCCAAAGCCGGCTGATTTCATGTGGTATTGCTAATTAATTAATAATTTAAAGAAGGTATATTATATATATTTTTTAAATTAAATTTATCCATTAATTAAGTTTGTTATCATTTCGGATTTTTCACTTGTGATGGATTTATTTAATGGATTATACTTTTGATGGAGGATGTACGTGTAACGTCCGTTACTCAATTTTTTAAAAATAGCTGTTCTTGGTACATTTTTATTTTCGATAATACTGTCAGTGTAAGATTCTTCTTATTTGTCACCTAATCGGCATCTTCTTTTGACGGATATTCACATTCCATACTGAAAGAAAAGCATATCGTTAATGCAACGATTTCACATGATAAAAAGCATATAGGAAGGCTTGCAATGTTTTATAATTGACGGGATGATAATATGGTTCAAATCATTGAAATCGTATATGCAACAAAACGACGTATTTTAAACTATCAGAATAGTTTTTGAAACTATGATCATTTTGTTGATTGCTACTATAATTATATTTACTATAACCATGAAATATAGACGTTCCTCCTGGAAATTATATTAACGTTTGATCCAACTATTTTCTATATTTGCTATGACCATAAAATATAATCGTTCCTCTTGGCAACTACATTATAGTTAGATTATCGCCGGACTAACTATTTTTATTATTAAATTACGATATTTTTCTCCGAGTGCATTTAACCTCACATTTTTAGTGTTTATTGCTTCAAAGTTTATAGGCGATGTGTTGTGATATTCCAAATTGTGGTTCAAAGAGTTGGGACGATACCCGTAAATTTACGGGTAATTGTATTGGCTCCCGGAAATGTCATCAGTCTGAATAATAATCGTCGAGTTGGGTAGCGTGAATAGAGTGCGAAATGGACGCATACATAGACGCGGAGCGTGTTCGACATGTTCAAAGTAATGGAAATCCGAATTGGTAGGCTGATTGACACAGGAGAAAATTTAGTTTCGCATTGACTGCAATTGTAACTGCATTTATGAGGATCTCTCGTCGGTAGCTCGTGTCATCGTCATCGTGCAGCGCGAGTGTTCGCCACCACGCGTGCATGTCCTCTCTCACGTACGTGGCATTGGAAATTCACTTTGTCGGTGAGAGAAACGACGAGCTTCCCAGCAATCGACTAATTACTCGTCAACCCGGTAGCTGCAATCTGATAATACCAACTAACGCGCGTATATCACTCGCATCAGAGATTCAACGTCAAGCTGCGTGTCGAATATGCGCGAAAGAGTAGCGAGGGCTTAATTTCGCCAAATCGCCGCATTGCCGGAGTGACACACTTTCGGGTAACCACGGTGCGCACGTTATCGACAAAACTGCCAGATGAAAACCACCGCGTATCAATAATGCGGTCTCTACATTTCTTCGCGCATTCGCATCAAACGAATTAATGCAGATGTACAAAGAATTTTAGTGATACTCTTGTGAGCTTTTATCGTGAATTAATAATTTTGCTTCAACGATACTTCATACGTACAGACCCATTCAAAAGTTTTATTCGTTCAGAATTTGAATACTGTGCAACGAGAACCAAAGACTACAAATTTTTAGTCGCTTCAAGTAATACAAAATAAATGTATTGTGACGTCCGGAAGGACTTCGCATAATTATTATTAATTCCCCTTTTTTCGCCTACGCCAAGCGCAATAGCACGGGATGGGGAGAGAGAGAAATTGATGGGTTTAAAGAAATAAAGCGACTTGTTTTATAATAATGAATTAACAATTTATTCTAAAGTGATAATTGGTATTTCAATATCCGCTTGGGATTTAATTTTGTACAAAAGTTCGCCTGTAGTGGGATTATAATAATAGTCGGTATTCTGATCGGTAATGATTATCGGTAATTTCTGGTCTTCTATTCTGAAGCGGATTCGACAATGTTTTTCTATATTGTAACCGTCAGCTTACTTGGAGCAGGATTGTTGTTGAGTGATGATCCGTTCCAGTGGGAGTGGTGATGAAACGTTGGCAGCGGAGCAGTGATGATTCGCAATCCTGGTGTTTTTTGGACCAGGATTGTTGTTGATTGTTGTTGATTCCAGTAGGAGTCGTGATGAAGCGTTGACAGCGGAGCAGTGACGATTCACAATTCACTTAGTAACTACTTTGGTTAATCACGGATATAACTAAACTTAATGTTTGTTGAAAACTGAATACCGAAGATAGCGATGAATACCGTTTGAACTATGCGGAATAGAATGTGGAAGTGAGGAGAATAACCGAAAAACTGAACGTAGTGCTCAGGAAAACGCAGCTACTTATGCTAAAATTTGGAACCCTTCGGTGGTAGGGTTATTCTTAATTCTATTCGTCGAACTTATTTTGGAAAATGCAAGGGAGGGAATATCCTGCTGCATCATTTGCAGTTCAGAAGTTTGGTGGGATTTGGAGTCTGCTCATTGGAAGGTTTGGAGTAGCTTGATATTTCGAAAATCTGGTAGGAGTGGAAAGGAAAATGTATACAATGAGGACTATTGTAAAACATCTGGAATCTAAGAAGCAGTAAACAAGAGAGTGAGAGTGGAACTAAATGTTTCACTCCCAAAAAAAGTAAATACATAAAACTAAGATTTAATAGTAACTAACTGAAGGGAAATAGTATATTGTATATTCATAAAAGAGAAAGGGACCTTTTCAAGTGGCCACACGTGTGCGAGGACAAGGCTCCAAGTATTGACAGTAAACACAAGAGTAATAAACTTGGGCCAGCGCCCTTCAACTGGTAAAAACGCATGCAGCCTGCACGTTCTTATCTAAAGAATGTTAAACCTTCGGTCCTTTCCCAGATAGAATGGAGAACACTTAAAATAAAACTAAACATTTAGTTTTAAAAGAAATACTTATTTCTAAGAAAACGGCACGGACGTTACACCCCCACACTTAGTCGATTGTCAGAGGGTAAAACCCGATTGGCAATCGATCTCGGTAGAGATGCAAGTACAGACCTTATTATTCTACGTATTTCTATTTATTAATAATTTGAAAACTGAATAAAATTGCTTATCATAATTTTAACAAAATGATTTATATTTTAATACAGAAATCGAAAGTTTTACAATGAAAGTATTAATTTTAGAACTTAAAACATAGTATGGTTTGAAATTATATGAATTGTGCCACTCACGGTAACTTAAGAAAGGAAATTGGATGGAGGCATGTGTACAGTGTGAAGAGTGGAATGGGGATAGAGTTCTTGACCATCCACTTGCTTAGAGTTGCCATCCGTGCGGACCTCTGGAGCAGAAGGTTGACTGATATTGACCATCTGCATTCCGGTTTCCACATCCTTCGAAGGATTTTCCTTTGGTCGTTTAGCCAGATGAATTAATAAATGTGTGACTGAATCCCATACAGCACCGAACAGATATAGCGACCACCCGTAAACTGTATGGAGTGCGTATCCGTGAATTACTGTATCAACGACAATTTTTATCCCTCGAATGATTAGGATAATGCCGATAATACCGGCACTAGCAGTACCGAATTGCACGAATCGCCCCCACGTATGGTTCCATGTTGATTCGGCGAGATGTTGCAGAGACTTTTTATCCAGAAGATTCAAGAACTGCTCTCCTTGGTTTATCGTATCCTGTCCACTTATGCCACGCGCTATAGTGTTCAGCAGGGCCGGCTTTTCCACAGGAAACATTATATGCTCTCGAAGTTTCTCGATGTCTTCCTTCGTATATATACCACTGGATGCCAATGATGCTGGATTGGTATAACGCCATGTTGGTTTGGTCATGGGCTTCATTACTGCTGGCGTTATGGCTTCGACTGGAGTAGGCATAAATTTATACCATACATCTCCGAACAGGTAGTACGGAGGAAGTAATGCGTTGCAGTTGGTCTGAGTCCCCTTTTTTGATAGTATGTGGGTTCGTGGGGTTAGGAAAAAGGTTTCGTTTCCGCGAGCGACTGGTAACTGGTTATAACATTCGGACAAACGTAACAATTTTACTTCTACAGGAATACACTTAATAATATGTACTACTTCACCGGCTAACACTGCCATGTAGCCAGGACCTTTCATTAACCTATAAGCAAATTCATCGGGAGCCTGCGTTGCAAGAGATAAACTATTTCGCAGAGTTTGTCGTTCTCTGTTACATTGTTGTACTAAAATATCGTGATACAATGATTTTATTTGTTGTCTGATATGGCGCTCTACATATATGAATTTAGAATTTACATACGCAAATATATCTAAATTAGCGACTGGCTGTTTTCCTTGAATCGCGAATGAATTTGACCTAATCGTTTCAAATATGAATAATTTTGGGTGTTCTGTGCCAATTATTGTATAACCGCAAATTTGGTCAATTTCTCTACTTGATAATGCGAAAGTAATATCTCCCGAGGTAACTGAATATATATTTCTTGTTACGCCAGGTTCGGTTTCTTTCATTTTATCGGCTATGCCTGAGTAAAGAATGCCGTATCGATCGAATCTGCAATTTTCACGTGGTCTGGCATCCCAGAAGGTATGTCCACCTTCGGGATCTTCGCACGTTGTTTCTAATAAGGGGCAAATTGTTCCTGATTGCAAATGAATTCGATTGGAATCCAAACTAATTTGAGCTGTGTAACTTCGTAAAGATATTTTTACAGTGCTTTGTACAACTACGTTATCCCATGTTCCATATGGGTCAGAATAAGTCGTTCCACTACATTGACCGTCATCTTTGACAATTCCGGCCAATGTGAGACTACTTGTAGTTGTTCGGTTGACTCTAATTCCTGTTACTAATGCATGCCCAACCATGGTTGATCCGTATTTATGCATGGTTTCACAGTCGTCACGGCTTACGGTTTTAAGATATTCAGTTTGACCATTATTGACGATTGAGACATGCGAAGACATACCACAATAATATATTATTCGCAGTATCTCAACCTTACATTGCACGACTTGAGTTTCAGAATACTCATTTAATTGTAACAGCTGGATATATTGTTTTGTAGATTCTACGTTTGGAACAGGGATATTGCACTCTTCGACGTCGAGTAAGGACAAGGTTGTTATGTTAGATGCACTTGATCCGCAGTCGTAACCCATCATGGAATAGACAGGGTGAATTATGCATAGTATCCATATTAATAGAGAAACTGCCATCTGTAAAATCAAAGTAATATTAATAAATTGTTCGGTAAATTAATGTACGTATGTTCCTATTTTTTAATAGTTTCGAAGTCGGGATCACTATCCACTTTCTCTTTACGCCTTTTTTGTTTGTTTGCGTTTTGTGTATTAATATGTGAATACCGCAATCGATTTTCGTGCACAATACGTACTGCATTTTTGTATTGGATTTTCACATTCCCTTTATCCAATTTTTCCAGAACCTTATGTGGTCCGGTATAATGATCACCCATTTTGCCAGTTTTCATACCCTTGAGAAGGTAAACGAAATCGCCTACCTTGAAATTTTTCGGATTAGCATTTTTGTCATAATATTTTTTTGACTTGTGTTTCGACTTTACCAGATTTTCATAAGCAAGACTACTAATGCCGTTTATTCGAGTGATCAAATCTATCAGATATCCTTGGTAGGTCGGCAATTGATCACACTCACGCAAAGGTTCACTTGATGGTGTTCTAGCTAGCTTACCGAAGACGACTTCATAAGGAGTGTGTTTCGTGCTTTCATGAACACTTGTATTGTATGAAAACATTGCTAATTCTAACCATTGATCCCATTCGTTGTCTTTATCGGTATATTGTTTTAAGTATTCTCCTAAAACATGATGCGATCGTTCTAACGATCCGTTAGATTGTGGATGGTACGCGGTTGTTCGATATTTTTTTATCCGGAATCGTTTCGCAATTCTTTGCATTAAGCTGCTCAAGAAATTACTGCCCTGATCTGTCAACATTGCTTTAGGGGCACCGAATACGCAAATAAAACGCTTAATAAATGCGTCAGCAATCGTTGTTGCTAATGCATTTGGTAACGCTATCGCTAAGCAATATTTGGATAATTGGTCCTGAATTGTAAGAATATACTCGTTATTATTTGTAGTCGGTTTCATAGGGCCAACTATGTCTAAAGCAATTTTGTCAAAAACTGTGCCTGGAGTATCAGTTATTATCATTGGTTGCTTCGTCTTGACGCGAACCAGTTTCTTAATTTGGCAGTCTAAACATTGTTGAATTCGCCGATGTACATCTGCTTTTAAATTTTCCCAGTAATATTCGCGTTTGATTCTACTATATGTTTTCGAGGTTCCCTTATGACCTCCCAGAGGAGCTTTGTGTTTTTCATAAAACACAGCGTCTCGTTTTTCTGGTGGTACATATTTTAAAGTTCCTTGACATATTATAATTTTTGTTTGACAATCTTTAAATGTTGTTTTAAGAGAGTTCATAATCTCCTCCCATGTCAAGTTTTCAATTTGCGCATTATAAGCGATGCTTACTGATTCAAAATTACGGGTTTCACAAATTTCTCTCAACTCCTTGAAGCATTGAATGATATTTGCAGCTATCACTGTCAATGATTCCTGTTCTTCGCCACGAAGGACTAAAGCAATATGGGATTTTTTATTAAATTTGATCATGCGAGCCTTGCCTATTGTGAGATTTTCCCACACAGGCAATTTATTTAATTCATGCAATTTTCTAGATCCTGAATCGCAGGGCTGACCAAGTGAATTTACAAAATAAACTAAATTATCGCTTCGGAAATGGAAGAATTCCTTCGTCGTCACTATATTTGATAATTTGAACTGAGAATTTACAATTGAATCTTTGGGTAGTTCTAGTTGTGAATCGTCGTCACTTGAATTTGAACTTTGAATTTCATCTGAGTCAGAGGAATTAAGATTTGAGTATTGAGATTTGAATGTTTCATTTGACTCTTGCTTTTTTTTATTTTTGCTCTGGTTATCCCTATTTTCTATTGGGCGAGATGGGTTAACTTTTTGAATAACCGCTTCTATTTCCTCATCACTACTTTCTTCGTAGTTTACCGATGACCGTGTACGTCGTGCAGATCTACGGGGTTTCGAAAGGGCTTCTGTGAGAGGTTTACTCGTCTTATTTTTCTCTACTTCTGCGTCGCTACTACTGGTTTCCGCTAATTGTTTAGCTAGATCTTCTAATGTTAATTTACGTGTTTTATTTTGTGCGCGAGTTACTACGTTTACGCATTCTGAATTTTCTACAGGATTCCGCGACAAGGCATCAGCGTTTACATTTAGTTTCCCTGGTTTATAGACGACATCGTAATCGTACTCGGAAAGTTTAAGACGCCATTTGAGCACACGAGTATTTGCATCTTTTGCAGTTTTAAACCAGACCAACGGTTTGTGATCGGTGACAAGTGTGAATTTCCTACCATAGATATAGGGACGGAATGCCTTTACGCTATGAATTATTGCCATTGCTTCTTTTTCATAAGTATCATAACGGAGCGAAGCACCGCGTAATACACATGATGTGTAAGCAATGGGCTTATCTTTGCCAATTTCTCCTTGTGAGAGGACTCCGCCTAAGGCGAAGCCTGAAGCATCAGTTGTTATAATAAAAGGTTGATCAAAATTGGGATATTGAAGAATTGGTGCAGTGCATAATTTTTCTTTTAATATGTCAAATGCTTCTTGAGTTTCAACAGACCATGAGAAGTCTGTATCATTCTCTAAGAGCCGAGTGAGGGGTTTTGCAATTTTCGAAAAGTCCTTTATGAACCTACGATAATATCCTGTTAGTCCTAAAAATTGACGAATGTTCTTAACATTTTTTGGAATAGGAAATTTTTGCACTGCTATGATTTTTTCCGGATCTGGCTTCAGACCATCTTTTCCAATGACATGACCAAGATAACTTACCTCAGGTCGCAGAAATTCACACTTATCCGGCTGAAGTTTGAGTCTAGCCGCGCGTAGTCTACTCATTAATTCATTAATTTTTAATTCATGTTCTTCAAGAGTTTTCGCGTAGATTACAATGTCGTCAAGGTACACAAAAAGGGATACTCCTTGGAGTCCGCTAAGCACAATGTCCATGAGGCGTTGGAACGTCGCTGGTGCATTTTTTAAACCGAACGGCATACGTGAAAATTCATAGTGACCGTGTGGCGTGGAGAACGCAGTCTTTGGTTTATCTTTAGGATCCATTTCGATCTGGTGAAAACCAGATGCTAGGTCAAAAATTGAGAAATAATTTGCATTACCTAACTGATCCAAGATATCCACTATGTTAGGCAGTGGATATGAATCACCGACTGTCTTGTCATTTAAAGCTCGAAAATCTATGACCATTCTCCAGCGCTTATTGCCTTTTGAATCCGGTTTTTTTGGCACGATCCAAACAGGACTGTTATTTGGAGATTCGGATGGGCTTACTACCCCTGAATTTAGCAGTTCTGACACTTGACGCTGAACTTCGCCTTTTAAAAACTGAGGATACCGATATTGTTTGGCAGTAACTGGTTGTTCATCCACAGTTGGAATTCTATGTTTTAAAACCTGAGTTGCTTCTAATTTTTCGCCAGGTATGTGAAATCTATCAGCGTACAATTCGATTATTTTATTGACGTGTTGCAACTCCTCATTTCCAAGGTGATCTAGCCGCAAGAGATCCTTAATTATTTTGATACGCTCTGCATTGTCTTCGACCTTGGTTGAGTTGGAAATAACAAGACTTGGATTGGAATTTGAAGAATTAGGATTGGAATTGGAGTTGGAATTGGAATTAGAGTTGGAATTAGAATTAAAATTGGAATTAGAATTAAAATTGGAATTAGAATTAAAATTGGAATCGGATTTAGAATTGGATTTAGCATTGGATTTAGAATTGGATTTAGAATTGGATTTAGAATTGGATTTAGAATTGGATTTAGAATTGGATTTAGAATTGGATTTAGAATTGGATTTAGAATTGGATTTAGAATTGGATTTAGAATTGGATTCAGAATCGGATTTAGAATTGGATTTAGAATTGGTATTTTCGTTCAAGCCTTTGTTTACATTATAAACATTTTGATTTCGGCTTTCTTCACCTGATTCGAATTTTACCTGATTTTTGCTCCGATTCTGATCACGGTTTGGATTGGGATCTGTATCCTCGTCTAACACAAGGTCGAATTCTTGCAACCTTAGTGTCGGGACCTGAACCCTAAGACTTTTATTGGTGGTATTGTACACTGCTATATATGCTTTACCATTTCGGTTTGTTGCTAAACAGTCTCCACCGTATATGCCCTTAGCGAAGTTTAAAGGTGGTATAAAACCTTCCTTCACTTCTGGGTTTTGAACATTGATTTGAAATATAAATTCAGAACGAGCCGGAATTTCCGTTACTTCGACTGCGTTAGTAAAGTTTTCAAAGGGACGAGATTTGTTTCCGAATTCTAATTTCTCCGTTTCGTAATTAATCTTTGCTTTTGTTGCAAAGAAAAACTGGGAGCCTAATAGACCTGCATGAGGTAGAGAGACTTCGTCGGGAACTATGTGAAAAATAGTTGGAATACCTAATACATCTATTTGCACAGTACCGAGTGTAAGAACAGGAATTTTCGAAATTCCTCTCAATTCAATCAGTTCTTGGTCATCAATGCCGAAAAAATTTCGAGTGCATTTATTTTTTATTAAGTTGGGAACAGAGCCCGAATCTAGTAGCAATATCAGTTTTTCTTCGTTTACACTCTTCCCGATACAAATAGATGGTAAGGTTTTGAATTTTAACGGATCTATGGTGAACACAGGAAAACGTCGGATGTACTCGCCTCCGTCACACAATTCACTGGACGCTCTTGGGTCGTAGAGGTCCCCCTCCGTGCGTCCGGTCGGGGGGTCTCTTTCTCGTTTCCCTGAGCCGCTCGTGAATTGTTGTACTGTCTTTTCCGGCATTCTTCTAGAGTGTGACCCATATTTTTGCAATATCGGCACTGAATTTGATTATTGTTAGGAACAGTGTTAGAGTTCCTAGTGCATTTAATGGCTATGTGACCGTTCTGGCGACACAACTGGCATTGCACGACGGTGTTTGCACCTTGAACATTACTCCTTGAATAACATTTGTCAGCTGAATGACCAATTTTGTTACAATATTGACATGTGACTTTCAGCTGAGTATTAATTGAATTGCAATTCTTTGCGATATGTCCTACTTGTCTACAAATTTGGCAAACTACTGTCCCTTGTGAATCTGAATTTTCCCTACATTTATCCGCGGTATGACCTTGTTTTTTGCAAAGTTGACAGACTACATTTCTAAACCGGCATGTTTCGGTAGTGTGGTTATTTTTGTTGCACACCGTACATGTACTTACGATTTTAACCGGTACTGATTTTTTTGAAGGCCCATCGGCCTGTACTGAACGTAGCTCCCTTTGGGCCTTTATTTTTCTCTCGACTTTAATGGCATTCTCTACTGCGCTTTCGATGGTGGCACATTCCAGAAGTCGTTGTTCGATTTCAATTTTCAACCCGTTTTTAAATGAAGCTAGACAACAGTCTTTAAGTGTTGCTTGAAATGCCTCGTCATCGGCATCACCTTCCATCAATTTTCGAATTTCAAGAATTTCTTTAGCCTTCTTTTTAATTCTGGCAGTGAAAGCAACAACATTTTCCTTTTCTCCTTGAAATAGAGAACCAAGCTCGCCCATCAATTGCATTTCGGATTTACTGGATGAATAAATATTTTTCAAAAACTTGGCTAAATCTGCTAGTTTTTCAAATTTAGTTCCATGAACTGAATCTCTGGCTTCGCCTTTTAATTTATTCCTGATTAATTTAACTAAATATTTTTCAGCTTCTGGGGGAAGCATATCCAAAGCGTCTTCGCAACCTATAATAAAGTCGGATAAGGGCACAGATTTTCCGTCGAATTCTGGAACGCATTGTATCGCGTCTTTAAGCGAGACTAACTGATTAGTACCTAACGTCGTCATTGTCTCAACTGATATGGAATCTTCGTATTTTGATTTTATTTTTAAGGTTTTGACGGACGTTTTCCGCGTGAATTCGAGTGGTGGATATAGTGCTGAATTTGATCCTCTTAGTGCGTATGAGCTATCAATACTTTGTCGGCTAGTATCTTGATCTGAAATGCTTGCTTCGGATAACAATTCAGTTTCAAAATCTTTGTTCTCTGACATTGAAGACCAGGGATTACAGATTTAAGTTATTACTATTATAACATTTTTTTTTTTTTTTAATATGAAAATGGAATATAAATAAAATGATTGAATAAGAATACTCTCTCTAATAAATCCCGGACGAGCCCCCAAAAATTCTTATGTGACGTCCGGAAGGACTTCGCATAATTATTATTAATTCCCCTTTTTTCGCCTACGCCAAGCGCAATAGCACGGGATGGGGAGAGAGAGAAATTGATGGGTTTAAAGAAATAAAGCGACTTGTTTTATAATAATGAATTAACAATTTATTCTAAAGTGATAATTGGTATTTCAATATCCGCTTGGGATTTAATTTTGTACAAAAGTTCGCCTGTAGTGGGATTATAATAATAGTCGGTATTCTGATCGGTAATGATTATCGGTAATTTCTGGTCTTCTATTCTGAAGCGGATTCGACAATGTTTTTCTATATTGTAACCGTCAGCTTACTTGGAGCAGGATTGTTGTTGAGTGATGATCCGTTCCAGTGGGAGTGGTGATGAAACGTTGGCAGCGGAGCAGTGATGATTCGCAATCCTGGTGTTTTTTGGACCAGGATTGTTGTTGATTGTTGTTGATTCCAGTAGGAGTCGTGATGAAGCGTTGACAGCGGAGCAGTGACGATTCACAATTCACTTAGTAACTACTTTGGTTAATCACGGATATAACTAAACTTAATGTTTGTTGAAAACTGAATACCGAAGATAGCGATGAATACCGTTTGAACTATGCGGAATAGAATGTGGAAGTGAGGAGAATAACCGAAAAACTGAACGTAGTGCTCAGGAAAACGCAGCTACTTATGCTAAAATTTGGAACCCTTCGGTGGTAGGGTTATTCTTAATTCTATTCGTCGAACTTATTTTGGAAAATGCAAGGGAGGGAATATCCTGCTGCATCATTTGCAGTTCAGAAGTTTGGTGGGATTTGGAGTCTGCTCATTGGAAGGTTTGGAGTAGCTTGATATTTCGAAAATCTGGTAGGAGTGGAAAGGAAAATGTATACAATGAGGACTATTGTAAAACATCTGGAATCTAAGAAGCAGTAAACAAGAGAGTGAGAGTGGAACTAAATGTTTCACTCCCAAAAAAAGTAAATACATAAAACTAAGATTTAATAGTAACTAACTGAAGGGAAATAGTATATTGTATATTCATAAAAGAGAAAGGGACCTTTTCAAGTGGCCACACGTGTGCGAGGACAAGGCTCCAAGTATTGACAGTAAACACAAGAGTAATAAACTTGGGCCAGCGCCCTTCAACTGGTAAAAACGCATGCAGCCTGCACGTTCTTATCTAAAGAATGTTAAACCTTCGGTCCTTTCCCAGATAGAATGGAGAACACTTAAAATAAAACTAAACATTTAGTTTTAAAAGAAATACTTATTTCTAAGAAAACGGCACGGACGTTACAGTATGCACCTGATCAGAAATTACCGAATATATGACAGAGAGAACCAGATGCATCTTGATCTACATATTGAAAAAGTAAAACCATATATTAAAGAACAAGTCTCAAGATACTTTGAACGGATTAAAAACTCTCCTAACTCAGCACATCGTGAGGCTGATCACATACATACGCAAACAAATCATAAAATAGTTAACCATATAATTAGTAATATACATATAAGCGTACACATGGTTTAAATTATTACAGTCGACTAGGTTTTTTATACGGCACTTTTTTCTTAGCAAACATTTACCCATTAAACTGTCCATTTAACCATATTCGCAAGAGTTTCCACGAAATAAACAAAAAATACATAATGTTATTTATACTAGGTATACGCACTTAAATAAATGCGTGAGAGAGAAAAAATTGTAAACCTGGATGAAATTTTGTACATAGCAAAAGATTGTAAAATAATACTGATACTGATACAAAGATACATTGGTTGCGAAGCAAAAATTGTTCAATATCTTTATTTCGTTATAAAACGACTTTTACCTTTTTTTAGATGCATGTGATTTCTTTAGAATAAATGTCTATTAGTATTGAACATCACTTTTTTGTTATGAGAAATTGTTAAAATATTACATATATTGGGTATGATGCCGTAAAAAGGTTTAACCAATTAATGGATTTTGATAAGTTAGAAAATTTCAAAATCTAGGCTGCATTGGAAAAAATTAACGAATTCATCGAATATGAAAAAAAAGGTTTTTATTTGTAAAAGAATTATCTGCTTTTACGCGTGTATAACGAGTTTCTGGTATAAACATACGAAACCACCAGTTTTAGTTCCGACAATTATTGAGTAGGCCGGAAGTTAACCTGAATGATGATGGAAATAAAGTTCGATTAGCACCAAAAAATCAAATTTGGGAAGAAAAAAAATCGCCAGGAGTAGGAGTAGCCATTGTAGCTAGTAGTGTAAAATATAAATAGCGCCTGACGATACGCAACCAGGCATACACGCCATCATACACTGCAGATATGTAACAGGCGCGCGGTAGCATCGACACGAATTACTTGGTAATACGCGCTTCAGTTATTAACACGCATCAGGTTGTAATGCCCGGTTGACACGAACGCGTGTGCAATGCCGCATAACCGCTACAACGAAAAGAATTAGTCGAAGTTATGTTTTGTCTACGGCCTATCATTAATCATTAAATCGAAGAGCAATATTTAAAGAGACTTTTGGTTAGAATCGCAAAGTGAGAAAAGTACATGTATTTATAATCCTTTCCGTCTTGAGCGGAAGCTACACAGTGGTTAAGACGTGCGTAATCCTAGACGTAAGAAAACATTAGTCGCTGGGATCCCGGACGTTATTACAGTTGACACTTCTCTAGCAAACCATGCGACCTTAAAAACGACCGTAAAACAACCACAAGAAGACACCAAAAACGACCGGTTGTTTTGTGCCAGAAAACAACCATGCGAACGACCTTAAAACGACCAGTATAGTCGTTTTCTTGATTAGTGACCGCAATACGATCATACATACAATTTTCTGGATGTTCGCTTTTGAGGTCGTTTTGAGGTCGCTAATGTCCTAAACGACCGTACTTACGATTTTCCGGATGGTCGCTTTTGAGGTCGTTTTGCGGTTGCTAATATCCAAAACGACCATATTTACGATTTTTTATGAAAGATCGATTGTGACGTCCTTTTGCGGTCGCGATATAACGACCATCGTTACAATTTTTTAGGTGATCGCTTTTCGAAGTCGTTTCGCGGTCGTTAATTAAGAAAACGACTGTACTGGTCGTTTTGTGGTTGTTCGTATGATTATTTTCTGGCACAAAACGACCGGTCGTTCCACATTAGTCAAAACGGTGCTCAACTTATTATTTAATTTAGACAAACTTTTATGCATCTATTGATTATAATGAATGGTGATGCTCATAGCTGCATGCTTTTTACTTGGAAAAAGTTTAATTGCATTCAATTTCCACAAACATTAGCGAATTTTTGCTAAATTTCGAAAAGGCACATATTTGCTCAACTATTTCAAACAATAATCCGTACTTTTGGCTTGATCATGATGTATCATGATCAAGTGCTTTACGCATCCACTCTCTAGATATCTAATAGTATTTTCCGTTTAAAAATTACATTGTTTGTTTACGAAGAAATTTTATTGATGCGTAAACAAATGGCTGTAATTTGTGGATGGAGAATACAATCAAATATCTAGATTGTGAATTCGTAGAGCATCTTTTAAGGAAGATAATGAGCTATGATACATATCAATACGAGCAAAAAAACCGATGATTCCTTGAAAAAGCTGAGCGAATATGAACCTCTTTGAAAATTAGCGTAAACCAGTTAATATTTTTGTAAATCCATTGAAACTAATGTTTTTCTAAGTCATGGAAATCTATATTAATACAAAGCACCATTAACTAGAGTCAGTCAATGCATAAAACCTTGTATACACGATTTACACAAATTAGCACTCATCTGACTAAGTGTCGAGCGCTCGACCTTCTCAAAGCCTTACAGCGCTGCTGCGCTCATGGTAAACAGACTCAGCAGCGAGCTATGATATTGTATTACGCGCAGTAACATAACACTGACCTGTTTGGATGGTACACAGATCGAAGATCAGCCAAGATCAACATCCGGGCGAGAGAAGAACAAGTGTAACATTGTCTCAGCAAAGCGAAGCATCCGCACGTGCGTAAGCACGTTCCTCCAAAATTCCCAGAGTTCTCTGCTTTTTTTTCCAAGTGCGCTTCATTGCCCTCGCGATCTTTTTCCCGCTGCAGCGCCACTAATAGACGCGTGTAAACACTTGGAAGCCACTTGAACTTTGGTGTGCGAGTGTAGCTCGAATTTTCGCGAGAGTTGCGCTGAGCGCGAACCTATAGTTTAAGTGTTTAAGCACCGATCGATTGCGTATGCGGCGGAGCTTTTCGCGTTATGCTGATAAATTTACTATTCTCGTGGCCCTCGTGTCGTTGTCGAGGTCCGGTGACCTTGGATTGCATCGCTCGTGGCGAAAGTTCGCTGTCTGGTAATCCGCGATCTCGATTGTCCACGTTAATTTGTTGCATTTTCTGACTGGTTGTGGTTAATTTGTAAGAATATTAATAATGGAAATTTCGTTCGCGCAGCTTATATTATAAGTGACAACTAAGTATGACCGTAGGTCGCGGTGCTGTGGAGGGCAAATAGCAATACGGATCGTAGTTCCGCGACGCTTTTGGATGCACGCGACACCGAAGCGCCGGGACGTCTGATATCGCACGCGCTCTCCCTGTCGCCTTTCCTCGACTCTGTTGACGCCGACGCGCCACGAGCTCTTCATACTATGTTGTATCGGGCATAGCTCGTGATTCCGAGCTACCTGGAAGCTACGCGCGCCTTCGTAGTCCTGGCAACGACGGTAAACAGTGATCGACACGCAAGCGTGTTGTTGCCGTTCTTTTTGCATTACTGCAATAGAAAATTATGATAGTCATAGGACGATTATAGATATAACGATATATATATAAGCGCTTGGTTGTATATACGATTAATTGGTTAGGTCAACCAAGTTATTCGTCAGCGCCACCAAGCTCATTGTAATACAACTGCACTGTAAAAAATGCAATTGAATTTAATATACAAAGGGATCTGAGATTTATGAATCAGGTACATTAATTCCATTTTAATATACTTTTATTGTAAATTTGATAATCCCATATGAATTTTACGATAACCGTATTTGAAAATTACAGTATGTGTGCATCGATTGAACTGTTAACAGACCTGTACACGAAACTGAATATACAGTTCAGGACACTTCATAACCAAGCTAAACATTAATGCACATTTGCAAAGTAAATATAAGATTCCAGTTCTTGAAATTTTCTGATCTTCGTTTGAAAGAAAATGCACCAGTGCTTCTGAAAATGATTAATAAACGTAATTTCCCCAAGTATATGAAATTTTCAAATCCTGTAGATTAATTAGGAAATAATATACGCCGAGTGGTAAATTCACCGGCAGGTATAGGAAATTAAAAAATGCACCTCCTCTCTTCTGTCACGGAGAACCCGGCTCAACTCCGCTAGATGGCGAACGACCCGAAACGTTTCTCGCAAGTGATTGTTCGCCGTTCCGTGTATAAGTACGGGCTATTGTAAATCACCATGTAGAGTCGTCCATGTACTGACGTGGAGTTTTCGTACTGCAGTTCGTGAGGGGATCATTAGTAACTTAGTACAAATAAAGCCTCCTGTATCGGCTAGGATTGCCGAAGTTACCTTGTGCTCTCATGCAAACGCAATACAGTGCTGCATTTTGTGGCACATGCTATCATCAGATGGCGATAGCCAAAAAAGGAAGAAGAAGTGCTGCATTTTAGCATGAGTGGCTGCGGACAACACTCTCAAAAGCCTCTATGAGGGAAAGAAGTGGGAGGCAACGTAAAAGCTCGAATAAGACATACTCAGGAAGATTCCAATGAAACGGTGAATATAAAGCAATACTTCAATACTACTTCACAGAGGTTATACAATCCAGCGCAGGTACAGTAAATTACAAGTACAATAGTCCATTACTTCCTATCTCACCACTTGCGATTTTACGGGAGAGTTTGGAAAATCAAAAGCCAAGTGGTTCATAATATTCAAAACCGATTGCTTATCTTCACTATACCAGTATTGTATTTGTCAATAACGAATGTATCTGCAAATTAATATACGGTGTATGCATCGAAGCTTTACATACCGGTATATTAATTTTCAATAAAAAAAAAGTTTACAGCGTAATAACTTGGTTGGAATAACTAACAATTTGATTGGTCTAGCCAGTAAATTGGCAGGCGCGTATTTAACCAAGCTGTTTTTCCGTGTGTTTAATCATGTGGGTAGGAATGTGAAGAAAGTAAAATATTGAGTGAATAAAAAACGATAAAAACGTTTAGAGAAGTACATGAATTGAAAATGTTCGGAATAAAAAAATCTTAATAAATAGAGAACGATAAAAAGTGAACCCATACATTAAACCATACGGATAGGGGTATAAAAATGACCGGATAAAGAACGATAGAAACAGAAGTAAACGTATATGAATTGGAAACGTTCGGTAAGGAATACAAAAATATACATTTATGTAATTCGCTTGATTGTTTCGGTACATACCTGCATTGTATACGACTTACAGAAAATACATAAGTTACGGATCGAAATTTTTTGGCGCGGTCTTTAAAATTGTTTTGTTTTTTCGTAGTTGTGTAATAGAGTATATTTTTCGTCCGAAAAAAGATTTTCTTTTATTTTTCTTCGCAAAAAAAAGACATGGAACATCGAAAATCGATTATATCGAAACACTGAAGCACAAATAGTGTCACGTAAAGTCGCGAATCGCATGAACATGCAAACATCATGATTAACCATAAGAATAGACGAGTGAAAGAAAACGATGCGAGCGAAGCGAACACGTTGTTGCTAGTTGAGAATATAAACGAGGTTTCGTGTAGCGTATTACAGTGACTTGACCTGTATACGGTCAAGGTCCCGTTTTATATGATACGTCCCGTGCAATAATTGTTCCTCAGGGCCCTTGGGGCGCACCCGTTTGGTCTCTTTCTAAACTATTCCGAAATTTCGATACCGCGCTCAGGAATTTTACTACATTTTGTGTTACATTGAGTAACGTCAACGGAAATTCACTATCTGTAAACCGTCGCTGATAATTTATTATGAAAACGTAGATTATTTGAGACAAACGGCAAACGTTCTGGCCTCTAAAACTGAGACCCTGCGCATCTCTATTCACCGATGCAAGCTACGTGAAGCTGATAAAGCTGTGAGAGGTTTCTGCGTTAAAATCCATAAAAAAAAAGTAGAACTTTGCAAGTTGCTTCCTCATCATTATTGAATTTTTACGAGTCTACCTCCATCGGGAAGTATGTTAATTAATTTTTGCTTTTTCATAGAAGGAACTTTGTGAAGATCCAATAATAATTTGCAAAGTTCTACTTTGCAGCCTTGTTTTGAAAAGTTTAAATGGCTTTTTTTTAACCCCCTTCACAGATTCTCGCTGGATTCGAACTGATGTTCAGTTTACCCACATTTTAATCGCGTACCAAATTGAAGCCAAATATATTGAAAATTGTGAAAATTGGAACGCTAAACCTGATTTTTAAAAAAATTCAAAATGTCATTATTTTTAATACCTCGACGGATTTGCAGGAAATTAAATTCTGTACCTCGTTCAACTACAGTCTACTTGTGGACCAAATTTGAGCCCGATAATCTCAAAATTGCGGAAGTTAGAGCACGAACAAAACACTTCAAAGAATTCAAAATGCCATATACGTTGAATACCTTGACGAATTAACTCTCTAAATTTAATGTCATACCTTGTTTAACGACAGTTTACTCATGGTTCAAATTTGACCCCGACATCTTAAAAATAGCGACGGCCATCGTGCTAACAAAAAATTTTGCACGCACGCACACACGCGCACACGCGCGCGCGCACACACACACACACACACACACACACACACACACACACACACACACACACACACACGCGCGCGCGCGCGCACACACGAAAACAAAGTTTACTCTATGAGGAAGTAAAATAAGTCAGGCTAATTGTATACAGCCTTACCGTATCTTTTAAGCACATATCCGATTTTAATACGCAGGTGATAAATATTAAAATATCGGCAAATCATTGTGAGGCAGTTTCCGCGAATTTCAGGTCGGTGTGTGAGCATTGTTTTAAGCTCTCAGTCGCTCGAATTTCAATACAATACCGCCGACCGGAGTGAGTATAATAGTATCCTTGTTTACAACGTAAGGCTCATCGATTTTCGTCGTTGGATGCACTCGGAAGTTTTTTATCACTTTTATAAGTGCCAGTTTCACTTGATAGTAGCCGAATCGAGCGCCTGTAAATGAAGAGTCATAGATTGTTGGATCTCATATTTGGAATTATTCGTAAACAAAAATAGGGACAAAAAAGTTACCGATACAATTTCTGGGTCCCTCGCCAAACGGCAGAAAAACCATCGGGTCTCGATGATTTTTAGCTTCAGGGGTGAATCTCTCCGGGTCGAAGATTTCTGGGTTAGGATAATATTTGGGGTCGTAGTGAAGAGCGTATGCAGGAATCTGTACTCTTTGACCCACCGGTAAAATCACGTTAGTTCCGGGGATGACATAATCCTGCATTGCTTGTCTGACTAATATAGGTACAGGTGGATTTTTCCGCATAGTCTCCTTGACAACCATATCGAGATATTGCATATCACTGACACTTTCGTATGTGATCTTGCCCCCATTTTTAATGTCGAATTCGAGAACTTCTTGTCTGAGCTTCTCCTGAACTTCAGGGGTACGAGCCAATTCCCATAGAGCGAAGCTTATTGTCGTCGAGGATGTCTCGAAGCCAGCCGCGAAAAAGACAAACGCCTGGGCGGTCAAGAGGTGATCGGTCCATTCTGAGGAAGCGATCGGTAATTATCAATAATTTATTTTTCATATTCTTTTCAAATTTCTATTATTTGATTAAACAACATTTGCAAAATGCGAATTTAAAGCTTCATCAATTTTCATCTATTTCTCACCGGTGAACAAATGAGATCGTTCACTGCAAATAATAATGTGTTTTTATAATTTAGGGGGCTTCCATTAATCAAGTGATACATTTTTAAGTAATTTTGTAACCCCCCCCCTGTCTTGTTATCATGTGGTTTTTTTTGCCAATTTTACTTCTCTGATTGTACTAAGGACGGATATGAGAAGCATTTCTGTTGATTCAGCCTTTTGTTCGACCCCCTTCGATCTGCCCTATAATTGGATATATCAAAGTGCTACCAAAAACCTTCTATGTGAATTTTTTCAAATTTTTCAAAACAGTATTTCAGAAATTGTAATTTCTTTTTAAGTGAAAGTATCTCGGAAACTCGAAAAAAATCGAAATCGAAATCGATCGTTACTGGAAAAAATCTAGGCACACAAAAGTTATCGTTTTTCGTTAACTCTCGAGCCCTCTATGTTTTTTTTTTTTTTCAGATTTGTGGAAACCATATTTCAGAAAATATGGTAACTTCATATTTTCAAGATATTTTATCTTGAAAAAAATTGCAATTTCTGAAATACTGCTTAAAAATATCTGAAGGAATTCACATACAATAACTTTTAGTGGTACTTTGATATATCCAATAATAGAGCAGATCGGAGAGAGTCGGAAAAAAGTAGCTGAATCGACAGAGAATGCGTCATAAATTCCAAACATGCAGTTTAGTCAGACATTTATAGAAAAAGAAAATACATTTTGTAATTTTCAAATCCAAAGAACATCTCGTGGAATATATTCTGTTTCAATTTCATTTTAGTTTAATACAATTGAAAATCTGCGGGTATTGGAAAATAATGCATCTAGAAATATATGTGACATTAAGCCGAGATCCCTCCCCTCCACCTTGTGATCATTCATGATATTCTTCCGTATCAAATTCTTTCAAGAACCTCACGTGATTAACAGACGCTCCCTTAGCAAACTCACCGAAACCGTCGGTCGCTCTATCCTTGGAAATATTCCTAAGTACATCAACGAAATCGTTTCTCACAGATCCCTCTCTGTTCCTCAATTCAATAGTTTGCTTAATGGAATTGATAAAAAAGTTTGTGACTTGAATAGGGATCATGCGGAGACGAAGAAACCTGAAGAGACGAGGGGTGACTTGTCTCATGATCGACTTCATCTGACCGGCTATGGAAGGTTCGAAGACCTTTCGACCAGCTTTTCGGAAATCACTATCTTCATCAGCAAGAGATTGTGTATCGATACCGAATGCACACGAGCCGATTACGTCGGTGGTGTATCGTGCAGCATGCTCCCGACATTCAATCAGCTCGTTCTTTGCGACTCGATCCTTCAAGTAATTCTCAAATTTATCAGCGCACTCGACCATCAAGTGGAACATGTGCTTGAGTCTGCCGGTCGTAAAAACCGGCGTAAGTTTGTGTCGCAGTACTTTCCATCGCTCTCCACCGATGTTGACTAAATGCGCCGACAGAGGATCAACATCCTCGTTTACCTTTAAACCACGATCAGAAAACACGTTGAACTCCTTGATGAGTACGTGCTTTATAAAATCAGGATCTTTGGCAACTAGAATAGGCGTTCTGCCCAGGAAATAACCGAAATAAGGTTCATTTTCATAAGTATCGTATAGTTCTTTTATTTTAAGAGGCAATGCCTTTCTCCGAAGAAATACATCACTGAAATTACCAAAAACCAGTGCGGGCTTTGGTCCTCGCACTCCACGTTTCTCCCAGTAATCATACGTCCATGTAGCGTACAAATAGACACTGACAAGTATCACTATTAAGCTTATCACAATTTCGACAATTCCTAATTCCATTTTTATAATGTTCGGATTTTATACGTCTTAGTTTTTGTTTTTATCGTTGCAATTGGTTATCTCACTTTTATCTCTATTATCAGTGCACAACAGTAAAGCCAACGACGAATGTTCACCAATCAAGGTAACACTTACTCGAGCGATGATCGTAGCTGACTGAGCATTCCTGCATTTCTTCAAGGCATTATATTATCATCGTTTCGGTGTTAATGCTACAGTATATTGACACGTTTAATCGGAATGACTTGCTGATTCTCAAAAACAAAAGTTCTATCTACAAGTTATATTTATGTTCATCATAAAGGGTTCGTCAGTTAATAATACACAATTGAACTGCATTGATATGCGTTTTTACATTACGACGAACTTTGTTCAAAGGATTTTTATGAATTTGCTGTTATGGCTTTTTTCGTATTCTATCCTTGTAATTTATTTTTTGATGAAACTCATATTCGCTGTTGAGTCAACGTGCATTGGATAAACAAAGCTTAACTTGGATTAATCGCTTGAATTTTTCGACCTCGATCGTGCGAATGACATCATCAATAGCACGCGTGTCATTTGAACTGCATTCTCCTGTTGAGAAAACTAGTCAACGTCGAAAGATCATAAATACTGAACTAATGTCATATTTGCACCAATGTTGAAATAAATGTTTATAAAGTACAAGTACTAATTATTAAAAAGTACGAACATAAAAGTTCTTGTACAGACGGACCTATTTACAAATATATATTGAAGATATAAGCGTGATTGTGTAGGCTGGTAATCTAATCAAACTCCAATTCTGGTATAATTAGTCCCATATTATAGTACATTTGGTTCAATTCTTCCTCAGTTGGTAGCCATGAGTTCGCTTTCACCCATTCGTATTCCACATGTTTGCACATCCTAATAAAAAATGTAGAATAAATGATAATACTTACTAGGAAAAATATCTTCACGTTAAGTTTAATATTAAGACAGAGAAAAATTTGGAGCATCCAAAAGAAGTAAGTTAAAAAAACATTGAGGGTGGGATTAAGAGGACTTTACGGTTCAATTATTAAGAAAGTAACTCATCGGAAAGTCCAACGTTTGAAAAATATTTAAGTGACTTACTTTCCCATTGGACATTCCTTTTCACGGAAGCACTGTTTCCTAAGGAAATTGAAGTAAATGCTGCCAATCGTCCGACTTACTCCAGAGGTCGTGTTCATTAGGCATTCGAAAAAATTCTCATCACATGTGCAGTGGGAGCGAGTGGAAGAGTCAGGATTGGTCAGGCCGTACTTTGTCTCATGCGCACCAATGTTCATGGGACATTTGTCATGTTCCCGGCAGCACATGTCGGTGTCCCGGAAATGACCAAAGTCATTGTCGTTGCTGGCTCTGTCGCCATTTCCGCACCACTTTGTACCTTTATAAAAAATACACTGATCGTGTTGTTATATTTTTAATGCACCTCTGTGCAAGAAGTGCTTACTCCTCAGATGCTTACTTCAGAAATCGGACTTCTCGCACTAGCGAAATAATATTGTGTACAAAACTCGTGCGAGAAACTTTGTCTCAACTCGTTTAATTGCAACGCTCGTCATAAAAGTTTAATCGTACTCGTATCGTAATATACTATTATGCAACTCCGTGCGAGAAGTGCCTACTTCTCGCACTCGTGAAATGAAATTGTATACGAAACTCGTGCGAGAAACTTGTCCTCAACGCTCTTGATTGCAACACTCGCCTTCGGCTTGTGCTGAGAACTCAATCTCGTCCGAAAAAGGTCCATCGCACTTGTATCGTAATATACTAATTGAAAATCCCATTTACGTCATGACAAAATCGCGATGAATGAAAGCAATAACGATTTCAAGTCTATGCAAATTTTTTACCTGGAACAATCTGTCGTATAAATCTCTCATGCCGATTCTTTACTGGGCTCCGTTCGTCATGATGGCTTCGAGCATTCGACCACAAAGGGTCAAAACAGAGAGCAATGAAAATTATTACCGCAGCAAACGTCATTGCGGTAAAGTGCGTCTAAGTTGAGCCAAACGGCACTAAACGTTTACAGCGCATGTTACTTATATATAGACGCGGAAACTGAAGGGTTCTTTGTGTAACAAAGATTTTTTTCCATCCTCTACGCCGTCCGTATCCCCACCACAACAACACCTATTAAATCATTGGCGTTCTCGATTAAGCGAATTTAACTTGATGCTGAATATCACACACACACACACACACACGTTTGTATTCCAAGATCTTGTATGTTGATGCCTAGTTTACCTTCACGCGCACAAATGTTTTCTTTCTTTTGTCATATGCATTTATATAGTGAGCCAGAAGCACGATTGCACGATAGCAGGATCATAATTTTTGTTTCGGCAAAATATAAAAAATTATATATCTTCTGAAACCTCGACTGGCAACGCGCAACAAAAGTGACGTACTTACAAATTTATGACGTGAATAGTGAACTGCTTATGCATTGATCTTGAAGGAGTTACATTGAGTCATTATTTAGATTAATTGAGGTCCATAAATTTTATAAGAGAACGCATTACAAAAGTTGAAAGAATTCGTTTCATTAGATGATAACTTGCGTATTCATATTAAGAAGCAGTGGCGAATAAAAATAATTACCGTGAGAGCTGTAAGTTGGACAATTCTGGCCGCTGACAGCTGATTACGAATCTGCGCTTAGAATTTTTAAATTCAACATGACGGATACAACATGGCGGATTTAAATATAAAAAGTTACTCGAGTCGGATGAAACTCGATATTTGGGGTTTTTCGGGTCGCTGATTATGATTATAAACGTAAAATAAAGAAATTCAAGATGGCGGACGAAAACGCCAGAAGTGACTTGATTTGAATGAAAATCTGTGATCGGAGGTTTCCGAGGTTGCTGATTACATATCTAAACTCCAATTTCAAAAATTAAAAATGGCGCAGCCAAAATAACGGATCAAAATGCATACAGTCATTTAATTTGAATGAAAATCAAAAACACGAATTCCTGGGATCCGCGGATTCGGAATCTAACCTCAACATTCAGAAATTCAAAATGGCGGATATAACATGGCGAATCCAAATTCAAAACAGCAGGTTAATCTACTTTTTGCCTGATACATAATAATAATATTATTGTGTCGTCTGCAATCTGTTGTACCTTATGGAGCATGAAAATAATACGAGAATAATACGGGAAGCGAAATACAGAAATTAGCTGCAATTAAAAGAAGTAATGAAAAATATCTAAAATATTAAGTTTGAAGGAAAGAGGTTGAAATTTCCCATTTGAAAAAAAAATTTAAGAAGTTTAATTTTCATTTTACTTATATTATAATCATCAACAAAAATATTTTATTTTATAAGTGATAAAAAAAATAGTTTCCTCGGATATCAGTAACGATTCGTTATCACTGATCAGTATAATATACAATCCGCGAGCCCCTATCATCTGAAAGGCAGTGCGTAAAGTAAAATAGCCGTGCGTAAAGTAAAGTAGCCGTGCATAGATTAAAAGCCGTGCGTAAAGTGATTAACTTTACGCACGACCTTTACCTTACGCACGGCGTTCGGAAATCGAGCACTTTACGTCCGCTAACCGCCCCCCGGAAAAGTCCACTTTTCGAGCGGGTATTGCAACAAATAAAAATTTGAATCACAGGAATGTGATAACTTCATACCCGCTCGAGATGAAACGCTGCTTAATACATCGTAGCGTCTGTTAACCACCAGTTATAAAAATGCCTTGTCGTCAATTGAAAATTACATATTTGTAAAACGACTCCGATGTCACCTCCAGTACGCGTTTATATTAAAAACAGCAAACTGTTTTTTTTTTATGAACTTGCGAACCCAAATCTCCGGAAAAAAATTCGCATTATACATATGAATACATACATACAGGTACATATGCAGATGATAAAAATGCGTATGGATTAAATGCGATCATATTGCTTAATTAATTTTCAAGTGGTCCTCAAGTGTAGAGTCGCTCGAATCTTAATAGGATGCCGCCAACGGGGGCGAGTATCACGGCGTACTTGTCTACCTCGTAAGGTTCGTGAGTTTTCGCCGTTGGATGTACACGAAAATTCTTCATGACTTTTATCAGTGCCACTTTAACTTGATAATATGCGAATCTCATTCCTGTAAATGGAAACGTCGTGGACTCTTGAATGTTGAATGAAAAATTTTTTTTATAGAGAATGTAGTAGTCAAAAAACTTACCGATACAATTTTTCGGTCCATCACCGAATGGCAAGAATACCATAGGGTGTCGAGCTTGTTTGGCTTCATCGGTAAATCTCTCAGGATTGAAGATTTCCGGCTCTGGAAAATACTTGGAGTCGTGGTGCAGAGCGTAAGCAGGAATTTGTACATTTTGGCCAGCTGGTATCTTTATGTTCGTTCCAGGTATGACATAGTCCTGCATTACTTGTCTAGTCAATATGACCACAGGTGGATTTTTCCGTAGACTCTCTTTGATTACCATATCGAGATATTTCATCTCGTTGACATTCTCGTAAGTGATTTTTCCTTTATTCTTTCTGTCAGATTCGAGAATTTCCTGTCTAAGCTTTTCCTGAATTTTGGGGTTACGAGCCAATTCCCATAGGACGAAGCTAATTGTAGTCGAAGATGTCTCGAAACCAGCCGCAAAGAAGACGTACGCTTGAGCGGTCAACAGATGGTCGCTCCATTCTGAGGAGTCAACAAATAACCATTAATCGCAACGTAAAACATCGAAACAATTGATGATTGTTTAAATAATATAACGAGCTTTATATCTATGACGTTCGCCGAAATAAGTATTAACACTGTTTGATTAACAAATATTAGTACGGATGTATAAATAATAAGTGGATTGTCGGAGTTGGAAAAATCAAGTAGGAACTCCATCTGTATTGTCAAGAGCTGAGAAGGACTTCGAGTACAGCTGTACTTCAAGCACCAGGTGGAGTAGAAGTACTTCAAGTACAGTAAAGTACTTGAAGTCGGAGTTGCGAAAGTTTTAATGTAATAATAATGCATTCTTGTTTTTTTTAACCACCCTCCCGCACACCCACGCACACACTAGCACACACGTGCACATCCCCGCACACACTTGTACACACCCGCACACACGTGCACACCTTTGCATCCACACAAACATTACCTATTGCACATGCTTTGAAAATCGATAATGAACCTCTGCTCCATCACTTACAGTATAAAAGTAATGGGTAAAGGATTTAAGTTCCATTACCTATTTTTTTAATAATGGGGTTAAAAAACGGTGATGCATTAAAAAAATAATGCATTTTCCCAATTCTGCTTAAAGTAATTCAAATACATGTACTGCAAGTACTTTACACAAGTTTGTACTGCAATTACTTTCCAAAAACGTGTACTTTAAGTACTTTTTTAAAAGTGTACTTGAATTCCTTTCAATCGTATTCTCTAAGTACTTTTTTGAACGCGTGCTTTACGTACTTTTCAAAAACGTGTACTTTAAAAAAATTTCAAAAACATGTACTTTAAGTGCTTTTTTAAACGTTTACTTTGAGTACTTTTCAGAAACGTTTACTTTAAGTACTTTTTTAAACGTTTACTTTAAGTACTTTTTTAAATGTTTGCTGTAAGTACTTCTTAAAACTTTTGCTGTAAGTACTTGTGAAGAAACGTTTCCTGTAAGTACTTTTAAAAAAAACGTTTGATGTAAGTACTTTTTAAAAAACGTTTATTGTAAATACTTTTAAAAAAACTTTTACTGTAAGTACTTTTCAGAAAACGTGTACTATAAATACTTTGTACTTTAGGTACTTTGTCCAGCTCTGGTATTGCCAAGAGAAAATTGAAATCATTAGCAAGCTCACCGAATCCGTCGAGCGCGCTATCCATGGGGAACTGCATAAGTACATCCACCAAATCATTTCTCACGATCTTTTCTTTCTCTCTCAAAGCAATGGTTTCTTTCATGGTATTTATAAAAAAATTCGTTACTTCAGGTGGAACAATGCGAAGTCCAAGGAGCCCAAAGATGCGAGGTGTTACCTGTCGCATGAGTCTCTTCATCTGAGTGACGTAAGTAGCTTGAAATATTTTACGGCCAGCTTTCCTGAAAATGCTCTCCTCATCAGCGAGAGCTTGAGTCTGGATTCCAAAAGCGCACGAGCCAATGACATCGGTAGTAAAACATCCCGCCCGTTCTCGGCACTCAATGATCTCGTTTTGTTCAACCTGTTCCTTAAGATGACTCTCAAAACTTTCAGCACATTCGATTATCAAATCGAACATGTGTTTGAGCTTGCCGGTCGTAAAAATTGGTGTCAGTTTGTGTCGCAACACTTTCCACCGGTGACCACCGATGTTGAACAAATGCGCCGACAGCGGGTCAATGTCCTCGTTTATCTTTATACCACGATCGGAAAAAACGTTGAAATCTCTGATGAGCACGTGTTTTATAAGATCTGGATCTGTGACGACGAGGAACGGCGTTCTTCCCGCGAAGTAGCCGAAGAAACCCTCGTTTTTGTATACATCGTAAAATTCATTTAGTTTCTCGTGTGCTGCTTTTCGCCCGAGAAATATTTCACTAAAATTACCGAACGGCACTGACGGTTTAGGTCCTGGTACTCCACGCTTCTTCCAATAATCGTACGACCACGAACAGTACAAGTACAGAACGATAAGTATCCAAGTTGCGCAGCTCATTATTATTTCCACTATTCCGAATTCCATTATTCTTGTTTGAGTGTTGTCAATTTTCTACTTGTTGCAATACGATTACTGTAATTTATTAATTATTTGATTTAGTGCCTTCCATTCACAACACTTGAAGAATTAAGGGCGAGCGAGTTGGGCTTATGTCGATGCCCTCAGAATGTCTAACCGAAAAACTCTAAATTTTCGACACTTGTTGGTCAGACGATGGTAAGAGACTAGGCACTTTCGAATTGCTCAAGATTATAAGTAGCGTTGCTCCCATGTAAATTTCAAGTACTTCCTTATGATCGAACTCACTGCTCAATGACATCTCCATTATTGCGACTAAATGTGAAATGATTACACAATTTATGACAGACCGTTTTCAACAACAACCTAATAGTCGCACGAGATTATTGCTTGACATAATTAAATAACGTATGTTTCATAATTGCGCGGTTGTATGCAATCCCTTGCATTAAGTGATCAAAAATATTTCGTCAAAACCACTTGAATTAAAGATAATATACAAGTATCAATAGATTTGGATGTTATCTCCAATACATCTGTAAGGCGGTCACTTGATTCAGATGAGAGCTTTCGGATTTTGTTATTTAAGGTAAATAGTGACCTCCAGGTATTTTTTTTTGTATGAATTTAGCTAGCCACGCTACCGATTACTGGGACATCCACTTAATCTGCTTCCAAACGACAACATTCCTTATAATCCATTGTCTCAAAAATAGTCGAATGAACTTCGAGTCAGTAACAAGACGATCAAGATGTACTGCTTCATTATAAATCGATTGATAAAGTGAAAGATTAATCGTATATATTCATTGGTTATTCCTCAAGTACGCCAATTGGCTTTTACTATCCCCTCCCCTTCATTCCCCATTCGGGGAATTTCTAGACAGCCGTCTAGAATGTTGTCCGCAGCCTCTCTTTCTAATGCACTACAGTATCACATTTGCACGAAGGCTCAGCGCAACTGCGGAAAACCTGGCCGATACAGACGGCTTTATTTTACTGAGTTTCTACTGTATTAGAAACTTAGAAAAACTGCCTCACACTCAACAATTTACGCACAAAACAGTAAGCGGCTAAGCGGTCACCCATCCAAGTTATGGCCTCAAACAATACTGCTTAAGGATGTATGAACCGCATAGTCCCGCCAAAAGTAAGTTTCAGAGACAATTTCGATCACTTGCCAATGGGATCAAAATCGGGAAAAAAATGCATATAAAACGTGCTGAAAAGATTGATTTCGCTTAATAATAATCCCAAAATGTTATTAAAAAATTGGTGAAAAAAAAATTGTTCAACAAACAATCAGTCAACCTAACTTTTTTTCCAATGAAAATGATATGTCAATTTATTTGAGTGCATACGAATTTTTTCAGATTTCTTATTTATTTTGATTTTGATTTTTTCTATTTTGAAAAATGCGCAGAATGTAACAAATTTTGGATATGCGTTTTGCAAAAAAATCTTGAGTGTAGTAGATGGTTTTATGTCGAACACATATCCAAAATTCTCGTAATTGATTCTTTAAAGTTTAATGCATTAAAAAGAATAGTGGAGGGTGATTTGTATTGAAGCATGTATACTAAATCCAGTGAAAGATCAATAGTAACAAATTTGCATACAGATTAACCGATGAACTTTTCTTTTCAATAAGACACACTTTTATTTGGTTTTTGCCAAATATCATTTGTAATTCTTCACCGATATTTCGTAATATTAATCATTCAATAATTATAGCCTGTTGCTTAACAAAAACAAAAATACTTTCATAAACAACGGCCATAATTATTAAACGATCAACACTATGAAATGTGGTGGCGGTTAATTCATAGAGTATCTTTTGAGAAAGAAAATAAGCCGTCACTAATTCAAATCGATAAAGAATTACTGATTATGCTTGGAAAAAATGGAACGAAAATGTATCCCATTACAAATAAATGTTGATCAGTTAATCTTAATGCAAATCCGTCACTATTAATGTTTCAGTGAATCGAGTATACATGCTTTAATACAAATCACCCTCTACTATTGTTATTTAATGCATTAAGCTTTGAAAAATCGTTTACGAAAATATAGCATTGTTTTGATTCTGAGGGTCGTCAGCGATCTTCCTTAATCATAATAAAAATTTGTCTTGGACTTTGTACCAACGCGTTTGCTATTCTACTGAGTGGCTCATAATTCAATACCTGTATAGGTTTGGTGTAATAATATCTGTCACACCGCTGGTTCATTTCAATGTATATGTGACGGTGATAACTGCTGATAGTAACTTAGCATCGTTTCGGGAATAAAAAGGAAAATTTTATAGGATACAAACTTCTACTCACTTACATGATGAAATGTAATTTTGTTTTTACCAATTTGTTTATTTAGTGGTGTGATAATTGGTAGATGAATAATTGGGCAGTTGAGTCATACAGTCAGCACGACTTGTTTTTTTTCCGTGGTTCACGCCCTGTTTGTGATGACTTTATCGATACGGCAAGTCACCATAGCTAAATGATCTCTCGTTTTCTGTACTGTCGGTGAACATCGCATAGATATATAACAGTTGCGTGTCGGTAACTATTGGAATGACCGCGCGTTATACCAGTGGCGGTAACATCACTCTGTAGTATCTTCCTCATGCAAATCGCCAGTACTAAAAATACTCTTATCCAGTTAAATATGTAAATATAACGGAGATTAGGAATAAATAAAAACCATGTGTCTCGACGCAGCTTCATGTCCGCTGAGGTCGTGCCTGTGATTGGAGGATCAATGAATTAACATTTCCTTTAAAATGTCAATTCACGCATAATCAATGTCGTCTTCTTTAAAATTTTATTCAAAACAGGAATAAAACTTGGAGGAATGTACAATCTGAAGGGGTTATATTCGCACGAATGTAAAAAAATAAAGATTGATCGTATAAAAAGTTACATGTAATGCATCAAAGTCGAAACAGCCTGATAAGCCGTGATACCATAACCGACAAAAAAGGCGAGAGCTCGCCACGGTTGCGCTGGTACTATAGCATAGACAACTGTGTGGGCTACTCGGGCCAAAACGAACGCTCTGATGAGCATACTGCCGAGAAAGTAGGAGGGATTAGTTCCCAGCCAAATGTACGTGATCATGAACCAGGGAAGAATGTTTTCAAGGTCGTTGCGATGGGCGCGCCTGACACGTTCTACGTCCGGATCCTCGTAGGAGATCTTTGCCGTTTTTATGCCCTTAGCGTCCTCGGGATTCGCGAAGACCTGTAAATTTAAAGACATGTCAGAAATGCTTTAAATTTTCGAAAAAAAACAAGTCAGAACCGGATACCTATAATAATTCTATGATAAATGGGGCAACGGTTTATTTTAGATTTGAATACGGTAGGTTTGTCGGTATATCGCGCCCTTTTACGACGATGTAGTCGTGGCCATTGGTCTACCTCTCCTAAATTACGAGATATCGCTGACTTTTCCTATTGCAAATACTTTCTTCACGTTCGATTTGTCGTTACTAAGACGTTTTTGCCCCAACTTTGGCAAAACATGAGACAACGAGCTTAAAGTTCATAAATGGAATCGGTACTATTTAGCGATGGTTAGTACATAATTTCGTCATAATATGCAGAATGGTTCAAATTTGGCAGAATTTCAAGTTTTGGAAAAATGATGGTATTGCATTGACCTTAACAAAACATAAGATAGCAAAGTCAAACTTTAGACATGATAGCAGTACTATTTAGCAATAATAGATAAACAGTTTCGTCGTAATTGGTTGTGGTTCAAATTTTTCTGAAATTTAACTCTGATAAAAAAAATTGTTATGTGGTTCAAATTTTTCTGAAATTTAATTCTGATAAAAAAAAATGCGTTGGCAAGTTAAACTTTGCAAATTGCTTCCTTATTATTTTTAGTTTTTCTCACAAAGCTTTCTCTATGAGAAAGCTAGAATCTATTAACATACTATACTAAATAATGAGGAAGCAATTTGCAAAGTTCAATTTTGCTGCTTTCTACCTTTTTGCCGAAACGTTGACGTGCGGTTAGGACAGCCATCGCCAATATTTTTAGAACTAGAATAGAGCTCCAAAAGTAAAATACTTTGGCCAATTCTTCGGTGGGTCCCATGTTGTTGCGTTTGAGGATAAATCAGTACTAAATTCGTAAATTGCTCCGAACTACGGATCAAAGTTGAAAAGATAACCGGATAGTCACGAGCCGGTTCGACCACTGACTGGCTGACGGTCAAACCACGAAGCATTTACAAACTGCTGATGCACGATCATAAACTGCCGCGTGTTCGTAAACTTCATCTTCATAAGCCAAAGCATTTGTCCGTCACTTTTCCTGGACAGTGAATTTGACGGAGAAGCACTGTAATATTCTGTTATACGAAGAGAACGTGGACCCACAAGTGAATTATATCAAAGTTGACGTTTTTCTGGCAAACGTTTGAGGATAAACATCCCGTACTGTTGAGTCATTTACCAGATGTACATGCAATATCATAAAAACAGGTTGATATGCCTGTTTGGCTAATAATGGTTTCTAAATAATGGTTTCTAATATGTGTAGACGTTAATAAAACAACGGACGGTGCTGCAAGAGAACGATTATAGATTGAAAAAATATTGTTTTTCTATTTCTTATCGCTCATTGATTAACTGATTTGACTCGAATTTTCCTTGACGAGAACTCGTGAAAAACAAATCGGCAAATTTTCAGAAATTAATTTGATAACCTGTTGACATAAGCGATGCACTAATCCGAGTCTTACAAGTTGTTTAGAAACGATTACGAACCGTTTGCGATATGGAATACGTCGATTTCCAATTCTATTCGCCTGATTAATAAGACGCAAATTCTGCATGTCGACTTGGCAGCGTTGCAATGTCTTAGAGTTGGTAGCATTGTTCAGCGCCCGACGTTCAGCCACACGTGTTTACGGTCGCAAATCGTTTGAATCGCGCGCGCGTTTCACGATCTTTCATGGCGTTAGCGACGTTGCCAAGTCTCTGTCGCTCAGGCAACGATTTCATGAGATTGCTTCAATTAAACCATAATATCATTATAATTACGTGGGCACTCATCGTTGTTTCGATTTCTATGCAATCCTAAGACTTCAATGTATACACAGAGAAGTTTTTTTTCCCTAAAAGAAGTTTGCAAATATAAGCTATAGGCAATAATGTGACATTACCGACGGTCCCTTGAACAATGCATATGCAAAATCTCCAATTGCATTAATTTATTTCTTAGCAACCGCGGGGTAAACAAATTTCTTTAAATGCTAAAAAAATTATTCGAACTTCGTTCTATATTATAAACATCCGGGGTCGATAATATAGTGGCGATCAAATCGGATGTATTCCATTAACTGCTTCCCTTCCAATTGATGCATTCATTGATGTTAGATTATCGTAAACCATGGACCAAAAAAATCTTATAGAATTGTACAATCTTCTAAGCTACTTAAATTTTTTTTAACTATTTCGCAGTTAAGAATATATCTCAGAAATTATAGAGATGATTAAAAAAATTAGCAGTGTTTTGACTCTTCGTAATTTACTAATGCAACCGAGGAATATGCTGCGCGTGCAAGTATCAAGCATCACAGTTCGAAAGCACATATGACGATAAAAGTGGAGTGACGAAAATGGCGACAAGCCCGACAACCGCCAAAACATGAGCCTGATCAGATAATCCTACGAGCTATAATCAATACAAAGATATTGTGGAAAAGAATCGAATAAATAGTGAAACAAGCAATAACACTATCTCGTGAATGCATTATTTTCTATATCTGGCTTGACCTTACACCATATTTTCTATTGGGAAGACTCGCAGACGACGAATTCCCACCTGTAATGTGGCCCACGAGATTGGCAGTTAACCTGACGTCACATGCCTCTCATTGGAGAGCCTGGATTTTTCTCAAGTGGACGATCATTTAGGCGAGAAGGCTGTTTGACCACTTTGTAATACTCATAAGTTATTGGTGATCTTATTCCTTTTTATACGCCGAGGATATTAGAGTAAGTTTTGATAAGAGTAAGCACAATATAACGGGCTTCTATAAACTTAACTCTTCAGCTAGTATTTTCGAAGCCGAAGCTATGTCCATCATACAGGCTTTGAAGTATATTAAGTACCATCTGTTGGGCAAATTTCTTGTTTGCTCTGACTCATTGGGTGTACTCTTAGCTCTTAAATATTGCCAGAGCTCACCCGTATATCCTTGAAATTAAATCGCTGATCAGTAGATTGTCTGTAGCCAATAGGGATGTCGAATTCGTTTGGTGCCCCTCCCACTGTGGGATTACAGGTAATGAATACGCTGATAAACTAGCGCTAAAAACTAGAGTCTCTGGAACCTCTCTTGAATTCAAAGCCCTCCCTAGAGCCATAGCCAAACAGGGGTGGGAAGTATTTGCCAATAGAGAATCGGAGGAACAGCAAGCTTCCTTCGAACATAAAGGAAACATATGTAGCTTACTAAGGTCCGCGAAACCTAATTCAAACTGCTTTTCGAAACTTAAGCTTTCAAGGAATGCAATTACTCTCATTAATAGAACCAGAGCAGTACACATTGGGATGAACGAACATCTATACCGTATTGGCTTGAGAGAAACCCCAGTTTGCATTTGCGGCTCCGACTCTCAATCCTTGAACCACGTTTTCTGGAGCTGTCCGGCAACTAAGCAGTTCACAAGATATTCTAACGGCGGATTTACTGACGATGAACTTTTTTCCACCTTTTGACATTCGGAGCCTTGCATTCCCGGATTCGTGCGAGGTTTTGACTCTTATAACCAACTTTGCCAAAGATATTAATCACATTTGCGCTTTATCATATGGATAGGTGGGCTTCTTTCTCCCTGTCCAGTCTTCTTAGTCTATTTTTTATGTACATCTATTTTTCTATGTGTGAAATCGCTATTTCATGCTAAAATACGTGATATCCTAAGGCCTATGACAAAGAAAGATGATCCTTATTTGCTAAGAACAGTATAAACTAAAAAAGAATGAAAGAAAATGAATACCAATCATACTGATAAAAAAATTCAAAAAAAAATATAGAATTTATGTCTCATAAGACTTTTTGACGTCTATATTTTGAAAGGTAGACTCAACCTTCCCGCTTCTAGCCCGGATCTAGAGGCATACCATTCCTACCTTATCGCCGAACGACGAAAGTACTTGACTTTCGCTTTCCATCCGATAGAGGTCACTGATGACTCTCTGGACAAGTATCCAATAGGAATAGTTACAACACAGGACAAGTGGATCTACCATCCACGCATAACCCCTACATTAAAATATTGGCCGACACGGATTGCTCCTAGTGGCCAGGGCGATTACTCTGAAAAGTGGTACCTCAGTTCCGCTCGAATTGGAAAGAAGAAGAAGAAGACAATAAAAGTGGAGAGGGAAAACGCGCCGATGTCACGAGCACGTTGTGACTTGTGACCACGTTTATATTCTAAACAGGATTTTTAATACGTATTAACCATGAGTTTTACTATTTACGAGAAAGACATAATAATGTGCACGGGTGATACTTTGTTAACGTGCGATTTGGAAAGTGGTGAACAAAGTACGATATCCCTGCCGAAATTGCAGTCTGAGAAAAATTTTAAAGTTCATAACAACGTTGACATCGAGACTTACCACGGGATAACCGCTGTATTCACCTCAAACGACGGTGATTATTTTTGTGCCTGCACAAATCGCAAGCAATTGTGTCTCTACAAAAGATCCGATCGTTCTTTAATTGCAAACCGAACATTAGTGCGAGCGGCTAGCAAGGCGCGTTTTACACCCGGCAACGACGTCGTCGTCGCCGACAAATCGGGTGATGCTTATCTCTTCTCCACGAAGAATCCCGAGGAAGCCGGAAAATTAATTCTCGGACATTTGTCGATGTTGCTCGACGTTCTCGTCACCGAGGACAACAGACACGTCGTCACAACCGACAGAGACGAGAAAATTCGCGTTTCCTTGTTTCCAAATTCTTACAACATTGTTTCGTACTGTCTGGGACATAAAAAATTCGTCACCTCAATTGCAGAGCTTCCATCGAACAACAACAGTTTGGTTTCAGCCGGAGGCGATGGCCAGCTCAAGTTCTGGAATTACAAGAGTGGAAAAGAATTATCTTCCATTAGCTTTGAAGACAAAATTCCTCAAGACGAGCTCAAAACTCTAAACGAAAATCTCAAGTCCTTTGAGTTGACCGAAGCGGTAAAGACTCTGCCTGTTAAGCATCTGCGTCTGGCACAAATTAACGATACAGAGACTCTAGTTATATTGAGTATCTACAGCAGCAAACGCATACTTGTATACATGATTTCTAAAGATCTTGGAATTGAATATGTAGAAACTCTTATTGTGGAAGAAGAGCCTTTGGAATGTGTGCTACGCAACAGAGAACTTTGGATTTTAGATGAAGGCGCGCTGAGTGTTTATATCTATGAGGATAACAAATTCAGGTTCGATGCGGATAGAAGGAAAAAATTGGAGGGATTGAATAGGTTGTGGAGTTCCTTAAGAAACAATGCTAATAAGCAGAGCCTGTTTCCTATTCTTTACAAGAGGAAATACGATAATGTACAAGAGTATCAGGAGAGAAAGAAATCACGATTAGAAAACTCGTGAACTGTATTTTCTATGTATATAATTCGTATTTTGTAAATTATAGATAAATACAAATGTATCGCAGTATGTTATTGTTAAATCTCATTCGATCCTCACACGGCGACAATCCTTTGAAGAGTAGCGATGTAACAGCGAAGCTAAAGAAAAAACTTAATGTTAAATTCTACGACGCTTCTTTTGATGATGCTTCAAGTATACGTCCGCTATCGATAGCTTTATCAAAAATCGAGTTATTTTTATGATTAGAAAAATTTTAAGATAGTATTAACGTCGAATGGTAACAATTTCCGTTATTCGTGTTTCAAATTTTCTATTAAATATATTTTCAATAAATTTTTTGCCCCATCAGAATACTTTAAATGCTAATAGAATGATTGTTAAATTTGGAAATATACATGAAGCATCCTAATTATTCAAATCAGGGATAAAAACCGTTGATCAAGCAACTTTCAATCGGTTTCACTGTGAAAAAGATATTAAAATAGCAGTAGACTCGAAACGTTCGCTTCACCTTAATTCTATTGTTTATACGGGTTTGTAGTCCAATTTGGATTCCAGTTTCTTGTTATCAGAGACTTTTCTGACGGCTTTCATGAAGTCCTCTTGTATAACGTACTCCCGTTCCAATCGAATCGCAAAAACACCGGCTTCCGTGCAAACATTTCGAAGATCAGCGCCGTTGAAGCCGTCGGAAAGTTTGACAACGGCTTCGTAATCGATTTCGCCGTGTTTAGCGATGGGCGCCGCGTGAATCTTGAGAATCTCAAGACGCGCCTGTTCGTTCGGCAACGGAATCTCGATCTTTCTGTCGAGTCTTCCGGGACGTAGAAGAGCGGGATCGAGAGTATCTGGTCTATTCGTGGCCATGATCATTTTAACTTGACCGAGGGAGTCGAAACCGTCCATTTGATTCAAAAGTTCCATGAGAGTTCGCTGAATCTCACGATCGGCACTTGTACCTTCGGAGAATCTTCTTCCACCGATAGCGTCTATCTCGTCCATGAATATTATGCACGGCTGATGGTCGCGCGCGTAATTGAACATTTCGCGAATCAATCGCGCCGATTCTCCTATGTATTTGTCGACAATTGCGCTGGATACGACTTTCAGGAAATTTGCGTCCAACTGGCTCGCGACCGCTCGAGCTAACAGAGTCTTTCCAGTTCCGGGTGGACCATAGAGTAGACAACCCTTGGGTGGTGTTATTCCGACTCTCTGGAAAAGCTCCGGATTCAATAGAGGAAGCTCAATGACTTCTCGCAATTCGCGTATCTGTTCGCCCAAACCACCGATCTCAGAGTATCTAACGTCGCCGGGATCCTCGTGCGACATATTGTACACCAGCGGGTCGACCTGCAAGTCAAATATTCTTCAATATGTTGAAATATTCCTTGTAATATAATATGCCGAGACTCACCTCGCGAGGTAGATATCGCATGATCGTCAGAGTCGTCATATCTAGAGCTACTCTTGTCCCCGACTTCAATTTGTTCTTGTCAAGCTGACGCCTGCAGCCGACCACATAACGCGGACCATTTGTAGCCTTGACGATAACTGTTTTAATTTTTTGTTATTAGTTATTCATCATATTTCATATTTGACATTTTCCTTAGCTCCAAAAGCTTTCTTATCCAGTATTCAATTATTTAACAACAGAAATTCTTTAGCTCTGTCTTTTACTTTTTTTCTGTTTTATCTCATTTTTTGTGTTTTCCATTCTAGTCAAGTTTTATTTTATTTGACACTTTCTTTTAATGAGAATCTTTTAAGAGATTTTTTTAAATTTATGTCAATGCTTCCGACGCCTCAAATTTTAATATAAGCTAAAGGTCCAGTAAACGAATTATTTAAAACCTTAAATATCACGTAGCTATTAATAACAATGAATACATTTTTATTTAAAAACAACAAAAAATATTTACATTGTAATAAGCAAGATTTGAAAAATAATTTAATAATTGTTTTGCATATTTGTAAGCACAAACTACTGAAATGTTAATGGAATATGCAGCGTTATAAAATATGTACTCACACTTTTCTTCTGTCAGCTGCTTGAGTACTTCGCCAACAATCTAAAACAAATCCGTAATGCTGTAGATTTGAAATTCTAAATAAATAAAATCAATTCTGTGTTATAGCCTTACCTGACCTACGCTTTGTAGAGCCTTCAGATCATTTTCCGACTTGTCATACTGTTTTGTGAGATCCTTGAGATGTTCTCGTACTAATTAATCCAAGTGCAAAGATTATTATTAATATTCGTTCGAAGAGTCGCAGGTGAAATTACGCATATATTCGTAGAAATTCAATGACAAAACCGAAAACTGACAGAATTCTTGTCGAAAGGGGGGTTATGAAGGCCCGATTTTGAAACTTCGTATCTCTTGTCATTATTTTTCATTCGTTAAAAAGTTAAACTTACCTTCTTTAAGCCGGGACTCAACTTCCTTGTGCTCCAGGAGTTTCTTTCTATAATCCTGAAGAGCTTTTGCTCTAACAGGGCATACGATTTCCACCATTTTTCCCGTATTATGCTGTATAACGCTCGGACAATATTCACGCAGCAAATAAGATGGGTTTCACTTATAAGTCTCAACACACAATCGAGAAAACGTACTGATGTCGATAGCAGTCCGTAGTAATTCCTCGATACATCCTAGATGTCGCTTCATACGATGTATATTTTTTAAATACGGTAAAAAGTTATTCCTTATAGAAAAAAAAAAAAATTTAATGCCTGGAGCAATTTTCTAGAATGATCAATACTTTTCGCTCGAGCACGAAAAAAAAATCCTAAATAGCCGCTTTTTACTTCTTTCTCACCAAATCCAGAATTTGGCGCTGTTATTCCTCCTCGTCAACTTAGCTCACTTAGCTCAACGAGGTTCGAGTTTACAAGCGGCGAACAGCTGCGCCACTGACGACATTGTGTTTTATCTGTCAGTTTGGCTCTAGGAGAGGAGTGAGTGAGAGGATCGCGCTGTCAATAGATTCATACTTCCCTCCGGTATATATAAAATCGCATCTCTCGCATAATTAATTGCGTAACACCAAACATTGTCATTGTCGATTAAGACGACGCATAATTGGGTCGAAATTCACTCGCCGCTCTCGCTACATTTATCCATACAGCATTACGTATATATATATATATATATATATATATATATATACATAATATTATACATGTATACATATATCTATGTGATACCTGCCACCGCTTTGTTCACGTAAATTATGTACAGTGCCGTTCGGCACAGTGAATTACATAAATTTCAATTTCTCGCGTACTTTCACTATTAACCACTAGTCGCGATACAGCAGTCACGAAGAAGCAATCGGTCCATTTTTTTGTTTTTTTTAAATTATTATGGTATACTGGCTGCCTAAGAAACGTTTTGTTAAAAGGTACTTTCCTATATAGTTTATCGCCCGAATTGCACGATACTCATATTGCCATAATTTTGTTATAAATTAACAATGTAGCGATTATGAACTAGGTCTAAGTTATAAAGGAGGGACTTGAAGTTTCGGGGCCAATTTAAAATAGCGTTAGTGCTTCATGCCTATAAACTAAAATTAACTTCTAACATGCCTCGAATGGTTTATAATATATTGCTTCTAGCATTGAAGAAGCATAGCAGAGTAGACATACATTCTTCATACATGGATTTTCTTTTAATTTTTCCTGAGAACTATATAACTACCTCGTCATCTAAATAATAAAATTTCATGTTTTTGTATTTTCCGATGCATATATCTACACGGAGGTTTTTTTTTTATTTAATAAAAGCAGCTTGAGATTAGATAAGGCATCACTAATTACATCATCAACACGTGACATATAATAAGAGACACAGGATATTTAAGTTGTCAACAATTCCAGTAGTTTATCAAATGGTAATAACGAGAGAAACTTTATTAATGACGTTAGTAAATTTGGATATATATCACCATTGACCTTCAATCCCAGACTACTCACATTGCAACACTGGGGATTCTCAGTAATTCAAGTACTTTCAGTGATAGCAGACTCTCCAGCTTTCATTTTAATATTTTCTTAGCTTATTAGCTTGTCAGCCTTATGGCATGAAACTGGAGAGGGAAAAAAAAGAGATAATTTTATCGTTGTGACTAACAGTGTTTTTCTATTTATGGGGCAGTCAAATAATGAGATGCGCAATTATCAAAGGTACAGATTTATGAATTCACAATTTAATTTATAGGGTAAATATGTCTGTATTCAAAACATATATGTATGTCACAATTTGTACAGCTGTGTACCATTTATAAGAATTGAAAGTGAACAGCTTGTTTGTAATAAATCACTCAGTATCATCACATCCTTATTTAAAATCAATCACATATTATATCTCATAATGAAGCCTGTTTTTTTAACAAGTTAAATAAAAAATGTTCACTACTATTTTAATTGTTTACGAAAGGATCAAAGTCTATTATCGATAAATAATTTCAAGGAAAAAGTTCACCAAATTTTCAGAAAACTCTATTAGGCAAACATGAAACAATCTTTATAAAATTCTTAAAAATGGTAATTCCAAGGTAAAAAATATATATACATTGTCATGCAGAGTTTGATATTTTCATTGTTTTGAACTTTTTGCTACGTATCAATACAGAAATTGTTATTAAACACCTAGAAGAAATTACACTATTTTTAAGTATCATTTTTTTTCGTAAGATTAATTCCATCTATTGAATAAGCTGTTTAATTTGTGGGGCAATTAAAATGCTTGCAGAATAAGAGCTTAGAGGAAAGGCATGGTGGCCTTTGGAGCGATGATTCACTAAGAGAGCTCTTGGTGAGCATCGGTAAAACACAAGCTGATTCATTGCATAGTCATAAAAATACTATATCAATCCCTTGAAATGCCCTAACTTTCAGTTCTCTGTGTCATGTCAATAAACAGACAGACTTATTTTTGCTTCCTGCTTTGCTTATGAAATTTTAAAAAATCCGGTGTACTAAATGCTGTGGTTTCTCTAAACATTGTTATTATAACAGCCTTATCGCCAACTCGTTGAATATGCTGATTGAGCCAAGGATTTAGACAAAGTTTCCTCAGTCCTAACTACTATTAACAAAACATTTAAAAAATGCAGTCGTCTTATCTACTCTTGGCGGTGCTGGTACCATTCTTCACCCTTGATATTTGGTATACAGGAATGTAAGTCTATTCCTTCTTTTATGGTAATCACGTTTATAAATATTGTTGGAGTGAAGCGTGAAGTACGCGAGATTGATTGATTAAGAGAGAAAGAGAGCGCGAGAGAGAGAGAGAGAGAGAGAAAAAAAGAGAGAAAGGTGTTGTGCTATCATTGTGGAAAAAGTGTACGTCCAAGCAACGATATTTTCATAAATAGAGATTATTATAAGGCCACGTTGAAACCGCGCGATCCGCACATTTGCTTCTGCATGCGATTCATTTTTTTTTCCTCATCACTTGATCAAATTACGCGGTAACTTCCGTCGCTAGTACACCATTATATTCACAAGTGCTACTTTCACCGATCTTCTTGTCTACTGTCTTTTCTTTCTGTGAGTAACAAAATGGTGTTTTTGTGGTGAAAACAGGGTATGAAATTACTTTAAAACAAGTCTCTATATGCTTGTAGGACATTAGAATGTGCTAATTATTTTTTACAGCTTATTCTTGCAGTACTTTAACAATTAATTAAAGATAGTTTTGTGAGTAGCGAATTTTGTTTCTTACGTGTTAGCTTAGCCAAAAACATTGTGATTTTGGATATGAATACAAGTTACTGAAAGTGAGTGAAACGAATTGCAGATTCATACTATGGACTATGAAGGTGTCAATTGTCACCTATCTAGTTTTGTTTGGAGTGCTCCCACTCATCTTTCACTACTCATACACCATACAGAGGAAAATATTATTTCTAAATTTCGGTAAGAAACTCTGATCTACTTTATTGCCAGTTTGATAATGTGTATTTAAAGTGAAATTCCATTATGCACTTTTCAATTACTTGTGCAGTCTATTGGCCACCTAGTGTTGATTTCACTAAACCAGAATCAGTTGGACTTGAAGGTGCAAGAAATTTTTATCTCACCACTGATGAAGGTGTTAAGATCGGAACATGGTGAGTCGGCCGAAATCATCTAATTTGTCATCCGATATAACAAATGAAACATATTTTTCTGAAATTGTATTATTGTAGGCAAATATTGCCACGGTCATTGTTAAACAACTCCGAAAATTGGAGTGACGAAAGTTACGAAGAAGCTTTGAGCAATGCCGAGCGACCAGTATTTTTGTATATGCATGGAAACAGCGGCAACAGGGCGAGTAGACACAGACTTGAGCTCTACAAGCTTTTCCAACAGCTCGACTACCATCTAATATGCTTTGATTATCGGAGTGAGTTTAACAGTCACGAATATATCAATTAATTTTAACTCTAATTAAACATTGTAGTCGCAAGCAATAATCAATTAATAGCTCGGTTGCAAATTTAGAATAGACTATTAGTACAATCGTTATCTTGTTATTTTTCCTCTATAGGCTACGGTGATAGCGATCCTGCCGATTTATCGGAAAGTGGCGTCGTCACCGACAGTAAATATGTTTTGCAGTGGCTGATGAAGAAAGTGAACGGTACAGCGCCGATATTTGTGTGGGGACATTCTTTGGGAACGGGGTATGAATTTTAAAACTCTTTATATGGGCGTATCTCAGAAACCTTTGACCTTCGTGGAACTCGAGTATCAAACTTTTTTTGGGATGTATGAAGCATAATCTATCTGAAAAAAAAATTCAGCTTTATAGTGCTTCAATTAGATTTTTTAAATCTCAGTTCAAATGCGGAAGTTGTCAACATTTCCGCGTGTAATTCTTGCGTCACTTCGTACAGGTATTGCATTGATATAGACACTTAAAAAAATGGTAGCCAGGTTCTTAGGGTTCGTTTGGTTCATTGGGTTCTTCGGGCCCGTTGAGTTTTTAGGTTCTTTGGGTTCGTTGAATTCGTGAGGTTCTTTATGTCCGGTAGATTTTTAGGTATTTTCGGTTCTGTAGGTCCATTGGGCTCTCTAAGTTCTTAAGGTCCGTTGGGTTTTTTAGGTTCGTTGGGTTCATTTAGTTCTATAACTTCTCTAGATCCGTTAGGTTTTTTAGTTTCTTTAGGTTGGTCGGGTTTTCCTATGTTTTTTGGGTTCGTTACGTTCTTGGAGCTCTTTAGGTCCGTTAGGTTTTTAAGGTTCCTTACGTTCATTGGGCTTTTGAGGTCAAGATTACTAATTGTGGTAAGGTGTAATCCTGTGGTGTATTGTAATCGTCAAACAAGTCTGAAAATTAAATGGTTATCGTGTAAAGGTCTATCACTCGATCACTCGGAGAGAGTCGATTATATTTCTCACAGCGTTTTTAAAAACGGACGCATATTGCTGCGTGAAAAATTTTTACTATTCCCAAATTATAAAAATTATATTTTGCCTCAGTATTTTTCATTTTTCGTATGAAATTCGAGTACATTTGATAATAATAATTTCCCATTGGAAGGAAATAAATCAATGCCTTCCAATGTCTCATTTCTTACATACTAAAGTCTTAATAAGTTGAATACTTATCAAAACTTAATTTCGGTGTTAAAACGCACTGAAAGATAGTTCTGACAACGAATTTGCACCACATAAATTATTTTAAGTTGAAAATTACAATTTGATTTTTTAAATACGCGAACACTGTATAAGATAACTTTTCTATGAACAAATATTGCTTTTTAAAGGTCTTAAGATGGGTAAAATAATTGGTGCCCCTGGTCTCCTAAACTAGATTTTTATTCTTTGAGGCCTTAAACGTTGAAGGTTTGTGAGATACACTCATACAACGAAATACTATTTAAGAGTCTCTTATCAATGGAAAACAATAAATATAATCAGTAAACCACAATCCGTGAATAAATAAATCAATAACTTATTGATGTTTCAGAGTATCTGCTCACGCGTTAGCGCAATTATCTGCGGAAGGAGAGCAGCCAGCAGGTTTATTTCTTGAATCACCATTTAACAATATAGCCGACGAACTGAGCGAGCATCCGTTCGCTCAGATATTTAAGCATCTGCCCTGGTTCGAGTGGATCATCGTTCAGCCCTTCTACCACAATAACTTGAGATTCGAATCGGACAAGCACGTTGGGAACATTCAGTGTCCCATCATGATACTTCATGCTGAAGACGATAACGTCGTGCCTTTTTCTCTAGGCGAGAAGGTACCGGCATTTTATAAACTTATCAAAAGCTTAAAAATATGACGCAATCATTGTATTTCAGTTATACGCGGCGGCGCTTAAGTTGCGAGGTAACGATACAAATAAAGTAACGCACATGACGAGGATATCGGCGTCACTCGAACTTGGTCACAAGTGGATCTGTCGTTATCCTGAACTACCGAGTATTATAGAGTGAGTATAGGATAAAATTATTCAAAACAAACACAAGCATTTCAATTGTTATAATTAACATTTGTCTTGACAATTTTGCAGAAAATTTGTCATTCAGTCGCAGAAAGAGAAGAGTCTATGAAAGTCTTGGCGGAAGTATAGGAAAATTAGTATCATATTTTTACGCGCCGATTCCGGTAGAGTCGTTCAACTGTCATTCGATTGCACTAGGGTGCATTAAACCTCGACGTGTTTATTCATTGTTTAAAAAAAAAAGATATAAACAATCAGTTTATCTCTATTTGCTCAATCAATGGGCCAAAAAAACGTGCACAAATTACAGATAATCATTGACTGTATGCACATGTGTGTCGTCGTGCCAATGAAAACGGCACGCGTACTTTATACTTTGTGGAAGAACAACATTAGATTAATTGTATGCTTCAGCTTACTTTGAACCGATACCGATATGTAATAAATTTGTGTATTTGTGATTGTCCTATATGTCTTCGTCATATACCTGTAAATCTCATTTCTCATAAAAATCCTACGCCACTTTGTAAATTTCGTGACGCGACAATTATGTATAATAAAAATAATGAAAATATCAAGTCGTTTTCACTATTTAATGGTCCAAATTCTTATTCAACTGAAAATAGTACATTTTTCTTTGTACAGTTGACTATATTTGTTTGTTAAAGTTCAAGAATTACAAATGGGTGTTCAGCAGTGAATTCTTGAAGTGAGTGAACTAATTGAAACATGAATGATGAATAAGTAAACATTAAGGACGCAGTCAAATGAGTGGTGAATTTTGTGAGCGCTCAACACTAGTCAAATGAGTGCTCTTTTTGTAAATCGTTTATACGAACTCTTATACATCAATTGACTATAGTTAATGGCGTGCTTTCTATAAAAATAGATATCCTTGACTTAGAAAAACATTAATTTCAGAAAGGTACATATTCGCTCAGTTTCTTAAAAGAATAATCCGTATTTGTTCACACTTCCTCGATAGATGCTCTACGAATTTAGCATCTAGATATTTGAATAGAGCTCATTTAAAAAACTGCATGAAAATAAATGTCATCAGATATTTGCATATATCAGTCAATTTTCTATTTAAATCGCGACTGCAAATGTACTTACATATTAAAAAATAATTATTCTACGTGAGTAACGCCTTGAAATTGTTTATTGAACCACCAGAAATTATAAAAACGTTTTTGAAAATTTAGCACTGATTTGACTAGCGTGCAGCGCAGTATCTACGAAGATACGAAGAAGCGAAGAACAAAATACGCGAAGGGGAAGGTGAGGGTGCACACCACGTGGTTTTTGGAAGGTCCGACCTAACCTAGCAGTGTCGACGGCGAAACGTGGAGTGAAAAAGTCGTCGCCAAGTGTACCAGGAGTATGACGGTCTACCACGACGAGGTGGAGATCGAGGATTTCGAATACGACGAGGACGAGGACATATACTATTATCCTTGTCCGTGCGGCGATCAGTTCCAAATATCACGCGTGGATCTAATAGCCGGCGAGGAGGACGCAACCTGCCCGTCGTGTTCCCTCGTCGTGAGGGTTATTTACGACAAGGAAGCATTCGTCGCGAAGCAAGAGGAACTCGAGAAGAGGGAATCTCGGGAAAGTGTAAAGGAAAAGGCGTGAGTTGAGAATTCATGATTTTTTCGCTCTGAAATCTGTAAAAATCCAGCAAAGTGATGGCGAACCGTGGAAGAGGAAGAGGCAAAGCCTCAATGTCTATCAGCAGCGAGCAGCTAGGCTTTGGGAAAGGCGATGCCCTGCCGCCGCCAGTTTTACAGCCACCTGCTAAGTATCCTCTTCTGGAATACAAACCTACTCCCTTCGACCTCACCACTGAATTGTCGTATCTATTGGAAATAAAACGTGACTTTGCAGAGTACATTCGAGAATCACCTTCGAGCGTTCAGTCTGTTATTGTCAAAAAGGACATTGAGCGATACTCGGACAGGTATCAAGATATGGTTACAGACAAAGTAAGCTACGAAGATAGATACGACTGGACTCGATTGCCAGCCGAGCTGAAACCTGGTCTACGAAAACGTAAGGGTGCTAAGGGAAGCAAGCTTCCTGCTAAAAAGAAGAAAGACGTTGATATCGAAAAGAAGCTTCAGGAATTGGAGCAGAAAGAGGATATACAGCAAAGCGACGCAGAGGAAGACAACAAGGCTGAGGAGGAGGGTGAAGAGAAGGAAGAGGGTGAAGCTCCCGAAGGAGAGGATGCTGAAGAAATGGACGAAGAAATGGAGGACGATACAGATTATGTGAATAATTATTTCGATAACGGTGAAGGCTACGACGATGATGAGGATAACTTGGATGAAGGGCCGATATACTGAAAAATTAACTGTCAAAAATATCTTATCGATATTGTTAAATTTCTATTGTACAGAAAATGACGAAAGGTTCATACAGGGATTTATCATTAATAAAAAAGATATCGAGTCACAGGAAGCGTCGGCGTGTCTTTATTACGAGTATTTCAATTTCTAGTAATATATAATATATATTTATATAATATATATATATAGCCATAATAATCTCCAATATGATAGTAAAGTTTATCCTTCCCTTCGGAACGCAATCTTCGCATGAACGAGAAAACAAAAAACCATTCAGACAGTGATTTTTTAAAGATTTTTCACTTCATTGCGCCGCTTAAATCGTCGGTCGTGCTCTTTTTTATTTACTTTTATTTTGGTTTTTTGTTGTTTTTTTTTTCCCCTAAAAAAAAGTTATTTTCATCATTTCGTTATTTAATTTCGTACCCGGACACTGTTTTGCAAAATATGAGAATACCCGTCGATCACGATCACAAGATTTTACCCTGGCCAAACCGAGTGCTTTTCACCGAGACATTCACCACTTTCGTCTCTGCCCAATCAAACTTCAATCATCCGCAGCTCACGTAAAATACAGCATCTCGCGTTACATTATAAATATATGATTAATAATTTACGTATTCCCATGTATTTACATACATACGCTAGAACAAGCAAAAGAAAAAGTTTTCGCGCTTTTCCCAAACGCAAGTGGAAAACGAGGGACAAAAGTATAATATAAAACGCTTGTCGAGTCGCACATATTCGTTGTATATTAATAAAACCATCCTTATCATTTTCTTACTTCCCGATAAACTGCCTTCAACCTCGTACTTTAAACTCTGACAATATCATATATATATATAAACATTAAATCAACAATACTTATACGTCTGGTCGTCGTCCTATTGGCTCCTCGCGATTCTCTCGTATTTTGGCAAAACAGTTCGGACCCCATTCATCTCTTGACCCACTTAATCTCCCCGCAAATCACATATTTCTTCTGCAGCCACCAAGAATTCAATCGTATTTCATTAATATATATATATTAATATATATATATATATATATTCATATAAATATATATAATATATACAGTGTATCCCAGAATTAACGCAAGAGTTAAAACGTCGAGACTCTCGCGAAGCCGTGGGGTTGTGTTTATCCGTTTAGCAATAAATCCACTGTCGTTACATACCATTTATGTACGTTTAGTTGCAGCACACAATTCTGGGACACCCTGGGACACCCCATTTCTATTTGTTGTTGTGGTTGTTGTTGTTCTTGTTGTTGTTTACGTATACGTACGATTATATATATATCCACTTTGCGATATGTATATACTCGTATATCGTATATTATCATCGTATCGTATTATAATATGAATCTATCTATATACTTTGTTGTAATAGGCGTACAGACTAAGGCGGGAATGCAAACGAAATCCCGGATGGCCCTCGTCTCGTAGGCTCCGAATCCGTGGACAATTAGAGCGTCGTTCGTTCGACAATGTTTCTATAATCGTTCTTATATTTTTATTTTATCTTCGCTTCGCCATTTTTTCTTGTTCTTTATTTAGTTATATTTATTTCGTTTTTATCAACGATAGCCCGAAACGAACGACAACTGTCACAACCGAGCGATTCACTAAAAAATACAGCCCTCTCTCTCTGTTATCGCGTCTAACACCCGCCAACCATCGCTTTTGCAACATACCAATCTTCCTTGTAATTAACGATGAAACGTGACCAGCACGTTTCTCCTCTCGCACATCTTCTCCTTCTCTTCTCGTAGGTTTTTCAATCAGAATATCCTCGTGTCCAGACGGTTGTACTGCCAGCAAGCGTCGTAATAATTATAAACATCTCAGCACAGCTTGAGTAAGAAATTTATCTTGATACACGCACACACACACACATACACCCCGATTTCCGAGCGCTGTTCTCCTTATTCATCGTTTTTATTTTTTTTTCATTATAAATACGCGAATCTAATACGGAATAAAACATGACGGTTGAATCAATGATTGAAACATGTTGCTTGAAATTTGTATTTCTTCTTTTTTTCTTCTCCCTTAATGCATTAACTCGGTGAAATTTGATACCTAAAAAATTCGGACGGGCAGTGTAAGCTCGCGAGGTGCTTTCCAACGGGTGCTCTGTTTTTTATTTATTTTTTATCTTATCGAACGACGTCGTGACGTCTCTCACGCAACGACGAAACTCATTGGCAGACTGAAGAAAAGTCATTTTTAAGAAAAAGTAACAGTAATGCGTCCGACATTTCGGGCTTTCTCGGGCTATTCTGCGCTTTTTATCCTGGCGTTCACGATATAATTCATTGAACGCTCTCGGCGAGGGAGACACAGAGAGAGAGAGAGAGAGGCAAGGGTGTAAATTTTATAAAAAACGAAGAAAGCTCAGGGTGCAGCCAGTCCTCCCATCGTCAGTCCCACTTTCACCGACGACTTCTTTTTTTCTTCCTTTTTTTTTTAATTTTTATTATTCGTCTCTCGTCTATCTCCTCAAATTCCGTTTCGCTATGTCGCGGGCAACCTGAGTTCTGCTACGTTCATCGACTCTTTCCCACATCAGTCGTTTGTTGTTGTAATTTTTAAGTTGTTTAATTAGTTTTTTTACTTTGATTTTTCTTGTAATCCTCCGGTTTGCTGCGGTTGGTTGGTTTTTGTTGTTTTCATGGACGTGGATCTGGATGGAGTGTGGTGTACTGGTGTGTTTTACGCGCGCGTGAGTGAGGGCGAGAGAAATAGCTCTCCTAAAACTTGATCCATCAGTTTCCTCGTCTTTATTTATATTTAAATACTCATCTCACTCGTTTAGCTTTTCATCTCGCGCTTAAGAAGCATCGAACGTTTAAGTCCATTTTAAAAAACAGATAGTAAACGATAGCAAGCAAATGATCGTAGGAAATTTAGACGGAATGTGCGACGATATTTGGACTCCTCGTTATTTTCCTTATTTTCTCTCACTGTTTTTTTTTTATTTTTAAATTTTTTTTTACTCGAGGTATGCCTCGAAGGATCTAGTAAAAAAGCGTTTCTCCTTAATCTCGTCTTATCGAAATGACGGCGGTCAAATAAACGCGCTTTATATATCGAATAAATCATCAGACGGAATGTGGTACTAACGCAGTACGCAAGAGCAGCAGCGGCAGCAGCAGCGGCAACAGCAGCGTCAGCATTAAGAGCTTCATCATCATTATCTCAATCCGTACTGGGAAATGGCTTTTCCCTCGTTCTAACACTCTTCATTTTGCTCGCTCCGTTCTTTTTATCTCATTGTCTAGTAGTAGCTGAGCGGATGACGACTATTTGTGATCAACAACCAATTCAATTTTCTTCCAGTTTTCACTTGGATATTTTCGTTTGTTTCATTGATCAGAGTTCTATGAATATTCTTAATTGACAAAGCGGGAGAATTATATCAAAAATAGTTGTCAACTATTTTCAATAATTTTTCTCACATTCCTGCCGTAAAAAATATTCACGTATCCATCATTGGTAAAAAAAAAGAAGTTGATTCTACAAGAAAAAAACGAAGCACTGGAAGAGAAATGAAGGGTTCTTTGATTATAAAATGTATCATTTCATTCTCAATTGTCGTTTCACTGTTTTCCCGTTTCGCCATCCTCTCTTTTCCTTATACTGCGTTGGCTCGCTTCAATTATTATGTATGTTCCTCTCCAATTTCTCATAGTGCAACGCTATCTAGTATTAAACTGATTATTCATTTTCGTAACTGACGGTGAATCCGAACGCAGCCTCGAGCTGATACAGCGTGATACCTTCTCAATAACCATTCCAAAAACCGAAGGAATAACCGTTGCTCGTTGTCGAATGAAACTCAATGAAAACGAAAGCTATTATTCACGCTCTATCAGTACAAAGCGACTCGAGGACTTTGCTCGATTGTTGTTGTTGTTGTTTTTCATCCCTTTCTTCTCCTCTTTTTTTTTCGAATAATTTTCAAATAATTATTGTTGTTGTTTGTAACTTCGCTCCGTGCGTGGCCCATCGATGGCCCGACGATGCGTTCTCGTGCTAGCCTAACTGTGTGTTAATAATAAGTCTAAGCCTGATTCTCGGGACCGCCCTTGCCCCAGAATTTGTCGAAGCGATTGCGGGCCTTTTCGAGAACGTCGCTCGCGACCGAGCGTTGAGCCGAACCGGGACTCAAAGCTGGTGCTTCCAGGACGTGATAACCGGACGAAGTTGCACCACCTACGGCCGAGCTTCCCGTTGGTGGTGGACTTTCAGCCTCGAGAACTCTGTAGCCCGTTTGTGCCGGTATTCCTGGTACCGATGCCGGAGCGACAACGCTCGACGTTGTCGCTGTTGTGGGTAAACCACCGCCGGTGCTTTCCACACTCTTTCCTCGCTCAAATTCGAACACCGGATCATCGAGACACCTTAGATTGGTTCCGGCGACGGGTTTTGCAGCGACTGGCTCTGCGGTCACTCGGGCCTCGTCTTTTGGGATTTCCTCCACTCCCGCTATGATGGAACTCTGTTGGAAGACGCCTTGTTACTCATTTTGTTAAATTTCTCGTTTGATTTAGTATTCATTGTCAAAAGACTGGAGGTTGATTAATGAAAGCCTGACAAAGCGGAAATGAAATGAAATTAGAAATAGATGTTGAGGAGGACCGATCGGAAGGTAAAATTGGGTTGGAATTGAATGGAAAGTTAATAATTTTTTAAGTATAAGAGGTTTTGATGAAAATGGAGTACCTTCTCACTCTGAGTCGGCGTTGGCGTGCTGTGTACGTTGGATGGCAATGGGCTGTCCCTCTCGGAGTCGAGATCCTTGTGGCCATTTAGACCGCTGAAGCTCCCGAGGGAAACGCTCTCGCTCTCCGGTGACTTGTATCCGGAATGCTGAGAGTGCTGTTGAGATTTGTGCGCGAGCTCGGGTGGAGCTGATTGGGGAGCCGATGGTAGCGACGATGTTCCCCAAGTCTTTGCTTCGCTATGTGGTCTTGTCAGTGGCTCCCCTTTTATAACACAAATTATTATTAAGTATAAAGGCCCTCTCCGTCGCTCTTTCTCTCTATTTTTATAATATATGGGGCAGTCCATGACATTTCGATCAAGATCTGACGATCATATCTCAGATCGGCTCCGTGATACCGATCACGGGAAAAGTATATTTAATAGTAGTAGTAGTAGTAGTTGTTGTTGTTGTTTATTAGTCTCCGGGAATGGATACGTGTTAAATTAGCATGATTATATGCAGATCGAATATGGATGGAGAAGGCCATTGACCGAGGTCCTTCAGCCTAGTCTGTCGTTAGAGTCTTTTTTCTATCGTTTGTGTGTTAGGATATAATTAATATATTCTTCTCTATGCAACTTTGTATATACGCATGTAATTTTATTAGATTTAATATATCCTTCCTTCTGTAACTCTGTAAACATATTTTTTTTACACATATCATAAAGGATTTTATTGTTCATTTTTCTGTGAATAACGCATCTCAATAATTTGTTAGCTATTCACATTAAAAAAAATATTGTGTCCGAATCATATGGAAGCTCCATCTTCAAATACAGCTAAAAAATGTCGTTATAATATATAAGAATTTTCCGCATTTTTTCAAGGGAAAAAAATTGAGGTTTTCGTACAACTTCGAAAAATTATATCTCGGGTAAAAAATATTATGAAATCTTTTTAAAAAATGTGGAACGTTTTTTTCGACACATCCTTTCGATCCAGATGTCATGGAATGCCTCTGATAATATTTTAATATAGTCATCATTCATCATCATTCCGCCACTGTGATATCACTTTTTCAATTTATATTATAGGGAACTTTTTTTGTTAATTTTTATCCCATTCTAAACTTTTATTTTATTTTTCAAATCTGTCTTCGGCAGTTATGAAATCTCCATCTTGACATCGGGCTAAAAAATTTTGTTACATTTTATAAGATTTTACAGAATTTTTCCACAATTGTGAAAATGGTGGTTTTCAAAATATTTATCCTAGATAAAAAATGTTCAAAAAAACTAAAACAATTTGGCACGTGTTTGACAAGTACTTCAGCATGAAGAATTACGGAGCTGATCGGAGATGTCATGGAATGCCGCATGTATTTATATTTCATCCTCTTTTTCCAATGAATAATTATTTCAATTCAAATCAAATAATGGACATCCTAAAGCGCGGCTGTTTATGGTAAATTTATGGCATTGCCGCAGACGGCGACGATAATGACGTACCTTCTCGGACGTTTTGGGTGACAGTGAAGGTTTTCCCGGTATCGAGCGGTACTGTCCAATTTACCGGCTCTGGTGATCGCATTATCATCTGTTCCGGTGACTTTACGCGTGTGGGTTCCGGCGGGCTCTTGACCACTGGTTCGTCGTCGATCCATGGTGCGACGTGGGTTGCCGCGATCGGTGCCGAGACGACGCTGCCCGCGCTCTGCGAGGGCGGTGTCGACGCTACGCTCGACTCTCCGCCCGTAGCATCGCCGTTCATCTGGGGCTCGGCCGTCACTGGAATTATCAACGCCCGAGGCTTATTCGAGGAGTTACACCAGTTACCGTGCAGTTCTCTCTCATCTGGCCGCGCACCCGCTCGCTCTCGACATCACCCTCCGCAATTATTATTTTTTTTCCGAAGCTTCCAAATAACACGAAAACTCTTGCCCACCTTAAAGTCATGACATGCAATTTAAATCCATGCGGCGTTGCTATTTCTTTATCTTTACCGGGAAGCGTCGAGTTCGAGCAACGGTAATATCAAGCTCGGGCAGAGAAGAAATCCAAACTGCCAAGAAGAAATTTATCTTTTTTTAAATTTTTCTCAAAAGTAATTCTACTCACATACGCTACGATTACATACAAAGTACATACTAGATGGATATATGATCTTTATCAAAATTGGGCACTCTGTCGACTAATTATATACTTAAGCATTACATACTTTGACAATCACTTCAGTGCAATGGCCAACAAAATTAGTTGGATCCTTTTTGTAAAAATGATTTCAAACTAATGCAGCACGAGTTTGACTAGCGTCAACGGCTCCAATTTTTCAAAGTCGACTGTAAGTTGCCACAATCCGATATCGATATACAAAATATATGGAAAGAGCGCAGAGCTACAAACGGGCACATCATATACATCTATGTATACATCGAATTTCATCTTCTAATTAACAGTGATGTGTGTGGGTTTCTCGTAGTGACATATTTGCATATATATTTATATTTACATATATGTTTATATATATATTAGAGTGTGCCAAAAAAAAACGATATTTTGTTTGCACTCTTCCAAAAATATCGTACAATATCTCCTAATAAAGATCCTGTCAAAAGTGGAGCTCATAATTCCAATTGTAATAGGACCATCATTGCGTTTGAGGTTTTTCCCATTTAAATAACATAGAAAAGTGATTTTTTTACATTTTTCATGACTGCATCCTAAGAAGAAATTTTTTTTCTCATAAAATGAATGACTACATCTTATGAATCATTAAGTTTCAAACAAAAAATCTTATTGAGTCGAATTTCTATCTTCAATATTTGATTTTTCAGAGAGCCTTGAAATTTTTAATATTGTAAATTTTACGTTTTATAAATTTTTTAGCTAAACTATTGAAGTTAGGATAAAAAGTTAATGGAAAACTTTGTCTTCCGTCTAACGCACTACAAAAAAGTCGCTGGCGAATTTTTACGTATCGTTGATATTTGCAAAGTTGCAGACCAACAAAGTCGTAGTTTTTGTATTTTTAACGTTTATTAAGTGAACTACTGATGTTAGAACAAAAAAGTCAATCGGAATTTATTAGAACATTCAATTTTCTAGAAAAACTGTCCGGGTGAAATTTTATGTATTGCTAACGATTTTAAGTTACCGACTCATTAAATCTTATTTTAATGGTTTTTTACGTACATCCTTTAAGAAATTGATTTTTTTTTGGCGCACTCTAATATATACATATCGTCGAATACCGAGAACTGAGTGTTAGTACGTGTACCAAATATAACACGGCGGTTATTTACGCACAATAACACGACAGCCAAAGATCGTACGAACGGTATGAGAGAGCGAGAGAAAGAGCTAAGGATAACCGGGATTACCACAGGATAGGTACATAATCGGGAGCCTCTTGGAAAAAGGAAATGGAAAAAAATCCTTGGTAATTGGTCAAAGCGACAACAGCCATATGCACATCGAAGATATAAAGAGCGACAGAGATTAACAAGTAGAAGAGACAGGTACAAAAAAATGAGCCAGACAAGTGATGGTGGTAGTAGTTACAGCGCGGAATGTTCAGCCACAGACAGATAAACAGTAATTGCAGAAATTCGAGAGTGGAAGGTCGCTATTGAGTGCGATTCGAGACGGTAAAGAGTGAGAATTAACAGACAGTTGCCTAACGAGGAAAGCGCTTTTTCATTATTGCGAAAGATATATATTAAATTATTGGGAAAGAGGATCAACAATGCAACCCTGATTGTAGAAGCGAGAAATACACCTAATGGTCGTTTATAGGTTCACGTTGAAGGAACATTATTAAAAGATCGTAATTTCCATATCAGAACACTCCAAGCAGTCTGATATATTCAATAAAATCATATATTATCATAAACCCGACAAAAAATTTTAATAAAATCTTCAAGTCGAAAACCTTTAAAAGGCCATGAAAGCTATTGACGTCAAGTTCGCAATCGTTTACGTATTTCCGAGTTGGTTACGAGTTTTTCGAGTCGAAATATATAGTGAGATATAGTGTGAAAAAGAGGACATTGAAGTTCTATACAATATACGATTATTCGAGAGAAAGAGAGAGAGAGAGAGAGAGAGAAAGAGAAAGAGAAAGAGAGAATGAGTCGAGAGGATGCGCGGTACGGACGGAGAGCACTCTGGATACGACGGTGCGTGCTGGTCACAAGCTTTAGCTACTTACTAGCTTGCAGGCCGGCGTTAGCGGAAGAAGAAGGAACGGCAGCGGCAGCAGTGGCTCGATACGCGGTTCGATTGTCGACGGAGGATGATGATTTGGATGGGTGTTGGTCAACGACAGCGACAGCAGGGCGAGGAGTTGTGATGGTGGTGGTGTTGCCCGATGATGGCAGCGAAGTAGAACTAGTAGTGGTAGTAGTAGAAGAAGAAGAAGAAGAAGCAGCAACAGCAGCAACTGCAGCGGTGGAAGCCTTTACCCGGGCCATTTTTCCTGGGGTCAATTGGCTCGCTGGTTTAACGCTACCACCACCCGCTACAGTAGCATTGCTGTTGTTGCTGCTGGTGCTACTGCTACTGCTGCTGATGATGGTACCAGAGGCGGCGTTGAACGCGTGAATCGCACTTTGAGGATGAACCGAATGCTTTGACGAGGGTTTCGCGACACTTGTTGCTGTCGTAGCCGCAGTAGCGCTTGTCGTGCTTGGTACACCCGACGATGAACTCGTACTTATTGTTACACTGGGTTTAGCGTGATGAAGAGGGCGATGGGGGGGAGCGGTAGTCGCGAGGAAGGCTAGAACATATATCGTACACAAGTCAAAAGTTATGACGATTATATGCTCCTCGCATCTATAAGACCTGGCATTCTACTAATTTTCCTCAATTCTTTTTTTCTTTTCCTTCTTTTTTTTTAACACACGCACTGACTTGTCGCGATGCGGCCAATGGAAAGCATTTCCGTTTCTTTTTTTAATATTATTTTCTCTGCCTACACCGAGAAACTGGGGTGCTAAGGTTTATATGGTAATTAGGGTGTACTATATTATAGAAATAATTCACTACGTGTGAGAGGTTTTTCGACAGCGTCCATAAATGGAGAAAATCCGATTTTCTTTACTTACTTATTTACTTCTGTCTCATTTAGTGTTAAATATTTCATTATATTTGATTTTAAAAAAGTTTTAATTCTGGCAAGAAAAAAAAAAAACATTGCAGTACAAAATTCTACTAATTAAAAAAAATATCATAGAAACATTATTTATATTTTCTCCATAACTGGTAGCGTATCTTTCGGCTTGTGTCGTTGTGCATTCGAGATATGTTTGCGTCAGAGACTATAATAGCGGTTCTCGAATGCAGAAGCACTTTTATTAGAGAAGTTTAAGGAAGAGGTGTTTGTTAGCTGGAGATAGGTTTTAATCGCGTCAATACCGCAGCGTTTAGATTTGTTGTTGTTTTCAATTGGTTGCGTGTGAGGGACTAAGAAAACGTACGTTTGCGATGAGCCCGCGGGGAGGGCCTTGTCTTGTGAAGCGGTGTCGGGCCCGAAGGTGGCGGCGGTAACGGCGGAATAGGCGGCTCGCACGTCGACGCACAACTCGCCGCCGGGGATTGTATCGAGGAGGGCTCTCTTATGCTCCACCGGACCCCACGGCCACCCGCCGCTGAAACACCCGCTCCCGTATCCAATCACACTCTACTTTGTTTTCTTTCATGCTTTTACTTTTTCCTTCAGTCTTTCACATTCTCCCATTTTCGTACCTTTTCATTCAGAGTCCCGTTCGATTATTCGCTTTCATTCTTTCTAACGGTACGATGATCCTTCGATGACTATTTTGATATGTTTTTTTTTTTTTTTTTTTTTTAAGTAATAATGAGTGTGAAGATGCGGGGCCTAACGAACGGGGTGGAAAAAACGACCAAGAGTTAATAAACCTTAACTCTGAAAGTCCGAACAATGGTTTGTCGCCACACTCCCATTAACTAATCGCGGTTAGTGTACACACCTAATCCCGGTTTTGTAAATCATTTGAAATACACTGCCTACGTCTTTGAAATTTTTGAGGCAAATAGGCAGATAGATAGATAGATAGAGAGAGAGAAACAGATAGGTGAACAGCTCTATCATGCATCTCCCGCCTAAACACCGATGGCAATGTGTAACAGGCGAGCAACGTATGCTTACAAATTAATATCCCCCAAGTACCGTCCAATCGCCTTCTATTTTACTACTTTTGCTTTGCAATCTTTGTTTATATATTGTATCCAAATATGTTTGGATTTGTAAGAAAAACACTTCACTGAGTGATTTTTCATGGCACGACCATTCAATACGTTTAACATTTTTCGTGCAGGCTAATAATTTTTTGTCTCAACATGAAAATTTGCAAATAAATATTCGGTATGTGTCTATCTACCTCCAAATGAATATAATTTCAAAAGCAAGTACATATATCTACAAGATCTAAACGGAGATTAAAAATCAAAAGTAGCGACTATGAAGGAGTTAGTCAGTAGGTGAACGAAAATACGTGGGCCAAGTCATTCGCCTGTGTAAACGATGATCCCTTATACCCACCACCCGAGCAATTAACGACTACGATATATCCTCTAATTGATGTTAGTAACTTATGAATTTTTCTATTCTAAGATCATTCACGAATATATAATTAAAGGACTCTGACGGGCAGTGGGTATCTCGCATTGTCCAATAATAATATATTAAAGATTACTATTACGATACGACAATATAATAATAGATACACGCTGCTGGTCACGAGGGTCAAACGAGCAGACAGCAGACCAAATTCCAATAATTCTATATATAGAAATTATATATATGTATATATATGTTTTAATACATAATTCGATATCGATATTGATAACGTCATTGATCGATTATGGTTTTTATTTTAATAAAGTGTGATAGACAATACAGAGAGGTTTGGGGTCTCATGGTATGTGGAACCCTAATGTATGAATCGATCGGAAATTGTTGAAGAAACGAAAAACAAGTGGAATACGAGGGGCTTGATCGAAAGCTACAGGACGATGTTGAGACGGTCGGACGTACATGGATTTTTTTCTACTTACTCGGACGTGGATGCCTTTCTGGCTCACCGCTCCTCTCCCTCGGCTCCTTGTCTCTCTGTTCTTTCTCTTTCTCCTGGAAAATTTTTCAAAAATTTTAACACTTCATTTCTTTACGAGTTGGTAACAATCGCAGAACATCAGAGCGGATTACATTTATATAAGACGTTTGAAATTCGAACAAGTTAAAACTCTTTGTGTGTGAAAAATACTGGTCCGAATTTTTGAAACGTACAATGCATTTTATAAGGATGTATCGGATTATATTAAAATTATTTTCGACTATCCTTGGTGAATTGATTGACGTTTTTGTGAATAATATGTAATGAGTATTAATACACTGTTAAAAATCTATGGTGTTAAACGCCGCTGGTGTGGATCTTTAGTTGGCGTTACTCATTTCCGTGTTGATAGTAACACTTATTACGGTGTACAAATTAACACCGTCAGTTTCTTTAATTTATTCCTGTATTAATTTCAATTTTTGACAGCGATTTTGGAATTTTCTTGTTTGACACTGAGAGAAATCATTTCAGCACTTGCTGGTGATGAATTGACACTGCTGTTGTTGTTCGGCACAAATTAACGTGGAATTATTTCGAAGTAAGTCTTCGAAGTGAATGTGAATCATGGAAGCGAGCAATCATTATTATCCAGTACTCGACGTGAGAATGAAAGAAGTAAAATTTTTTTTTTGTTAAGTTCTTGTTATAGGGCCGTTGAAACATAAATATCCATATGTTCTCAATTAAGCATACGACAGTATTGATACTAGATCGTTCCAAAATATGCCATATTTCAAATAAAAAAGATGTTTCTAATACTTTTTATTAAAAATTTTATTAACGCTAGTTTCTTAAAATGCAATGTGTCAGTGCATTGTTAAAATTTTAACACTCGTACAGTGATAAATGTTAACACTACAATGGTATCAAAAATGATTACTGTGCTCGTGTTGATGATAACATTGCGAGCAGTGTTAAATCAGTGATGATATTTTTTAGCACTGGTCGTTATCACCAAAATGACTTTTATAAACACCGACTTGGTGTAGTTTTTAACATCAGATTTTTAACAGTGTATCCAGAGTGAAAGTGATGTACAAGGCAGAAGTAATCCACTCGTTTACAAGCAAAAGCGTGTGTGAAGTTCCAACGCAAAGCAAAGACGCGACAAAAAAATAGTAAAAATGTTTGTTTTTTACATTAACAATTGGCCTAGGCTTTCGCGCGATCCGGTAGTTATCGGGGCTAGCGCTCTTGCGGGCTGACCGTGATGATGATGATACCTTGGAGTCTTTGGTGACCGAGGGTGCCCTCGGGGGTGGCTGTCGTTTGGGGGACCTTCTCTCAGTGGCCATAGGTCCCAGGCTTTGTGAACGTCCCTGACGCGGGCTGTTCTTCGGACTCGATTTTGTTTTTGGCTGGATCTCTTCGCGCGCCTCTTTCGAGTCATCGCGTCGACGGGGCACCACCGGCTCTAGTTTTTCACGCGTTGGCGACGGTAACAACGCTCCATCGCCTGAATTTAAATCTCGATAAGCTATTCTGTATTATCGTCTGTTGTTTTATTAAAATGGTTTTATTTCAGAATAAAACTCCGCGGGGACTCACCGACTCCCGTAGTGCGATCGAGATGATGACGAATCAAGAAATCTTTTCTCGCTCGAGCTATTGCTTTCTCATTGTCCTGGAACAAAAACACACAATTTTATATGAATAAAATTCTCGGAAACCAAAGACACTATCGATAAATTCAGAATGCTCGGGAAAGTTTTCTTCCTCATTGCACCGCCCATGTAGGAATCAGTCTGGGCATCCCGGTTTGAAACTCGAACCTGATCGGGATTTGCTCGGGTTTCCCTAAATGGATTATGCAACTTAGAATCCGGTTTTCGAATTGATTTGCGGTTCCGCATTGAATGACAGCTTGTCATTGATCAGACTTTGCTAGGGTTACTTTAAATGAGACGTTCTATTTGGAATCTGAAAGGATTCCAGATCGGGTCTCAGTTTTAAGTAGCGAGCAATGTTACCGTCCACCGAGATTTATTAGAGGCACTCTAAGAGAGATCCTGCTTAGATTCTCAATATATCTTGGAACGTCTTCTCGTTACTAAAGGATTTCCCGGAACTATTTTAACTTTACCCTTTATGAAGTAGAATCTTGTACAAAACACATTCAAAAAACTTTTCCTCAACTCGTGTGATTGCAATACCACGCATAAGAATTTTACTACCTGTTTGATGAAGCGAAAGTATTTTCTTTCCATGAATGCAACACTATCGATAAGTATTAGAAATGATCAAATTATGAAACACATTTATGTAAGTTTGGTATTATGCGGATTTGTAGATAACATATTAAATACACCTCCACCAGCTTATATATTTCAGCATTTTCCAAGACTGAGATGGTTGTCGTTTAAAACAAAAACAATTATCTTTTTAAAAGTCGTTCTTACGTTGCAGATCATTAAAATCAAGAATAAAGCAACACATTTCTACGTGAATTATATATTTAGTTATATTTTATAATTTTAACCAGGCTCCCGCAAAAATTTTGACAGGGATCCATCCTGGTATTCCGATCTCTCGACAGAGATCCAGTCAGTCATCGGATTGGATCCCAGTTCGAGATCCAGATCGGAATCCGATTTCCGGGCGTTGCATTCCAGATCTGGAATCCGATCCGATGACCGACTGGAATTCCACTGTAAGATGGAAATACCAGAGAGGATCCAGTTGCATTCCTGTCGAAAATTCTGCATGGGCAAAGTTGTAGACAAAGATGTTCGTACCGCTTTGATATCATCTTGTAGAATACCATGCATAGGTCTCGCCTGAACGGAGGAAGGTCTTCCAGCGGGAGGCACGATAGTCGACGGTGCTATTTTTCTCGTGTTTTCCTTATCCTTCTCTTCCTTGGTAACGGACCTATTTTTAAAAAACACACACACACAATAAGCCAAAATACTCGATGCTTCTCGTATGGGACTTTGATCGGGGAAAGCTGTGTATACAGTACGAAACAACGAAGAACGACTACGACAAAGTCCCGTGTACAAAGACGGAGATGCGAATATCTAGTAATTTCTTGAGTTGCAAGGAGTATTCACTAAATCAACTAAAAATTATTTTTCTTTTTTTTTTTTTCATGTGCGTTGTGTATGTGTGTGATTGTTGTTGTTTTTACTGGCCTGGCCAAAGAAAGGGCGTTGAGGGCGTGGTTGTTGGACACGTGTCTCCAGAGAGAAGCCTCCTCTTCGGACGCCAGTCCGCAGCCCCAGTCGCGATGCTGGTTTGGAAACGAAGAAAAACGCGAATTTCGAGAATGATTTTGCTAAACGTCAACGGAACATACATGGCAATCATACATAGGCATGCAGGTGTAAAACAATGCACACCACGCATACGATGGGATGGGGACGATATATATATACAATGGGGAGAAATTTTATGAAAATAAAGATGATCCAAGTTTTCTGTTCCAACTCCACCACTCGATTTTTTCAGATAATGGAATGAAGTCAGGAGTAGACGTAAATAGTTTCACCAGAAAAAAAGTAATTCACTTAAGGTAGCTACTGCGCTTCACACTACACTAAAAAAAGCAGACTGGAAGTTTCTATGCATAACATCGTAAATTAAATTTAATCACAATTGTCATATAAGATTTATGTAAATTTGTAGTACAATTACAGCGGATTGTGAAAAATAATGTACTTTTACATTCAAATTTATGTAAATTATTAAAATTACTGTACCATACATCAATTTTACATCCGACTTGCATAAGAAATTAATTATACCAGTTTATGCATAAAAACTTTCTGCACCAATACATTAAATTTCAAGTAAATTTTTTTAAGGTGTAGTCAAACCAGTGCTGATTAGCTCTTAACGTTTTTATAATTCCTGATGGTTTAATTAACAGTTTCGAGGAGTTTCTGTTAAATTTAATTAATTTAAAAAAAAACGCTGTTAAAAAAATCTATTCGAAATGTGGTGTAGTTTTACTGGAAGTTTGTATTCATAGACTAGTATATGAAGTTTGGTATACGAGTTTAATGTAAAATTAATGTATGGTACAGCATATTCAATAATTTACTTCAAATTTCACAGTAAAAGTACTTGAATTGTAATAATTTGATTTAGATTTACTGGAAAATTACATGAATTCTATACTACAATTGTTTATTAAATTTTGATGACGAGTTTATGAATAAAAACTTCCAAACTTTTCTAACAGTACACGTAGCAGAATTAGTTTTCAATATGTAAGTACATTCGGAACCGCGAATTTAAGAGAAAATCGACTGATATATGTAATTGTTCGATGGCATGTTTTTTTCTTCGTTTTTGACAGATTTTGTATTAAATTAGTTGTTCAAACGTTGGAGTCACTTATATGCCTGATGTTAAGTTAGGAAAAGACAATTAGACGTTTGTATCTTTTGAACTACTAATACTATTAAAAATCCGGTCCGTGAATCGATTAAGGATTTTCCAACAACAAAAATGAAACATTGTTCGTCGTAATTGGACTATAATTGTGTCTTATTTTTTTAAAGAGTGTATGAAAAAACATGCCATCGAGGGTTTACATATTTAAGTCGATTGTTTATCCAAATTGCGGCTTCGAATGTACTTTTATATTAGGAACTACGTCGCTACGTGTGCTACGACAGTAACTCCTCGGAACTGTTAATTAAGACCCCAGAAATTATAAATAGGTTTTTAAAAAATGTTGCCTTGATTTGACTAGTGTGAAGCGCAGTGGCTACCTTAAGACAAGTAAAGAGACAAAAACATCAAGTATACATTAGAGGAAATTATGAAAAAATTATCGATATTTTATTTATCATCGTAAGAAAAAACAAGCTAAAAACACATAGTCTTCTTACGATGCCAAAATATAAATAGATGATTAGATTAATTAGAATATTTCACCGACCTTTGCAAATTAATATTTCAATTGGATACGATTTTTTTCAAGTTGGTGAAATATCGTAACAGCTCACTTATGATAATATTATGGTCAATTTACAAGAAGAAGACGTACATATAATGGTGTACAGAAAGAAAAATGTCGATAGGATCATGCCGAGGGTTTATTTATTGTCGATAGTCGGATTTGATGTCTCTTTGGTGGAAAGACTCGATTTGAGCCCCTTGGAGAAAAAGGACTTTGAGGAGATAAGCTCGGAAAAGTCTATCCCTCTGAGGAAATGTTCCCCCGAGAGCATCAACGAGACAACGAAAAAGGATCTCTCAAGAACTGAACAACAAAGACGATGACGAGAAAAAGACAACTACAACGACGAGGACGGCGACGACGAAGAGAAACAAGCGCGGAAAGACTGTAACAATGTCTTCTCGACACTCTCTTGCGGTTTACCTTGTACTCGTCAGCGAGGCGCCTGAGCTCCGCAACCTCAGAAGTGGGAAAACTTTTTCCCAGTAATTTCCTGCGGCTCTTCGCTGTTTCTCCTGCGGCTATCGTCACTCCTTTACTCGTTGCTTTTTTTTTCGTTCTGCAAATAGTATAACGCGATTACATACACTTTCCGCAGTCTTTCCCTTTCTCTCTCTGTGTGTTATAATTTCCCGGAACGACATCGGGCTTGTCGTAGTCACTTTCGTTTTCGCATTATATCAATATGGAGCTCTTGGGTGTAAATTTTCTGACCTGAAAGTGATTTTGACCTCGGAGAGATCCTCCTCGCGTTCGTCACCCTCTGGTACGACTCCGTCGATCGCATCTGTATGGCCGACTAATGGCTCGAGTTCCGAGGCCTGAGCACCTGTATTTTACATAATTTTTTTTCTCTCGTTAGAACAATCTTATAGACCGATAAAAAAAAGGACAGATAAATGTACCAGTTGTGGTAATTTCGATTATTCCCTCTATGAATTGTCGTTTTTACCCTAGCAATCTTGACGACCGTCGTTTCCAGCTGATTCACCGTAAAAACCACCTTCAATCAACCGGGTGATTTTTTGCAATAAAAACCAAAAATCGGTCGTAACGACCGCGAAAACAACCACCTTAAAAATTTTATTCAGTTGTTTTTCCGTTTTCCATGGTAAATCGAAAAAAACGACTGCATACAATTTTTTAGGGCAGTCGTTTTTACGGTCGTTACGACCAACTTTCGGTTGCTTTTTTGCAAAAAACCACCCGGTCGTCTTTACGGTAGAACGGTGGTTGTTAAGATTGCTGGGGTATATTTTTATAGTAAAAAAAAAAGTTACGATGAAGTTGTAACCGAGGTATGTTTGATTAATGATTTGGATCGAGTTTCTCGTTCCAAGTTAAACCAAAATAGGTACATTTGTTTCGGTTGACACGAGGAGACGACATCGAATCGTAATGGGAAGACAGTTTTACCGTCACGCTTGTGATCGACGTCACCTGGTCTCTTCTTGTGAACGGGTGCAGGTCCCGAGGGCGCGATACCCTGCTTCAATGCCCCCATGCTGAGAGACTTCCGGGGAGGGCCGGCCGTGCCACCTGCACCCCCAGCCGCTGCTACCGGTGCAACCGCATCGCCATTAGTCAGCTGGGATCGCCTTGGCCAGGCGAACTGCAATCGATACTCCGTGCTTATCCGCGAAATCGCTTTGCTCAGCTGACTCGGCGGTAGTGCTGCGCTAGCCGCAACTTCCTGCACTCACAAAATACACACATTAAAATTTCGATAAATATTCGTATACTTTATTTTTAGTTGGCATCGTACATTTAATTTTTATCATAATTTTAATCCATCGCGTCATGTAAAGGGTAATTTTTTCTCATTTTCCACCATTCTCAAAGCTTTTTCTATGACTTCTTTTTCACCACTATACTCTATTTATACGTTGTACGGGATTCCGGTACAATTTACAAAACTATATACAGTTTACTGACAGCAAAATGAAATACTAATAATTTCATGAGAGAATATTTTGACTGCGCCAGTAACGAAATTAACGAAGAATATGCATCACAACTAAATCAACGAGACAGCGATTTTGCTTCTTAAAACGTTTAAATCAACAGAAATTGTATAAATTGACATCGTTTGGTATTAGCTTTCAAGAGTATGTATTCAAGAACATCATGGTAAATTTGAGTCAATCGGCTAAAATGAGCCTGAGTCAACCCCGAATCGGTCAAATCAACCTAATAGAGGTTGGCTCAACCACATCGAAAGCACTTGACTCAAATTCACCATGATATTGACTAAATTTCTCATGTATGTTCACTGCACCCACAATTTTTTTCTCAGTGTATGTGGCCCAAAATGTTTTACGATATACGGAACTAAAGTTAATCGTTGAAACCATCAAATGATAATATCCATAGCACCGTCCATCGTGTACAAAAATAATTATATCGGTCCAAACAGAAGACTTGATTTTTATATATAAATACAATGAGAAATACAAAAGGCCGTTGCTCCACCTCTAAAAAAAGTGCACGTTGCTTTCTTTTCACAAAGTATAATATTAGTATCCGAACTATAGTTTTTTGATGTGGCAAGTGAAAAAAATAAGTATAAATAAAATACCGACAGCAGCGGTGTACCACTGCCTCTTAAAAAGAGTGGATCATTGAGAGAAAAATTTGGTCATTCTGAAAATAATATAGTTGGACTGACTATAATCTAACTATAAACTATAATTCCGAGGAGGAACGTCTATCGTTATATTTTTATGTTTATAGCATATGTAAGAAGATAGTTGGATAAACTATTAATATAATTCCCAAGAGAAACGTCTATTTTTCATGATTAGAGCAAATAAAATTATAGTAGCTGTTATATGGTTGAAAATGGTATGAAAATGGTATGAAAAATGATAATAGTTTCAAAAACTATTCTAATATTTTCAAATATGCCGTTTTGTTGCATATACGATTTCAACGTTTGTTTCCAATAACCTTACAAGTATCGTTTATTGAACCATATTATCATCGCTTCAACCATAAAACATTGCAAGCTTTCCTATATTCGTTTTACAATGTGAAATCGGTAAATAAACGATATGCTTTTCTTTCAGTGTGCGGACAACACTCTAGAGGGGTTTCGAGGAATGAAATAAGGAATAAAGGGGATAGAATAGTAAAAGTCAATTGGCGTACTTGAGGAATAACCAATAGAAAAATAAATAAAAAGTATTTTTTTTAAATAATAAATAAGGTTACCCGAACTTTGTCGGCAACGACATTCGTGTCGACGACATCGAGTCCACCTCCATCGGCAGCGTTGATGAACTCGTGAGTCTTGTAAGCAAGCTCCGGGCATTTCTTTCGTCGTGGCAAAGGCGGCTCGAGAGTCGGTCCTGAAACGATAAGCAGAGACCTAATCATTAGCCATCCCAAAAGGCCATAAAATATTGCGTCTCACTCATCGTACGTACAATATATTATATTTAAAAATGCACCTAATAATACATCAGGTGTGCGTTTATGTGTGTGTGATATGTTTAGGTGTAAAATAATTAATAACAATAATAACAATTCAATATAAGGCAGCACAAGGTTGAGTCTTTGCGGAGCAACGAATCGCGCATAAATATGCCACAAATTAGCAGCACGAATTTATCATAAAATCGCTCTCATGAATTTTTTTTTAAATCATGATAGTAATTGATTGCATCAACGCTAATTGGAAATATTCGTAACCCCAAGATATCAAGTGTAAAAATTATATTGCTTCTTATTTTTATTAGCTTGGAAAAGTAGCTTGAAAAAACTTAATAATAAAATGATGATTATTGGTAAATACACGACGATTATTTCCAAATAGGCGGAATAGGGCGGAAGAAAGCGTGCGAAAGAGGACAATCATGCAAAAAGTAGGGTTGATCAATACGTATTAAATATTAGAATAAGAAATTATATTATTGAGGATGAAATAATTGTCACCGGTCCATAGCTCCGCTCAGACTGCGCTCTTCGTACTTGAGTTTGGTGAATAATATATTTAGTAACGTAAGCATAACGATAATGTCCAAACTAGTAGCGCATGCAGCCCAATTCGATGGTCCGAGTCTTGAAGCCATTTCTACTGGCACTACCGACATCAATAATTACCTACTCGTATATATTGACATTTGATGTTTAGCATAATCGATATTGCGGATCGATCGGGGGTGTAAGTCGAGCCAACTCGTGCGGAGAATAGAGGGCTCGAAAGGATTGGACTTGTAGCCAAGTAGATATCAGTGCAGACGAGGAGACGCCGCTGCGGAGGAGGAGCTCTCGCAACGCTCACAGACTATTCGCTACTCCAATTCAAAGTGAAAACGAACGTGGCAGCTTGCCGAGGCTCATTAACGTCCCGGCTTACTTCAATTAGCATCTCGACTTTTCTTGCCCTCTTACCACTCGGCTATGAGACAAGACGCCACGAAAGCTTTCTTTTTAAACGAAACTCTTACTCAGACCGCTTGCTGCTATGCAATCGGCCATGGAGAATTCGTCGCTTATTTCGGCGGGTCCTATATATCTCATATCTCAGACACTGCCAAAACTTATCATTATTAACTGTACTTTTCAGGATGAAAATGTAACAATTTAATGTTCGAATGAAAGCTTTGTTTAATTTTTTTACCGTTGAAATTAGCTGGGGAATTATTTAATAGAGAGCAATCATGGAACGTAAATTGAAATATTTGAACATTTGATATATCTTGTGGTTATTAACTTATAAACTTATTCTTATTAAACGTACTATTCAGGATGAAAATGTAACAATTTACTGTTCGGATGAGAAGTTTGTTTAATTATTTTACCGTTGCAATAAGTCGAAAAATTGTTTAATAGAGAGAAATAATGGAACATAAGTCAAGATATTCGAACGTTTGATATATGCTACGATATTAATATCGCTAAGATGCTGAGTCATTATTTACCATGATCTCTGCCCTACACCCACGATCGTCCATGCCAAGGTAAAATAACGAAATAATAATAAACATTGTATCGATATATATGGGGCATTCTATACCGATTCGACCTGCGTTTGACCCTCGACCTCTCGAATTTGGCCGAAAGTTTTTTATATGATTGGACCAACTTCAAAAAGTACTTGAAAAGTTTATTCTGTTTTAAACTTTTTTTTTCTACGATTCTTTAAAGCTAACATTACGTTAGCTCAAATTTGAAAATCTCAAAAAATTCTCAAAAATTCCACATGAAATAAAAAAGTTTTTTAACCTACAATTAGATTGGGCCGGGATTTGCTCCGTTTTTTTTTAAATATTGAATAATTTAGGTACAAATCTCAGAAAATTATCGACTGTTACTAGAAAAAATAAAAATTTCCGTAATTTTTATGGAAATAACTTTTGCTTGGGCGCGATCATTCGCAAAGGGAGAAAATATTTTAACCATTTAAAGGTCAATGCTAAGTTCACTGATACTGAAACTTCAAAAAGCATACATAGGTATATATTTTGACGAACATATCTTTTCATAAAGTCAGTACCAGACGATTTTTCAAGGAGAGTAAATCACTTGGAAAAATCTTATACAATTCTAGGAAGTTCTATTGTACAAATAAAAATATTTTAGAAACCATATAAAATTTTTCGATATTTTTTTTAAGGAAATATTTTTTTTCAATGCTTTCGAATCTCGGCCTACTCTAGGTCTAGGTTAAATTTTTTTTAACTTTTGTGCAGAATTTTCGAGAATTTTTGCAGATTTTCAAGCCCGGGCTAACGGTGTGTTAGCTTTGAAAAATCGTACAAAAACAAAAAAAAATTTAAAACACTTTTCAAAGTTGGTCAAATGATATAAAAAATTGTCGAACAAGTCCGACAAGTTCCTGGTCGAATCGGCATAGAATGCCCCATATATGAACATGTACGGCATAAAATGAGCAAACAAAGGTACGAATTATGAATAATACGTCCACGAAAAATATAAAAATTTGTATGGCAAAATGGAGAGCTAATCTAATGAATGTTACGAATGATAGGCGTTTTGAAAAAGGTATTTTTGTTGTTGCGTAGGTAGGTAGCACCGCGTTCGTAACGTCTCTGCTGTTGGTTGGTCTTACCTTCGATGTTCTCATCCTCGGTTGACTTGGCCGATTGTAGCTTCGCGCTCGCTTGCTTCGCTGCAATCAAAATTCGCAGCTGGCACGTTTCTCTAAGGGCGGGTCATGGGGTTCGGTTTGGGGTTGGTGTGGAGTTGCGCTGCGGGGACTTGCGGGCCCTAATAAGCTGGGGCCTCTCCGCCGTTTGCGATTATATCACCAATTCCTATCGTCTCCACTTTTCTTTTTTTCCTTTTCACTCTTTGTCACTTCACTTTATTTTCAACTTTTATTCCGCTTCAAAACGCTTTCTTCCGTTTTTCACTTCAATACAGGAAGACATTTTACCTCGCTCGATCGTCGTACAATTATTAATAATCCTCTTCCGCGTGAAAGTAGCCGTTTGTGCTTTATGATGTACAAAAAATTACTCTATGCTATTACATTCTCTAAACTAATAATCGTGACTAAACGACGTTAGTAAAAGTCTGTACATCCTTCGCACTTTTATAAAACTTTATTATTGACGCAACAGATCACAAGTTTAAAAATTATGGAATTTTTCTTAACTCACATTCGTCGCCCCGGATCAAACTGAGCTATTTTTCGTACTCAAAACCATATCTTTAAAATATTTGCTAAAATTTTTAGAGAAACAAGTTTGAAATTCAAAAAGTTAATTTCTGTTGTTGTTGTAAAATTTGATTTTCAATCAGAATAAAGCTGAGAAAAATATTTTCATTGGGAAATGATTATCTACGATGCTCAAATTGATTACATAATTTGTATCAAGTAATTAAATTTAAATTCTTCGCCAGGAATAAATTGCAGTGATTATTGAGTGAACCATAGAAACTGAATAATACCTAAAAAAAAAAAAACAATCGAGCGAGTTAAAACCCGAAACCGTGATCTAACGATGCGTAGACGACAGAGAGACACAGATTTTACAACACCGATACTGTAAAGAAAAATCGTGAATGTATCACGAGAGCAATGACAGAATAATGACGATATATCGAATAAAACGAGTGTGTGTCAAATGACGTGATAATAATAGTGCTGCTGAATAAACGTGAAAAACAAGGTGTTATAGGCACGATCACGAACTATGACACTATGACAATTCTATATATGTGTATGTAGTACTTGAAGAAAAATCACCAGACCATATAAAGGAAAGAAAGAAAAAAATGATTAGTAGAGAAGTGAATAACAATTCTGCCAAGATTTATCGACCAACCACGATGCTATTGTACTCGAATGAAAGACAGTATTAAAAATGAATGGGACTGAGAGCCTGAAAGAAAGAATGAAAAGTCATAATAATGAAAAGTAAAATGTCGTTCCTCCCTCTTTGTACTACTGTCAGTTGTCTTTTCTTTAGTTTTTTTCTTTTCCCTTCGTTCTCTCTCGTCGTTGAATTTCTCTCTACTAATGAGACGTAAGTTGAGATGTAAGATTCTATGTATATATATATAATATATAATATACGAAATAGAGAGAGAGTTAAATATATATACATACATGTATATGTAGAGAAGATGGATTTGGTATCATATACTTAGTGACGAATCCAGATATATATTATGTATATATATATATATTGTTTATTACTGCTACAGTAGATAAATATGTATACGATTGGAGGTGGTAGAAGGCTAGGATTACGAAAACTTACTGGAAGTCGGAGGCGCTTGAGGCGCGCGACGAACCACCGTGTGCTCTTGGTGCGGCCCAGTGTACTCGTGCCATGTGTAAGTGCTCCGGTACTCTGAGTGGAGCTGCTGAAACACATACGTATTCAACCTTTATCCCAGCACAAGAAAATTTCGATATTCGTTGGTCAAGCATTACAGCTAACAAATAGTGTGCGCTTTAAAAAAATTACCAGTTACAACTTTCATCGTAACACACTTCTTTGGGGTGCAGTCTCCGCGACAGCCCTTTTTTCCCGCACATTTATTTTCACCACAGCGCAGATCCACCACATTTCTAATCTGCACGCGCTTTTTTCTCCACATGCCGTTCCTACACAATTCAATCCAACACATTCTTTACTACACAATCCGATACCCCACTGGGGCATTACAACACGTTTCAGTCCCACACAACCAATCCAAGAAAAACTTTTCCAACACATTCCATTGCTACACATTGTCTCTGTCGATATCAATCGAAGAGTAGAACTCAGGTAGAACTCCGAGCAGGCAGTGGTTCTCATGCAAATGCGAATGGCGGACGTCAATACGGAATCGCATGAGAACCACTGCCTGTTCGGAGTTCTACCTTACCGACTCACGATGTTCTCTTCGATTGATATCGACAGAGATAATGTGTGGGAACGGAATGTGTTGGAAAAGTTTTTGTTGGATCGGTTTGTGTGGGACTGAAACGTGTTGTAATGCTCCTGTGGAGTATCGGATTGTGTAGTATAGAATGTGTTGGATCGAAATGTGTAGGAACGACATGTGGAGCATAGTATCTATATGCTTCGCGTAGGCCAGCCATCTTGGTAGTCGGCATTCTTTCTTAAATAGAGGACGCGGTTTCGATTCGGGGAAAGCCAAAAAGATAATTGAGAATGTGCTCGAGAGAGGATTATTCCAGACCTCAAACTCTAGCCGGACTAATTGACACAAGTGCGGGATTGTCAGAAAAACTTTTGCCACCAAAATCACGAAAATATTACAAAAAAAGTTACGACAATCTCATCGCCTGGAAAGAAGCACAGAAAGTTTAATCTTTCTCGTGGAGAGTTCTATTCTCGTATTCCAACGAACTGTCTGCAAAATGGAAGCCAGGAAGGGTGCTTTTTATTTAAATAAATTCACATATTTATGGAGTCACCCATTTATCGTGGCGCTTATTTATGAAACCCCCAGCGGGGTTTCGCCCCTGGACCCCGTTTGTGTTACTTTCGATGCATGTTTCAGTCATGATAAACATTGTGAAACTTTTTCATGCATTGGTTATAAAAAATAGTGTTCGATACTCGTGAAAAATATGATGTCCTTATAGGCGAGTACATCACATTTTGGACTCGTATCGACATGTATTATGATCTATCTGTGATCTTTTTGACGATTGAAAGATTAATTTCGTTCGCACTCCTGTAAATGCCGTGGAAAAAGTTCGATTTTCAAGTATGCATTATTTATCAAATTGATGAACATCAGTTGGATTCAACTTAATCCCTACATAGCTACCTCAAGGACAAGCGTTTTAGTTCCGAAATCCTCAGGAGAAAAAAAGCATGAAACTTGTGCGAAGGGCTCCCTAAAAATGGAAAGCTCGTCAGTTTGATCGAGGGTAACGACCAAGATTTAAACAAGTGAATAGGCAATTCAGGGTCATAATGCAGATTCTTTATGTCAGCTCTGTCAACTTTCAGAGGTTGTGAGCCAACACTGAGTAGCTTTAGTTCTCATGTAAAAATTAGCCTTAAGGTAGAAGGAAACGAAAAAAATACGAAATATGGTGCCCTTATAGGCGCGTACGTCATTTTCAGGACGACACTACGGTTCCTCCTGAAAACGTCGTACTCACCTATAAGTACCTCACATTTTACACTCGTATCAAAGTGTAGTAATATCTATCTGTGATCTTGGTATGTTTATTTTTGATTGAAAGATTAATTTCCCTAGCACTCTCGTAAATGCCGTGGAAAAAGTTCGATTTTCAAATATGTATTATTTATTAAATTTACCCGTAAGAACCACTTAAATTGTGAAGAAATAGAACTGGACGGCTCAATTACAATAGCCGAAAAGTTTATGAACATCAGTTGGATTCAACTGCCCTAATTAACAACCTTAAGGACAAGCGTCTTAGTTCCGAAATCCTCAGAAGAAAAACAGCATGAAACTTGTGCGAAGGACTCCCTAAAAATGGAAAGCTCGTCAGTTTGATCGAGGGTAACGACCAAGATTTAAACAAGTGAATAGGCAATTCAGGGTCATAATGTAGATTCTTTATGTCAGCTCTGTCAACCTTCCGAGGTTGTGAGCCAACATTGAGTAGCTTTCGTTCTCATGTAGGAAGTAGCCTCAGGGTAGAAGGAAGCGAAAAAAAAAAACGGGGGAAAAACGTCCGTGTGTCGTGTGACTTTTGCTGTCGATCGCTCGACACTGCGGTAGAAAGAGAGTAGGTGAGTACGCCTGAATAAAAAGTGTCTCTCGTATTGTTGGAACGTAGGTCTCTGTGGGTGCACAATGCGGTGACACGCTGACGCTTTTTTCCCTCAGGCACCCCAAAGGTACGTTCACTCGGCTCCAGAGGATCTTTCCTCTGGTTTCAATGCGGCGCTTTCGCCTAACATCCCCACCCACTCCCCTCCGCTTTTACTTTCGAGACTTTAGCCACGATCCAACGAGCACACACGCGCCGTGTGTCGTCGTGAAATCGATTCCCTTACCTACCCACCCAACGTCGCTCATCCAGTTAACAAAAGACTCAACGACGAATAGGTAAAAAGCTTTGGCATTCAAGTATACCGCGGTCCGCAAGAGAATAAGAGACCGGAAGAGTCAAGGGGCTGTGCGAACAAAAAAAAAAGGAAAAAAAAGGAAAAGCCACGGGAAATGCTCGAAATAGCGAGAGAGAGAGAGAGAGACAGAGAGAACGTGCTAGCGGAAAGTCCCAAAAAGAGCTCGCGCAAATTACGGTTTTTTTTAGAGATGTTATGGCAAGAACGAACAAAATGGTCCTGTGCATTCCATTTTTTCATATGTACATTCACGACCAAAAATTTCATTCGTTTACCATTTACCATATGTACATTCACGACCAAAAATTCCATTCGCTTACCATTGACACTCTGATTTTTTTAAATTCATCTAAAAGATTCCAAGAACTATAAATGCGAAACATTTTTCTTCTTCGACATAACGATATGTATACGTGAAACCTAAATCGTATATCCATTCACAGAAACGACCAGCTTTAAATATTTCTAGAGTGAATTTAATAAAAGCGACGATTGGCAATAACTTGTTTCACAGTTCATGGATTCGGTTTCCGGTCGAATAATTGGGCACGAATTTTTTTTTCTTCAAGATATTGGATGTTGACCTTCGCTATCGGTGTTAAGTTGCATATTCTACCACAGAAAACACCCGTTTCAATTTTTTTCACTGGTATTTCGAAAAACGAACTGCCAGTGACGTATTTGATTACACAGTTCACAGATTCGTAGTCTGGTTATAAAAACCAATATTTATGTATGGGCGTATCTTAAAAACTTTAGAACTGTGTAACTCGACTGCGGAATGCGATAAAAATTTACAAAGAACGAATTACGCGAGTATCCAAATTTTTTTTTAACGTACGAGGCATAATCTATCCGAAAAAAATAATATAATTTAAAAATGCACCAATTGGCTGTTTTATACTGGTTTGAACGCGAACGGTATTAACTTTTTCGCATGCAACTCTGATTTCTGCGCTTTTTCGTACAGGTGTAGCATTGATATAGACCTTCAGAAAAAGAAGAAAAAAAATCGTCATGTTTTGGTAAGTAGTAATGTACCTATTCTCGTGAAAAATATTCCGATCAGGCCTGATATGACCTGATAAGGCCCAGACGTGCGCGACCGTTGGACAAGAAACATTTATTTTATGGATGAAAGTGTATTCAATTGTCAGGTTCGAGAATATCAGGTTTATAAATTCGCAGGATAAATTCAAACTATCATCTTTTTTTAATTATATAAATTATATTTTAAGTTAGCTGAGTTATTACCCGACATAATTTTCCATTCTCTGTGTAAGATTGACGTCACATTGAATAAAAATAATTACCCTTTGGCAGAAATAAGCCTATGCCTTACAATGACTCATTTTTTAAGAAGTAAAGTTTCAATAAGTTGAACACATATTAAAACTTTACTCCAGTGCTAAAACACAGTATGAGATAGTTCTGAAAATGGTCTCGCACCAAATAAATAGTTTTCTTTTAAAAATTACAATATGATTTTTTACACGAGCAAAATGTAGTCTATAAACAAATACTGCTTTCGAAAGGTCTTACGTTCAGTAAAAAAAAATTAGCGCCTTCGTGCTCCTAAGCTACATTTTTATTCTTTAAGACCGTAAAAGTAAAGGGTTGTGAGAAACATTTAAATACATATGTATATATTTTTTTTAAGAATGCAGTTTTTGGTTTCTTCTATCACTTTTAAATCGTTTATGTCACTTATAGTAAAAATGCGCTTAAACTTTTCAGCGGTGTTTAAAAAAATATCGACTCATTGGCGATGATGATTTCAGAATTAATCGGGTAGAAATTTCCGTTGAGCATCTAAAAAGTTCCGTTGAGGTGGAGAAATTGTGAAAAAGTGGAGGAACAACTTCGAAAACTCGCGTAGAGGGCTGATCGAGGGAAGAAAAAGTGAAAAGACCGGATGTCTCTCAGCAAGTTCGGTGGTAAGAGAGTTCTGCTGCTGGGAATGCCAATAGTCATCTCTCTTGAGCGAACGTTACAATGATTGCTAACTCAACGAAACGAGCAATACAGTTACTGGCATACTCGTGTTTTCTTCCGGAATGATCCATTATTATTCGAGATGGTCAATTACTGGATGGCCAAAAGTAAAACCCATTTACCGAAATATTGCCCCGTAACGGAATCTTGGACAGATATTCTTTACTTTGAACTAGCGATAACTCAAGGTTGCCGATCCAACCGTCGCGATCAATGGATGCACAATTTTTGAGAAAAAAAAAAACAACAGCAAAAAAGAGGTATCGGTTCCTATTATTTTTTATTGTTTCTATTGTTCTTATTTGTTATTATTAATTCACTATTATTATAAAGCTTCGACGTTTACAGCCTGTGATATTTTCTGATGAAGTTTGGCAAATCTTAACTTGGAGTCTGAGTCAACCGATGCCGAAGATTCCGTTGTTATCGATTTTCCTAAACAGAAAACGGGCGATGGCGGTATTTTTTTCGATTAAAAATTAATTTTAAGAATATTGTCCTTTTTGATTTCTTCATCACGTTGTGAACTGATGAAGCAATTAGAAGAAACAAAAATACAAAGATCTCAAATGTTCGAAATTTTCCGCTTAGGAAAATCGATAATATTATGGTTCGGCATCGGTTGATTCGAACCCCGAGTTACGATTTGCGAAATTTCCATTTAAAAATATCACCGGCTGTCAACGTCAAAGCTTGATAACAATCATGGATCAGTTTTTATTGTTAAAATAGTATATTACGATACGAGTGTGATGAAAATTTTTCTGACGAGGGTGAGTTTGCAGTACGAGGCGAAGGCTGCAATGAAAGTTGAGAAAAAGTGTCTGGTTCGAGTTTTCCATAAAATTTTATTTCAATAGTGTGAGAAGTAAGCACTTCTCGCACGGAGTTGCATAAATATATGTATCGGAATCGGGACAAATTTTTTTTATCGTTTCTTTTGGTATAATTATTTATTTCTTTAACGAAGGTGGACTCAACTCCGAAATCTCAAGTACCGTAAAAGCTTGAATGTTCACTTTTTTACACATGATAACCGAGTGTTTCTATTCGCTATGCGTAACCATGTTACCTACCCCATTCATCGATAAATGGAGCATTTGAGGGGAAATTGAATAGCCGATATTCAATGGAGCGTTGTAAATTGCGATAACAAATTTTGGAGTATAAGTACCAAAGTTTTGCTGGCTCAACTGAGTTTATGAAGTAAATTCGATTGCGATCAAGGCGATTGCCGATGGCGGTGGCGGTGAGTAAAGGGGGAGAGGGACCTTCCGGTTTGCGCGTTCATCCTCCTTCTCGGAGCCATGAAAAATTGCACGACGAGCTGCTACAGCTCCTCTCTCATCTATCGGGCTGCAGCAGACTAATCGCGTTATACCTCCCTCCGCGAAGCCCTCAACCCACCCACCCACCCACCGACCCACCAATGAGCTAACTCACAGCCGCACAGTCCATAAATGCGTGACGTAAATTCCGCGTAACTGTCGACTACACCTGTGCCCTACTATTTAATATGTATCCTACGTATATGCTTGATCTTGACTCGTATCACTGTAAAAAATGTTTTTCACTAAGAACGTGTATGGAATTCAATTTAATGTACAAAATAAAATAAAAATTTAATGTACGTGTGGTAAAATTGGAATTATTTTATATTAAATATTTAGATTTAGAACAATGGACCATCAATTTTACGTTATACTCGTGTAGTCAATTTTCGATATCCGTTTCTGTAAACGAGCTTCCTATACAGTGTAGTAATTTCACCTAATTTTTTTAAACAGTATACGCCTTATATAACACGTACATTAATCTTTTCACTTTATCTATCACCGTTTCTTAATTTTATAAATGCTTTACACATGATTGATTCCTAATAAAAGGCTTCGTTCCAACGAGAATTTTATTTTTTCGTGCTAAGAAAACATCAACATTACGAATGATAGGAGAAAAAATGGTATTGTACAATAATAGAATAAGATAGAAAACTAGAAGAAAAAAGGGGAAAAAGTTTAGGAACCGAGTTATGCGATTCTTCCGACTTTATTTCGATATTGTCAAAAAATGCTATAATAGTATATTACGATACGAGTGCGATGAAACTTTTTCTGACGAGGATGAGTTTGCAGCACAAAAGCGTAAGACGAGTTTTTCAATCAAACGAGAACAAGTTTCTCGCACCAGTCTCGTATACAATTTTATTTCCATAGTGCGAGAAGTTCGATTTCTCGCACGCGAAGCAATCGTGTGAGAAGTAGCGATTTCTCGCACGGAGTTGCACTAAAGATCATGTGTATTTCGGAAATCTTCAATCGTCTAATCTGCAAACTAATTTTAAATAATGGTGGATTTTTGAATATGCTGTGATAAGTTATTAATATAAACGAAAAAAAATGGATGATAAGAATGGTAATATTAACAATAGCATAAGCCTTATTCATATCACTTAAGTGAAAAGCCTACTTCCTTTAATTCCTTCTTGACGATAAGACTTTGCGACACGAAGCATCACGACGACTGCAATCGCACGTGGTTTGTAAGTTGTGTCACACTGAGCACAGCCGTAGTAGTAAGCTCGGGCGTTAAAGACATCGATTAAAAAAAGGAAAAGGCGCACGCCGAGCGGCGAGGTTTCGATAAATGAACAGCAGAGCCAGCGAAAGAATGAAGCCGATGCTTTGGGGGCTTCCATAATCCATCGACAAAAGAGAAGCTTATATACGATGCCCCTTAAATATAGATATACCATTCACCCAATACACTCGTAAATAACAAACAACGTATACGAGAAAATAATTGTATTTTTACGGTTGAAATGACGTGCAGTGGTTTTTTACCGATTATCAACGTCACACGAATTACAGGAACATTTGTTTGATTGCAATTAAGGGGAATATCACTCTAGTTCACCGTACGAATTCCGGAATTTTTGAACCGACTAATTGGGATCCCTTCCGCTAGGAGTAACCGTCGCAATTAACCATTCCTCGTGTGTACAAGAAAATGGAAAAACGACGAGCGATGAACGAGTCGGGGGAAAACTTATCGATGCAAAATGGCAAGCAATGAGAGTAAAAATACGAGCAGATCAAGCCCTCGTGCTATTCCTCGTGGTCAAGGCGAAAACATACAAATATCCTATACATATATATATATATAGGATATATATAGATAGGATATTTGCGAATCACTCATATATTTGCAATGGATGAGCGATTCACTTCCAGTTCGGCAACTTTTCTTTCCGATGTAGAATTCAAAGCTAGAAAAAGAAAATGAAACAACAAAATATATTTAAAAAATTTATGCAATGAGACACTCTCGAGTAGTTATTGAATTGAGGGAATTATTTAAAAATTTCAAACGGGTGAAAATAAAAGGGGTTGTACTGACGAAACATTAGAGAGTGTGTTACTCAGGTGCTTGAACGATCGTGGACTGAATCGGCGAATAATTGTCCGGCGAAGGCACCAGTTTCACTTTCAAAAGGGCTCAGAAACAAAAGCTTCTCTAAAGAATTATAATATGTAAGTGTGTATTTATAGATTAGGGTGGCCCGAATTTTGGCGATATTTTTAAATTTTTAGTCTCGACCAGTGAAAAAAATAATTTCCGTAAGGGAGCAATTTCCGCGGAAAAATATTGAAAAGTCAGTCAAAATTTTGAGAATTTTCACAACGATTTTTTTTTTTTTCATTTTCGTTTTTATCTTATTTTGAGTTTATGATCGAAATTCTGAAAAAAAAAGTTGTCACCAAAAGGTTGCTCCACGCCGAAAAGTATTTTGGAATAAATAAAATTTTTGATCTTACTATTTTTTCTCAGCTCTGAGCCTAGATTTTATCTCATTATCCAACGATTAGTTCACAGTTAAAAAATGTCCTAAAGGTACGACTAACACAAATATTGAATGTGCAGACGCAGATATCTTCAGGGTCATGAAAAAACGATTTTATTGAATGACTGCTTAGCGATAAAATTTATATAACGTTTTAACTATGCACTAAGCGTTGAATAACGAGAGAAAATTAGGTAACAGCTGAGAAAAAAAATAATAATAATTAATATATTAAAAATATTTGTGGTCACCAAGTGACATTTTGATGATCATTTTTTCTTTATGAATTTCAACCATAAAATACGAATGAGATGAAGAAATGATATGAAGGGTGAGAGATTACACAAATTGAAGAAGAAAAAAACGTTGTGAAAATTTTCGAAGTTCTTGAGCGACCTCTGAAAAATATTTTGCAAGTGCTATTTTTCACGAGAATTGTTTTTTTCACCGAAAACATATTTTTCATTGAGTGAGACTAGAGATTAAAAAATATCGCTGAAATTTGGACAGGCCTAATGTATAATCATAAAAATATCACCCTCGATGTGTTTTTTGTAAAAAAGAGCTTCTTGGTAAATACCGGAAATTCATATGATTTATACGAATGACTTGAGAAGATAAGTCCATCGAAAAGTTTTTGTACTCGAGACGCAATAGTTTGTATAGATGGTCCGAGTTTCTAGTGTATCGACCGAAGCTCTTAACTATTAAGTAGACCGTTTAAGTCAATATCGAGCGTGAATAAAGGTTTCACAAATGATATGGTTGCCAACTGCTATCATCTTAATAAGGGTGCAACAATGTCGAACCGTATGGAAATTCGGCCGATGTGTATATATCGAATTGAAAAAATATATAAATTCAACAAGATCTTGATGTATCAAACCAAAATAAATTACATGGTCTTCGTACATCTCGTGTCTCGAGCCAACACGTTTAAAATGGTGATCCGTAAGCCGTTTGCTTGAGGCAACGAGTTTTCCTGAATTTCTTCGTTAATTCAGGCGACACTTGGTCCATGATCATTAGTAAATACCAAAGACTCCAAGATTTACTGGCATTAAGCTCTCTTCGTGTACGTTAATGAAGACCGCGCATGTCAACATTTTCTTAAGCTCGTTCCTCACTTAGTCCGAGCTGGCAATCGATTCCGATACTCGAGAAATGCCATAACACACGAAAAACCTCAAGTTAAAATTAAAACCCTCTTTAAAACCTAAATGTGGTAGTTCCGCGGGGTAAACGGAACTCATATAGAAATCTGTCTGGGCAACTCAGTTTGAAACTCGGTCCTGATCGGGATTTGCGCGAGTTTCCCTAACTGGGCTATCCAATTCAGAATCCGAATAGATTTTGAAATGTATGCGGTTCCGCACTGAATGACAGCTTATAATTGATCAGGTATTGCTAGGGTTACCCTGAATGGGACGTCCTATTTGAAATTGGAATGGATGCCAGATTGGATCCTAGTTTTAAGCGGCGAGCAGTGTTACCGTCCACCGGGATTTGTTAGGGTTACCCTAAGAAGGATCCTGCTTAGATTCTGCCGAGATCCTGGAATGTCTTCCCGTTACTAAACGATCTGCGCGGAACTATTTTTACTTCATCCTTTATGAAGTAAAATCTTTTACAAAATACATTTAAAAATTTTTTCCTCATCTCGTGGGATTGCAACACGTCACATAAGAATTTTACTAACTGTTTAATGGAGGGCAAGTATTTCTTTTCCATAAATACATTCGATAAGTATTGGAAATTATCAAGTTCTAAAACACATTTATGTAAGTTTATGCGGTAGTATTATTCAATACACTTCGACTAGCTTATATATTTTAACATTCTCCAAGACTGAGATGATCGTCGTTTAACGAAAAAACAATTATCTTTTTTTAAAACCGCGCTTGTTGCAGATCATCAAAATCGCGAATAAAGCTACACATTCCTACGTAAATTATATATGCAGTGATTTTTTATAATTTTAACCAGTCCCGTGCAAAAATTTTGACAGAGATCCAGCTGGATGGATTCTGATATTTCCATCTTTCGACAGAGATCCAGTCAGGCATCGGATTGAATCCCAGCTCGAGATCCCGATCAGAATCCAGTTTCCGCGCGTTACATCCCTTATCTGGAATCCGATCCGACGACCGACTCGAATCCAACTGTAAGATGGAAATACCGAACAGGATCCCACTGGATCCCCGTCGAAATTTCTGCATGGGAGGTTTTTCAGTTCATCTGACACTCCTTAAAACATCTAAAAATAGCAGATATTACCCAATTGGAGTAAACAGAGACTACTGTGGACTGACATTTTTATGTTTGAATCTCCACTTAGGTTGTATAGGTCAAAACAACGTTCTTAGGCACTTGTATAAACCTCCAAAAGTGGCATATTTTACCCATTTCGAGTTAACGTAGACTATTTCGAGGGTGAAAATTTTAACTCGGGAATAGACTAAATAAAATAAAAATGAATTTCAATGGGTTATATTGAAGGAGACTTTTCGTTCAGAGAGAGAAAACAACGCGGAGAAAACGGATGTCTATATTGGAATATTTTTAACTTGATTATTTAGCTTAATTATTTAGCCTGCCGCCTTTCCTGGCTATCATACCAAAAATGTAGTGGCGATTATTAAATAAAAAATGAACAAAAATACATTGTCCAGAAAAAGGACTCAACCTGGATAACATGACACGACATGGCAAAAAAATCCGGCAACCGAGATGATGATAAAATACTACAGTGGAACCTTTCATAGCGTACACCCTCGTAGCGTACATTGGTAAGTGGAGGGGCACGTATCAACGCTGTGATTGGACGATTTCGCGAGAAAGAGTGAGAGGCACGAACGTTTCGCGTGCCTGATTGGTTCTTCACTTAGCGTACATGTCTCCGCATTATGTACGCTATGAGAGGTTCTACTGTAATTTATCAAATATATTTTAAAATTACCGAATAGGACCCTGATGAGGGCCAAAACGTATAATGAAAGGAGAAAATCTTGCACAATTAATTGGGCGTCAATAGCCAAATAACCACTTGTCACTTCTGGAATATTCTTGTCATAGGTATAGAATTATTGAAAGAGTTAAGAATGAGGGAGAGAAGGTGTAGTCTCTCGATGTTGTATCGTCGCGCGTTTGCCTCAGGGTCTATGCTTTAACCTAGAAGCACCAAAGTTTTCGAGTCGCCGCGGGAAAAGCTTCGAGAGGGCAAGTGGGCAAAACTTAGTATAAGCTACGTCGCTTCAGTGGTGAATGACTGTTACGGTGAAAGAGTCACGCCTTCGTGTCTCCGATAAAACAATGTACACCGCCTACCTGTATGCTGACTTTTCAGTGCATTGCAGCCCATATATAGACTCTTACCGCAGTCACGAATCCAGTCCACCAGACTGCGGAACGGCCTCAATAATATCTAAAGAGAAATCTATTTAATAACTCCGCGAAGTGTGATACACGTGGGTAGCTAACGACAAGTTAAATTCACTGACTTTGGTAATATTGATGAAACCAACATTTCACTACCAAAGATAGAACTAATGCCTGTCAATAGTGCGAGTATTAAAAATCTTGTGACGATTGTACGAGGTTTTCCTCTACTTTTCACTGTTGAAAGTTATGGTAAATTAACGATGCTAAGTTACAAGAAATTTACAAAACTCGTGTACGAAATAATGATATTCCATGCATTAGAAAATGACAAGACTTGTGTACTATTGCACTCATTACAGGGAAAAAATGGGAAATTTACAATTAAATTCATAAAATCAGTGTACAGGGCTTGGATTTTTGCTAAACAATTACAAGTCCATTTTCATTGAATTTTTCAATAATCCAATTTTAAAAAATCAAGGGCGTGTGTTTTTGAATTCGTTGGCATGCGTATTCTAAGATCCTAGAATTATTGTAGAATCCTGAGATGCGTTCGAATACTGCCAAGGTGTATAGATGGATAGATAGATAGATAGATTTATTAAGATCCTGGAATATGCATCCCCTAAGGACCTGAGCTATCAAATACACAGCATACATATAGTACAAACAAAAAAATAAAAATAAAACATAAAAATGTAGGAAAATATTTTAAAAAGTATAGGACAAGTAGAATGACATTCTTCATAATTAAAACTTGCTTGTCTAAAGTGACGAATTGCCATTGAATGTTACATGAATCGAATCTTAAAAGGGGCGATTAAAGATTAATGTTGGAGAATTAGTTGAAAATTATAGGGTAAAGATAGCCGTATTCAATACGATGAAAGTCAAATTGGGTCGGTTTTTTTTTATTTCATCAGAACAAAATTGGGTAATTATTTTTCCTCTAAATGTCGTTATATTTTCTGGGGGAAAGAATTATGACTTCAAATTCATGTTTCGAACGCATATCAAATTTACAATACGTTGATAAAAAAAAGATTGTACCTTTGTGGTGAATTTACAATACTTCAGTATTCTAAAATTACAAATATTAGACTTTTTTTTTTAGCACTATGACTTCAAATTCATGTTTCAAACGCATATAAAATTTACACTACTTTAATAAAAGAAACTTGCTACGAAAGTTTTGTATTTTTATAATAAATTTTTTTTAGTCGTGTCAATTATTTGTACCCTATCCCGTTGAGAAGCAAGTATTTTTATTTCTCATATGTTAAGACCACTTTGAGAAATAAATACAGTGAAAGACATTGAATAAACGGTGGAAATGTTAAATGAGAAAAAGATGATGTATTTTTATTGTAGGTTGCTTCGGCGAATGACGGCTTACTTATTTTTCTTACAAATTTCACGATTCGCCCTGATCGGGGCCTTTTCAGAAATATTTATTTTTTGCTTCTCTTCAGAGTTAATTATGAAAAGATTTTTCTGTGACCTTTTGTTGTTGTCGATAATTGTGTGTGATTTATTGTTTAATAGTTTGTTGTAAGTGACGAGGTTCTCCGGTCTTGGAGGTTAAGCCTGTGTCTAATGTTGTAAGAAAGATTTTTGTCTGTTTTTAAAATAATTATTGTCACAACCTCCAAGACCGAAAAGCCCGGTCACCTACAACAAACTATCAAACAATAAATTACACACAATTATCAACAACAACAAAAGGTCACAAAAAAATGGTTTCATAATTAACTCTGAAGAGAAAATAAATATTTCTGAAGAGGCCCTGATCAGGGCGAAAGGTAAAATTTTTAAGAAAAATAACTAAGCCGTCATTCGCCGAAGCGAACTACAATTAAAAATCATCCCAAACGGCTGAAGCAAATATCAACGATATATTTTTCAGGCAACGTGTGGAATAAATACATTTTGTTGTTGGTTTAGCGAATTGAGTGTCAATTACTTGAAAAGCACCAAAATTCGTGTCCAATTTTTACAGCAGAACAATTAGTGAAAAGTTGGTAATACGATGGAACGCGCCTCCGAGCACAAAGACTATGCTAATTGGTACTCAATAGAGAGATCTTAACTGATAACGTACATTGATAACATAGAAGCGTTGGAAGGAGAAGGAGGAGAGGGTGTAAGCGAGACGCCCGAGACTCGCGAGAACCAATTGTCAACGCTTGCAGCGCGAGTAGCGAATATTCCGGGCACTTAACTCGAGTGTAAACAGACTCGAGTGGAATAATAATGGTGTATGGCCTAGTGCACACATCTTAACACATCTATAGCTGTGTTGAGATGTATCTATCGATTTGAAGCAGGGACCAAGAGCTAGAAAGCGCCGCAATAGAACCCGCTTAATGCCTCACTGTGTCCCGATAAATGAATACCGTTAGACCTCCTCGACATTTAAACCGTAATCGCAAAAGTTATAGAAGGAAAACATATTCAACTATGAATATTCCGTGAAGTATCTATTCTATTATATATTCGTGTAGGACATTTCGTTGATAATTTCGTAACTAAAATTGCCCTTCAGACAGGCTTTGAAAGTTTTGTGAAAGAAAGAAAGCTGCTAAGTTGAACTTTGCAAATTGCTTTGTCATTATTTTGGATTTTTCTTAGAAAGCTATCTCTATGAGAGAGTATGTTAATCGATTTTGACTTCCTTGTAGAGGAAGCTTTGTAATAAAAACCAAAAATAATGAGGAAGCAATTTGTAAAGTAAAACTTTGCAGCTTTTTTTCTTTGACAAAACTTTCAACGCCCTTTGATAAAAAATACAGCTACAAAGTGGAACTTTAAAATTGCTTCCTCATAATTTGGGTTTTTCTTACAAAGCTATCTCTATGAGAGAGTATGTTAATCGATTTTGACTTCCTTGTAGAGGAAGCTTTGAAATAAAAACCAAAAATAATGAGGAAGCAATTTGTAAACTAAAACTTTGCAGCTTTATTTTCCATCAAAGTTAAATTTCTGGAAAATTTGAACCACATAACAAATTATGACGAAAGTGTATACCTATTGTTGCTAAATAGTACTGATATCATGTCTAAAGTTTCACTTCGCTATCTTATGTTTTGTCAAGGTTAATGCAATAACGTCATTTTTCCAAAACTTAAAATTTTGACAAATTTGAACCATATTGCATAATATAATAAAACTATAGCCTAATCATCACTAGATAGTACAAATTTCATGTATGAAATTTGAGTTTGTTGTCTTATGTTTTCTCAAAATTAGGACAAAAACGTGATTTCTTCAAAAATTTCAAAATTCTGTAAAATCCGAAGCGCTTTCCCGATTTCGGTGAAATTTAATACCAAATAACATTGATAGTACCTGCACTTATAAAAAATTATTCAAGGAAATCTCATCAATTTCACAAAAGCCAGAGCGCGCACGACTTTTTTTGAGAAATTTTAAATGGCCATAAAATAAAGATTTCTGCATACATTCCGTAAAAAAATTGCGCCAATCAGAGACGAACTGCTGCTTCACTTGTATGCTAAATTTTACCTCAATCGGTTGAAGGGTTCTTGAGTTACAGATGATAAAAATTTTGAATCCCTACACACAACACATACACATGGTTCCCACATAAGAATCTCGAAAAAAAAAAATTTCATGAAAACAAAGCTTCCTCTACACGGAGAGAAATTTCTGTGTTATGATAACGAAAAATCGGATCTGTGAGCCGAACAAAAAATTGATCAGCCTAACGTAACGATTTTTGTTGTCACCGTTTTCTGTTATCACAACACAGAAATTTCTCTGAGTGTATAAGGAAGCAAAAACATAAATTTCCAATCTACTTTTGTACATTCAAAAAATCTCGTGTAAACGTAAATCACGATATCAGTAGAATAGCTCGAGAGAAAAAATGGATGATCAAGTATATCGATATTGGGATAAATGATAAAACCTGTTGAGAGTTATCGGAGCGTGGCATAACCGTGTTATGCCGAAGCGATGTGCAGAGCGCAATAAGCGATCGCTTAACCCCGGGCGAAGCGGTTCTTCGCTTCTCTGCTGATGGTTGCTGCACGAGATTTGCATATATGACGCTCGGATGGCACCTGGAGGCTGTTGGCCTCACGATTTTCCCATCGAATTTTCACCGGTTGGCTACACCAAATTTCCGTTTAACGCTCGATTACACGTTGCTTACTAGCCGCCAAGAGAGATTGCCAAAACGAGCAAACTACGACGATGACGACGATGACGACGACGACGACGAGAAGCAGAAAATCGCAGAGTGGATGACCCGAACACAACTTGCGAAAATTGACACTCGAAGCTACCAAGTTCCGAGAAGACTTTGCGCTCCGACACTTTCGAGACTACTGGTAGTAAAGGTACTCGATGATGTTGATAGACTTTCGGAACATGAGTTGGTATAGGCGAGAAAAGCCCGAGCGGAGCGCAGAGGGACCGAGAACATTATTATTACGTACTATAGTAGCCGCGACTGTGGTAGTATCTAGCCGGTGTAGAACTAATAGTTTGTCGGGAGTGCGAGACGACGATGCTCGTGCCAATGAACCAAGCGCGCGGCTGAGCGAAACGGATATTTCCACTTCCCAACGGTAGCAGCACCGGCGATCGCAGAGAACCATCGTCGTCACGTTCCACTTGCGTCTCGACTTCGTCATCAACTTCCTCATCTTTCGACGCTCCTCTCCTCTCCTCTTTTCTTCGGTATTACATTTATACCGTTACTTTAGTACCGCACGACTCTAACAAGTTTTACGTAATTTTTTGCAAGCCGTTCATCCGGATGGATCATCTCCTTGTTTTAAAATAACTCTATATCAGGCGGTATAGAGGTAAAAAATCGCCAATAAATCCAAGACTCGCACTCTCGTCAGAAATCGGTAGTCCTTAGAGTCTGTTTACCTCCATGTAAAAAGGTATGCTAACAAAGTATATTTTTCGACATATCGAAAAATATATAAATAATGTACGTGGTACTTTTCTTATATACTTTTTATATACTTGGCAATATCCAATATTTCGTCCAAACGTACATCTGGCAAATATACGAAAAATATATCTATTTGGATATCCATACATGTATCTGGCTAATATACGTAAAGTACATTTGTTTGTATATTAGTAGTATATAAAATATCAACTCATGAAATATAAAAACACGAAATCTCGACCACCTAGATTTTTTATATCGACAAAGAATCTAAGCAATTTGGTTAAATGTTCTTCTAACTGATTCAAGTGTTAAATATCTTCTTACATAAATTTATATATAATTTCTATTTAAAAAAATATACATTTACATATATTTACGAATACATAAAACATGGATTGAGAATTATACGAAGAATATAAAAACGATATATTTTATTTCCCAAAAATATGTATGAACTAGTATACCATCGTATATACTTTGTAAGTATACTCAAAGTTATATCCGATATATCAAATTTTTAGTCCAAAGTATAGTTGGTATATAAAATATACTTTTCGATATTTTTTCGAGTATACTTCCTTTCCATGGGGGTAAGGTTAAGAAGACTCGGTTAACCGAGCCTCCTTAAGGTGCTTTCAAATTGATTATAAGTAGCGGCTAACTTGTAACTTGAAGAAAAACACTAATCTGAATAATTTTTTTTGTGAAACAATGTATAAAACAAGGATGCGAAGTAGAATCTTGCACATTGCTTTCTCATTATTTTTCGCTTTTTACAAAGCTTCCTTTATGAGGAAGTATGCTAATAAATTTTGGCTTTCTCACAGAGAAAGCTTTGTAAAAAGCGAAAAATAATGATGAAGCAATGTGCAAGATTCTACTTTGCATCCTCGTTGCAAATAAATAAATAAGCGCATACTTCCGCTTTGTGAAAATACAATGATGAGAAACGATCCGGATGCACCTTTGAATACCCTATTTTCATTTTTCTTTTTCTGTAAAACACGATAGAAACCAGCGCTTCCGGAAATTGCATTGGGAAGCAAGAATATGGCTACTTTAAACCACTTAAGTCACAACTTTTCGCAATATAAACTGTACAAAATGGCTATGAAAATATGGTATCATTTTGAGCTGTTTCTGAGGTTTCTTTATATGTTAATCATAAATCTGGTACTCATTTAAGTCCAAGTTCAATATTCGATACCAAAATTCACATTAAAGAAAGAAATAAACAAAACCTAAAAATTCAAAAAACTCAAACATCCTAAAATTTTAACAGTTCAACCGATCCCAACGATATTTAATAGGGATCACCGGTGTATGAAAACTCACATCCATACCAATTTCAAGCTCGATATCTCGAAAATGAAAAGAGTTCTCTCGTTAACAGACATTTTTGAAAAAATTCAAACACGCGTAAGAATTAAATGATCATAGGGATTTTGACAAAGTTTGTATGAACAATGAGGATTGATCACTCTATGTAATGGTAAAAATTTCAGCACGATATCTAAAGGGGTTCGCACGTAATAAAGTTTTACATTTTTCAAGCGTGTTACATTCATACACACATACAGATTTTTTTTCTGAATCACTTTTCTCGACGTTCTCGACCATTTTGAGTGTACTTGACATGAAAATATCGATCAAATTTTTTCGCGAAACCAAAGCTTCCTGTCATGATGAAGCAAAAAGGCAAAGGCTGCATAAATTGTGACCAGCATGATGGAATGTAATGTTGGGTTCTATCCATACGTTCGAAACGACGTAATTTACTGGCCGCGCACGCTATGTACCCACTTACATGCATACATCGATAAACTCGCATATATGTACATGACGTCGCTGTACAGTTAGTCAAGCCAATTGGCTGACTACAATACCTGTCGAGGACTCTGGGTAACAGAACCTATAGCAGCCAGCAAATATTGAAGTGAGCCAATCAGCTTCACCGTAGAGATGACGAGCACAGTGGTTCTATAGTTAGTTGCTCGTATAAGGGAATTCAGCGGTCGACTCGCACTAGGGGCGCACTGTTTTCGAGTCAATGTACCTTCGCCATTGTCCTCGTTACCTAACTACCAAACCCTATCAGCCCGATGCCCATTTTTCCTTCAACCTTTGCTATCGTACATTAACCTTTCCAAAATGGATCTTATATTCGCTTACTGTCATCCAACATGAGCTTTTCCGAAACTTAGAAACCGTTATCCTCTCGACTTATCGGATCAACCGTAAACTTTTTCGAAACTTTAATTTTTTTCCAACTTTCCAACAAGCGATCGGACATTTACTTTTTCGAATCGTAAACATCTTCACTTCGCTCTCTGTCATCGAATATGAGCTATTTCCGGAACTTTGGATCTTCTGTAATTTTAACCTTTTTTGCGATCAGACTTCAATTTTTTCGAATATATATATTTTTTTTGCTTCGCTCGCCGTCATTGAACTTAAAGTTTTTTGGAACATTGGGATTTATTATTTTGAACTTTTGCAATAAAACATTAACTCTTTCGAAGATGAAATTTTTTGGATTTCCGAAATCTTTTTCGTCCAACATTTGCAATCGGGTTTTTACTTTTTCGAAACATATAAGGTTATTACTCAGAAAATGTTTCTCTCTTAAATTTTGCTGGCGAACTTTAACTGTATCGGTATTTAATTTTTATTATTTTCATACCCTCTCCAACATCATGAACCTTATGAACCTAATAAATCTAAAGAACCTAACAAGGTCTCAATCAATTTTATTTTTTTTAAGATATCGAATTTTTTCTCTATCCATCGTTGTTCTCAAGTCTTATATATTGGGAACTCGAAATACTTGTTGCCAACATTTTCGACCGCGGAATTCACCCTTTTTTATTAACCAATCCACTCCATACAAAACTTATGTCAACATTAATAAGTCCAATTCGTGAGATTGGTTGGTTAATGGCTTTTCATGTTGTTCGAGAGTATTTACATATGTGTAAAAGCGACTTTTTGTATGTAAATGTAACTTTGTAGTGTATTACATGGAGTATATAGCAGACTTATTGTGTATTGTCAAGTGAAAAAAGAATTTGAAGTATTGTGCGTGTTGGAAGTTTGTGTTTTGCTCTAATGTTTAGTGGTCGTGGGTTACATAGCGCTGTGATTCTAAATGAATATTGATTAAAATTAATAACTGAATTTCTTATATTCCACAAGTCTACAAACCATCTTTTGACAAACCATATAATATAACCCAAAATAGGTCAGAGGTAAATGACTGCCAATAGGAGTGAAGAAAATGGAGATTTTCCACCATAATAATATAACTCACTCCACCATAATAATATAAAAATAATATATAAAGCATTACGCATAATTCAGCTACTTTTTTTTTCAAATCGCTCTGACAAGTCCTATAATAAGACACATTTTAGCACCACTTCTAATCTATTCAGACTTTTTACTTTTAACAATTTATTTTTTTACCTCGGAAGTTTGATTTTATACTTTATTACTTTATACTTTATATTGTTTGTAAAAGTAATATTATCGGGTCACAAAATTATTTAAGAAATTTCATCAAAAAGTTCACATGAGACCACAACTTAGTAGTTGAAACAATTTTCTTCCACGACTTTGATTTTTCAAGATATATTGACTTTGAAGAAACACCCCATTTTCAAGTGGCACTAAAATGTGTCGAATTATGGGACTAATTATAAAGAGGTTTGAAAAAAAGTGGCTGAATTGACGAAGAATCCCTCATATAAATGAGAATTTAATGAATGCAACATTTGCCCGACTGTGTGTTATGCAGTGATATTTCGTTATAGTATACTCAGAGAAAAGCATATCGTCGATTTAACGATTTCACTTGATAAAACGAATATAAGAAGACTTACAATGTTTCATGGTTGAAGCGATGATAACAGGGTTCAATAAACGATACCCCCAAGGTTATCGGAAACAAACGTTCAAATCGTATGTGCAACGAATTGGCATATTTAAGACTATTAGAATAGTTTTAAAAACTATTATCATTTTGATCATTGCTACTATAATTATATTTGTCATAACCATAAAAAATAGACGTTCCACCTGGAAATTATAGCTTATAGTTAAATGATCGTCGGTCTAACTATATTTTTTTTTTTCAATTTCCCGTTTTTTCTCTTAGCATATTGCGCGAAAGACTCTATTTCCACGCGTCAACTCGCGTCAGGACTCGACGTTTCCGAACAGAATTTTGCAAATTGAGAATTATCGCTCGGGCAAGTTGTACTAGAATTGTATATATCGTCCAATTGTATGTCTCTTCGAGTGTATTGGTGATAGAGTCGGAGTAGGATTTGCGGTTGGCAAAAGAAAGCTACCAATGGAGGAGAAGGAGAAAGAAGGTGTTCCACGAAACGTCAGGGGGGAAAGAGTACACAGGGGCTTATGCGGCACGAGTCCCGAGCGAACAGCCTGGCAACCAACCGGCACGAGGGGATGTACGCTGCCAATTTCCCCGCCGGCCGGGCCGTTTACAAATTTACGAGCCGTGTCGAAAATTAACCGCAGTGGAAAGTATCAAGTTCGACGGGACGCTGTCACCTCTATCATTTTTTTTCTTTTCGGTTCCCCTTTCGAAACCTCCTCTTTTCTTCTCTACTCTATCGTGTGACACTTAATAAACGGAGGCATTTTCAAAATAAGTCTACAAATCGAATTTGCATTTCTCTTTTCTTTTCCATTACTTGTTTCTTCATTTACGGCTCATAGAACATTATTGAAATAAAAATAGCTATTGAATATTTTCATTATTTTTTCTACTATGAAATCCTTCAGTTTTCATTTTTACAATGTCCTGTTCGGTTCCCCTCTCGAAACCTCCTTTTTTCTTCTCTTCTCTATCGTGTGACACTAAATAAACGGAGGCATTTTCAAAATAAGTCTACAAATCGAATTTGCATTTCTCTTTTTTTTTTCATTACTATTTTCTTAATTTACAGTTCATAGAACATTATTGAAATAAAAATAGCTATTGAATATTTTCATTATTTTTTCTACTATGAAATCCTTCAGTTTTCATTTTTACAATGTCCTGTTCGGTTCCCCTCTCGAAACCTCCTTTTTTCTTCTCTACTCTATCGTGTGACACTTAATAAATGGAGGCATTTTCGAAATAAGTCTACAAATCAAATTTGCATTTCTCTTTTCTTTTCATTCCTATTTTCTCAATTTACAGCTCATAGAACATTATTGATATAAAAATAGCTATTGAATATTTTCATTATTTTTTCTACTATGAAAACCTTCAGTTTTCGTTTTTACAATGTCCAGAAATGTCTCACATTGAATGAGGGTCAATGAATCTGGAAAAATCGTATACTGTTCTTTTTCCTGGTTTATTTTTCAAACAATTATCAAGAAAAACCGTGATTTCAATATAATAAAAAAAATACTTTTGTCAAAAAAACTTGATCGTATGAATTTAAACCTCATTGAATGTTCATTCAATTTGTGCATTTTCTTAGGCCTTTCTCGAGGAAGAATTTCTCAACGAATATGTGATCCACTCGATTCGGCTGAACGGATTATAGGATCCTCGATGATGCGAAAAGCGAATCCTGATTGAAGGTGCTCCAAGTCAAAAGCCGCTGGATATGGAAGATAGGCTGCAGCTTGGAGTTAGGTAATATATATATTATACCTAATAGTATACCTAGTATATATTTGGGGTCCTTCCCGAGGCGAGAAACTACGTCGTTTGATCTTGGATTCTTTCGGCTCTCGGGTTAGCTTTCCGCGTCTGACGCAACGATCCGTTACCCCCAAAGGAAAAGTGGGGTGGTTGCTGGTGGTGGGACTCGCGAAATTGCCTCGATGTTATATACAGAGCCGCACAGTGGAACCAGGGCCAAGCAGATAAAATTACTCAATCCCATGACGCAATATGACGAATAAACGGGGAAGACGAAATTCCAACACATCAACCATTCTCTGTCAATTGAAAATCTCCCCTTTTTTCGAACCTCTTCAAATTTTCCATGATATTAACCTGATTCTACAACGACTTGAAAAAACGTTCAGTGAATTCGAACAGTATCATTTGTCGTTTGTCATTTGTTTAGGAGTCGCATTTTTTAAGCCCTTCAAAGTACGAAGAAAAAAATTACCAGGTCGAAAAATATTACTTTATTTCCAATTGCGATAAAAAATCTAAGAAAAACTCGTATCGTGTGTTTTAACTATGAATGAAGGTGCCGATAATGATAAATAGTTTGTAAAAAGAACCGACACTGGTGGTTGTGCGGTCGGTATGCGACTTCGGCGGTCCCGCGAGTTAAGCAGCATAGTTTGCGGCCATAACTTGGATGGGTGACCGCTTAGCCGTGCACTGGCAGGCGCTATATCCAGTAAGCGAGAGGTCAATTTTTCTGTGGGCTCGGTGTATATACTTGAGTTAAATACTTTCGTGTATACACCGGGAAGTCAGAAGAATATACGACCGTCAGTACCGGTACGGATTTTCCGCAATTTTCCTGTGCCCATGGCGAAAGCGGTACAATTCAGCTAAGTCGGCTGCGGAAGTATTCGAAGTTAAGTTAGCTTAGCAAAATGTGGATAGGAAGTGATAGAATCAAGGGTGGAAAGGACGCTGAAAAGCGATTAAAGCAATACCATGGAATAAATGAAAAATCTTTTTAAAAAATCTTGTTTGTGAAAAGTGGTGGACTCGCGAAATTGCCTTGCTATTGCATACAGAGCCGCACAGTGGAACCAGGGCCAAGCAGATGAAATTACTCAATTCCATGACGCAATATGGCGAATAATCGCGGAAGACGAAATTCCTACATATCAGCAATTTTCTGTCAATTGAACATCTCTCCTTTTTTTTTAACCTCTCGAAATTATGTATAAAATTTAACTGAGTTTACAATTTAAAAGTACGTTCAATGAATTCGGGCGGTGAATTTTTAGTCTCACCCAATAAATAAGAACATTTCGGTGTAAAATTAAGCTTGCGAAAATTTTTTTGGAGTTCGTTCGAAATTTTTGGAAATTTTCATCAAAAGTTGGTATTAAATAGGTCACTCAACAAAGAAAAATATTTGAAATAAATACATTTTTCTTTCTCATTATTTTTTTCTCAGCTTTTACCAGATTTTATCTCATTATTCGACGCTTAGTTGAAAGTTAAAAAATATCACAAAGCTATGACTGAAAAAAATTTTGAATCTGCAGATGCAGATATCTCCAGGATTATGAAAAAACGACTTTGTTCGTTGAATGACTGCTTAGCGTTAATATTTTCGTAATATTTCAACTATGCACCAAGCGTTAGATAATGAAGAAAAATCGAGGGTGACAGTTGAGAAAAAATAACTATTAAAAAAAAATTTATTTATTTTAAAATATCGCTAAGCGACCTTTGATAACAAATCTTTCTTGGTGAATTCCAACTATAAATATGGAATGACATGACAAATAACATAACGAGTGAGAAATTACAAAAATTGAAGTAAATAAAAAATGTTTTAAAAATTTTCAAAGTTCTTGAGCGACCTCAAAATACATTTTTGCAAGGGCCATTTTTTGCAAGAGTTGATTTTTCACCGAAAACATCTTTTTTATTTGGTGAAACTGAAGGTTAAAAAATATCTCTAAAATTTAGGCCACTCTAGTATACATATATAGATCTGTGTAAAATAGACAGAACGAAGGATAAAAAGGGATCGAAAAAAAGCACTGGTAAAGCGAAAGGGCTGTTGCAACGAGTAGTCAGTCTCCCCACCTTGTCGAGGTACGTGAAGAATAAAAACGAAGAAAAAGAAATGGTCGCTCTGAGATACGCCGATCGGTGTACACCTGGGTGCGGCTGACTCCAAGAAGAAGACAATAAGGCGAGTGAGGAGGGGAAGGGAAAGGGAAAAGACAAAACGGTGGAAAAGCTGGGCTGGTTGGTTGGCTCACCGACCGAGCTATATCCCATCCAGGAGATTACATCTTCGAGCAAAGAATCTCGTAAAAAAATCGTATCAATCCCCGATACGATTCTTATAACTCGTTTTTCCCTTATCGTTTCGTTTATAAAAGCGATATTTATAACGTCCTTTTGTCACGATTTATCTTTCACTTGAAAATATATAGTACTTAGGTAATCTCGCCAAGAGCATCACTAAAGGTCTAATCCGGGACGATTAACCCAGTTAAAGTTTCGCTGTGACTTCTGTCACGGTTTATATATAGAGACGTGCATAAATGATCCTTTCTCTTTTTCAAATTGACCAACAATTGCCTATTATGAAGCGCGGATTTATTCAACTATGGATTCCCAATTGAATCATCAACTAGATGACTAATAATTGGAGGAAATAAAAAAGGACGTTGACAACGATAATAAAAAAATCAAACATCGAAATTATTCAATTGCGTATGATAAAACGAATGGAGGGTTGTAGAAACAATCAGAACGGCCTTGGACCAATCGTAGTAGACGGTACAATCTTTGAGTATTTTGGAGCTTGTGACAGAATACTTGATATGAAACAATAATAATTAAGAAGTCTGAAGTTATGGGCATTGAAATTGAGCGACTGATTTCCAGCTCGAGACTCGCATTTTGACGGAAATCGGCTTACATTTGAATATGTATAGAAGATTGAACTGCGTAAAAGCACCGAGCAATATCTCAATAAAGCAGTATATGGGACATTCCATGACATTTCGATTAAGATATGACGATAACATCTCAGTCATCGTCACATCTTAATCTCATCGGTTCCGTAATTCTTTATACAAAAGTACTTGTCGAAACATACGAAGTAAATTTTTTTTAGATTTTTGAAACGTATTTTATTTGGGATATAATTTTTCGAATTTTTTTAATAACTACAATTTTTTAAATATGACAAATTCTAAAAAATCTTGTAAAATATAACACAATTTTTTTAGCCCTTCGTGAAGATGGAGATTCCATAACTGCCAAAGACAAATTTGAAAAAGAATTTAAAAAATACGATCAAAGATTAGTATGCATTTTCCGGATAAAAATTAACAAAAAAGTGCCTCATAATGTAAATCGAAAAAGTGATATTATCAGGTATGATAATATCGACGGTATGATGACTATATTAAAAGAGTATCACGGATATTCCATAACATCTGGATCAAGATTTGGCGATGTCTCAGATCAACTCCGTAATTTATTATACAAAAATACGTATCGAAAAACACGTTCCACATTTGCAAAAAAAAATTTCGACAATCTTCACACGATATGTAATTTCAAAAAATTAAACAAAAACCTTGATTGCTTGCTTAAAAAAATCTTGAAAATTCTTATTTATTATAACGAAATTTTGTAGCTGTATTTGAAGATAGAGCTTTCATAGGATTCAGAGACAAAAATGGAAAAATTTGAATAGCTGACGAATTATAAGCATGAATTTTTTTACAGAAAAATGAATAATAAATTCATATATAATGTGTGACGGGAAAAGTATATTTTATATATTCTTTTCTCTGCAACTCTGTATACATATGTAATCTTACATTTACAGATACATTCTTTCTTCTGTACATCTATAAATATACTTTTTTCGACACATATCATACAGGATATTATTGGCCATTTTTCTGTAAAAAAAAAAACGCATCCCATTAATTTGTCAGCTGTACTTTTTTTTTGTTCTTCATTTTTATCTCTAAATCGTATGAAAGCTCCATCTTCCAATGCAGCTAAAAAAAAATTCCGTTATAATATATAAAAATTTTCTGAATTATTTCACATTAAAAAAATGAAGGTTTTTAAAAAATTTCAAAAAATTTTATCCCATTTTAAAAAAGTTAAAACATCTAGAAAAAAATTACTACGTATGTTTTGACAAGTACTTTTGAATAAATAATTACAGAGCCGACCAGAAATGTCATCGCCAGATCTTAATTGAGCTGTCATGGAATGCCCCATACGATTCGTCCCATGTTTCGAAATTCGTTTGCTCCCCCAGCGTAGTGATTAACCTGGGGTGAAAGTTGGAGAGAATAAGACTAAAGAGTAACTTGACATGATAGTTTAAAGTGCCCCCCATTCGTTTTCCCGGTGAGTTCTCTTGGGCGCGTTTGGGAAAACGGCCGGCGGGTGGCCGGCCGGCCGGCCTGCATTCGTGTACATGATACAAGGGTTTGCCTCGACGGTCATGCGTACGCAACGCGACTAATCGGGCGTCGACGACGACAGATTCTCTCCCTTAACCCTCCCTCATCGTTTTTGCTTTCACATACGCATTCCACAACTCTACACCCACAAGTTCAACACATAGTCACATTACAGTACCAGTACAAATCTTCAAGAATTAAGTTGCAAGTGCAGAGAAGCGTGACGACCTGTCCAACGACCTTTCGCCCCATCCCTTTGATGACCCTTGACTCTCCGGCAGCTCCTCATTCTCCCAACCTTAAAAACGACACCATTCCTTCCTTTTCATAATTAACTATAATTATCCACTAGACTTTTGGCCCTTTATCTCCTCCCTAATCTAATCGGCAACTATACCGTTTCTACAAATCGCTCTCGTACAAATACGACGAGATTCATCTCGCGAATGGAAAGGCGCCCTGTGGAACGACCTTTTGCACCTTTCCCTTTTTCCATGTCCCTTGACTGCCTACCAGCAGCGCCTTATTCCTCGGTCCCGATAAATTAGATCATCCTTCTTTTCATATATCAAAATTAGCCGCTAACTCAAAAGATTTTTATCTTTCGATTGTTCTTCCCTTTATCTCTCACCTTATCTATCGGCATTGAAGGGCACGCACGGCACAGATTCCAGAATGAACCAATCATGAGGCCGCGGTGTGTAGGGCAGTGGAACAGTAGTGTAATTCGGCCGTCAAGACCAACGATGATGATGACGACGACGACGTAGAAAGTCGACGACGATCAAGTGGCGATGGGCTGCGGCGGTGAAGGTAGTCGTAGCCGTGGAGATTGCGAGGCACGATCGACGACTTCCTAGTCTAGCAGCCGTCGTAGCTGCTAGATTCCAACCGTTTTATAACGCTTCGCGTTAATGTTACCCTCGCGCCACCCTCGAACGATCCCAATATATTGATGAGTGTGTATATATATGTATATCTATGTGTATATATATATATATATATAGCTCTGGACTGCAGGAGTAACGCCCGTTGACTCGTCAACCTTCTCTCACTTATTTTCTTGTGTGTCGAGCACAAGGTGATCGGATGATTAAAATGATGTAACAATAAGTTAATTAATCAAATACTCTGAATAATCTTAATTGTCACTGTCATAGTTATCGCTTCTTCGAGTTGCGTCTCTGATGAAATGTCTTGGCAGTGCGTGCATCAAATGTGTAATAAATAAATAATCCTTTACTTCTCTACTCGAAACGTGTATGTCTGTCCGTCTGTCTGTGTCTCTGACTAAGTGCGAAAGGGAAAAGTCCTACCACTTCATCTCGTCCTCCCACGTTCCTCGCGTTATTATACGTATATACGAAACTGTATTCTACTTTATGAATCTTATCCACGCGTGTTATACTGGTTTTCCTGTAAAAAGCTTCCTGGTAATATCACCCACTGTACTGTAATTTTCACCGACTCGTTCACTCGCAGTGTCGATCACAGTTTAAACATCTATCGGTTCTTCTTAATTCGCACTCCTTTAGCTTTGCTCCCTTCTTGATTTATCTCTTAGCATTTATCTTCGACTTCCGGGTTACCAAGATTTTCACCTCCTGTCGGTTTTTTAAGTCGTCGGGCTTGACCGTCAGTAGTCGCGAACGTAAGCGGTCAGACCAGCCAACCGGTTACTCTCTCGTTCTGTCTATCTTTCTCTTTCTCTCTCTCTCTCTTTCTCTCTTTCGGACTCTCGTTCTACGAGGGTCGACGGACACCCTCTTATATCCCTCTCTTTCTTCTTCTTTCGACTTTTACTCGAATCGTTGTCTTCTTCTATATTAGTTGTCGAATAGTTTGAGTGGTTGTGAGTTTATTTATTGGTTTTTAGGGAGTTTTGAGTTGTGCCTCGTCGGCATCGGCTACCGCTGACGTGAACCGAGTGTCCCTGTCTAAAGGATATTACGGTGGGGGCCCGGAGTTTCGATGCCGGAGCGAGGTGGAGCGCAGACCGTGTACGTATCGTGGGAGGCACTGTGTCCCGTGGCAAACGAACGTCGTCGCGACGTGTCGCCGGTAAGGCGGTTCGAGGGTGGCAGCGGGTTTCAACGGAGCCGCGCAGGCGTCGAAAAGCCGGTCGATAGTCCGCAATGTACTCGGCAAAAGCGATGCTCTCGCCCTGCTGCCGCTGCTGCTGCTGTTGCCGCGCTTCCGTCTCACTCCTATTCACTTTTTATGAGACTCGTACGCGGCTTTCTCTCTCTCTCTCTCTGTCTCTCTTTCTCTCTCTCTTCCTACCCGACGGTTTTCCTTCTTACTCCCGCAATCTACCCTTAACTCGAGGGCTATTGGTGGTACACCTTTAATCTACATTTTTTTCACGCACCTTCCGGTCAACATTATATCTCATGTGAGCGGATACATCCGTAATCTCCGAAGATGAAATTCGTTTTTGCTTCCTGTTAGAGGAAGCTTTGTTTTCATGAGAAAAAAAACGAGATTTTGATGTCAGAATACTCAGAATTGTCCGAATCATCGAGAAGAGTGGTTTGGAAAAAATGCCCGTATGTGTGTGTGTGTGTGTGTGTGTGTGGGTAGGGCTTCGAAATTTCAGTTACCTGTAACTTAGGAACCGTTCAACCGATTAAGCTAAAGTTTGGCATACACGTGTAGCAGCAGTTCGTCTTTGATCGTTGCATTTTTTAATGAAATGTATGCAGAAATGTTTGTTTTATAGCCATTCGAAAATTTTCAAAAAGAACGTGCGCGCTCTGGCTTTTGTAAAATTGATGAGATTTCCTTAAATAATTTTTTATACGTGCAGGTACTCTTAATGTTGTTTGGTATTGAATTTCACCGAAATCAGGAAAGCACTTTGGATTTTATAGAGTTGCGAAATTTTTTTTAAATTCTCGTTCTTGTCCTAATTTTGAGAAAACATACGACAACGAACTCAAATTTCATTAATGAAATCGCTACTAGTGATTATTAGATCATAGTTTCGTCATACTATGCAATGTGGTTCAAATTTTTCAAACTTTACGTTTTAGAAGAATAATGTCATTGCATTAACCTTAACCAAACATAAGGTAGCGAAATCAAATTTTAGTTACGAAATCAACACTAATTAACAATAATAGGTACATAGTTTCGTCATAGTTTGTTATGTGGCTTAAGTTTTCCAGAAATTTAACTTTGATGAAAAATAAAGCTGCAAAGTGGAACTTTGCAAATTACTTCCCCATTTTTTTTGTTTTTCATCTACGAGAAAGCCAAAATTGATCAACACACTTCCCCATAGAGGTAGCTTTGTAAGAAACACCAAAAATAATTTGGAAGCAGTTAGCAAATTTCGAATTTGCAGCCTTTTCTTTCGAAAACATTTCAATTTATCATCTTGGTTTTTTTTCAATTATAACGGAGAACAAATATTTTTTTAACTTTAAATTGAAACGTTCAAAAATATATCGTATACGTTGTTATACTTAATACATGTTGCTAATTTTACTAAATTTATTCCGCTTAATTTATAATTATACTTTAACGTGGATGAAGCATTTAATACGAAGAAAGCCCTTTACTGGCTGACAATAATTCTCTCTCGATAGTTGGTTTGACGAAATCAACTATCAAAAACTATTTTAAAAATGGTTAAACAAAACGAGCTATCAAAAAATTGCGAAAGTAAGTGTGTACATTATAGGTAAATTTGATGTTACGTTAATAAATGCGTATGCAGTAGGACTATAAGCGGATGTAAACTTTTCCAAAAGAGGCTGTCGTTATTTTTTGTGTTCCAGAAGCAATTCTTAAATTGAATAAATGTAGAAAAAGTGGCTATTGCTATTGCCGTATCCGAGTAATGATTGTTATATTTCAAATATGTCATCGGCTATAAAAAGTTTGAGTTCCTCCCTCACATTTATGTGATAATTGTGGCAAAGACTGGAACGGTCCAGCGATCGCAGATTAAAATATAACATTACCAGTCAAACTTCGTACCGGTTCGTGCAGAACTATATCTACATACATTCCACACTAGTTGTCCCTCCGAACGGAATTACAAAGCCCAAATAAAACTAATTACTCTCCGAAAATTGTATAATTTGAAATATTGACAGCCTCAAAGATGTTTTTGTCGACCCTGAGCATTCAATAATCCTACCGATAACAAACAACAGATGAACTCTAATCGCCCAACATGAAGAAAAATAACTGTAACAGTGCATCAAATAATTCTAGTAAATAAAATGTTGCTTGTTGCAACGACAATATTTTTCGAGGTTATTTCTGTTACAAGATTGTCCAAACATTTGTTTCAGGACTGACTCGTACTAACTTTCGAGACTCTCAGTTCGGTGTTAGTTCTCTTATCTATATCACACTGCGTACGTGTTCCGGTCTTCTTATTCTTTCCTGTCTTGTATGTATCTCCATCTAGCATTCTTACCCGCCGTCTGCCTGTAGTTTATATTTTATTGTGAGAAAAAGGGGACAAAAAGAAGGAATAAAAGAAGATGAAAAAAAAGCAGGCTCTGAGAGAGTCGCGCGAGCGACGTGTCGCGTATTTCAGCTGCCGTTTTTCCATTTTTCTACGTTTTCCCGTGTGGTATACGTATGCGGCGGCACAGGGCGACGGAACAGCCGCAGGGGAGCGAATGCGGCGCGAGACTCCTAAAGAGGTGGGGGTTCGGTTGGACTATCTCTCTTTTTCCGATTGTCGTCGTCTCACCAGCCTAGCTGCTGCCCCTGGCATACACCCGACGCGGCGCGGCGCCGCGACGGCGGGCCAGCCCCGCGCGTAACCTTACCCTCCTCCTACATCGTCTCCGTACGACTATGACTAGCAGGAGTTCTTCTCCTACCTCCCCCGTTCTTATCATCGTCGACGGAAAAGCACTTTTCCTGGTTTCCCGGTAAACTCACTGGACGACTCAACTCGTGACGAGATACAACTAGCATCGAGCATCAGCGCCGCCATCCCCAGAGCGTAGGTCGCTGCGTAAAGATCTCCAACTTTGGCCCGAGTACAAGGGTCAACATGATAGCAACGGAAAAAACGACGTGATATGGTTTTCGGAATGCGAAGAAAAACAAGTCCGATACATTACATTTTTTTGGTAGAAATTCTTGGATGGGTGACCGTTTATCCGGTCGCATCATCCAGTCAACGGGAAGGCAGTTTCTCTCAGGGCTCGTTGTTGTATACTTTAGTAAGTTACTTTCGTTCATATACCGGGAAGTCAGAAGAGTATACGCCCGTCTGTACCGGTATGGGTTTTCTGCAGTTTTCCCGTATCCATGGCGAATCGTCTCCGTACGACTATGACGAGCAAGAGTTCTTCTCCTACCTCCCCCGGTCTTATCATCGTCGACGGAAAAGCACTTTTCCTGGTTTCCCGGTAAACTCGCTGGACGACTCAACTCGTGACGAGATACAACTAGCATCGAGCATCAGCGCCGCCATCCCCAGAGCGTAGGTCGCTGCGTAAAGATCTCCAACTTTGGCCCGAGTACAAGGGTCAACATGATAGCAACGGAAAAAACGGCGTGATATGGTTTTCGGAATGCGAAGAAAAACAAGTCCGATACATTACATTTTTTTGGTAGAAATTCTTGGATGGGTGACCGTTTAGCCGGTCGCATCATCCAGTCAACGGGAAGGCAGTTTTTCTTAGGGCTCGGTGTTGTATACTTTAGTAAGTTACTTTCGTGTATATACCGGGAAGTCAGAAGAATATACGCCCGTCTGTACCGGTATGGGTTTTCTGCAGTTTCCCCATATCCATGGCGAATCGTCTCCGTACGACTATGACTAGCAGGAGTCTTACCTCCCCCGATCTTATCATCGTCGACGGAAAAGCACTTTTCCTGGTTTTCCGGTAAATTCGCTGGACGACTCAACTCGTGACGAGATACAACTAGCATCGAGCATCAGCGCCGCCATCCCCAGAGCGTAGGTCGCTGCGTAAAGATCTCCAACTTCGGCCCGAGTACAAGGGTCAACATGATAGCAACGGAAAAAACGGCGTGATATGGTTTTCGGAATGCGAAGAATAACAAGTCTGATACATTACATTTTTTTGGTACAAATTCTTGGATGGGTGACCGTTTAGCCGGGCACCGGCTGACGGGGGCGGGGTTAAAGTTCCGAACGGTAAATACACGAAGGTCCAAAATTCCGAAAATTAATATCCCACCTACATTTTTGCCGAAATGTTTTCTAGCGAATTTCGTAAAAAATGTAGGTGCGATTTCAAGATTCGGAATTTTAGACCTTCGTTTATTTACTATTCGGAACTTTAACCCCGATTTCTTTGCGTCTCGGGGACAAAGTTTCGAATGGTAAATATTCGAAGGTCTAAAACGTCGAAATTTAATATCTCACCTACATTTTTGACGAAAATTTTTCTAGCGAATTTCGGCAAAAATGTAGGTGGGATATTAATTTTCGGAATTTTAGACCTTCGTGTATTTACCGTTCGGAACTTTAACCCCGCCCCGGCTGACGCATCATCCAGTCAACGGGGAGGCAGTTTTTCTTACGGCTCGGTGTTGTATACTTTAGTAAGTTACTTTCGTTTATATACCGGGAAGTCAGAAGAATATACGCCCGTCTGTACCGGTATGGGTTTTCTGCAGTTTCCTCGTATCCATGGCGAATCGTCTCCGTACGACTATGACTAGCAGGAGTCTTACCTCCCCCGTTCTTATCATCGTCGACGGAAAAGCACTTTTCCTGGTTTTCCGGTAAACTCACTGGACAACTCAACTCGTGACGAAATACAACTAGCATCGAGCATCAGCGCCGCCATCCCCAGAGCGTAAAGATCGCCACCCTTGGCCCGAGTACAAGGGTCAACATGATAGCAACGGAAAAAACGGCGTGATATGGTTTTCAGAATGCGAAGAAAAACAAGTCCGTTACAGTAAATTTTTTTTGTACAAATTGTTGCAATTTTCCGTGCATAGTTTCTAAACTCAATTTATTACGAATCCCTAACCAACACAGGTAGATGCACGGTCGGTGTGCGGCTCTGGCGATACATTAATCGTTACATTAATTATTTTTTTAGTACGAATTTTTTAATTTTTCTGTGCAGAGTTTCTAAGGTCAATTTACTACGAATCCCTAACCGCCACAGGCGGCTCTAGCGATACCCCGAGTTAAGCAGCATTGTTTGCGCCCATAACTTGGATGGGTGACCGCTTAGCCGGGCACTGGTTGGCTCATGAAGTTTCGTCATAATTTGTTATGTGGTTCAAATTTTACAGAAATTTAACTTGGATAAAAAAAAATGAAGCTGCAAAGTGGAACTTTGCAAATTGCTTCCTCATTATTTTTGGTTTTTCTTTCAAGTTTATCGAAGGCCTCGGTGTATATACTTTCGTAAGTTACTTTCGTGTATACACCGGGAAGTCAGAAGAATATACGACCGTCTGTACCGGTACGGGTTTTCTGCAGTTTCCCCGTATCCATGGCGAATGCGGTACAGTGTAGCAAAAGGCGACTGCGGGCGCATTGGAGGTTAGGTTAGCTTACTGAAGTGCGGGTAGGGAGCGATAGGAGTAAGGGTGGGAAGGGTGGTAAAAGACGATTGAAGCCATACCGGGGAAAGAAGAAAAAAAAAGATCTACTACGAATCCCGGAAAAGATAACCCCGATAAAAGCTGCGAAAAAGTACCCCCGGAAAAAATACCCCTTGGAAAAAATACTCCTTGGAAAAAAACCCTTGAAAAAAATACTCCTTGGAAAAAAAACCACTTGGAAAAAATACTCCTTGGAAAAAAAAACCACTTGAAAAAAATACTCCTTGGAAAAAAAACCACTTGGAAAAAATACCCAATATCATTCATGTAAACATGCTTGTAAACATGTTTTATTTTCAGAATCACGAATATACGCGAAGTATAGAATATTTCGCTACGCACTTACACACAAACATCAAGAGACATTTTTCTCCGTGCACTTATAGACACAAACGTACACGCAGCCCTTTGGCCATTCCATGACACATACGTGGACACACGATCACACGCGTACATGCGCTGACACATGCGTACATGTTTCTTTACGCACCAATACTCACATACACCCACATTCATATAAGCAGTTATGTCTTGTCGGCAGCACATCAATTTAAAAGCTGTCCATTTACGTCATTTCTTAATTGTACGAAACCTTCGGAAAAAAATGTATTCATTTGCAAAAAAAAACAGTCATTCATTTTTTAAAACATTATTTTTTCAACAATTTATTAACAATTTCCTGGTATCAATAAGCTAAATCTACATGCTTGTCCTGTTTTAGTAGAATTTTTTTTTTTTACTTTATCGTGTTCTAAAAAACCATGGATTCTTAAGAATTAAGGACGGAAAAAAGTTCTTGGACCCGTGAATAAGTGATTTCTCACCGTTCCGGATGTGTTTTATTCCAGGGGCATTTTTTCCGGAGGCATTTTTCCAGGGGGTATTTTTTCCAGGGATATTTTTACCGGGGGTATTTTTTCCGCCCATCATTGACTACATGCGCTAGAATCACCTCATTTGACGTTTCCATCAGAGGATATACTAAATACTAATTTGTGAGGAGACTGTTTTTAGACATCGAGGAAATCTACGAGGAAGCCAATTATTTGTAGCGAAACGAAATACAAAAAAGGCTGAAGTACTCATTCAATTATGATCTTTTGTTTGTGTTCATTATTCGCAGCGGACACAAAGAGGAAAATAGCGCAGATCCATAAAGGTGGTATTCTCAACAAAATCCAAGTAGTATAATGGATAACAACAGAATGGGTATTGTAACAACGCGTAAACTGTGTACCAGTTTACCGTGTACAGATGTGTACTCGAAACCTATCCTCCGGTTGTCCAAACAAGTCAGAGTGCCGACGAAGTAGACGCTATGAAACTGCACATTCGTCTGTCTACCTGTTTTCACCGCATCAACGTGGAACACAAGTGCACACGGAAGAACGGCCTGAGTGTAATCCCTTAAATATTTCATTCATATGCAAATATTAGACCCGAAGGTCAACTTGTAGTAAACTCATAAGAATACGGTACATGTTTCATGATTTTTTATTTTTTAGGCAAACAGTGCGCTATGGGAATAATACACCTGTCAAAAACTGAGAAACATAGATATTTCTCGGTAATACAAATATTCTGGACCATTGTATATTTGACATTTCGTACAGGGACGACATTTTTCATTGTAACGTTTACCATCTGATTGATCCACGTACAATTTTCATCGCACAGGTTTCTATGCATATGAGACATTCTTCATCAATTCAGCCATTTTTTTTCAACCTTTTCGATTAATCCAATAATTGGACAGATTTTAGTACCTCTTGGAAGTACTCTCTCCCGATTATTTCAGGTTTTTAAATTCGATACTACGGAAAGTGCGATATTCCTTTAAAGTTGATATATCTTGAAAAATTAAAGTCATAGAAAAAAAAAATTTTAACATAAAAGTCGTAGTTTCATGTGAACTTTTCAATGAAATTTTTCGAACAATTTTGCGACCCAATAATATTACTTTTTCGTTGGAAGATATAAAGATCATTTTTTAAATCAAAAAAGGCACTTTTTTTGGTTAAAAAAATTACAGAATCTCTGCGCCTGTGTATTGATGATAAGATGAAAGCATTGCCAGGCTGTGACCGATCAAAGTTCCGAAGTAAAAAAATAATTTGTTCGAAGTAAAAAAAATTATGTGTAGATAACATTTAAAAAAAAGTCTATTATGGACCAAATATTTTACTGATTTATCATCGCATATACTACAAGTTTCAAATAAAAACTTTGTTGATATTTTTCTTTTTTTTTGTCGACAAATTTTTTTTTACTCCGAACAAAATTTTTTTACTTCGAACAAATTATTTTTTTACTTCGGAACTTTGATCGGTCCTAGTATGGCAATTATTTCAAGTTATTAATACATAAGCGCAGAGATTGTATGATTTTTCAGCAAAAAATGGGGCTTTTTTGGATTTAAAAAAAAACTGTTTATATTTTCTAGCGAAAAAGTAATATTATTGGGTCGCAAAATTGTTCGAAAAATTTCATTGAAAAGTTCACATGAAACTACGACTTTTATGTTAAAACATTTTTTTTTCTATGACTTTAATTTTTCAAGATATATTAACTTTAAAGAAATATCCCACTTTCTGTAAAATTGGATTTAAAAATCTGAAATAATTGGGAGAGAGTACTTTCAAATGGTACTAAAATCTCTCCAATTATGAGATTAGTCAAAGGGGGTCGAAAAAAAAGTGGCTGAATTGACGAAGAATCCCTCATATATTAGTCACTACATAATGCATATTATGTGTCACTATTCAAATAGTATCAGTCAACATAAATTATTGACAATGTAAGATTGTTCAAATCTTAATATATATTTTTCCTGGTGAAGTATCCATTCTTTCAAGTATATTCCCCTACAAAAAATACCGCTATCAAGTTTTGTTTTCAGCGAATAAAAAAGAATAAAAAATTATCGTTCCTGATTACAGAATTTATAGATCCACCTTCCAAACGATGAATATCAAAAAGCAACCTCGAGAAAATGGAAAACTCTTTGCAGATTGAGTACTTGCAATAATTTATAGTGAAAACCTTAAATTTAACATTCTACGGTGAAACCTGGCTTAGCGGTGAAATTACTTTGGAGGACGAAGCAGAGGATATCACGAATTTTCGTAATAGAGGCGCGTCATGTATATAACACGCGAGAGTATAAAAAAAGTTGGATGTGTTGCATCCTTTTCTCCTCGTCTCTCATAGGCACCACGATAGAGTCTAGTAATACGTAAAATTGCTCGGAGCGTGTCGTTCCAGATTTTCATCACCCACTACTCGGCTCTATAACCATTGTGTATTGCAGCAGGGTGCCAAGGGATACCAACAGATTCGTGTGAAAAGCGAGTCTCCTCTATTAGAGACTCCCCTATTCGTCGTCGCGTTACCCTCCAAACGATATGGCAAATGCCACAGGCCAATTCGACTATTGTATAATTATTACTCGTCCCAATTACTCAAGTTACCGCCTAAAATGACAAGGATACTTGGAACAGTTGAAAAGAGAAAAAAAAAACTAAAATGCGTCATTTTTTGGAAAGTTAAAAAAATAATTCAATCCGACGGGAAGTATTCGCTTTTTAAAAAAAATGAAAAGCAAGTAATAATTTCCACAGAAATCTTCGCTTTAATGGGGCCGTAAATTGAACAAACGTGAAATATATCATAGCCCGATCCGATATAAAGCAATTACAGAAAGTGTCCTTAATTTTTTTTTCCCTTAGATGAGTGACGGAAAGAAATTCGAAAAAAAAAATAGAGAATAAACAAACGGTAAAACTGACGAGGCGTATATCCCGAGTACTATGCCGGAGGCCAATTAAAATCTGCGTGGCATATTTACAGCACAGCCCGATGGAAAAAAAGGGTAGTGCTTAATTCACCCAGCATTCCCGCGTCAGATTACCGCGTCAAAAAATTCCATGAAAAGAGTGAGTGACTGAAAAAAAAAACGTTGAACGAATCCTGCTCTCTCACTTCAATTCCTCAACGTTTTTCAGGGGAGAAAGAAAAAAAAACAACAAAAGACTTTACTCGCCCTACTATGTGAATTTTCCCTCTTTCGAATTATAATATCCATCATGAACCCTTTAGCCGCCTGCTACATATTTCATCCAGGGAAATTAATGAGGAAAAAAATGTAGCATAACTTACACGTAAAGATAAAAAAAACGTCATTTTTGATTGCTCGAAATCTAAAAGTACCCATTTGATTTCCTGTCGGAAAATTCAACAAATGTTTATTTTTTCACCATCATATCGAATTTTTAGCTTTGACTAGCAACCGCGCGCTTTGCGCGCGTACCCAACACCTTGGTCAAACAAATTATTTCTATAATTACAAAAAAAAAAAAACAAATGAATAAATCTAATTAATGAATGAATTATTGCTTATTGAATAGGGGAACATGATAATAAGGTAACCATTGTTATAAAATATCCATACCTCATAAAATATGTTTCCCAAGTCCCAAGTAAAAAAATCACAATTCTATGAAATCATTTATCCGTACGAACGAAGCAAAGAACAGCAGTGAACATTATTTTGAGACTTCCCGAGAACTCTAAAAATACAATAACACGGCTGAAACTGCTCGTTAGTTAACACCTAGGCAACTCGACAGCCAATCAAAGAACGAATAAACCGATAACAATACTTACATCGAAAATGCGAGATATTTTTCCCACTGATTTTTTAAAGAGGGACATCGTTCTCAAATTATGTATTGGCCCCCCAAATAGAAAGCCAGTCATAATATCCTAGCACAAAATATATTGCGATAAAATGTCCTTGACAATATATCCTTTCTAAAAATATCCTGTGCTAAGATATCCTGGTAAAATCTGAACAATCGCGACAAAATATCCAATACGTATAATGTCCAATGACAATACACCTTTTGCTAAGATATGTTCTTCTTCTATTCGCCTCTTCTTTTTCTCTTTATACTCTCCCTCTTCTCTTCTATACCTGTCGCCAGAATTGCCGAAGAATAAACAATATTCAAATATTTTGTTTGTCTGCTTATTGTAATAAATTGGTTCAATTGTTTGTACAAACAGATTTTCTACAACAAAGAAAAATTAACAATATTCGAATATTGTTATTAATATTTAACTTTTCGGCGATTAAAGGGGAAAAAAGTTATTTGAAAATAACGAATAAACAATTTTATTGTGAGTTTGAGTGTGGTTGTAATTGTGAGTGTAAGTGTGAGTGTGAGTGTGAGTGTGGATGTGAGTGTGGATGTTAGTGTGGATGTGAGTGTGGATGTGAGTGTGGATGTGAATGTGGATGTGAGTGTGGATGTTAGTGTGGATGTGAGTGTGGATGTGAGTGTGGATGTGAGTGTGAGTGTGGGTGTGAGTGTGGATGTGAGTGTGGATGTGAGTGCGGATGTGAGTGTGCACATGAGTGTGAATGTGAGTGTGGATGTCAGTGTGAATGTGGATATAAGTGTCGGTGGGAGTGTTGATGTGAGTGCTGATGTGAGTTTGAATGCGAGTGTGGATCTGACTGTGGATGTGAGTGTGTATGTGAGTGCGGATGTGAGTGTGAGTCTAGTGCGAGTGAGTTTTTTGTACGCACGGATATGTTAGGCCGGTACAACGAATGTCTCCTACAAACGAAGTCCCGGGACGATGCCCCGGTGGGGGGGGTGGGGTCTAGGGGGCTCAGCACCCCGATCTCTCTCCGAAGTGATGTTATTTATCTCTCTGTTGAAAGAGACCAATAAATGTTCGTTCTCGGTATGAATCGAAGAATAGGTGAAGGAGTTTCGGATAGAATAGAGTTGAAGAAGGCTCGATACGGCTTATACATAAAGTGAATCGAGTTTATAATACACGTCATGTAGACCGCGCATCTGAAGAGATAGTGACCGGCCTCTCGCCCTTTCCCACTGGCTCACCCACATATTGCATAATCGCGCGGCCGTGTTTCACGCTCGCGGTCAGCCGGCTGTACCAGACTTCCGTTTCCGGTTTCGCTCTTCTCCCTCTTCTCGTACACGCCCCCCGCTCTTGTCACTGCATCCCACCACATTTACTCACAGCCTCGTCGTATTAATTTCTACGCGGATCACGCTTCGAATAATATTTATTTATCTGCGACATGCGCGAACCTGTGGCATTTTATTTGCTTCCAACGAATAAAAGTGTACCATTATAGGTTATTTTTTTACGACGGTGCGCTTTTTCATATCTAACATTTACGGCTAATCCTGCATTTTTGAGTTTCTACATACAAGTTGAACTTAAAAAAGAATAAATTTTTGGTAAAAAAATTGTCATATGGTATCAAAAAACGAATGGCAGATTTGCCTAAAATAAAAATAAATCCGCTCTAGAATCTTCAAAATATTTGTGAAATATATAACACAAAGCTAGATTTGTATACAAAGACTATACTGGAGAATTAAATACATAAAGCTTTAAATTAGTTTGGAGAATTAAACGACTTCTGCACGATATTCGAAAAAAGTTGCAGGTCTAACTATTCTACGATAGCACATATATCATATGTTTGATAACATCGAGCTTGCCAGTGCAATTTCAACTCGATGAGAGAAAGGTGTATTTTTTTTTTTGCTAGCGCAATGTCGTTGCTCCTTCCAACAGACGACGACGACGATGTACTTTGTCTAACGTGATTCGAATGCCATAGTAAAGATGCTGTATTCGCGAAACAACGACGACGGATAGAATGAGAAGTTGAAAGATTGGATTGAAGCCAGAGAACCAACAGGGACATTGTCAGGATTTGAGTTGGGAGTTTGACGTTTTCACGATAAGGGGTGCTGGTGGTGGTCGTTGTGGTGCTGCTGCCGTCGGCGCCGCTGCTGCTGCTGTCGTTGGGTTTCAGCTGACGAGGAAAAAATTTCCTACTTGACTGTCTCTCGGTAAGGTAGTACGTAGGTACTTAGAAATACATCTACCAACCGTCGATACGATAACGCTTCTGATAAAAAGAGAAATCAATTTTACGAAGCCCATTTATACGGATAAATCATACCCTGAATATTATTATGTAAGAACTGCTATAAAAATTTATCATTACCAAAAATTGGATCAGCCGAATTTATTAAAGATGATTAGAGATAGAGATATGACACGTAACTGACAGGAGTGGACATATGGTCGGTATAAAGCTATGGCGGTCTCCATAACATAGCTTGTCCAATACGTTGTTATCATTATCACTGGAGTCATAAACGTCAACGTGTATATGCCATTTGAAAATAATCGTATGCGCCACTTTGACAGCCTCATTAATATTATGAAAAATAATGTCTCAATCAGATTGGAACGACTATTTGTAAATAGTTTACATGTTTAGAGTGGATTTGACTTCATTTTTACGGTGATTAGATTAGGGAAAGTCATTTAACCCGGTATATGCACTTTGACCTTGGGTCAATTGGATATTAGTCCTGTGACGTCAACTTTTTTATAATCCATTTTTTTAAAAATTATTTGCCATCTATAGTACTTTTCGTTTTTTCTCCATCTTGATATAAGTACGTTAAGCTCGATTTAAAGATTAATTTTGTTAGTCCTTCCATGAAGTTAAAAATGAGAGCCGTGTAAAAAAATCCATTTTCAAGTTCCAATTATTCATACAAATAGTCCGTAAGATTTTCCGTCTTCAAGATTTTCTAGAAATAAAAATGAATAGCTGAATTTCGATATTTTTAATGTTCATGCATATGCGTTTAGATTGACTTGGTGTTTTTAAAATTATGTATTATCATATATGTAAATTGATTTCGGTATTAAAATTTGGACTTGATGTTGTTGAAATTATGTTTTGTCATATATGTAAATCGATTTCATTATCAAAAAATTGTACTTGATGTTTTTGAAATTATGTTTTATATATATGTAAATTTATTTTGTTATAAAAAAATTTGACTTGATGCTTTTTAAATTATGTTTTATCATATATATAAATTTATTTTGTTATAAAAAAATTGGACTTGATGTTTTTGAAATTATGTTTTATCATATATGTAATTTGATTTTGTTAAGAAAAAATAGGACTTGATGTTTTTGAAATTATGTTCTACCATATATATAAATTGATGCACTTTATTTAATCGCAATACTGGAACTATCAATTCTTGCAATTTCTCGTCATCACGACGTCGACAAAAATAAAATAGTAAATACTATGGCCAGCGGCGATATTGAACCAAGTTTTGTGAAAATCACGTAAGATACTTGAGCCTCAAGCGAGCCCGTCGTTGTGGTCGAGACCAGAGCTATCCCAACGAGCGAGCTTCTAATGAAGAGCGTTTTAGAAGGACGCGACTAGTATATTTAACGCCGTCTTTAGTATTTCGTCGAATCAGCAGCAACCTCGTTCCTTTATTCTGTCACGTGTTACTAGTTTTTTTTTTCTCTTCTTCTGTTACTTGCCTGGCATTCGCGGAAATCAATAATGTAGGGTTGATAGTGACCCCCGTCGGGCTCCCTGAGGTAGACCCTTCGTCCGTTTGTAATTGCGGCCAAGTACCGCGAGGAAAGAGTAGCAGGCTGAGTATATACATATTCACAGATATATGTAAAACGGGAACATTTGAGAAGGAAACAAAAATTGAAATAGTTTTTCTGCAATTGTGACTTATCAAAGTAAGGATAGCTTAATCATATTCCGTAAACTCTGATTCGATACAAATCTTAGTAATTCGTGCCACGAAAATGTTATTGGAACATTTTTACTAAAAAAATATGAAAAGTTCGGATTTTTTGCCATTTCTAAGAATAGAAAATAAGCTGGGAGATCGACAAAATAAAAATATGAAAATATTTGGAATCTATTTAGAAAATGTAAAAATTTTATAACTGTTTAATAATATTTTGTCAACCATATTCTAAACTACATACCCTGGTTAGATAATTCCATTAAAACCTGTTAAAATTTATCAAATCCCATTGAAATTCTATCGGTTTTTATCGGTATGAATTGGGTTTTTTTGTCCATCCTATTGGTCCAAATAGGATTTTCTAAGCACGTTAAACAGTGACAGCCTTACAAGCGCACTGGAGATTTGAGAACGCCAGTGAAATCTCAATATAAAGTTAGCCAGATTTTTTTTCAATTTTTTTTCATAGACACAATATTTTTTTAAACTAGCGTGGCACTTATGTGTCCAGTGTTTACCGAAAACAGTGAATATTGGAATAAAAATTTCTTGAGAATTCCTATTAAATGCAAGTATTAGGATCATCAATATTTTCTTGAGTCGATTTATTTAAACAGGAAGGTGTATTGAATGACTAATTAGTCGAATATAGCATATCCCTAGTGTGCAGGTGAAAGCTAAGAAAAACAAGTTGTGCAGAGTTAGGAATGCTTTCACAATAACACCGTTTTATCAAGTTTTAACACATACGACGATATAATACAATTCTTGCATCAAGACCATATAAATACAGGGTCGGTGCAGTGTTGAAGGAACACGCAGCGTAAGGGGCGCAAATGTGCGAAATATATACCTCCAATTTTTCAGAATGAAATTCATTTCAAATTTATCCTCTGCAGTTATCACGACAATAAACGAATATTAAATCAAATTAGATGATAAGATTTCGCCCATTCTCGGTGAGGTGCCAGTGCAGGATGATTTCCAAAATAAAACTCGAAAATTCGATTTCTTTTTCATTCATTTATAAGAATAATAATAACGATAATTTGGACAATAATAGTGCTGAAAAGACACAACGAGGATATCTTACACATCTACGATGATTAATGATGAAAAATCTCTGTTGCCGTTGGAATCGTTCCAAGCGTCTGCATGCCAAGAAAAACTTGGTTAATTATATGATCATAAGTTGTGCATTTCAAACTCGTAAAAGGGTATCCCTTTTTCAATATTTCATAGTGAGAATAATATAAATTTCGCGAACAATCGCGTTGGAAAATTCACAACAGAGATCTCTTACAAATCTAAGATACTGACAGACAAAAGAATCTCTGCTGTCGATCGAATCGTTCCAACGGTTTGCATGCCAAGAAAAATCTCATTAATTATCTAACCACTAATTCCGTGTTCACTACTTTGGAGGACAATAGAACGCTTCAAAAAACGATGCTTCATTGTTAGTAGAAAGGTCCATCGAGATTTCATTTTCTTGTTACGGAAAATCTATTTTTAAATCCAAAAAATTCACGGCGTTAGAATGCCATTGAAGTTTGCATCGTTGGCATGCAACGACATAAGCAAATAAATGATAAAAACCAAGATTAACGTCGTGTTAGAAGGGCCGTGAAATAGAGTAACCCTTCAATGCTAGTAATCGATGTTAGTTTCATTTGTAACTTTTCTCATCATTCGAGGTCATCAGAATTTTCCAAAATTCATTTCGCTGCATCTCAACGTCGCAAACTTTAGTATCATGCCTAAGAACTGTTTTCTTTTTCGCCACAAGTCGGAATAATTTCGATCAAGAGCTGTAACGAAAGAATAATGGGATTCTACGGGAGAAATCTTGAAACAGACTTTGGCTTCCTCTTCCTCTCTAATGGGAGAGAAGATTGCTAATGCACAGCAATTATACATGCCACGCGATCGATCGAGGGTCTAGTCGCATCGGGTACAGTGTTCTCGGGCATGCACACCGTCAAAGGGTTAACAAACCCCCAGTCTTCTATAGTTAGTGAGTCTTTGTTCGACACCGGTGTAGTAGTATCTCGGAAACTGCTTAAAACCGAAGAGTTCCCAAGGAACTCGAAGCTTCACGACTATACAGAGGCGGTAAAACTCGCGGTAAAAAATATGCTCGAGTCGCTCGAGAGAATAATCGATCGCAACGGCTGTAGGAAGAAAACACTTTTTTTTTCGAGCTTCACGTAGTCTGATTATCGGTCATCTGATGACGCTACATAAAAGGTCATAGAGGTTATTTACAAAGCCGGAAGGGGGTTCGTTATCCCAATGTACACTCCCGCCCTTCTCACACACTCACACGCACACACACATACACATACACATACACATACACACATCCACAGCCACTGACACTAAAAATCTATTAGTTTTTGAAGACTCAGTTTATTCTATTCCGTCAAATGTCATCGCACAGACACACACATATGCTTTTGTTCGTACTGTTATTTTTCTTTTTTTCAATCGACTCACCAGATATTGCCTGCAATGTTTTTTACTTTTAACACAGGTGCGTTTCTTCTTTTTCGAGTTGACTGCCGCGAAAACGTTGACCGATTTTTCCTTGCAGGGTGCGGATGTTAGATTGTTCTTGTTCGCGGGCATGCTCACCGAAAAATATTCAAGAGTTTCAGCTTCCGCTTTGTTTGTTTAGTTTCGGAAAGGTTATCCCGGCCAAGTGGTCGGTGGTGGTGGATATTGACGAGGCTCACGGAAACGCGTATTGTTTTACCGGTTTATGCACAACGATTGCCAGTCCTGTTTGGCTGACGAGTGAAACTTTCGAGCGGCGCAACGACAGTCTCTGTTGGAGTGTCAGAACGGCGACGAGGACAGGAGAAGAGCAGAGGACGAAGAGACGAAGAGGTGGAGGAAGAGTGAGAGGCTGATGCTGCTGCTGGTGCTGCTACTGCTGGGGTGGGTGTACGCGCACGCGGCCAGTGCACCTGTCGCTCGTCCCTACGAGACACACCAATCATCGGTCTTGGCCCCCACCTCGAGGCCACCCTTACTCAGGCTCGAAAGCCTCCGTATCGGCGCCCCTTACATCGACCACCTACATCGGCATTATCTTCTGCACCTTCAACTCGATAATCGCTCAACAACAGTGTGCTAAAATTATCGCGTTGGGTTCGTCCAACTCCCCATACGACACGCCCCCCTCTTCCCCTGACTAACTTCCCCAAGTCGTAAAAAGCACGAGTTCGTGCGATAGTTTCCGTGACGCAACTAACGGAGTTTCTTGCCGCCAGATGTAGTACCTTAAGGTAGCTACTGCGCTTCGTATTAGGCGAACCGGTGCTAATTTTATTTGAACGTTTTTATTATTCTGGTGGTTTAATGAACAATTCCGAGGGATTACTCACGAAGAGAATTAGTTCTTGATATGTAAGATATATAGATATAACCCTAGCAGATCCAGCCACGGAACAAACCACCATCGAAATCACCAGTGGTTTTCTACAAAAAGTTCACTTAGAATTTTGACAAAACCACCACGAAAACCACTACTCTGAAATTCGTTTAAATCGAGGAGTGGTGGTTTACTAGGTGATTATGTCAAAATTCTGTCGAAACCACCACGTAAACCTCCATTCCTCGATTTAAAGGAATCTCGGAGTGGTGACTTACGTGGTGGTTTCGTCAAAATTCTACGTGAACTTTTGGCAGAAAACCACCATAGTGGAAACGACCGTGATTCTATGGTGGTTTGTGCAGTGACCGGTTTTGCTAGGGAAGCAATCCGTCCCGTTTCGACCAGGATTTTAGCGATTTGGCTCGTAATTTTTGCAGGTTTTGTTGAACCCTCAAATGCGCAATTTTTTATGTATTTTTAAAGTGACATATCAAACGTCAGAATTTGAAAATCTAAAAACATTCTGAAAAATACTTTGTTCAGTATCAAAATTTTTTTGTTTATTGTCAACGTGAGCAAGATTTTTCTTCTTATAGTTTCTGAGCTTTTTTGTATTAAGAAATTAAAAAATTAATTTATCTACTTCAGGCAATCGATCACGTGTTCGTTTATATAAAATCAGATCTTTAGAAATTTTTAAAAAAATTTTTTCGAACAGTGCAATAAAGAAGAAATTTTTCGACAAACAAAATAACTTATTCACGTGCAAAGAGAATTTTTAAAAAATTCCCTTTGAGAATAAAAAGTACTGTAAAAATAAGACTGTTAATGAAATTACCGTATCGCCAAATAGGAAAGAGAGGTTGGCCTTGGAGAAAACGCGCAACGAACATAATGAGATCCGAAAAAACAATGAGGCAGTCTCGTGACCAAAGATTTATAACCGACTTTGGAGCTTCTATGAGTGATGTGAAATTTTGATTCGTTTTTTCGAGGACTAATCTTTTATCACCGAAGAATCATGATCCTCCGTCGATGCCATACCCTCATCGATTCTTTGTGAATCAATTTTCAAGTACATAGCTTCGAATCAAAATTTTTTTAAGTCATATATCAAGTTATGATTAATATGGTGAATTTTATGATTTACAAAATCGATCTTTTTTCGGCAGCTCAATAAATTCAAAACCGGAAAATAACAAGAAAGACTAGTAAGTTCTAGCGAACTTAACGGATTTAATAATGAACCCATTTTCCACTTTTTTCCGTCAAGAGATTTCGTCTCTACCATTATTGATTTGACATTGAATAACGATTAAAAAATTTCGACACCATTCATAAGTGTACCAATTTAATAAATGTTATTCTGCATAAATAAGCATTGCTTATTTACTCCTTTTTTACTCGTTCCATAAAAATTTCATAACAATTTTATCCATTCTACAAAAGTATCGATCTACAAAATCGATACTTCGTTATTGATACTACTTTTTCCTCATTAGATCGACTTTAATTATTCTCCCTCCAAAGAATCGATTCTAAGAGTCGATACAATTCAATCGAAATTCCACATCACATGCTCCGCTGGCTTCTACCCTCCCCTCTAAAATATATATTCCCTCGTAAGCGTCTACCTTAGACGTCCGTCACCATTGCAGATCACTGGAGTACCAACCGAGGTAAATTACCATCAGCGCCGATGGAAAAGTATAAAAAGTGCAGGCTAACAAGATGAAGATAGCGCTGTGATGCGCCAAGTGAGTGGTGCGAACCAAGCGGCGTCAGTGTAACCTGTGTAACAGAGTTGACCCGTGTCTCTGCGGTCGAGTGGTCTCGTTCCGCTCACCGAGACGCTCGCGACGACGAGAATCAGAGTCCGCAGAGAGACTCATTATACGATCACGGTTACGTGTCGCTCTCCCGTTCAGATTTGACGTGTACCCCGTACAATTGACATTGTACAAACGATTTACCGTTCAAAGATACATATCGACTCGTAACCACATAACGATTCTATGTGTACTTCGTTTATTCGGGAATCGGGTTAACGCTTGAATACCGCAGGGTGTTGTTTCGCTGCTGACGAGTCAACGGGTTAACTGAGTGGCTTCACGGTGTCTTCATACGTGTGAGTTCGCTGTATATATCCTATCGTCTCCCCCTCCGCCGCTGTGTAATCGAGTGTACGTGTGTGTTTACGACGTGCACCAGTAGCGAATACATCGCGGGTGCGGTGCGTCTACGACAAGAACAAGTCAAGGCATTGCTAGTGAGGACCAGTAACGCGCCTAACTGTACGCGGGCTATATACGATGGTCTGATCGCGGCTCATCATGACCGTGGATTTTGCCGACTATTTTTGGGTGAGTCTTCCGAGAAAACTCGGTGTGTTTATTAACGCACATGAAAGCTTATATCCCGGCTTTGACTATCAAACGAATTAATGTTACCTTTTTTCCCATCAAAGTTAGGTTAGATTCGATGAAGCTGATTATAGAAGGAGACTCGTCATCCTCGAGTATTCTTTTTATCGTTGTCTTCTTTTTTAAAATACATATAGCGCAAGTGTAGGTGAAATGAACTTACGAACTTTACCGTTCTCGATGCCTTTTTTTCGACGGCACATCTATGGCTTCTTTACTCGTTCTCGTTTCTCCTATCCGTCACATCCAAGATGAAAGGGGAGAACAAGACAACTAGCTTCCCTCTTAATTCCGTCTTTGTTTTCACTTATGTCAGTGGTTTTCTTTTCATTTTTATCTGCTTCTGCTGGGTATTTAAAGAATACATTATAAGAGACCCCCAAAATTGTATTTCGCAAAAAAAAAGAATCTTTGTAAGATTGTTTCATGTCGAAATTGTGGAACGTCTTTATTTTTTCATATGAATATTCTTCTTCTGACAACATTGTTGTTTGTCAACAATAAACGGTAGTAAAAATGTACAGTATACATGGGGACGGTTTTTAAACTGATCATTAGCACAACGCCCGATTAAAGCTCTATGTTAATACGAAAGATTAATGGATACGACTAATGAAGTCAGTTGGCTGATCCTCCGAAGTTTTATCAATGGAAGCAGTGTAGTGTATACGCGCACAAAAGGTGCTTACAGATCTAAAATTAAAGTTCACGACGCCACGAAAAAAAATGTGTCAAATCACCGGGTGGAAAAAGAAAAATATTAAAATTGCGCCGATAATTGATGAACAAAAGCCATTCAATGTGAATAATTTGTACAGTACAATTTTCTTTTTATCTCAAATCGGACAAAGCATGACATCAGAAACTTGGGATTAAAACTTTGTCCAACCGAAAGTTACCACTGATTCAAGTCCGTTACACTAACAAAATAAAATAATATCCATCAATAATAATATGTCAGTGGATTAAGGGCATATGTTTGATCACGAATTGGTCTTATTACTGGTATTTCGAGTAGAAACTTTAACGAAAAGCCTCACGGATATTTACAACCGATTTGGCTGCTGATAAGCCCTGCAATTACCAAAATTACTTAAATGTAATATTTGGTGCATCGCAGAACTGAAGACGAGCATTTTTTTAGTAAAGTGGAGCAATAAAACGCGGACCATCGGGCAGAGGAAATAGTAGAATTCCCGATTATTTTCCAGCTGATATACCGGACTATAGTGACAAAAAGAATAATGGAGACTCTACTGTAAGGCTTTTCTTCGATTCTCTTGTATTGTCTCTCTTCGTTCTCTCGTGACCGTAGTAGTACTATAGGCTTACTACGCGCGGCAGTAACGCTGCAGGCAGTGCACTTTTGCACTTGTGGCTTTACGAGGAGAATGTTCGTTAGCAAAGGACGCGAGGTAGTGGCGAGCGTAGCGTATCCCTCGCTGCTACGCTGAGCCGCACGCATTCCTACCCGCTGTGTCGTATGTGTACGTGTGTGTCAGCTTCTCTGCCTGCCTGTCATACGTTCGGAATGAGAATTGGCCGCTGAGCGAACAAGACGACTCGTGAAACTCCTCGCCCCCCTTCTTCCTATCTGTCGAATACAATGAAATGAAGAGTTAAAACGTCAGTGCCTCTTGGTTGGAGATTTCCATGCGCCAATCTACCGCTAATCGAATTAATCATGGCTGATTGATTCCTCGTTACTCACTACCGAACTAACACCATTCGATACTCTGCAAGAAAAGTTTACTTAAGATACAGTATTTTCTACTCTGCTCGATCGAAATAGTTTCGCTAATTTTGGGGTTTTCAATTTTTTTTTATAACTAGCTCGGACAGCCGCAAACGTGCAGTACCGTGCACGTTTGGCTGCACTGAGAGAAAAATGTAGTATTTTAAAAAATAATATAGTTGGACTGACGATACTATAACCATAAACTATAATTCCCAGGAGGAACGTCTATATTTTATGGTAATAGCAAATATAAGAAAATAGTTTGATCAACTACCAATATAATTCCCAGGAGGAACGGATATATTTTATGGTTATAGCAAATATAATTATAGTAGCAATCATCAAAATGATAATAGTTTCAAAAACTATTCTAATAGTTTTAAATATGCCGTTTTGTATCATATACGATTTCAGCGTTTGTTTGCAGTAACCTTGCAAGTATCGTTTATTGAACCATATTATCATCGCTTCAACCTTAAAACATTGCAAGCCGTCTTATATTCGTTTTACCATGTGAAATCGTTCAATAAACGATATGCTTTTCTCTCAGTGTGTCTGAGTTTGGTCAGAAGCACGTAATGTACGTCTCTACTTAACAGATACTATGGCGCCATGACGTGGTTCTAGAATATATCGCCCCGGAAAATCATAATTCCTGAATAAAAATTTCTCGGAAACAAATTTCCCGCAAAAAAATCTCCCAATAAAAGGTTCCTGGAAAAACGTCCCACTGTTGGAACCAAAAATTAGCAGGAAAACAGGAGAAAAAGCCCATTTAATCCTTGGAAGTAAAACGCAAAATACTCAAGAATGAAAATTTATTAAACACAACAGTATCATTATACAATCAACTATCAAATATCTATGATTTGAATAGTTACAATTAATATTCCAGGACCATGGGTTTTGTGCCTTGATTCCGTCAATATGGTTTCTGTATTACAACACAATTGAGTTACGTCATTCTCAATTTATTAAAGAATTATTGTATAAAAATTAATTTCATAGCATTGCGCGTTTCAGTTGTAGTATGGCTAATCCTACAACGCCCATCATTATACGACACATATGTCCATATTACTTTTTTCGAGTTTTTTTCACACAAATATATGTATTGACTCTGAGTAACCAACATTTTCCGTCGCGAATTACCCTGACAAATTTGTATGATGCCATAGACAATACCGTGAAAATGGCACCAAAAACTATAAACGTAATTATGTCCAACATTATAAAAATAATAAATAACGAAACGAATATGACAGTTTACCAAACGATAGAACTGATCAGCTCGAATATCAATGTCATACTACTCCTAAAAATTCACTAGCGACGGTACAATAATTTCCATTCCTCGAACCTCAATGTAAGCAGATAATTGCATGAGGCTGTCCAAAAGATAATGAACCCGTAATTCCATAATTGAAAAATCGTACCATTGATAAATAACGAAAGAAAAATAATCACATAACAATTTTAAACAGAAAAATCTGTGGGGAACATTTTTCCGGACAAAAATATGATGGGAACATTTTTCTTGGACAAAATCATGATGAAAACATTTTTCTGGGACAAAAATATCATAGAAACATTTTTCCGGGACACAAATATGATGGGAACATTCTTTCGGGACAAAAATATAGTGGGAACATTTTTCAGGGGATTGTTTTTTTTTTTTTTTTAAGGAAAAAAATTCAGAACAATTGTTTGGGAAAATGAATCCGGGAATTTTTTTCGGGGAACAAGAATCCAGTTACTCCACAATGTGCCGAATACAGCACTGTACCTGCACGGTTCCATTAAATCGTGCATTTTCAGAGAGGCTGCACGATCCGGTGGAACCGTGCAGACACAGTGTTAAATTTAGTACTTCGTAGCGTCACCGTATCTGTTAAGTTACAAAATGCCGGTACGTCATGTTAAATCCAGCACTGTGCCTACACGGTTCCAGCAGATCGTGCAATCTCTCTATACTGCACGATGTGCTGGTACTGTGCAAGCACCGAGCTGGATTCAGCACACCGTAACGTCACAATATGTGTTAAGCTAGTTCGTTCGCAGTAGTTAGTCAAATCAGTGCTACATTTTTAATTGCATTTCTACACATTTCGGTTGTTCTGCCGACTGTTCCGAAAAGTACCTTGATGATCAGCATTAGTTCTTAATATATAAATCCATCCACAGATGCAGTTTGAAATGACAATACCCTGATACAAACAAATGTCAGATGAAGTCGTTGTCATCCAGATTTATATTACACTGTTAAAAATCCAAGTGAATTTACAAATTCACTAATATGCAAAGGGATATGAGATTTACGAATCGGGTATATGAATTCCATTTTAATATACTTTTATTGTAAATTTGATAATCGTATATTAATTCCACGATACCGGTATTTGAAAATTACACTACGTGTGCATCGCTTTCTTACAATGTAGAAAAAAAACCATAATATTAGTCTGATTATGACAAGCAATAGCTTCTTTTGTTTGTTAAAAGATGCTTCATTGATTGATGCGGCAAACTCTTTATCAGTATTAGTTATTCAAAAGTGGCGAGCACGTGTAAATCTAATGATAGGTTAAAGTAGATTTAAAAAACTACTGCAATTGTCTTACAGAGAATACTATCAGATAATTTCTCCCTTAATTAATGTAGCATCTTTCAATAAACAAAATTGGCTCGTTTGTCTCATCTGACGAAAATTATGGTATTTTCTAATATAAAACTAATGACAACAACCTCATTTGACATTTGTATGTATCAGGGTATTTTTATTTCAGAGCATGGCCATGGATGGATTTATTCATTCAGAACTAATGCTCAAGAGCAAGCTACTCTTCAGAACAGTCGCCAGAACTACCAAAATGTGTAGAAATGCGATTCAAAATTGAGCACTGATTTGACTAGCTAATGCGAAAGGACTACTTTTAGTGCAGAAGTACATGACGTGTTTCTAACAGCACGCTGTGTTAACAGTTTCGTCACTGTGCGGTCACCGTGGTCCCAAATGTCTGTCTGGGAGGCTGCAGAGCTTATAAGCTCTATAAAAAAATTTTGTCTATATGCTGTTATATAGTAGCGAGTAATATATTCAAATATGCAAGTTTTGACGTTGCACACATTTTTCTCCATCATAACGTAGTTTCTTTTGTTTGTATATAGTATAGCGACTAATACGGGCAGACTGAAGATAAGATAGGAGCTTCCTCCCTTTCTTCGCCTTCCTGTTACTCATCTCTGTTCGTCTCTCGATTTCCCTATCTTTTCAAACCATTGATAAACTCTAGCGGGCGGTAGTTTGAGTTAAGATTTGGTCTTTTGAAAACCTTGGGATTCTCTCTGTACAATGCTACAGTTTCATTACTCTTTTACTGCAGCAGTTTTTTTTTTAATCTGGGTTTTAAATTTAATATTTACTTTCTACAAATATCGTACCACTTTTTAAAAATTTTTACCTTATATTATTCTGTATAAACCATTTAACAAAAGTTGTGCTGTTCGTTTTAAAAAAAAATAACTCAAATGTTGGACATTCAAAACATCGACTTAAGCATTTTTACGTTTAGATTAGCTTCTTCCTTGAAAATAAAACTATTGAGTACAATTCGAGAGCGGTCAGGGAAGAAAGTACATTGCGGTATAATCAATGTCGAGAGGCGGTTGCGAAAGCTGGTCTGACGCTACCGCTGTATAGGTTTTCATTATACAGTACAGTAATCGATTGTAATTTTCAGTCTCACGAGGAACCGCGTTAAATAGCACGAGAAAATTTTGCCGCGAGTACTTTGTAATCGAGTGAAGCGCCGAATGAACATCCGCTGCATATTACATTATATACTGGGCTTCGACATTTGGGTTCTGACTACATCAAGGAACGAAAAAACATGTTACAGCGCTGAACACAACGACGGTATACAATACTTGAGCGACGATGCGTAGAACCTCACGACCGGGTGATGGAAGAAATAGAATCTAATAGCAGTCCATTGGCGTAACGTCACTGTTCTACAATATAACACTTGTGATACGTATATATTCCATCGTAACAAGGACTCGACTGTTCTCTGCACGGGTTAGTTGTGGCGACCCGAACCAGTGTCAAAGTCTTAAAGGCTAAGTGGTCTTTAGTGCATTCTCGTCAACGTAGTCTTATGTCACGAGTCTGTCAGTAGTTGTATATATTAATTATAAATTGCTGCAAAGGGTTTCTAAGTAGTAAACCCAAACCTTGTCGTAAAGCTTTCCAAATTTTACATCACTTATCAAAACACGAGTAATATATGTAGCTAGCTTGGATGCATGTAAGTTGATACTGTACTTCGTACATAAAGATTGTATCAAATATTGTGTGTAGTCGCACTAATTTGCGTTTCAATAAATGATCCTTATGAAGTACAACAAACTCATGTTTCAACCGAAACCGAAATGGACTCAATATGGATGATAAAATATTTTTTATGCAACTCCGTGCGAGAAGTGCTTACTTCTCTCCGCTTCGCTTCGTGTGCGAGAAATCGCACTTCTCGCACTAGTGAAATAAAATTATATACGAAACTCGTGCGAGAAACTTTTTCTCAACTCTTATGATTGAAACGTCAGAAAAAGTTTCATTGCACTCGTATCGTAATATACTATTATATTCTTTTCTATAGATACAAAATGTAATCCTTACACCAATTACTGCACCGACTTATTTGTTTATAGTGAAAAAACATAAAATAACGTATTAAACGGTAAGGTTCTTGTCAGCCTAAAGCGGAAATACTTTAAGACAGGCATGCGTTTTGCTACTGAATCCTTTTTTTTCATTCTTTGTGGAAACGCTCGTCTTTCTTTTTCGTAGGATTAATCGCAGCAAGTTCTCCCACCAATTACTAGGAAAAGCCTGTAGAACCGGTTAGTTGAGCTCTATGTATGTATTCAAGCCGAGAAAGAAGACGTCGAGGTGTACGCGCTGTACAGTGGCAATTAAGGATTTTTTTAAAGTAGTAAATATGCTAAAAATACGAGATATCCTTTTTAAATCTGCGCGAGGGGGACAACGTCGATTTGTCGGAGCCTAATTGCCATCGGTTAAAAGTGAGGGCGGTTCAGGGTTTTGCTACGCGTGGCGCACCACATGCACTCGTCGAGTACGCGACGAGCCTTGTAACGATAGCGGCAAAATCACCGTGGCTTAAGAGTCTGACAGTCCGACTACATATACATGTATATATATATATCTCGCACTATCGTCGCTGGTATATATCAGCGAGAGAACAGCTCTCGCCGGCCATCCGTCGAGCCCCGCGCACTCCTCACACAATTTATCATTAACTTTCAGCCGAACGCCAATTAAAAAAAAAGAGCACACGGAGAATATCAAGTGGACCTCTAAACGAACGTGATTCAAAAAGAAAAATAAAACACATTATTCACTGATTGTCTCTTTATCTACGTGGCTTAATTTATTTTAATTAAATTAAACGGATATTTAGTGACTTGAAGCACATTAATAATGCAACCAATCAAACTGTTACGAATGTTGTGAAATTTAAGGTAGTTGTGTCGTGAAGGCAATCTAAATTCATATGTTTAAACTTTTAATATATCGGAATTTAGGTACTCATTTTTTCTTGAAGAAAATCTTGAAGGTTTTTACGGACTACTTGAATAAATAATTACAACTTAATAATCGATCTTTTTACACGACACTTATGGGAGCATAAGTAAAATTGATTTTTAAATCGAGAAATACCGTACTTAGATCAAAGATAGAAAAAAATAAAAAGTACTACGGATTCGCAAATCATTCAGAAATTGATGCATCATAATAAAAGGTGACCGGACTAATGTTCAATTGAACTAAGGTCAAAGTGCACAAAATGACGTTTCCTAACCTAATCATGGTAAAAAGGAAGTCAAATCAACACTAAACATATAAAGCATTTACAAATAATCGTCTAATCAGATTGCGACAATTTTCAAGAATGCCCAATTCCTTCTTATGATACTATTGAGGCAGTCAATGTGACTATATGATTTTTTTAGTGGCATTTATGACTCCGACATACCTTAAGAGCTTAACCAAATTTCATTACTACATGGGTAATCGAATATTGAATGCAGTGAACTTGTATGGTATCTAATAACGATGACCTTCAATTTCAAATCGAAATTTTTTAATTATTTTTGTAACGCTATTAAAGTAACGGCTATCACCATGTTTTACAGGGTGAAAAGAATAATGGATTCGACGTGTTGTACCATAACATGAAGCATGGAGTGGTCGCGAGCAAGGAGTTGGCCGATTTTCTTCGGGAGCGGTCAGCGATCGAGGAGAACAATTACAAGCTCCTGAGCAAAGTTGCCAAACAGGCAAGCAACAGCAGCAGCACACAGGGCACATTTGCACCTGTTTGGGCGGCACTTCGAGGCGCTGCCGAGAAACTCGCTACGCTGCATTTGCAGATGGCACAGAGAGTATCCGAGCTCATCAAGGATGTATCTAAATACGCGGACGAGTTACACAAAAAACACAAGGCTGTAAGTATACCCGCACTTCATAATGTTGGATAATTAGCGATGCGCAAATATGCACTACAACCTTGTAGCGCGATATACCTCTCCTATTTCCTTTCTAACTATTGTATTGCATGAGCCATTGCTTCTTATCAGAATGTCCGCCCACTTGGATATGCATATCGTCGAGCGCACTTTCGTTACTAACAAGCGCCCCTGGATTAAGTTATATGAGTACACTTCAATTCTAATCCAAATCAATGATACGTAGACAATACGAAAGATTTATGTATCCTAAACGAGTGCAAGAGTGATCTAAAACCACTTTTGTCCAAATTCACTTGGAAGCAGTTCACATATTGCAGGAAACAGAAAAGTCCTTCTATTATTTATCCTTGTCATCAAAACGGTGTACTATTTTTTTTTTGTTTTTCTCGATTCTCACTTTAGGTGAAGGAGGAAGAATCGTCGACTCTGGAAGTCGTTCAGAACATACAAAGTATAACGGTGACGCTTCAGAAGGCAAAAGACATGTGTCTACAGAAAGGTCTTGAGCTCGAGAAGCTAAGAAAGGACAACGCGAGTCAGCGAGAGCTTGAAAAATCAGAAGCAAAATTCAAAAAATCTCAGGACGACTACAAGGCTCTCGTCGACAAGTATACCGTCGTTCGCAATGATTTTGAAAGCAAAATGACGCAAGCTTGCAGGGTAAAACTTTGGGATATAAACGAAATTCACTTTATCTTAACTTGATTATATCAAAAGATTCTTTCTCGGCAGAGATTCCAAGACGTTGAAGAGACACACCTGAAGCACATGAAAGAGTTTCTCAACACCTACGCGGACGTACTACAGGCAAATCACGAACAAGTCGGCCAAGTTCACATAGACTTTAAGCGTCAATGTTTGGACATGACGGTGGACAAATTGTTGGAGCAGTTTGTCCAGAGCAAATACACGGGCTTCGAGAAGCCGGGTAAGATGGCACTGTCGTTGTGCAGTCGTGTCTTGTCATACTCTCTAAGCGTCGCACAATTATCAAACTAACTCGTGTAATCTTTTGGGTGTGTGTGTTTGTATGCTGCGCTTGATGCACAAACTTCAGGAGTAATCGAGTACGAGGAGGTAATCACGAGCATCGCAGAAATGACTAATCAGAGTCAAACTGAGGGAAACACCGAGGTGGTGAAGGAGTCGACACCGAAGGGCGCTAACGGAGAAACAGGCGTAGCCGGTAACAAACAAAACACAAAGAAAAATCAGAGTACGAAGGGGGTGGGTATCGCGGTTACCGCGGGTGAGAGAGACGAAAGGGCTCACGAAAAGGATAAATCTAGGGAAAAGGAAAAGGATAGAGATCCGACGGGTCAGACAACCAAGGCCTCCCGTCGTACAACCTCTCTACTCAACCTGTTCATGTCCAACTCCCAGGGTAGGTCAAAAGTTTGACACAAACAACAACGAACAAAACTTTACACTTTTTTCATTCAATAAGAAACAAATTAAATTTTTACTTTATCAATAGCGCGATAATGCGACTTCCTTCACTGTACTATCGACAAGGATCGTTCTTGGCCTCGATACGCAAACTTAGTCTATCGATTTTCTCCTCGTACAACAGATCGACACAACATGATACAAGGCTTTTGTGTTTATTCACTTGTTCTACCTCTTCTATTCCTACCTTTGTTTTTTATTAATTTAAAAATTTTAATTTTTGTTGCTTTTTTTAAATATTTTTTAAATTTCGTTTCGTAATACAAATTGTATGTTTCCATGTGTGACTCTGTGTGTATTTCTGTGTGTTTGTTTTTTCATACGGCCTCCGACGGATTATGCAACGCCCCCGATCGTATTGAGGCTGCTGGACCATCCTGTCGATCGGACATCGCTAAACTCTCATTACTTTTCATAGTTGTTCTTTTTTTTCTCTATCTCTATCGCTCTACCATACATACATACATCGATTTTATTTCAGCACAGGATTTCGTTGTTTTTTTTCCCGCTATTTTGCCGTAACTCATTTGATTCATAAATAATTTTTGCAATAACTGTAAAGAAGGCCAATATATCACGAACTAGATCATTGCGCTTCTATCGTTGCATTTGCGCGTTTGCTTATGGCGCATCAATCTAACAAGTGTCGGGCGAGCGATGGCTCGTTCTATTTCGACAAAATCAAAGACACATTGCGATCGACAGAGTTTCCGATCGACTACGTGTAGGTGGAGGAATTCATTGAAAAAAAAAGCGCGGTGAGAATTCGCAAAAGAAAAAAAAGGAGATAACTAACGAAAGACATATCGAATTTGGAGAAAAGCTGGGGGCAAGAGAAGTGAGCGACGAGTATTGTTTCAGAGAGGCAGAAGCAAGCGGGCTCTGGGTCGGCACCCGTCACTCCTCAGGGAAACAACCCGCCTTCTGCCGTTCCACCTCCCAGCATCTCCAGGAACCCTCTAAGAGGATCTAAATGTAACTGCTTTAATCGTGGTTTACCTTAAAACAAGAAAAAATTAGAGCAAGGATAACAGTGCTCTTTCTCTCTTTTCCGAAGCACTCTCTCTCAGCTGTGCATTCAGTGGGTCTCGGTGGATTCCTTGCCATTGCCTCTTTTACAGAATTTTGTCTACTTCGACTGTCACGCGGTTCCACGAAATATAGACAATTTTTTTTAGCTCCCCCTCTTTCTCACCCTTGCTCTTTCTCTCTTTCTATTTATCTATCTATCTTTCTTTCTTTCTTTCTTTCTTTCTCTCTCTCTTTTTCTCTCACTTTCTTTCTATCGGCTTTCAATGGGTAACGCATGTAATGCGTATTCCTCCACTATTCTGTACACTATCTTAGAACGACGATCTAGGTATTTACTAATAGCCACAGCTGGGTCAGCGTATCGGCTTTCTTCAACGCAGGAATGTGTAAAATCTATTGTTCCAATTATTCAAAATATTACAAATTGCAGTTGATAATACAATACTTGAAGAAAAAAAAAAGTTTTAAATGGAATAGTGCATTTCATCACGAGGGAGAAAAAAGTTTCTTTGGCAAGTGTTAGTTTGTAATACGAGCCGAAGTCGAGAACTTTGATCTCATGAGCTAAGAAAACGTTTTATGTCTCGCGTGTTGACCAAAATTTTTCAGTAGTACGTCGGAAAATGGACGCGGCGCCGAAAAATAATGTAAATATCTCATTTTGTGAATAAAAAAATTATATTCATAGATCGAAAAAAAGCGATTGATCTAAAAGTTTTTGATTATAGAGATCGGAATAATTTCCAAACAGGAACATATTGATTTTTCTGAGATAATTGGAAAATTAGATTTCACTAAGCTAATGGTATCTCACGAGTAAAAAAAATCTGTCATTCGTTCACTCATACGCAATCACTGCCGCTAACACAAACGCTTTTGTAGAACATTAACTAGCCGCTATGAAATAATTTTCGAGGGTTTGAAAACTTGTAAATTGTTTTTCTAACAATCATTATTATTTTGGTAATATTTGCACACGTTAAACCACAGGGGTGTCTCTTTTTCATCGACATACACATTTCCTCGTCTAGAAACTCATGTACACGTTAACACGTACAAAAATTGTCGCAGTTCTGACGTTATGTACAGTCCACAATCCTGTCCACCGTCATTGCAATTACTTTTCAGTTTAATACCATCCGCGAGACTTATATTTGTTTATAAAAAAAAGTTTAGCTTACCAAGGCAGCCACTAAACCTGCAAACCTGTTAATGTTAAAAACTTGAGAAATCACAGGATTTTTATTGATTTTTGTCGGGGAAAATTTCAAACGCGTTACTATAGTTTTATCATTCATATATATTGAGGGAAAAAAACGTCAGTGGTGAATTTAGCACAGATATTTTGGTTAAGATTGGGTTTATTGTCTTCGATCTTCGAATGGTCCTTCAAAAGTCTGAACGGACATGGAGAAAACTTTAATTTTTTTCGGTTCTCTTACAAAAGTTAGTAAACTTTTTTCATTTAAAATAATGAGATATTGACCTGGAAAGCCTCGACAGGTCAGAGAATTTCATGCTCGAGATTTAGTGGCTATCCTATTTGTACTTGGAGTTAATTTTTTATTTGTCGTAAATTCGCCCGTTGCGGGTTAGTGACAATATCTCTCTCACTTTCTCTCCCTCTCTTGTTCTAATTCGTTGGGAGATATATGGACTTGAATAACGTTGAGCAAAGGGGGCGGCTACTGACGGGATGCCTCAGGTGAGCCGATTATTTACAAACTTAATAATGCATGGCTCACAGGTGTTGTTTGTCTCTGCGATTAATTCCGATAATCCCAATAGAATACATTCCCTCGTCCAATAGTATTGTTTCATAACTACTCTCCGCCGATCGGTGAGTTTTTCCGATTATAATGTGCATTCTCACTATTCGCCTAAAAGGAAACAGAGTATCAAGAAGAAAAAAAATTAAAAAGCAATGATTTTATTTTTTGGCAAAAGTTGTTAGAAAAACAATTTAAGCTGAAACTGTGGTTTCGTTAATATTTGAGTTGACATTTATTTACGGTGGTGTGGTGGTGGGTCTTTGCAACAAATGTTCAAAACGATGCAAAAACATTAAATTATAAGAAAACGAAAAAAAAAAAAACAAGTTTTTAGTGAGCTGTCTGATCTATCGCTGAATTATATTTATTTCACGTTTCCGTTGCATCCCGCAATCTGCACTTATCTCGGATCATTATAGAACATGCTATATGTATTGATTACATAGTTATTAACCATCGATGGCATTTTAGCAAAATATTTTGAAAAATTTCTCCGTTCTAAAATAATTAGCGTCTTGCGCAAAGAAAATTCCATGCCGTTTGTCAGAGCATTTCTACCTCTTTCCAGCATGATTTGTTATCCAAATGGATTTACGTGTAAAAATTCTAAAGTCCGCGTTGTGATGCCAATCGACAGGGTTTCTGCGCAGCAGACGAGAGAAGAGAAAGGAAAAAAAGGCCAAGAAGAAAAAGGACTCGGTCGACACGAACAGCAACAAGGAAGAAAAGTCTGACCTGTCAGTATATGCATGCTCAGCAGACCTAGTGCAATATGAGATATCTTTTCCGCTTTTTATATGAAACAAATCACGTATGATGAGAGTACTGAAGCACTGGTCTGCTGTAGGTCTCTCGTAGAGTCAGATTTTTTAGGAGTACGATTTTCTGTTTACCATTGGCGCAGGGAGGAGAGAGACGAGAGTAGAAAATCCGAGACGCCGACACCCGAAGTCGACGAGGACGGCTTTTGTATACGACCAAAACCCGACCCGTGGGACAACGAGAAAGGATTTTATTCGAGCTCAGACACGGAATCGGAGGATGAACGAGAAAGAAAGATTCGGGTTGAGATAAAGCCGCTGAGTAACGGAGGGGCACCTATGAGTGCCAGTGTCGACGAACTCCGAGCCACTGTCGAAAATCTCTCTCTATCGCCAGCTCCGACAGTCAGTTTTTTTTTCTCAATTATCTCAAACGTACTTCATCAGTGAATCGTTTTTTTCCGTATAATTACGGAGAGAGATCAGGCTAAAGTAAATTAAACACGAGAAAATCTGATGTTACAGGGACGCAGAGGCTCGAATACCGATTCGGATCATCACATGAAACGATCTCAATCGGTTTCGCAGCAACTCGGTGGTAAGCCAAGTTCGGACCTCCTCGGTTTAAATCTGTTCAATCCGAGCAGCACGCCATCTAGCGCGTCAACGCCGACCGGAAGTCATCCTTATGCGCCGCTGCAGAGTCCGCCGGCTCTTTCGACTTCACCAATCCCCCAATCGGCGCCGCCAATGTCAGCACCGGCTACCCACTCTCATACACGGTTTCCCGGTTAGTCAAACGCTCATCTATTCAAATTGCTATATTATCCTCATAAATCATAGTAACGACGGTATTGCGATTTTGTTGAGAAAGATGCAAGCGTAATAATGACAAAAAATGAAATAAAACAAAAAACGTCGTTTTCATCAACAGAAGGAGACTTATTTTCGGAAGTCGGTGATATCACGCCTGCCTTACCGCCGAAACAGTCAGTGTCTTCGACGCCCACAAACTCTATAGCGATTCCGCGTCCGCCGTCGCGTCGTGGAGAAGGTACGACCCGAGGAAGAATGTCGCCCGCAACAATTTCGAGGGCCGACAGCGTTGCGAGCCTAGAATTTCGGGCGGCTGGAGTTGGTGTCGGTTCCTCGCGAGGACCATCACCGCTTACCATCGGTCTTGCCGACACTATTCCTCTCGCGGTAGCCTTCCACGAGATCGTTCACTCTTATTTCCGCGGTACCGACGAGACTCGCTGCCAAGTCAAGCTCAGCGGTGATATGATGCTCTCCTTTCCCGCTGGTATTGTCGCGGTATTGGCCAACAATCCTAATCCCGCGAAACTCTCCTTTCGTGTTAAGAACAGCAACAGGCTCGAGAGACTCTTACCCAACAATCAACTCGTCAGCATGTAAGTTAATCGACATACACATATATATGTAAATTGTGAAGCAAATTTCGAAAAAGATGTACCCAAAATTTCCTACACAAACCCTTTGTGCTCTGGTCTTCAAATTAATTGTAATAGAAATGCGCGCCAGCCGCCGAAGCGACGATGAAAACCGGAAGCGATGTTATAGAAGAGGGGTGGGTTTGCCAGACTAAACATCAAGCGAGTGATCTATAGTTGAGTGGCCGGTCCGTATTTAGTTCAGTCAATTTTTCATAAAAATGGCTCGCACGAAGAACGAAATGAAATTAATTAATTACTCAAAAGTCACAAGTTTAAATGTTAACTAACATTCGTTCGATTTATTGGTAAATTCAATTTGGTACCGGAAGTTCAAAAATGGTACATAGGCCAACGCACAGCCCCCGCAGCAACGCGCAACAAAACTATAACACCGGCAATCTTCTTACCTATTACAAATCAGCCAAATCAGTCAACACGCTCTACAACCCCGCAGCTCTAGGCGACATAACCGCAAGACTCACATATAATTTCCGGGGAAAAAAAACCACACATTAAAAAAAAATCGTAAACTAAATCGTAAAAAATTTACGAGTGATGCAAGGTACCCCTTTTTCACGCGGATACTCAAGCCGACACTTTCATAGCAAAAAACAATGTCTAAATTTTCTCCCGAACCAAGAAAAAAAAAATTAATCCATGTAACATGAAAACACAAAACTTAACACTATGATCTTTGGTACCGTTCAAGATGCAGGCAAATTGAAAAATTCATAATTGACATATACTTTCGAAGACAGCGCGATAAGCTAGGTACCACGGCCGTACCGTAGCAGATCGGATCACGACCGAAATCACGCTGAAAACTACGGTGATAATCACGCGTGAGTGTTAACTCTGAAAATCACGGCAGAAACCACGGGCCCTTGTTAACACCGAAAATCACGTCCCAAAGCCATCATTTCTACCGTGATTTTTGGGGAAATCACGCTCCGTAAGCTTAAAAACTCAAACGGTATAACGAGGGCCCGTGGTTTCTGCCGTGATGTCTCCCGTGATTTTCGGTGTCGAAACTCACGCGTGATTTTTACCGTGATTTCAGTCGTAGTACAATCTGTTAGGGTAGCCGGACACATAAACACACGATAATTACCTCACGAAAAATAATTTCGAAACTGATAGAAAATTCGAGCTGATAACTTGATTTATTGAAAGAAAAGCAAATCACGCAGAAGTTATTAACAATCACTTTTTACCGAAAAAAAATAATTAACGAAAATTTAAGAAAAGAGACAAGATAGCAATAGAAAATAGCTCACCGGTACACAGATGTTCTTGCCGCAATTAATAGCTTTTTCGAGTGCCTGAGCAGTGGACGAGGAGCAGTGTTTGCACGAGAAGCCGTTAAGGACCCCGCGAAAATATGAAACCTTTGAGACCATTAAAAAAAAACCCGTCACAATATATATTGATATATTTAAATGCTTTAGGAAACAAAAATCATTTAATGTTGTTATTATATAAGTTGCTCGTCAAGCTCTTCGGTTCAGTACATCACATTAAATGAATTTGAAAATATGAGTGAGAACAACATTAAAACAGATATCCTAAATACAAGGTAACAAAACATGAGCCAAAAAGACCGTTAAATAATTCTCCTGTTCCGCAATCATCAATTGCGAAATAAAATCAAGGAGCAGAGAACACACGATAACACTTTAATGGTATGAACAAACACATTTAACAATTATAATTACATTGATACTGAAGAAGACCCAGACCAGGGTTGAAACGTCTAAATCTTAATAAACAAAAAAGGACTGCTTCATTAATGGACAGCCGACAACTTATCCATTATTCTATTTTAACAAAAATCATGACCACAAATATCTTATTTTCGTTTTAATCAGGGATGCGACGCAGACAACTGTGGATAGTACAATTTACGAGTTTAACATGAGTGCCTTAACCACGTTACTGAGACGTCAAGCCGAACAAAATCCTTCGGCCTCATACTTCAACGTGGATATTCTCAAATACCAAATTAAGAATAAGGAGGGTGCTGGTTCTTGTCCCTTCCAGATCGTTGCCTACTGGAAGTGCGAATCTACTCATACGGATCTGAAGGTATGTCAATCGATATACCAAAGATCATTTTTTTCAATTCGCTTGACTGAACTTTTTCCACAGATCGATTACAAGTACAATAGTCGCGCTATGGCCTCACCGAGTCCTCTACTAAATCTCCACGTCGCAGCGCCGATCGAGGGTGGTTTCAAGGGCCTCCAGAGCAAACCATCGGCTCAATGGTTACCGGACACTAATCGTCTATTATGGAAATTCACCGAATTGTCACAGCACAGTGAGGGAAATGGCGTTGGCTCGCTCAAAGCCAGGGTCGAACTCGAACATGGACCGGGCACTCAGGGAACTATATTTACACAATTCAATTGCGAGGGCACGACCCTCTCCGGTGTCGAGTTCGAGCTAGTTGGTCCTGGTTACAGATTGAGCCTTGTTAAGCGGCGTTTTGTCTCAGGTCAGCCAATTGCCTCTCTTTTTGTTCTTCTTCTTCTTTGTACCTCTGCGAATATTAGTGGTTGTTTATCCTTTCTATTCTTCTCGTTCCAGGGAAATACATTTGCGACGGAGACTCGGATCCCAGAACCCGATATGCCGCTCCACCATCGAGCATGGATTGACATCTACCTGAGTGGGCTCCCAAGTGGGAGAGTTTGCCCACGTGATTCATTCACATCAATTTAAACACAAGCCCGTTGTTTTTTGCTCACTGCCGACACCTCGACGATCGAATTTATTTCCAATCGATCACTCGACGGAGGAGGAGGAGGAGAAGGAGGAAGGCTCTGCTTTTTAATACCAAAGAGGATCCTAACGCGGATTCTAAAATCTCCTCGGACGCGTTTTTCCTGGTATTAACGGCCTCCCGGCGTGTCGCGAGTCGATAATATACAATTTTTATACGGTACCGTCTCACACCCAAACAGTACAACTTCAACGACTATCGTTAATATTATTATTATTATTATTATTATTCGGTTCAATATATAGTTTCTCGTTCTTTATGTGCGTGTAGATATATGTACGTATATCTCACATATTGTTTTTCACGACAAAGTCGTGTTATCACATGCCGAAAAAATGAGGAAAAGAAAACACTTCGCAACGTAATAATTACGATTAAAGTCTAGGGAAACGAAGTTGTTCAGTTGTGTGCGCCTTGCTAGTAAATAAATGCGGCATTCCCTGAATTGGCTTTGCGACTCGTGGAAATCCGATACATATCTGCATAATATTCGCACGAGAATCGTGACTTTCTGCCCACGAGACCGCAGATAATTAAAAAAAAAAAGAATTTTTAACTAATCGCCTGGAAGTAGCTTTCGATTTTCAACTAAGAAAATACTCTTAGCAGCTAATCGTTCTGAATAAAAAGAATGGCTTTAGTGTAAACAGGAGAAAAATATCGTGTACCGCAAGTCTCCTCGTGGCAAAAAATTAAAAAAAAAAAACTTAGTCCATTCCCTCTCTCTTATATATAACATTAAATAATCTCTGACTTTATTGAGTCCGAATGGGTTTTCCGTTGAGCCGTAAAGTGGGGTACGGAATTTTTTTTTTCTCTGTTGGGTTCATCGTCAGACTCGTCGGGCTCGAGCAGTTTGTACACAATAAAGCGGAATAATAAGCGCGGCTATTGTTATGTCAACTATTATTAATAAAAAGGAAAAACCGCGCTTACAGGTATGCGCACGAAGTGCGCATAGATGTATATAGTTTTAATAGTATCAAAACAATGCTAGATAACGATGACGATGATATTTTTAACGATAAGGCTGAGTAAAGAAAAATAATATAGAAATAACTCAATTCCTACTCAAGTCCAGCACACACGATACACCATTTTTCTCTTCCAATTTTTCGAAATATCGGTTTACAACATGCAAATATTATGATTGATTAAAATATTGCTCCGGACATTCGAGTGAGCTTTCCTGTGGTACGCAAGCGTAACTAATCTCTATTGGAACGCGCGTGCGTATCGCCTTGCCACGATTAATTGTGTTCTCACGTACGTTAAGTCGACTGAATTTTTAAATTCCTAAATTCGTCCTTGAACGTTTTTTTTTTTCTTTTCGACATCACGATCCGAAGATACGGGAAGACGTTGAGACTAAATAATTTAACTATCGTGTGTCAGGGACTCTCAACATCTTCCGATTGCACGGACAAGCGACCAAGGGCTCTAAGTGCGATCGCATATTTGTGTATAAAACCGTATTATACATAACAATTATACATATTGAAAATAAAATACAAGTAAACCGTGAAGAAGAAAAAGAAGAAACGTGAATAAAAGAACAAAGCTAAATCAGCGGCGAATTAATACAAGACACACGTGTTATTATGTATGATAGGATGGTTATATAAGACGACCCGGTTGGCATGTAATGTCTGTGCTAATAAAGATCTAGAATATTTTATATAAATTATTCGACTTTGAATACAATGTCAAGAATTCGTATTTCCTCCAGTTGCCGGAAAACTTGAAGTTTAACAAATTCTCATCGACCTTGATTTCTTTAGGGCGAGAAATAAACAACAGGAAGATTAGTGATACTTAATGCATGAAGTATTATGAAAATAGTGTGATTTATTTTTGAAATAAGGCTTTAAGACAAGTACATCTTACGGTTGACGAGGAACTCTAACCATCTGTTCGCGTAGCGAGATAAAAATACTGCATGAGCTTTTAGCATTTTGTTATCACAGTCCATGTAGGGGCATTGCAAAAATCCATCTTTGTAACAATAACATTTTTTTGCAATTCCAAAAGTGTTTAGGCGTTCAGAGAATACAATTTTCCTGCCAGAATATTTAATGGCGGTTTTACTATTGCAACTCCGCTGATATGAAGGAAAAACGTACTCTAAAAAGGGTTGGTAATTGTCGATGGCCGTTTTTGCTTAATGATTTGACGTAAACAGCACAAATATCTTCAACCAGTATGTGCAAGCTGTAATGCGTGACTAAATTCGGAAGTTTCCAAGGTTACGAAGACTTTAAAGATTGATACAAATGATTGAGCTTTTCGTCGACGTCGAATTGATTGAACAGCGTGTCTTCGTATTCCGTAGCAGCGGCAGATTCGTTGTTTCCTGGCGTAACAGAACCGTGAATTCGAACTCTCTTAATGACCGCGCGAGCCACGATTCTTTCGAACTCAAAATGTTCCTTGTTAAAGGTGAACCAGAGTCCAAGAGCGCATCTTTTTCCCTGAACGACTCCTCGAACACCGTGGAGATTAATTCCGGAGGCGGAAAAGGCGACCATCCGTCCGCAACGAGGTTCAACCGTGCTCTGAACTATTCGCGCTTTAGAATCACCGGCAAAGACAAATTGGCCGCCCACGAATTCATCGTTGAGATAAATTATCGCAGAATAATCTCGGAAGGTGTAAGCTGGCCACTCTGCACTGCAGGAACCGTTGTCTGCGACTATGCAATTGTCCGCGTGAATAGCGTGGCTTAGATCTTGACGATCCATCGGAGAATCTGGTTACATGCGAAATTTTCCTATCAATTGGTAATAAAACAATAATTGCTATTCATATTCTTGTGAAGTGTGATAAGCCTTTACTATTGCGGGATTTGCGACACTCTTGTCACGTTCAATTTACCGGGCAGAGCTGATCGGCAGGCCAAATGAGTGTAGGTGAAATACAGGTGTCGATCTAGGTTGAAATACCTTTCCACGTGGTTTCGAGCTGCCTCGGTGCTTCCGAGAGCGAGCTCCAAAATCTTCGGATCCAGCAGCCCAAAGTACACCATCTGAGATTTTTTTACAACAATGGTTAGTTATAGGTTTTAATTACACAAAGATTGCTTACACTGTTAAAAAAAATTATTGTAAAATTGAAAAACTTTCATAGGAAGTTTTAATCCGCACAAGGTATTGTAATTTTCATATGCGTCCGAAACATGAATTTAAAGTGGTAGTACGAAAAAATAGAGTCTGATATTTGTAATTTTAGAATACTGAAGTACTGTAAATTTACCACAGAAGCACAATATATTTTTTATCAAAGTTTTGTAAATTTTACATGCGTTCGAAACGTAAATTTGCCTCGTAGTTTTTCGCCAAGAAAATATATAGACATTTAGACGAAAAATAATTATCCCATTTTTTTTCTAATGAAATGAGAAAAGAAGCGACTAAATTTGACTTTCATCGTATTGAATACAGCCATCTTTTCTCTAATAGCGAACTAATTCTCCAACATTAATATTTAATCGCCCTCTTAAGGTTCTATTGATGTAACATTCACCGAAAATTTGTTATTTTACACAAGCAAGTTCTAATTTTAAAGACCGTTATTCGACTTTTCTTATATACTTCAGCAGTATTCGAACGTATCTCATGATTCTACAACAATTCTGGGATTTTAGAATACGTTTACCAACGAATTTTAAAACACACACGCACTTGATTTTTCCATTGGAGTATTGAAAAATTCAATGACAATGGACTTGACATTGTTTAACAAAAATCAAAGCTCTGTACACCGATTTTATGTGTTTAATTATGAACTTTTTTTCTTCTTTTAACGGATGCAATAGTGCATAAGTCTTCTAATTTTCCAATGCATGGTATAAGAATCATTATTTCGTACACGGTTTTTGTAAATTTCTTGTCACTTAGCATTCTAACTTTACCATAACTTTTAACAGTGTAATATTCACTTATACAATTGACGCAAACAAGACTCATTATTTTGCACCAACAAATTAAGTTTCAATATCGGTAAAAGAACGACAAACGATTTTCTATCAAGATGAGACCTTGAATCTCAGATAGATGGTAAAACAGACTGTGAACTATAGATTATCGGTATAGAGAGAAGTAGAGTGTCACCACTCGTAGATATACACACCAAAGCTGCTCGACCGAGGGTTAAACCCTCGAACCGCTCGTACTTTGAGTGAGGGCTCATGTTACCCTCATATCCATCGCCTTCTACAGCACCGATCTACAAGGCCACTAAAATGATTATTTTCTCGATAAATGAGTTTCTTAAGGCGGAAAATATTAAATTTTTACCTCAGCCAAGCGTATCAGTGTCTCGCACTCGGAATTATTGAGAAATCCATCAGCCACATAGCGGGATTTTCCCGCGAGATCATTCTCGTCGGCAATAACCCGAATTTCCTTTCCAGCATCCGTTGTCTCGTTGAGCCCGGACGAATCTTCATCACGTAATTTATTTTTATCTTCCCGCACTTGGGTCTTGTTTTTCGGAAATTGCAATTGACCTGGTGATGAATCAACGGCCAACTGCAAAGATAACGTTTTTTACGTTCAACTGAAAAGACAAAACAAGCTGTACCGCCGGTATTCTGATTTTCATATTTCTGAATTATAGGAAGCCACTGTTATCTCGCATGATACAAGCTTTTTTTTTAATCACGAGTTCAACGACTCCTTAACGATGCCGCAATGTAGTGCAGCGTTATACGACGGGTTGCATATAAATAGGGGCAGGAATAAATAATGTTTGCTCCTTCCAGTTGTATTTCATTTCAATCCCGTACGGTGACACTACACATTTGAATATGCAACAAGTCTCGATGTATTTTTAAAAAATCAATAGACTCCGTTTCCTTAAATGCTGAATCTTGAATTCCAATATTTTGGCCGGAAACCGGCCTCTCAGGAATAAATCAAGACTTTATGAAATTTATGCGCGCATATTATTGTAGAACATACAGTATGATGTTTTAAAAAAATCATTTAAATGACGCGTTCCTCTCAAATTAAAGTACTAAATTCCAATTAGGGATTTTCAATACTCTTAAATTTAAATTATGACCGGAATGTAACTAATTGTTAGCCAGCCCTGTTATATGAATTTGTTAATTTTCATTATTAAAAAACAGTCGGAAGGTGGTACATTACGGCTCATAGAGATTCAATCAAGTGTTTATTGAAATTTTATTGAAAAAAATTACAACGAACGTTACAAAAGGAAAAGTGTATCGTCTTTTTTTTTTGTTTTTCTCCTCGAACAAAACGGCGATAGTGTTTAACGCTCGGGATTTACCTGCGCCTCCGCCGCGTCTTTGCGCTCTTTTTCTTCCGCCTGCTTCTTCGCTGCATTGAGACGAGCCCCGATAGCCGCGAATTCCTCTGAAATTGACAGCAACAAGCGAAGCTCGTATTCCTGTCGTTTAACGTAGCTTAATGCTTCCTGTAATAAAAATTCCTCGTAAACCTCGAATGTTCTTTGTACAATCGTAGCTATATACGGTATAACTATAAAACACCCACTTCTCTTGGAGTGAAATAATCCTTATCCACTTTCGGCAACTTGGAATAGTAATCTTTATTTTCAAGCATCGTCTCGTCCGAGGGATAGAACAGCAGATAACTCGCCACAGCCGCACAAGCTTTCTTTACATCACCGACTGAAATAAAATATATATAATAGTACTTTTACGACACTAGGGCGATAAAACTTTTTCTGACGCGTGTGAGTTTGCAGCACGAGCCAAACATGAGTGTAGGAATTCCACGAGATGAGAAATCGTCCATCGCACGAGTATCGTACAAAATTTTATTTCACATGATGTGAAAATAGAGATTTATGCACGTGAAGCGTTTAAAAAAATAATAAATATATATATATATATACTGAAAAATATGTTTTTCGGGGATTATTTGAATTTTCTTGAGGTACAACTCTTATTGCGATTATTGAGAAAGAGTTTGTGAGCACTTATTCGATGACTCGCTGCTCCAAGTGGTTCATCGAAAAATAATTAGATAACAATTTCTACTATAGAAATTGATGATTAAATTTATAGCTCGCGAAATAAATAAAAATACATAGCCTCGTTTGATAAAGAAAATGCAATCAGAATACATTGATATATAATGTAATTGCCAAGTGGATATGAAAACTGATGGTAATCGAGAGTGGCCATCGTATATATAGATTTTTAAGGGCCCTAGAGTGATTCGCATCAATTGATTACGAGACTTGATTGAATTGAGCTCTATATTTTATCCGTGCTCGCGGTATTAAAGATCAGTACGTGGTAAGCTCGCTACGTGGTACCAATGTTAATTCACTCTGTGAGAACGAGGTCGGAAGGATTAACGAGATAAACGCGGAGGGTCTCAAGGCTCTCGAGATACCGAGATGAATACTGTACAATATTACTCACTCTTGTAATAGGCGAATTGCAAGTAGTGATAGTGACTCGGTAACAAATCCTTGTGGTACTCGCCGTTGACGTTGTTCAGCCATTGAGAGCAGCTTCGCTTGCATTTCAGAGAGTATGTGAAGTGGTCTGAAAAACATTCAATCCGATAAGGATACAAAAATGGTCTTCTTTGTGGTATTATTAACTTGATTAGTTTCTTATCTCCCGAAGAGGAGTAAATTTATAATAAATGCAGTGGAGTGAAGTTTCTACGCGAACAAACAACGAAAAGAAAACTAACTACAACAACTGAAGCACAAACTCAACGTTTATAAATATAAATAGTACGCATAGATTAAGAGGAAGATGAACTTATGTTTTTCGAGTTACCGTAGCTATTGTTAGTAGTTTGCAAAGATGATGTGACTCTGAAAAATAGTCGAATTAATAGATGTTGCTTGTTAGTAGAGTCATCATAAAAATACAAGAATTTGTTCGCAAGTGCATCGATGTAAACGTACTGGCAATAGAGGATGTGAACTCTGGGAGCCATCCCTGATCAAAATGTCCCTCGCAGTATAATCGACAATCGTCTTCGGATTTAAGATAAGATTGTAGCGAATTTTCGAGCCTATTGACGACCTCCGAATAGAGACCGTCGTCGTAGGCAGTCAGACCCTTCATGTACATATTTACGAACGGTTCAGCCTCTAAATTCTTCACTTCGTGTTCGTCGACTTCCGGTAGCGAAACGTAGTGACGGAGGTTCTTCAAGCTCATCTCGTGTTTCGGGTGGATTACCAAATATGTGTACATTGCGTTCGCAGCTTTTTGGAAGTGATTTTTCTGGAACAACAATGAATACATTTAATGTTTATATAATTGTAGCAGACTTGAATTGTTTGTTGGTGGAATTATAGGACGATTGAATACGATATTGTATATACGACAGGTACAGAATCTTATAATTATTGGTCTGAGAATTACGCATTAGGAGGCGTCCATTAATCACATGAGGTTCTTGAAGGGAGGGGGGATAGTGAAAAATATAATGAAGATCACAAGGGGGAGGAGAGAGGTATCGCCTTAATGTTACGTATATTTCTAGATACATTATTTTCCAATAACCGCAGAATTTGAATTGTGTTTAACTAAAATATAATTAAAACGAAATATATTCCATGAGATGTTCTTTGGTTTTGAAAATAAAAACATTTATCTTCTCTTCTATAAATGTCTCACTAAACTGCATGTATTGAATTTATAACGCAATTCTCTGTTGATTTAGACACTTTTTTTCAACCCGAATTTTCTTTTTTTTTTCAGATTTTTAAAAACAGTGGTCCAAAAATTGCTATTTTTTCAGAAGTGCAAATATCTCGGAAACTTGAAGTTACTGGAAAAAATGTATGCACATAAAAGTAGTCGTTTTTTGTGAGCTTTCAGGCGGAATTTTCGATTGAAATAATTTTCACGTTACGGCGAGTATAATTTCTTATAAAAAAATGGAGGAGGAATTATTTGATTGTTTTTGTAAAGAATATTTTTTTTCCTCTGGAAAAATTACAGGATATTCCTGCATGACTGTTAATATTTTTTTTAAATATTAAAAAAAAAAAAAAAACATAGAAGCCTTATTCGTAATACTTTGATACACCCAATTATGGGGTAGATCTGATTGGGTAAAAAAAAGCCTAAATGCTTCGTACAACCATCATTAGTTAAATCGAAGAGGTTTAATTAGCGAAAATAAACCACATGATAACGAGACAGGGAGGGTTTGACGAAACATCAGCGCTGATCACTAAAGGGGGGGGGGGGGGGGACAAAATTACATAAAAAAGTATCACGCGATCAATTGCCGCCCTTTTACCTCATGACGCAGATGATACTTCGATCGCGTCATCGTTTATTGGCAACCCTCGAAAAATCGAATCCGAGAAATGAAAAAATGCCAAATTTCAATGCAGCTAAATAATAAATTTGGCTTTTGACATGAAATACATCCACTCTCGGATTCTAAATAGTCTTCAAGTTGAGCGATAACAATTACACTATCGCCTTGCCCTAAATTTTTGAATAAATCAACATGCACGCGTATCTCGAAAATAGTTTTGTTTAGCTCCAATTGCGTTATACCAGATGAGCGTAATGTGAACATGCTTCAATGACTCTTCTGCAACTCGGCGAAACTGGAGAAGAAACCAAGCCCGTGCTCAATAAAAATGCCACATTATTCTGTATAAAGTGTGCAGACAAAGTTACGAATGGTATGATAATATGCGCGCACAATTTACAGATTTTGTAATCTTTTTCAGTGTCCGCTGCTTGATATTTTCTTGGCTATCATATTTTGTTGCGGTAAGCGAAACAGGAGTGCATCATATACAAGATATAAGGACAGATTCCTGGAGCTGATTCGCCCTGTCGCTATTTCTTCAATGTATTTGCGCACCAAAGCCAGAAATAGAAATTACAAATGTAGGTCGTATCGTTCCGAGAAACTTCCCATTTTGCCTTCAATTACAGTCGCATTATATGGTCCATAGTCGAGTAAAATTTGTTTTTCTCTGGCGTTATCGGTGCGGCCTTGATCTTAGGCTTTTGGGCGGGTCAATGACCTCACGGGACTACTATATTATACCAGGAACCGAAATACATGTAAATCCTTCGCTTCCTCTTGTCTCATTCATTTATACACATACACATTTATACACACCGGAAAAGGAACAGCTTCCCACCAAATTTACTTTGAATCATAATCGTATCATTTATTTCAGGGATCGGACATATTCGAATAACAATTTAACGAAGCTTGTTCAACACGAAATTTCATTCCATCAGAATTTCAGTCAAAAAAAAATTTCCGCCAAAATCTATTTGGCAAATTGACCAAAGACTTCCGGTAATAATGACTACGTAGAAAGATAACAAATAACTTTTTTCAATTAAAATCAATTTAAAACAATTTTTAAACAATGTTTTAATTGTCATTTCCGAAGAGTACTTTTTTTAATATTAAAAAGAAAGAAGAAAAAATTTGCTTTTTATTTGTAATATAAAAAATTTTCATAAAGATGTAGAGAATTTGGACACTTGAAAATACTAAAGTGAATGCTGAAGTTACAATTCGTTATGGCGACTTTGACAATAAATGGCAATAGCTCGTGTACGCAGGCTCAAGCTGTTGAAACGATCAAGTAGGACGCTAATAGCTATTTCTTGGAGTTATAAACCGTGCGTTAGAATCCTTATTTACCGAGAGTGCGTTGCTGCTATTGCTACCGTGTAGTCTGTTTTGCGCTGACTGAGACGCGTGGGCTCATATCGGGAAAAGATCTTACGTAATCGCTCTTTCGACCTGGGCTTTCGATAATAAACTACAAACTTCTCCCCACTGGCTTTTTGAAGCAAGGGAAACAAAAAACTTGTTGGCCGCGCGCCGCGTCACCTTCTACCATACCGTACAACCATTAAAATACTTTATGAACTTTCTACGCCGGTTCAATAACAAATTACGAACTTCTAGAACTAAGTACGAGATTTCGACAATTTGTGTATTTTGTAAAAATTTAACCATTTTTCCGCAAGGAACTATAACTTTTTGCAACTAACTACAATTTATTACAATACGAAAGTAATTAATTGTAGTTTGTTGTAGAAATGACAATGCTCCATGGAAAAGTATTACTTTCCACATCTACATCATACGTGTAAGAAAGCTGAAAAGCTGGGAGTATCTTCCCTTTTACAGAAATTTACAACTGTTTTGCCACCTTCATCAGTTTAAAATTTTCGTAATAAGTTCTGGTTAGTTGTAAAAAGTTGTAACTAGAACTCATAACAAAAATTTACAGACGTTTCATCCCCTATCGGCTCTAAATTTTCGAAATAAGTTGTAGGTAGTTGCAGTAAGTTGTAGTAAGTTGTAGTGCCCCAAAGGATTGCTTTTATTTCTCGTCGCAATACCACCAATTATATATATTACGATTGTCTTTCGTTATCCTAAAATCCTCTGTGATGGCATAACCGACGCTTTTACATTCATACACAAACAAACGAAAAAAAATGACTTCCTTTTCAAAACAAGGTTTGTCAAGTTGAGAAACGATACCTTTAAAATGTACCTTCAGAAATGACACATTCGAAAAATGTCCGGAAATGGTTATAAAACATAATTCTTGGGTGCTCGGCCAGATATAGAAATACGGCGTCATGAAAATACGGCACTCTCTCCTCATGTCGGTACAGTGCAGTTATGTGCAGTCTCAGAATTTGTGTCTCTATGCAGGAAGTATTAAAACGGTGCCGGCACGAATTCACCACATTGTGCCGTCACAGTGTCGCTACACTGCGCTGTCGACAGTGCACGTGTTTCTTACTGGGCAATTTTTTATTTCCAATATCCTCATCAAATTCCCCATGGAAAATAAATATATACAAGAATATATCTGGAATATATGGAGTATAGAACTTTTCGGCGATGATATAAAAAATATATATTTTTTATTTATTTTCGATGTACCTCAGATATATTTCTCACTTGCATATATTTCGTAAATATCACAAAATGTATCTCAGTTATAGTATTTTTCAGACCAGATATATGTCGTATATCTGCAATATATTTTTCAATATATCTTGGATGTACTTTTTTTCCATGAGGGTTAAATTTCGTCATTCATATTTCTTGTGTCCACATTTCACGAAAACAAAGATGCAATATTTGTAAATTGATTTTTACTTACTTTCTGAATTGTCACACTGTCGGTTTTTTTATCAAGCTAATAATAGTGGAAAAATTACCTGATAATAGCACAGATGAAGATATTCATAAGGAGTGCGTTGTACGAAGTTAGTCTCAACTTCCTTCGATATACGTTTGAGTGACTGAGTCCCCGCTACATCTCGGTAATCCTGGTTACAATTTAAAAGGCACAGGGTCTCGCGAACTTTCTTCTCGTAAAAATGGAGATCTTCGATGTTCTCGGGGAATATCGGCTCATAGCCGGCAGCTTGCTCGCGACACTCTCTTCTGCACCGTATTATCGCCTTCTTGTACTTTTTGTAACTAATTTGCAGAAGAAAACAAAACATTCATCAATTACATATAGCACGAAATGCTTTTCAAATAAATCTGAAAATACTTCTGAAACATTTTTTTTAAATAATAAAATCTTCACAAATTGTATGCAAATATCTAAATTTAACATTTTGAAGATATCGCCGGAACATAATAACTTCCAGACACTTCGAGAGTATTTCGGTTCTCTGTGAATAGTAATCAGTCATGACATAATTGAGAAAAAAAACATTTAGAGTTATAGTGAGGATAAAATTACCCTGCTATGGCTTTGGTGAAAGCCTCGATGCATCCATCCCAATCTTCGTCGAGATAAGCTTGAACAGAATTCTGGTAAGCTTCGTCGAGGGTCCAGTTATCATCGGGCTCAATAATATTCTCTTCATTGGACTGTTGTTGTTGGGAAGTCTCGGTCTCGATTGGATTGTCGCGCTCCTTTTCCGGCAACTCGTTGACCCTAATCTCATTGACCAGTAGCTCGTCATCGGACGCGCTTAAGATCAGCGGTGCACATAACAAAATAATTGGAATGAGACGCATTCTGTTTTACATACAACTCGCCCGAGAGTTTCGGGACTACTGTCTCTCCTCGAGCGGAGGAGTGGCAGACTTGTCGCTGCGAAGAAACACGCCAGCGGCTTGCTCACACATGCGTTGTCGAGCGCACAGCATCCAAGTGTGCGCTCGACAACGCACTTTTTTCTCATATCATTTATTGTACTCCGAGCCAGCTGAGCGACGCGGCAGCGGCTCACGCAAACGAGCCAGATCTTCAGTGAGTCTTCAGTACGACGTGTAGCCGGCAATGTAAAGTTCTCGGCACGTTCCTCAGTTTAGGCTTTCGTCCGCGATGATATAAGTATTGCAGCACTGTTTACTTCCCGTAAAAAGCTGGAGGAAGTATTGGACCATTAGATAACAAAGTTAAGGCGAGAGTTCCATGAACTAGGGCAGCGCCACTGGAATCACAATCTCCTTACTTACCTACAGTCGGTTTGAGTCGCCCCCACATATATCAAAGTTCCTGGGGTAAATGCGAAGTAAATAACAAATCATTTGAAAATCCGAAATTTTTTAAGTTATTGATTTATGTACACGTAAGGGGACGTCCATTAGCCACGTGAGGTTCTTGAAGGGGGGGGAGGATACTGGAAAATATTATGAATCATCATATGAGGGAGGGAAGGAGTTTCGACTCAATGTCATGTATATATGTATATTTCTAGGTGATTATTTTCTAATACCCGCAGATCTTGAATTGTGTTAAATTAAAAAGGAATAAAAACGGAATATATTCCTCATGTGTTCTTTGGGTTTGAAAATAGACAAATTTATCTTGTTTTGTCTAAATGTCTCAATGAGCTGCATGTTTTGGATTTATGACGCATTCTCTGTCGATTCGGCCACTTTTTTTCAGCCCTCTCAGATCTGCTCCATTATTGGATATATATATATATATGTCAGCACCAAATTTCATACGTTACAGGGATGTATAGTATTTTTCGACTGTAGAACATTTCGGTTCATTTGTTCAGATTCGACATGATTTAAATAAATTTTTTTTTTTTTTAAATTCAAAATCCATAAAATCGGAACCGCTTTACCGATTTTGCTGAAATTCAATACAGAACATCATTTAACGTGTCTTTATATATAAAGAATTATTTAGCTAAATTGGCGAACTTTTACGAAAGTTAGAGCGATCACGACATTTTATTGAAAAATCAAAAATTCTATAAAATCTGTATGCATTGATACATTCAATTAAAAATCACGTCAATTACAGAAGAGTCAGTACTCTAGTTGCGCGCTAAATTCGAGCTCGATCCATTGAGCCATTCGTAAGTTATGGACTACTGAATTTTCGGTGTCTGGGCATACACACACACACACACACGAACGCACACACACACACACATATTTTCTAGACCACTTTTCTCAACGTTTTAGGTGATTCTGAGTATGTTACCATGAAAATTTCGAAAAAAAAGATTTTCACTAAAACGAAGCTTCCTCTACGATAAAGCAAAAATGTTCGTATTCGAAAATATGACTATTTCCCCCACAATATTTTTCTAAAATTCTTGTGATTCCACGATTCTTTTGTGTTATTGTATATATTCGTATCACATACAGCAGCGACAGTTCGAACGTCTCGAAATAAATTCGTTCACTTGCGTACGGAAATCGTATGAAATCAACGGCTGTTTAATCTATTATGTGCAGAAATGAACAACATGAAAAGCAGCGATTTTATATACGAGAAAAAATTGGGTGCTGGATCTTTCGGGTGAGTACTAAAAACGAAACACTCGTACAATTTATTTGCATTATTTGGCTATTAACTTGCTCGGATTTCGACAGTGCCGTATATCGTGTGAGAGCCAAATCCACTAATGTACTGTACGTTATTAAGGAACAGATTGATCGTTCATCGAATGACGTGAGTTCGTCCATTGGTTTTTTCGTAAACGTGAATAATTCAGAGGAATCGTTGATTTTATTGAATTCAATGTATCAAAGAATAATAATAATAATACTTGAATTTCAATAAATTTCAACCAATCAATAGTTTTAATTAAATTCAACATTGTGTTACGACTTGATGAAATTAGTAATTTGGGAAATAGATGGTGGAGAACGAGGTAAAGTTGTTAAAGTCAATGCGTCATCCAAATATCGTTGCCTACCACGGTTCATGGTACGAGGACCGAAAAAGCTACATCCTGATGGAATACGCCACGCGTGGAACTCTAAAAAGTCTTATGGAACGATATAACAAGCCGTTCGAAGAAGAGGCAAGTATCTTTCGAAAATTCTTCGAACGAAAGATTATGCAATCGGAATAAAATATGATATTATTGTTCTAACACGCAGGAAGCGCTGTATATCTTCGCTCAGATTGCTCTGGGCGTTCACCACATCCACAAGCAAATGGTTCTCCATCGAGACTTGAAACCAGGCAATATAATGCTTCACGGAACTCGCGGAGATATTGTCAAAATCGGCGACTTTGGGGTGTCGAAAAACATTGAGAAGTAAGTTCTTCATTTGAGACATAAGGGGACTCCCCCCGGGTGAAAAAAAATTATATGTGATTCTATAGGATATATATACATATTCACATATAATATATATATATATTAATATATGTTTACATATAATTTGTAAATATAACTATATATAATTACATATATTTATTTTAAGGGTTTTAGATAATTATGTAAAATTATATATAATAAAATATGATCATACTGACAGCACTTAACTAATTATATATAATTATATGTAATTCTATAGAGATATATATAATCATACATAAGTTGATATAATTACATATTATGTTGCAAAATAATAATATAAAATAAAATATAATTACATGTATGTATAATTACATAGGGCCATTTTTCATATACAATTATATATAATTATATCCAATTTTTTTTCACGCGGGGTATTAATCACGTGACTCATTTTTATGTGATATTACATAAATTTATTAAATTGGACAATAATGTTAAACGTAATACTTAAATAATTATATAATTTGAGGGGTTTCGATGTACATAAATTCATCGAAAAAAAACCTTTTCCAACGATTAACCGATACAACCGCACTTACAAGTGTACAAAATTATCACAACGTAAATTTATAGACAAAAGATAACATTTTGTAATTCAATATTCTTTGCTGAAAAACTATGGGATTTTAATATTTGTCAGGGAATTAGCAAAGACTCGAGTCGGAACAAGGTTCTACATGGCACCGGAAATACTTGAGGGACGTACGTACGATTACACGTGTGATATCTGGAGCTGTGGTATCATACTTTATGAGCTTTTAACCAATAAATTTCCCTTCAACACGAAGGTAAGTGGAGATGAAAATTTTCAATATTCAACAGTTTCCCGATTCTGTCATGAATCCAATATTTAATCGCACTTAAAAGAACCGAAAAGTTAACGAATGATTTTTGAAAATGCTCATTTTTTTTATGATGCCTTGTAAAAATAAAACTCCAAAAAAGGCGGCAATAAATTTGGTTTAATAATTACCACGACAATTATGTTACATGATCCAGGTATAAAATAATTAATTGCAGAACCATCTTGAAATGATGGAGCAAATAAGTCAAGGTCGAGTGAGACGACTTCCCGCGGAAAGTATCCTCTCTGCAGGGACCATCGAATTGACGTACAAGATGATGGAGAGAGATCCGGCAAAGAGACCACTCTCGAGACAGTTGGTACTGTGCCCAGCGCTCTTGTCATCGATCGCTAATGTCTATCTCAATGTCGGCAGAATTGAGAGATCTAAAATTCTTGGCTACCATACATTCAAGCACTACATGACCAATACCGGTGAATAAACCGTCAATTCTGCGGTGACTTACGAGAAGCAGACTTCTTAATCTTCTCCGTTTTCCTTCGAACAGTATTATGCTTATTTTTTATTTTCATCGATTCCATTTTTAAAAAATTTCTAAAAACTTCATTTGCTCTTCTCTTTAAATTATATTTCATCGTTTACATCCATTTTGACTCCAGATGCTATTTCGAGATAAATTTGGTAACATCTTTATGCAATGCACTAGGTCATTAAATAATTTTACTGATTAATTTCAATACTGTTTTTTAATACTTTCTGTCTTTTGTATCTTTTGTTCTTATTTCCAATATGTTTCAATGTACGTCCAAATAAAATGACATCTGTGAATATGGAATAGCCGGAGAAAGTTCGTCTATAATTATGATCTACCGATATAGTGAGATAATTCATTCGTTGCTGCTATGAAACGAGTTTTAAAACTTTATTCGAGTCGGTGAGAGAAGTTATAAAAATTTGATCAATCCGAATATTATTGATGACAGAAACAGTTGATTTATTGTCTAATTATACACCACTATTTACATGGTTTACCTATAAAGGTTGTTACGTCCTGGCTAATTTTCCTGATAGAATTATTTACCATCTATCTCCATTCTTCCCAATATTTACTTTCTTTTTCTGCCAATGTAAATCCGTTGAACAATTCCGGACTTCCGTTCGTTGCACCCGTACGTTATTTTCGCTGACCGCTCCGAAGACCCCAGTTAAATTCCGATTCACTTTCACCATTTTTTCAATCACTTTATTCATTAGTCTTTAATCAATCGTCAATCAACAAACATGGAATAAATAGATTATTGAAGGCTCAAAAGCCTAACTTTTAAATATAAACCTAATTTATAGTATTCAATAATGATCGTAAACTGCGATAATAACGAAGTTTTTTCCTATTAAATCAGTTAATTAAAAGTGTTAACTTTCGTTCTTCCAAAAAAGAATATATGCGTGATATAATTTGAAATTTGAGTTTCAACTCTTAATCGAACAAGAACTCCCAAAAAATGTATCCCTTTCTAACGTTTCGTTAGCTCGGGGCGTAACAAAGGTCAATGTCTATGTCTATTATCTATGATCAATCGGTTTGCTGATAGCCCCACTGAGAGAAATAGATCCTAAGATTTTTAATATCCGATATACTAAATATTATATACTATCGGGTAGTATTTGGATAGTACCGTGTATTGTGTGTATTGTAAGGGTTTATTATACGGAATGTACTTGGTACAATCAGATATTAACCATCACTATAATTATACTAACTGTTGCACTCCAGAGAGTGATCCCTATACGAAACATCCAATATACTATTCGATAGTATATTTTTACTATCGGGTAGTATCTCTTTCTCTCAGTGCGGAGACGACACATGGACATCATCAAGATCGGCGACCCTAGCAGATCCAGGCAACCGTCATTTTATCGTTGCATTACGGTCATATAAGAGTAATCGTCATTATGAGGTTTATTTCCAGTTGCTTTACCGTAACACAACCATGATGTAACCGACAAAGCGACCGTTGCTTTGGAACAAAAAAGGACCCGGTTGCAACTACAAAGAGACTAATGTATTATAACGAAAATCAAACCTCAAACTAGCGCATACGTAACCGACAATTTGTCAAAAGTTGTTGTTTGGATATTTGAAAGTTGTTTGAATAACCGAATAGTAAACCGGAACAGACTATTGGGTTTATTTCGGGTCACTTTATGGTTATCCAACAGTCACTCAGGTGCTTCTACGTTGTTTTGGAGTTATTTTTTGTTCCATAACGACCGGTCACTTTTCGGTTATTTTGCGGTTCTTCAGATCCGCTAGGGAATTGTCGCGTTTCTAAAGACTGGACAGCTCATTTCCACTGTGTGCTTCATTTTTAAAAATTCAACCGTCGTACATATGAGCTGAACGATAAAGTTACAATTTCGTTGAGTTAAATATAGAATAAAACATGAATATTATTGTGGGCAGATGCCCTAACAAACGATGCGACCTCAAAAACGACCGTAAAACAAATATAAAAAGACAAGTATTGTTGGTACTTGTTTATTGTGGTCGCAAATGTGATAGGTGGTGGAGGTTATTCGGCTATTGTCGACCGAAGGAATAAAACTATATTTTTTTCCCTTATACGTTTCGGCTCTGATCAGGGTCCTCTACAGTATTTTATTTCCAATTTGGTATAGTTTTGTTATATTCCGTATCAATAATTTTGGTGTATTTATGATGTGTTCTGTATTAGTAATTTTATCGACCGAAATGTATATTTTTATTTATTTATTGTTGTCTAAATGTCTATTGTTTGGAATTGAAAAAAACATAGTTTCATTCTTTCAACCTTATATTGAATGGACGTAAGATGATTTATTAATTAATAATTGAATAAAAAATACTTTTTAACCGCTATCCATTACGAAGTTTCTTTCAATTAATTAAAATTATTGTCTTCGAGTTCTAATACAAACATTTTTCTCACCACTCTGCTCCGGTATAGATTTAAAGCATTTTTATCTCACGGAGGGAGAATCCATTGGGAATTAATACACTTAAATGGTGCCGCATTTGCCGTTTATACTGACATCTAAGCGGGACACCGCGTCAATTACAGATGTCTAAACAGACTTTGCAACTCTTACGTCATGATCCGAAATTCAGAAACATAAAATTTCGAAGTTAATAGAACAATATTTTCGAACTTCTTGGCAGTATTATTATCTAAAATTAATGCTACCAGCATTCTTAATCATTTTATCTCTAGCAATAAAAGTTAACACGGGTCAATGATTAATTGCTAACCGTTCCATATAGACAAGCATATATTTATTTCCTTCTTTAATACATTTTTCAGTATATATCACGGTTTTTAATTGTTCATTATGCTCAAAAGTAAGAAGCTCCCTCTTGACACATGTAAATTCATGCATTAAAAGAAGATTTTTGTTGAAAAAAGAACTATTATAAATCCCACATCAAAAAAACCTTGTTCACGGAGTAAAACTTAATTTTCAAAGCTATTTCTTAACAACATTTACCGAATAAGTATCTTATTACTGTAGAACATGAACATATTACAAAATATATAAAATCATTGGCATTCTCTTTCAAGGCGCTCAAAATTGCAGTATAGGCACTTTGAACCAACAGCGGTCCAATTCAATAATCCGCAAAATCTTGGAATTTCTTTCGATATTCGTAGGATTTTCGCGGAGTCAAATTAAGTAGTTTCGAAGGCGTTTGAAGACGTAACGACAGTCGCTTATACGATTGAACTTGCGTCAATACGGACGACATATGTATTATATACATATATAAATATATAATACCGGAAGTTTAATACTTGATTATAAATAATAGTAGCGATTCTATCAATATATCGCTCAGTCAGGCACAGAATGTCAGTCGACTAGAAACGAGGGTTGTTAATAATACAACAACAACTATTTTTATCCTAGATAGCCTCTGAAGATCCATAAAAATTAATAACAATACTGCAATTGTAGAAGAAAAAAATATATTAGAGGCTTCACAGGAAGCTTGAATATGGAAGAAATTTAATTACACGGCCGTCGGACCGTCAGTGGTTTTACGCCACCAACGTAGCTTTTTACGACTCTGTTCCACATTTGTGGCATCGTCACCGGGCGCGCGAGCAAATTGAATAAACAGCTGCTCGAGTGTTGACGATAATACTGCGTAATCCTCTATGGACGGGTAAGTGCTCTTGAGCTCGTTCATCATTGTGTACATTAAGGTCCAAGTGGCTTTAGGATCGGTCACGTGGTAGCCGATGAAACCCTGTACAATGATAAAACGGAATTAAAACATATCGAATAAGTAAGCAATTGCCCGGATAGAATTTCGTGACGTCGATGCATGAAATGTCAGCACATTACAGCCCTAACAGTCTTAACGACCGTCGTTTTCAGCTGTTTCACCGTAAAAACCACCTTTAAACAAACGCGTGGTTTTTTTTTCAAAAAATAAACCGGAAATCAGTCGTAACGCCCGTAAAAACAACTATTCTCAAAATGTTATTCGATTTTCCATGGTAAATCGAAAAAAAACGACCGCATAATATTTCTCAAGGCAGTCGTTTTTACGGTCGTTACGACCAACTTTCGGGTGATTTTTTAGCAAAAAAAAAAGGTAAATTAGTGATTGTTAAGATTGTTAAGGAGGAACCGCGATATTCCCAAACAGAATTTAAAAAAAATGTTTGCTTTTGATGACCAGGACAGCCACAATCTCAGCAGGCGACTAAAAAGAATTTTCGTGCCATGACCTGAGCAACATTGAATATCTTGTCTCATTTGGAATAGAATGCTTTGAAAAAATCAGGATGCTGCTACAAACACGTTTTAATATAACTGTAAAATATTAACACTGTACATTCAACCGTTTTTCGAAATTTAATTCCCAACTAATATAACTGTCAAATATTAACACTGTCCATCCTATCGTTTTTCTAAATTTAATTAATCCAGTTTAGGATTCCCAAAAAACTACCTCGAAAATGGATATACACACTAGAAGACACAGTGCCTTTAATGTGCTGATAATTTCTATCTGGATATAAATGAAAATATATACCGTGTTTTCGTCGCTCAGCTTGCAGCTCAGTGTGGTTTGTATGCGTCGCTTTATTTTTTCGACATCCGTCCTTTCGCATCCTGGATTGAGCTTAACATGAATATTGTAACCAGCACCGAAGCGTTGTTTCAATTCCTGACTGGCACCGACGCAGACGAGCTGGCCCTTTACCATTATCACCAGACGATTGCAAAGCGCCTCGCATTCTTCCATGCTAAAAACCATCATTAAAAATTTTGATTGCTCTCCGCTTAACAAATTTTTAAAAAAATATTCGTCTGGGAATTTGCATAATCCAGTAAAAATATTCGTCGTGAATATAAAAACTATACAACGAATGTGGACCTGGCAATTTCCGTCACAATTTCATTTATTACTTGAGAAAATTTCAAAATTTTTCCAAATAAAAATTTAAACAAGCGTAAAGCTAATAATAATCGTCAAACCTGTGCGAAGTGAGAATTATCGACTGTCCACCCTCCTGACAAATTTTCACCGTCGTCCAGAGCGATCTTCGCGCTGCCGGATCAACGCCAGTAGTAGGTTCGTCCATTAGCACTAACGAAGGATTCCCTATCAGTGCCATAGCGATGTTCAAGCGACGCTTGTTACCACCACTGTACGTTCCGCTCGGCTGTGCAGCACAGCGCTTTAAATCTGCGGGATATTAATAAAATGACTTATTTTCCGTTCCGTCATTAAATACGAGAAAACATGCGATGGAATTTGTTCTTATTACTCAATTTGTCAATCCACTTCTGAACAGTGACCTTTACTTCTATTTCGGGTATGCCTCGGAGCCTCGCGAAAAGATTAAGATGATCGTAAGCGTTGAGAGTGTCGATTATCGCATCCTGCTGCGGACAGTAGCCCATTTCTGCGAGATACTGCGATTGAAAAAACGGTATATAATATTAATCTGATAAGTACCAAAGTGTGACGGCCCTACATTCCATATAAGAAGCCCATTCGAGTGAGAGGAACGTACTAGGTGACATTAGCACAGTGGTTAGCGCTCTTACTCAGTGTCTGAACAATCCGGGTTTGATTCCCTGTGATCACCATATATTTACTCTCTTCGATAATAAAGTGAAAATTATTACCTTGGAACGATCGGTCCCAAGACTGTATTCCTTCAGAAACATCTTTCCACTGTGTGGTATTTCCGCACCGGTCAACATCCTAAAAGTTGTGCTTTTGCCTGCACCATTCACGCCGAGCAGTCCAAAGCACTCGCCCTGCTTCACGCGGAAACTTATTCCTTTCACGACCTCCAGATGTCCATAACGCTTGCTCAACTCGTGAGCGAGAAAGATGTTCTCTCTTTCCATATTCCGGTTATGTTCGTCTGAAACATTTAATTATCAATTATAACGAAATATCCGTAAAACTGTTCCGATTAAATCGTGGGCGATCATCAAAATGCATAAATGTGCAGTCAAACACTTGATATTAAATATGTTTGTTATCTTTACGATTAAACGATTGCTATAAGTTATTAATATTGACTTGCCCTCCAACAGCCAGGTACCAACTTCGGAAGACACGACGTTTGCTTCTTTCTTCACAAATTCATCCATTTTCGAGGTGTTACCCTTGAGCGGGGTACGATGTAAGCGCGCCGATATTTTAAACAGCAATTTCTGCTCCAACGTAAATATTATCAACCAGTACAGGAAGAACGCGGCCGTCATCCACAAAATACTACCTGTCAAGCTCGGAAATGGCATATTTCTCGTCTCACTATTCACAAAGTAGGGAATGGGATTTTCGCACGACCCGTTCCGGCATTTCATAGCTGAATTCAGAAAGATTAAACGATGTAATTGTTTCGAGTCTCTTTGTGGCAGCAGCAACGTAACGAGAAATTGAAAGGTATTTTACCACAGCAAGGATCGTAAGAAGTGAGACAATTATCATCGATAGGTCCATATGACTGACTTCGACAATCACTGTTCTGTAAGACGATTATGAAGAATGATGCGTGACCGTACATCAGACTTACGTGAGGAAAGAGCAGAAAGACATGGCTCTGTACAACCCGGAAAAGTTTGAATATCATCGATTCAAGGCCCTCCATCACCATCAATATGCAATCGATGAAACCTGAGATATTAATTGTATTTGAGAGGGAAAAAGAATATGATAAAACGGCAATGAACAAAAAATTTCAATTACTTTAACCATTTATTGATGAGTAAATGCGTTTTAATATAGATCCACTTACCCATAACAATTGGTACAATACTCAGTATGTTAACGCTGGAATTCATAGACCTTTTCCAAAAACTGAAAATGTAGGCGAGCGGTAAGACGCTCGCGCCGAACATGAAAAGAAGCAAGAAGAAAATCACTGCAACAAGAAGAAAGATATAGTAAAATGAAAATTTCCACGTTAGGGCCTTACATACACTTGCAACGGGCGGAAAAACGTAATTTTCTTGATTTTTTTTCGACAAGAAAATGAATTTTTATCAAAAAAACTGTGAATGAGATTCATTAGTTCACATGTTCATGTATTTGTACAATTTTTTTCATCAAGAAATTTCTCAAAATGGCGGAACTGCAGCTGTATTCCAGTAGCACCTTTTTTTGAGCATCATTTGCGTTGGGCATGACAATTTCAGAACGGTTCATCCGAAAATCAGAATTCAACAAGATTACATCAGAACATTGCATTGACTTGGGCCTGGACGAAGAACTTGTGAAAATTTTCATTTAAAAAAAATGCCGACACTTTTATAAAAAAATTCATGTTTTGCGGTGCTAACTTTTTTTTTTTTTTTTTCAACATAATTTGAAATCCTTCGTCGAGACTTAACTATTACAATAATAATTAAGTGGTACAAATTTGTTTCAGATCGAATTAATAGTTTTTAAGTAATCGTGCCCACCGCAAAGGTATTTTTAAAAAAAGGCGATTTTGAGATAATCGCGTTTAAAGAGCTGCATGCTAAACGACCACGCACCGGCGATCGGTTGAAATAACTATAGTTACAAATCTATTGCTCCGATTTTCATGAAATTTTGTGAGAATATTCTTCAGACATTGTTCTTGAAGAATATGTAATAAGAAAAATTTCGATGTTTCCGCTCATCCCAAGTGTATATAAGCCTTAAAGCAATGCTACGCGAATGGTCATTACGTATTTCCGTGCCGTGGTAGTAATTCGTCCGGAAGACAGCGTCGATAGCGATGAACATACTCATGAGAAGAATAATCGATATAGTATATTGAAGGAGATCGAAGAGGTACATGGAGACCCAGTATGAAAAACTCGAGGCTCCGGTCATTAATTGCAGCTGCTTGACGCATGCGACATTTTCCTGAAGCGGTTGGGTCACGTAAAGCGCGACAGCAGGAGTGAGGAATACAACAAGAGCCATAGTAACGAGAAAAATGTCGGCCGGATATCGATCCGATGGGTTGGACGTGTCTGGAAGATCCTGGACCGACACCGATATCCCATAGCCATCGTCACGCTTTGCCGCCTTGATTATCGCATTCGAAAGCATGTTTACCGTCACTGGCATAGACAACTTCGCCGAGCCCGAGTAAAAACCATTTGCATGAAGTCCATCCTCGGTATCGTTGAATTCGCCGGATACTATGTACTTGTTACGATAAGTATTCAAGTCATTTCTCGCGACTTTCAGTAAAGCTGTAGAAATAACATTCAAAATTAATTGAGTTTATCTATCAGAAGAATTTGAACAATTAATTATCAAATACACACCAATATGCTTCTGTTGAAGATGTATTCAAAACGTGTGTTCAAAAAATTCATCAACATATTTACCGATGTGCTTCTTTAGCAAAAGTATATCGGCATCGGTAAATATCGGTAAATATCCCTATGTGTTGATGAATTTTTTGAAAATTCATCTGTACATAAGGATATTTAGCGATATGCTTTTTTGACAAAAGCGTAACTAACGTAAATAACGTTAAATATCCTTATGTGTTGATGAATTTTTTGAAAATTCATCTGCACATAAGGATATTTAGCGATATGCTTTTTTGACAAAAGCGTAACTAACTTAAATAACGTTAAATATCCATATGTGTTTATGCATTTTTTCAATACACGCTACATGAAGTTATTCGTTTGGTTTTAGTGGATTTTGAAATGCAAAAAAAAAGAAAACAACCATTGAAGTAAAATTTATGAGAAAAATTATGATACCTTCGGTCACGGTATAATTCGAGCCAATATATTCGGATGTACCCCCGAAGCTGTTGGCACTTTTCTCGTACATTTGGCCGTAGATGGGTTGGTTTGCGGAAGAAAAAGATCGAGAGCCGGAATAAGCGTTCAGTGAAACAACGACGGGTCCACGTGGCTCTCGCAGATCGGAGAATCCGCCGTGGCCCAGTATCACCAAGCAAACCGATAGACACGGTAAAATAGTCTGCGAAAGGCAAAATCGGTGATACATGATGGATATATTCAAACAAACGTGTTTTCATAAGACAAAACTTACACTTGTCAAAAAAGTCCACGGATTTTTCAGGGTAAAAGACGATTTCTTAGCAATGTAAGCAAAAATTGTTTTCATTAGATAAGGAAAACCCGTGACTTTAACGAAGGGTTTGGCTGCTTCATTGTCCGAATTGACATCGTCGCCTTCCTCCCGTGTCACTCTGTCAATCAATTGATTTAAAAAATAGCGGGTAATCGATGTTTCTCAAATAATTGTTTTCTGTTTTCAATGGTTTCAGCTTACTTGAGAAAAATTTGTTCCAGAGTGATGACGGAGACACTGAGACCCGTTATACCGAGTTGCTTTTTCTGCGCTTCCAATTTGTCGAGGGCTCCGGGCAAATTATCGGCCAGTGGTATCGCAACAACTACTTTTCCATCGTCTTGATTCAAAAGCTGAGCATTCAGGCCTATTTCAGAGATAATCTGAAGCGGATCGCACGACGGCTCGACCGACAAAGTCACCTCGACTTGACCCTCTCCTAATAACACAACATATGTAATTGTGTTATTTTTTTCGTTGAATTAATAAAATATTAATATCATGAAGTTACTACAAAACGTTTAAGGAGGCTCGGCGACGACTATCGAAGTCAAATCGGTGCTAAGTTTTTTTGTTCTTTGAAAGATACTTCACGAATTGACCGCTTAGATATTTTGTAAAATTGATCGTTCAATAATTATAGGGTGTTGTTTAAAAAAAACAAAAATACTTTCATAAACAACAGGCTATAATAACTAATCGATCAACACTGTGAAATATCGTTCAATTACTGGTTTACCTGGAAAAAACCGAACAAAAATATGTCCCATTGAAAAGTAAAGTTAATCGGTTAATGCAAATTCGTCACTATTGATCTTTCACTGGATTAAGTAGACATGCTTCAATACAAATCACCCTTCACTGTTGTTTTTTAATGCATTAAACTTTAAAGAATCAGTTACGAAAATTTACCACTGATGTGACTTCGATAGTCGTCACCGAGCCTCTTTAATGTTGTTATGAAAATTTACTTCATTGTAATGAACTCGATAAAATTTACCGTGGAGTTTCTTCAAAAACATCGAAGTACCGTAACTGCGCATTTTTCCAGAATGAATAATCGCAACTCTGTCGCCGAGAATGTCAGCTTCCTCCATATCGTGAGTGCTTATCAGAATTGTTTTTTCTCCTCGCATTTTCTATTATTAAACGGAAATACAAAATTACAGACTGCGGTAAATTCGTCGGATTATGGATGCTAAGGGTGGGGGTCAAAATAGCGAATGACCAAAACACTAAATGGTTAAAATAGCGAATTTCGAAATTAAGAACGTCTGAAGCTAGAATGGCCATCATTATGAAATTCGCTATTTCAGCCATTAGCTATTTTGACCATTCGCTATTTTCACCTCCATCTTATTAAAATGCATTCAGAATAGCGAATGATAAAAATGGCGAATGGCTGGAAAAGCGAATTCCATAATTATGGGCATTCCACATTTAGACAGTCCTTATTTTCAAATTCGCTATTTTGGCCATTCGCTATTTTGGTCATTCGCTATTTTTACCCTCACCCGATGCTAAGTAGAATTTGTTGTGAATGCTGTTTTGTTACATACCAATATCATATCCCAAACTTCTCGCTTACTCTCCGCGTCCATTCCTGAGGTTGGCTCATCCAGTATCAAAACCTATTGAACAATCTAAGTAGATCTAATTTGCAACAACAAAAAGTACCACCATTATACATAATGTGATTAAATACACACACTCCCGTCACCAATTACTGCCATCGCTAGACACATTCTTCGCTTCTGCCCTCCCGACAATTCTTTAGGTAGCGCATTCTTTTTCTCAACCAAATTCATTTTACTCAGCAATACATCGACTTGTTCCATCAACTGACTTCTCGGTTTGTCTTTCGCTTTCAGCTGAAAAGCCCAGAATTTTCGTTTAGCGTAAAAAATGCACCTTTAGCATCTTTTAAGCGCTACTTTTCATCTCTATATGTTGTCATGTAAAACGAACCATCCCGAAGAAGAAAACATGTTCGTAGACATTAAGATCGGGAAAAACCATATTTTCCTGCGGACAAAGTCCTACGTTCCCGCGAATTTCGTCGAGCTCGTACTGTACGTTTTTCCCGTCAATCAACACCATTCCTTCGCTGGAGCTCGTGAGACCGGCGAGAATCGACATCATTGTCGTTTTACCGGCACCATTGTGTCCGAGAAGAGCGGTTATTTCGCCCTTGTAGAAATCAACGTTGATCCCCTTAAGCGCATGGACACGCGTGCGTCGAAACCAGTCGATCGTATAAGCTTTTTTAAGATCGCGTATCCGTATTCCGGGTGTCAACGTGCCCTCTGCTACTTTTTCAAATTCTTTTTTATCGGCTCCGTCGTTCATGTTCATGTTGGTCGTCGTATCCATAGCATCCACCAAATTTCTCTTCTTTCTCTAAAAGCGATAATACACATTTATCAACTCACCCATTCACGAATAAGCCTCAAATTGTTATCTTAAATTTTTGCCCCGGTTAAAACATTGTCTCTATATTTATGAATTTTCTGTAGTAGTAAAAGTACCTTTATTGACAATACATTCTTGATTATATATTTCTAAACAGATTTTCCGTGCGCCGAGTTTTATACATTTTTCTTTTTGTATTGCCATCAACTTAGGTCCTTCAGCCCCATGAATTTTTATTATCTCACTTTTTTCAGATTTATACATTTTCGATATAATCAATCAAAATAAAATAGCCGTTTTAGATTAATTAATAATCTTCTTCGAGGTTTTTATCGTTTGTATCCTTCAATTTTATGTTAGTCTAGTTTAATTATTACCGCTTTAGTATGTAATTAATAATTCCTTTTTTTTTTTGTTTCTCTTTGCACTATTACTCTTTATTATTTCCCATGTTCTGTCCAACAGATAAACACTTTCTTAAGATTTCTTATTTCTTAAGATATTTACGATATTTAATTCTTTTCAAGATATTTAATGCCTGCTACAACTACCGCATATTTCTAGTCACTAAAACCCATCGTTAATTTATATACTTGTATTTTACGTTGAAGCCCTAAATTTTTAAACGATATCTCAGGTCAAACCACTAATGAAGTAATTACGGAAAAATGTTCAATATAATAGGAATAATAACTCACCCGCAGACAAAATAGTGGATTTTCCGCGACACCATACTTTCCTGGTCGCACCGCGTATACGTATAGTGCCATACAAAAGTGGAAAACAATTCCAATCAGGGAGAAGATCACTAAAACTCCTATACAGCTTTCGCTTGGAGCCGAGGTATTTCCAACATTGAACATGTTACTCCACTGGACCCCAACCACTACGAGTGATAATGGTTTTTGATTATATAAACAAAAATAACAACGGAGAAATACACAAAAGTTTAGTGAACTTACATCTCGCTTCGTAAGCAGTAATTTCATCAAATATCCGAGCGAGCAAGAAGTTCGGACCCAAAATACCCAAATATATGAAAAGCCGTCTATTGCTCCGTGTAATGACGAAATTGTTTATGATATCCATGAGCACGATAATGAGAAATGTGGCGAAAATTCCGCGAGCCGCTGAAAAAATTTAAAAAAATTATTTGGTCAGTGTGGTGGAATAAAGCGACGTCGGTTACTGCTTTTGGGTTATCGATTTAACGTTGAGGATCGATGAGTTTTCACTCACGTTTCCACAGGTACGCTGTGACGTGCATTCCGAAAGCAAGAACGTGACAAACATTAATGGTGAGAACTACCCACACCAGAGTGGCACTGCCATACGTCAAATACGCTATCGAGTCGGATGCACCTAGAAATTTGAAAGCGAAAAGGACCGGTACTAGATAAAAAATGCTCAAAAGCATTCCGCTTATCAGCCAACTGAACAAGTTCTGGTGATTCTTGACGCCATTCACCGACATGAGAATCTGTAAATCGGTGAAAAAAAAAAATACAAAACAGCATTAGTTTATTTTTTTCTCCTTAGAAGAATTTTTCCGTCCTCTGAACTTAATCACGTATTGCTTACTCACGTTAATTCCGATATATTTTTCGTTCGCTAAGAATGTAACTTCCACGCACAAAACTACGAGAAAGGCGAGGCTTGTAAACTCACTAAGAACATTGCCAATCATCCCGGTCGTACCGTCGATTTTGAGGTACGGTGGATACGGCATTCGTTGGATTGACATCTGTACAATAACCGATAATAATTATATCTATTTTCTTTGAGAAAAAAAAATAAAAAAAGTAAAGTAGAACTTTGCAAATGGCTTAGTTATTATATTTGGTTTGGTTTCACAAAACTGTCTCTATGAGGGCATATGTTAACCAATTTTGGTATTAAATAAGTAATTGGTAATGGATTTAAATGCTATTATACATTTTTTAAATAATGTGATAATGCATTATTTTTACGTAAGAGGCATTCCGTACCGATTCAACCTCTCGGATTTAGTCGAAAATTTTTTATATGATTAGACAAATTTCAAAAAATGTTGGAACAAAAGTCAACAAACTATCGACCATTTCTAGAATATTGCTTTTTTGTGCGGGAGCTTCGTTTTCAAAAAATATATATATTTCTGCGATTTTTACGGAAGTATGTTAAAAAAAATAGGAAGCGATGTAAAAATGTTAGTTTTCAGGTTTTTCCAAATTTGTAATGCAAACACGCAGACGAAAGTAGGATAGGTAGATAACTTTTGCTTGGGCGCGAACCTAGCGGTAACAGTAGTTCCTATTTATTCTATATCGTGTCGAAGAATGAAATGATAAAATATTTTCTCACTTTTAAACGTCAATGCTAAGTTCACTGATACTGAAACTTCAAACAGCAGACATGTGTATATATTTTTACGAACATTTCTTATGTACTTATGAAGAATTAGTACTGATATCAGATGATTTTCTTAAGGAGCGGTAATCACTTGGAAAAATCTTACACAATTCTGGGAAGTTCTATTTTACAAATAAAAATATTCTAGAAAGAATCAATAATTTCTCGATATTTCTTTCAAAGAAAACTTTTTAAAGAATGCAAGCGAACCTTGGCCCACTTTCAAGGCTAAGAAATGTTGTTATTCCATGCAGAATTTTTGAGAATTTTTTCAGAATTTTAAATCTAGACTAACGGTATATTAACTTTGAAAAATCCTAGAAGAAAAAAAATATATTTTAAAATTAAAACAAAATTTCAAGTACTTCTCGAAGTTGGTCCAATTATATAAAAAATTGTCGACCAAATCCGCGAGATCGAAGGTCTGACTCAGGTCGAATCGGCATGGAATGCCCCATAAGCAGTTTCACAACCATGAATCGGTTGAGGCGCGGAGCCGCCGAGCTCAGAGCACTGAAATGTTATAAACGTATCATTTTCCTTCTTCCATGTCACTGATTAGCCATAAAATGCATTGGGAAAAAAAGTATATAAAAAATGGATACCGTGACTTTTTCAGCAGGCGCTACGATTTTCAGGTAGGCCTCGTCCAAACATATTTGCATCAGCGTCAATTCGGAAACGGGACGCATCGCGTATTTAGATTGTATCCTGTTCTCTTCCTCTTCATACAAATCGGTCGGCAATTTAGTCGCCATCCAGATTTTGTATTTAAAATTCTTTGGCGGAGCCCTTTTATCCATATCGGTGAAAACGACGCCGATACGTCGTACCAGTGCGTAACGTTTTTCCAACTGGGAACGTCTGAACTCATCCAACATAATCTGCTCGCTCGTCGAACCATTCACCTCTAAAGTCGTAAAAAAAAATATCTATCATATATTTTTAAGATAGTTTCAACACACTCTATCGTAACAGATATTATTAAAATAATATTACGTGATAAGTGAATATTCATGCATTTCCGTGTCATCTGCATAATTCGATTAGTGAGCCGGTTACTCGGAGCATACCGAATCTCAAAATCGTCCTCGTATCCATTCAAGTCACTCTGGAGTTCCGGTTCATAGTAAGTATTGTGATCGATGATAGAAGGCTCAACTCCTGTCAAGATCCGCGGTGTCAGCCCAAAAAGAATCATAAGAATGGGCAGTCCTATTTCAACGAACAACACCACTTTCCGATGTCTTTTTCGTATGATCCAGTTCTTGTACATCAGAAGCTTGAAGATTCTCAGATTTTCCTTCATGGTCGATTAGTTGGTTGTGACTTGAGAAACCGTGACTGAATAGGCCTTGCAATTTTCTGTAAATACAAGTAAATATTTCTTTGTTTCTGTTATATTTTGAAGGTCATTTAAAGATCCGCTTACGACGAAGAGATAGCGAGTGGAGTGTTCTCTCCTGTCGCGCTTTACCGCTTCACTCGTACATCATAGGCATTTAAAAATCTGCGATAGTTTCATCCATAAACCCAAGGAACCACATAAAATGTGAATTGGAGACAAGAAACAACCCAGTAAACACAAAAATCCGTTTCGTTGCTGCTCTATTACAATTTCCCACTCAGCAATGTAACTGTTATGTAACAACAGTGTTATGTAACGGTTACATTGCTGAATGGGAAATTGTAATAGAGCAGCAACTAAACCGATTTTTTTGTTTACTGGGAATTATATTGGTACAGTAAAACCTCGATTATCCAAACCATCAATGATCTGAACGTTGATTTAGGTTATCCCAACGGTCAATTATTCAAACGTTAGCGCGAAAGCTAAATTCCCATATAACAATTCTTGTGTTGTTACCCTAGCAGAATAAGCCACGGCCAGAGTTCTGGTTATCACGGTGAGAATCACGCGTGACTTTCGACACGGCAAGTCACGGTCGTATCACGACATAACTTTTGAGTTTGAGGACCGTGATTTTGAAATAAATGAAGCATTCTCTTTTAATTCAGCCACTTTTTTTCGACCCCCTCTGATTTCCGCCATAATTGGATATTTCGAAGCACTAATAGCAAACTACACAAATTTTTTCCGATTTTTTAAAGCATTATTTCAGAAAATACCGTTTTTCATTAAAGTGCAAATATTTCGAAAACTTAAAGTTACTAAAAAAAATGTCTTTACATAAGAGTTGTTGTTTTTTGTTGACTTTCGAACGGAATATATGAAATGATTTTTACGATCCAGCGAGTATGATTTTTTAACCGGAAAACGGATATTTTTTCCGGGCTGAGAAAAGTACAGAGTATTTTTGCATGATATCTCAAAAAAATCACCAGAGTGGCAACGCAAGATTTTCTTGCATAAAAAAAAAATTTGTGTGAAAAGTCTGAAAAAAACAATCGCATTATTATTGTTATTAAAAGACGGTCAGGTTTTATTTGCTAAAAAAATTACAGAGTATCTCCGCGTGATCGTCGATATCGCAAAGAAATCATTTACGTGTTACGGGTTCCTGTATAAAGAAAAAATGATTCATGTGGGAGTATCCAAATATTGTGTGGACTATTCACACAAATTAGTGTTTCGCAAAATGCCGTTAGGTGGCAAATGGCCAAAGTGTTTCTCGCAAGCTGATCGAAGCCAGAGTCGTTATAAAAGTGCGAAGACATTTTAGACTCGGACTCGAGTGCTCAATGCTCACGAGCTATCGACCAGAGGTGATGCTTCTTCGTGATAATGTATTTACTTATTTGGTCAAGAAAAAAAAACAGCAGATTGTCTTTTTTTTTTAACCCGAAATTTCGGCATCACGAAAGATGAATGAAACTAAAACATTCCTTCTAAAGCAGTCTTACGACGGGTAGCTAAAAGTAGGGGAATTGCAAAAAAAAAAGTTGCAGAACCGTCTCTACTATGGAATAATAGGAAAAACGTGGATCAAGCACCCGGCGTTCGATTACGATCGGCACTGACCGGTCTTTGGATCTGGATCTGCTAGGGTGATTTTTCTTATAATCATGGCCGATATCACGGCCCTGTGTTCCGTTGAGCCGTGATTTCGTTTGTAACATTCCGCAAAATCACCGCCTCAAAGCTCAGAAGCTCCTTCGCTGCAAAAGCTTTGGAACGAGGATCCGTGATTTTTGCCGTGATACGACTATTTTTTTTACTGTGAAATATCATACGTAGCCTTCGCTGTGGTTCAAACTGCTAGGGTAGGAAAAACATTATCCGAATAAACCACATATTTTCGCCAAAACGTTATCAAGTAACATAACCTGTATCCGAAAATTGTCTTAACATAGAAAGCTTACAGATGACATTTTGGTGGACATATGTATCCTGTGCGGATCACTTTTTTCATATCAACACAAAAATTGTTACTTGTTGCTCACTGTGGTCACTGTGGAGGACCGTGCGTATCCAACAGCGCTTTGTTTGTGTCTCCTCAAGCGTTAGTCCGCTTCCGGAAATTTCACGCGCAGTCTTAAGAGGCAGTGATACGACACCACCGGAGGAATTTCGGAAGCTGTTTCCTCCCGAAAGGTACGACAGATAGGGTCCGTATTTTCAGGCAATACGCAGGAGTATAGTAGAATTGAGCTTCTGTCTCCTCATTCGATTTGGCCGTTTTTTTTAAAGAATTAAAAGAAAAATAGTGCGAGAGAGACTATGTTAGAGAGAGATAGACAGACCTATATGCGTTTAGCATTGCGCGACGAAATTTCTGGCGGTGTATCACTGCCTCTTAATCTATTCCTGGACACGCGCAGATAGAAATGTGAATGCCGTTCCTTCATTATACCTAATCTCGTTCGTTAGTTCCCAGTAAACACGTTTTTGAACGGCAATGTAACATGGAAGTTACATGTGATTGTAACAGTGTTACCCTTATGATATGTCGAGGATATATAACGTAGGAGTAACATTGTGATGTTGCATTAGTTACATACAGGTGATGTTACCGTTATGTGACATGTTTTCGTTGCAGTTGCATAACAAAAGTTATGAAACTGCAACGCAACGTGCGAGTAACAATAGGAACGTCACTTTCGTGACAGGAACGCACTGTTGTAGTGTTGTAACGTGGCAACATAACAAGTATATTGCAAACAATACGTAACATACATATTACAGTGGTTATATTACACCGTGAACATTCACGTTGTGCAACTGTTAAATACCGTAGTTCCGTTCCAGTTATGTAACGAAAGTGTGTAACTGTAATGTAACATGTATGTAACGACTGTAAGTCACTGCAGCGATAGTGCGGTCATGTTACAGTTACGTAAATGTGGTAACGTTACAAGAATGTTCCAAGAGTATGTACATTTGACGTTACATGCATATCACAGTGGTTATGTTACATCGAGAACATGCACGTAACGTAACGGTTATAAGCCGTAGTTGTGTTGCAGTTATGTAACTAAAATGTGTACCTGTAATGCAACATCTTTGAAACGATCGCAATGTAACTGTGGGGATAGTCCTGTCATATTGCAGTTACGTAATGTGATAACATTGCTAAAACGTTGCAAAAATATGTAACATCTACGTAATGTAGTTTCGTTACAGTCATGTAACAAAAATGTATTAATGTTACGTAACATGTGTATCACGATGTGATGTCCGCTAGATGGCCTGCGACTCAAACGTTTCTCGCAAGCGATTCGTGTCACTAACGTATATATATAAGTCAGCGTAACGGTGCAGCTTCATATGCACACCGGAGTGATACTCTTCCGAGATTTCAACCGGTTCGCATCATTTGCCAATCGCTTTTTCTACTTTTAATAGTAGCAGCTAATATTTTTGACTCCCAAGGGTAGCAATTTAGCAACCCTTGAAGCTCTTTTGTGGACTGTAAGTCCACAAAAGTAAAGCTAATGTATTGTCAATATGACTATACTTTAGCAATATAACGAAACAGTAACAGCTGTGTGATTCAAGTTGCACAACACAACATAACTAAATTGCAACGTTTACGTAACACACGTTACATAACACGGTAACATTACTGAGCGGGAAATTATAAATTACACGTAAGTCACATGTAAGTTACAAACAATTTTTTTGATTATGTTGCTGTTACCTTGCAGTAATATCCTGCAACACACTACTAACATTGCAAGACCGTAACGGTTATGTAACACACGTTATATAACATTTGAATGTTACTTGTTACATATCTGTTACACTACGAAATATACGGGCAACGTAACTCAATTGTAACAGTTACGTAACACATGTTATATAACATGGTAACATTGCTGAGTGGGAAATTGTAAATTACGTGTAACTTACATGTAAGTTACACGTGAGATTACTTGTTACATTGTGTTACATAGCCGTTACGTTGCTGTTACAATACCGTGTTTACTGGGTTAATGGTTGTGCTTCAACGTCGAGACCTTCGACTCCCAAGCGGAAGCATAATGTTCTTACGGTAGAAAAAAAATGGAAATCCTTTCCAATTTAGACGAAACCAACGCAGCTCTGGCACTTTTTTATGGTGTCGAAAAAGCAATGATTGCCGTAGAAATTGAATATATGTCTACTGTTTTTATGACAAAAATAATTGTTGTTGACGATCCCGTCCCCAAAAAAACTACGTTTCGATTATCCGAATTAACCTTAGTCTTAATTGGTTCGGATAATCGAGGTCTACTGCATATCGACATGGCAGCGATACAGAAAACTACCGTGATATCGATACCCATCAGTCAACGTAACACTGTTAAGGATGTATGATAGGTACAGTCCCGCCAATCGTGAGTTCCAGAGAAAATGTCGATTACTTTCCAATGGGATAAAAATCGAAAAAAAATAATCGATATTAAACGTGCTGAAAAGATAAATTTTGCATAGTAATAATTCCAATATGTTATTAACAAATTTCTAAAAAAAACAATTGTTCAACAAACAATCAGTCAACCTAACTTTTTTTCTAATGAAAATGATGTGTCGATTTATTTAAATGCGTATGCATTTTTTCAGATTTTTTCATTATTTTGATTTTGGGTTTTTTTTAATTTAAAAAATGTGCGCGAAATAACGAATTTGAGATATATGTTTTCGGCATAAAACCATATACTACACTCGAGATTTTTTTGCAAAACGCATATCCAAAACGTGTTATATCCTGCGGATTTAAAAAAAAAAATCAAAATCAAAATCAAAATAAAGAAAAAAATCTGAAAAAATTCATACGCATTCAAAAAATTAACATATTATTTTCATTTAATAAAGTTAGGTTGACTATTCCTTTGTTGAACAATTGTTTTTTTTACCAATTTGAGATTATTATTATGCGAAATCAATCTTTTAAGCACATTTTATATGCATTATTTTTTCCCGATTTTTATCCCATCGGGAAGTGATCGAAATTTCCTCTGAAACTCACTTTTGGCGGAAGTGTACCGATCATACATCCTTAACCCTCCGTGGTCACATCGGGTCATAATGACCTCACCACACGTATTACAACTGAAGTCTTAGCATGTTGTGCCACTGATAAACGGCCGAAAAACGGCTACCTCGTTTTGTGCAGAAATGTTCCATAAAACGACCGATATTATTTTATACTCGATCGTTCGTTTTAAGTTTACGAAAGGAACAAGACAATATGCGCACACACCTAGAATATCGTATTTGGACAGAAAATAGTACATTACGATACTAGTGCGATGAAACTTTTTCGCGACGAGTGTGAGTTTGCAGCACGAGCTGAAGGCGAGTGTTGTAATCACACGAGATCAGAAAAAGTTTCTCGCACGAGTATCATATACAATTTTATGCCACGAGTGCGAGAAGTGCCTGTTTCACGCACACTGTGGTATAAAAATTATTATCGTTTGCAGGTCGCGACCCTGCAACCAACGGATTACCAATCAAGTGCACTGCGGCCTGCGTGCATAATTTTACTTTCAAAACAAAGTTTAACATACAGTACATCTTGTTTATTTTAGTATATAGTATTTATTTATTGCGATCCTGAAGTATTAGATTCCCTAAGGACCAATGCAGAAAATTAGCAAATAACAAGAAAAGAAAAAAAAGCAGGTGAGTACAGAAGATAATCTTAGACTAAATGGGGCGAGACACGAGAGCAGATGAGAGATTTTATGTGTATAAATGAGAGAATTGATATAATAAAGACGACTATTATGTTTTTAATCCATTCATTGTACATTGTACAAAATGTAAATGTATTAAATGTAATATACGCTGCAGCGGCGAAAAAGTAAAAATACAAGTATATCGATTGCCATAAAGGATGTTTTTATAGCGTGACGTCATGGATTTGCTATTACACTTACGACGTCATTGCGTCGCCATGGCATGCTGGCACACTTTCTGCACAATTACAGCATAATGGGCGACTGCAATCCTGCCGCTTTTAAAACACGTGAAATATAACCCTATTTTTATAGATGCTTAGTTAACACCTTAGTCAATGAATGTGCCTACTTTCTTATACTTTAAACCAACTTCAAACCAAAGACTTTGCGGAAGCACACTATAATCAAAAATCAAAATGTACTATCAGAACGAAGTTTGTCTGCCTCGCGTATACGCAATGATGATCAGTGTGAGAAAGAAGAAAATTTTCGAAAGGAATTATTCCATGACACATCATTTTTCAACTTAAAATTAAAATCGTAATTAACATTCGACATACCTTTAAATCGTCATGTCAATAATGTCGTTGTAGTCGTCAGTTCAACAGATCATTATCTCCTTATCTGTCTCGTTCGCGGATAGTTTACCTGTCACCATTGGGTCTCGTATATTTCAATTTCACACTTCTAAATACTACGTTCGCTGAAAACTCGCATAAACTTAATCGCGGAGATATTTCTAACAAACGAACGAAATAAGAAACACTCCTATGCACATTGTGAAATAATATTATTTTGATGACTTGATATATTTTCTAAATATCTAGTAATAAGGTTTAGTAGATAACAGTGCACACGAAAATCTCAAGTTTACTCGAGTCTGAAAGAGTTAAACGCCGAAAGGAATATTTAGCAATTGCTTGGCGCAGACTCGCCGAACGTCAGAACGTCACTGAGCGGCCAGCCAAACTGAGGCGACTATCTGGCGCCGAAACTAAAACTATAGCTCCTGCTCCCTTCTTCTTCATTGCGCGAAACGGAACGATGGGTGAGTCCGACTCAATAATATTGTCAACTCGCGGGGATAGTTTTTTACTCTTAAGATCATAGTTACCCATATAAACACCATATTGGAGGATCTTTGAAAATGTTGGTCTTTGGGGTCTGACAGACCCCCCTGAGTTGTTCGAGCTTTCGGGTGATTTGAGACATTTAGGATAATTTGAGCTCGGGGGTCTTAGAATATTTTGGACTTGGGGTTTTCATAGACTTCCCTCCCCCTCCCTTTTCCAGGGTGCGACGGAAATCCCTGAATTTGTTTAAGTCCCTTGATTATTAATATGTCGTCGGGCGGTCGAATCTTCTTTTATAAAAAGGGAGAGAGACAGAAGGTTAGTATAATCCAGGTCAGGGGGCCATCCCTGTCGTTCCCGCCCTACTAGATCGGATTACAACCGAAATCACGGTGAAAATCACGCATGACTTTTAACACCGAAAATCACGGCAGAATAGCTACGGGCCCTCGTTACCATTTGAGCTTTTAAGCTCGCGGACCGTGATTTCTGCCGTGATTTTCGGTGTTAAAACTTACGCGTGATTTTCACCGTGGTTTTCAGCGTGATCCGATCTACTAGGGGCGACGACGATTTCAGCGACGTCGTTTTGGACCATTCGATTAATTGTCAAGCGACGTTATTTATCTACGTCCTAAAACTGTGTCACGACGTCTTTGACAAATCGGCATTATAACCATTTTTCGATGAGGTGACTGTTTTAAAACATTTTTTAAAAGGTTTTTCCATTTTTTCGTCGTAATAACAGTTTTTGAATTTTTCTATTATTTTGTTGGAGTGACTGTTTTGCGACGTTTTCTAAATCTCACTGTTATTTCGTTGATGTGACTGTTCTGTAATTTTTTCTCAATCTTCCTATTATTGTGCTGTGGTGAATGTGTCTGCAAAGTTCCGACACGCGTTGGCGTGCACAGGGTGTCGAAATTTTGCTGGTACACTACCGGCATCAGGACGCTGTGCCGTTAATAACGCAGCTCAATGCTACAGTACATGGCGCATTTTTGTTGACACTGTAAAATGTCTATCTAGGAGAATAGCAGGAAAAATACAAAAAAAAAAACGTTGCAAAGTAGTTCCTACAATGCGATAATAGAAAATTTTGAAAATCGAGGAAAAGTTGCAAGACAGTTGCAACTCTTCAAAACCTCCACGAAATGATAGGAAAATTCACAAACCGTTACTAGGAGAAAGAAAGGAAGAAAACTTTTTAAAAAACGTCTAGGAACAGTGACCTTGTCGTTTAAATGGGTATATCGAGTACACGTTGCGAAACCGTTGGTATAACGATTGCGCTTGTCCAAAACGTCGTGACGAAGTTTTAGGACGTAGATAAATATTGTCGCTCGACTAAATGATCGTATGGTCCATAACGACGTCGTTTGAAAGAGCTGGCCGGCCGTCTTCAGGCTCTTACTCTGCCCATGCAAAACCATAAGGTGAACAAGGACCTAACGAGTGTCGCAGTTTGACACTTGACTATTTACGAATTTGCTATTGGCTATTTTTGGACTGGTTAGGGAAGCCGATGATGCTAAAGTAGTGCGCTAGCAACGTTTACCTTACTTGAAGTACAAAACTTTTTCTATTCGCTAATGATAACTGCGCGCGGTCTACCACGCATATCCAGCCAACAAGTGACGAGTTGCAGATAACACAAAAAATTTGCTTCCAGTGCGACGTGGAATCAATCCGACATAGAATACCAGCAACTCAAAGACAGGCAAGGCTCATCGTGTCTCTACTATGTGCAGTTATGTGCGACCAAATGTAACAACACGGTAACGGTACAACATGCTTATAGTACATTTAGATGGAAGAGCGAATAAACAAGTGCTGAAATCACACTAACAAAATTTCATTCTACAAGGCTCGAAACACGGCGGGTTCCGCGCATGTGGATCGTATGAATAAACCGCTTATCCAACGCAGCGTAAAATAAAAATCTGTAGTGTTCGTCATTTTACTCTTCGACAAGATATAAAATGAATAGTAACCACTGTTACCTTCAGGATCGCGCCTCAGCAAAAGTTATCTCTCTTGCTACTGTCGTCTGCGTGGTTGTATTACAAATATAAAAAAACCTGAAATTGAAAATTTCACATGGCTTCCTATTTTTTCAACATATTTCCATAAAAATTGGGGATTTTTTATTTAGAATCGAAAACAAAGCAATATTCTAGAAACAGTCGATAATTTTTTTAATTTTGCTTCTACATTTTTCAATATTAAAAAACAAAAAATTGAAGCAAATCCCAGACCCTTTTGGTTTTAGACTTAAAAATTGTCATTTCGTGTAGAATTTTTGGGATTTTTTCATTTAGGCTAACGATTTGTTAGCTTTGCCGAATCGTAAAAAAATAAAATTGTTTATTTGAATAAAATTTCAAATACTTTTTGAAGTCGATTTAGACATAAAATATTGTCGACTAAATCCGAGAGGCCGAGGGTCCGACGCAAACCCAATCACCATGGAATACCCCATATACGTACAGACACATAGTTTGGGCAATGGTATAATAGTTTCAGCTCTACGGAAACAAATGGAAATTTCTAAAAGGGTAAAAACATCAAAGAAACAAATGCAGATAACCCAGATCGCGCCGTCAGTGTGCTCCAACGGTCCCCACAGTTAAAGTACATTAGTTGCGGCCGATAGATGACCGTTTCGATGCACACTGGGTTGCCTGCTAAAGATTAAAGAGGCTCGGTGACGACTATCGAAGTCAAATCAGTGCTAAATTTTCGTAATTAATTCTTTAAAGTTTAGTGCATTAAAAAACAATAGTGAAGGGTGATTCGTATTGAAGCATTTATACTTAATGTAGCGCGAGATCAATACTGACGAATTTGCATAAAGGTCAACCGATTAACTTTTCTTTTCGATGGGACACATTTTTGTTTGTTTTTTTTTCCAAGTGTAAATTAGTAATTCTTTCAAGTAGTGACGGCTTATTCCCTTTCTCAAAAGATACTCTATGAACTGACCACCACGATATTTCACATTGTTAATCGTGTAATAATTATAGCCTGTTGTTTAGGGGTAAATATTGTATAGGGGTAAATATTGGGTGAACAAAAAAAAATGTACTTAAATATAGTTTCACGAAAATAATTTCAAGGTTGCCACGCGCGATCGAGTATTCGAGATAAATTTAAGAGACGATTCTATTGTCAAATTATCAAATATTATTATGAAATCAATACTACATTATAATCGTCGGACTTGTTTTTATTTATTTTGAATAGCCTGCGCATGACTCACGTTTGTTATCAGTTTCACAATTCTCTTAATAGTAACAACATTAAGAAGATTCCGTGATTAAATATTGATACCAATGATATATCTAATAATAAATTATCCAGTTTATCGCAATTCGTAATCGGCACAGTGAATATGCAACAGCAAAAAAAAGTAAAGAAAAGAATATGCCGTGTTTCATTACACTTGTCGTTCGAACCATCTCGTTTTCGTTGACAATCGAACATGCAAAAATTGACGCGTTTCATTACAATTATATATAAATAGACATCTCGAGAAGACGGTTTCGCAGTTTTTTCTACGTCCTTATATTGCTATACAAGCAGGGTTCGTGAGACTAATATAAACATGCTGAAAACGAGTGTAAATCCTGAAACAACTTTTGACACGCGGAAACACAGCCGCATTATTCAACTTATCACACGGATAATTCGGTACTGAAGGAACCCATGTACATCACAACCCATTGTACGATTAAAAGATATGTCGCTGCATTATTATTATTATTTTTTTTTTACAATTCAGTAGAGTATTCTTGACAGTCGAGCGACGAAAATGGAATACGGTTATGTCGTGTAAATATGAGTTAATGATTTTGCGATAATCAAAACAATGAAACGGTCTTAAGCGATTTAAAGAAGAGAAATAAATGAGCCGGCACTACAGTTACTTATTTCAATTCTATTTAACAATTATCTTACGACGAGAGAACATTTGAAGAAGGATCTTGTAATATTAAATAAGTCGCAAACAGGGAAACATCCAGCGTTTCCATGGGGAGTCGGTTTCCTCAGAAGCATAGAAACATGAATACTCTTCGAATGAAATAGCATTTCAAATACTTGATTGAAGAAATACTAATGACTAATTATTTCTCCAACGTCGATTGAGTACAAAAAAAATTCCCACACGTGAATATGAAAAATTTCACCAAGTCGAACTTTATTTTCTATTAAAATAAACGGTTGAAAAATTGATTATATTCACATATGGGGAATCCTTTACAGAATCGGGGCACTGTCACAAAAAATCAATAGTAGAAGTTTGTTCTGCTGATTTATTTTACCTAAGTGGTGGCATTTTCTCCTGGGTGACAATGCACAATTATTTCGTAAATAAAAAACGCTTGAAAATACATTTTCATTCGAATGGTGTCCATGTTTACAGGAAAGCGTCTAAGCTCTGTAACTCCTTCTTCACTGACGAACAGTCGAAAGGTGATCGTATCATTTTTTTAAATGTGATGTATGTAAGACAGCAATGGGTAATAATGACTACTTTTTTTCCTTTTGTTTTGGAAACTCCAACTCCCTATAATTTAGTATTACGATAACTAGTAAAGCGCCTTCGATGAGGTATCGAACGTCAACGTTAATTAATAACCATTTATCACTATATTCAGCTCACATATACAAAGGAAACGATAAACGTAACAACTAAGCATACAAATTCGCCTTTTACAGCTGAACGAATTCCTCTTGTTAAGTAAGAGGGAAACAAACCAACCATAATAAAATTCTTAATCCACTTGTTTTCGGGATTTCTTTCTTTCAATCTGTTAAATTTATCTTTTTTTCTCTCAGTTCTTCGTTCTTTAGCTGTTGACGTCTAAATCAGCTACAAACGAGATAACGCTGTCCGAGTCTAACACCTCGGAACTGCTTGTGATGTGTGAGCCCAAATTCGAGAATACAGCCGAGAATATCAAGCGACTCGCGACTATCGAGACGTCGTCTACACTGCCAACAGACCACATTACTTTTCTTAATTAACGCGACTAATCTAAGTTAAATAAATAAATTGACCGTGTTAATACTAAAACACTTTCGTTTTTCGAACTTTGCTATGTGTCTACGTGATTTTTCAATTGAAGCAATGTCAAGCGATCGAACGCTGTTTCCACGTTAAGTGGGCATAAATATCTTGGAACGCAGCACAATCTTTCTGATCCATCAAACTGATTTACTCTAAATGCAGAATTAAATGTTTTTCGAAAAAACGTTATTAGGATAAGACCCACGTAAATTGTAGTTTTCGTGGAGTTTGAGAAATTATGCAGTTGTATACTGAATGCAAATAAAGTTTTAAGTACCTGGAAAATCAGATTGTCTCTCGGGCCAATAGAGGCTAATTTGGAGCTTAGGATTCTTTCATTTAGTAGTAAATCGGGCATACTATTGTAATTTTCGTTGATAGAAATCAGAAAAATAGATTTTCTTATTCATACGGAATTACATCAATGTGCACAGTAATATGTTACAGTTTTGCGTGATAAAAATCAACACATACGACGAGACACATTAGAATATAAAGAAAAAAATTCATTAAATTTTCCACACTTGACATAATTTTACTTTCGAACTTTTCTTTTTGTTTTTGTTGAATTTTATTTATTTAGTCATTAAATAATGCGAGAATAATTGATTCTTTAAAAATATATACATTATATCGGTACGAACATGTGTAAACATTTAATTGAACACTAGAAAGGTGTTTTAACAAAAATTTATTACAAAAGGCCGGGAAAATTTAAGTAACACGGAAACGAAAGCGCCGTTTTTTTCGTACGGCATTTTTCGTTGTAATATTGTTCTTAATCAACCATTTAATACATTTTCTCAGTGAACGACAAAGTTATGTAATGATTATAGTAGATTTTATATTATCCAAGGAATAAACAAATAGATTGTGTTCGAAAGTAATGGAATTATTTAATCTCTGATATTATCCAAACAAGTGTTTACTTGGTTGTAATCTATCTTCGGGATTAATCACTATTTTTTGAGCATCTTTCGCTTTTCATTTCGATGGGATAGAGTCTTTTTCTACGATGTAACATAGACCCCAAATAGACAATTGAAAAGAATGAAAGTGGAAAAAAAAGAAAAAAGAAACAGGAAAAAAAATCACGATCGTAATAACAAGCCTAACGATGTACAATGCTTGCAACAACGACAAGCGACGGTGCCTTGTTTATCGAAAAAAAATCTATGAGATCGAGCAAATACTGCGCAGCACACGAAAAAAAAGAAAAAAAAAACAGAACAAAGATACAGTGTATCAGTCGTAGACACGTAATTCACAGCGCGAGCGTTGTGCAGTATTTTGAAAACAGCACTCGTCCAAAATCCTTCCCTTCCGACGGATAACGAAAAAAATTATCATTTTTTGTCGAAAAAAAAACTCCGTGTGAAATGTCATATTTACAGATCCACGCGATTTTCACGCGAGAGCCCGGAAAAAGAGCCCTTGATATAAAATATTTACACATCAATAAAACAAAAACGAGAGCCCAATTTGAAAAGTGACGTGCACTTGACGCCAGTCAAATTAGAGCTACATTTTTCAATTGGTTTATATTCTTCTCGACAAAACACCTTGTTGATATATTAATACATTCATAGCCGTTTTGAAAAAACACATATTAAGGAAAATGCCGATGTTACTTTTATAACGTTGGTATCTTTCACGACGTTATTAAAATCAAGGCAGTGAATCGGCAAAGCAATACAATCCCAGCTATTATGTTATTCATCCGTTCAAAAAATTAGACGAAAACGGTCAATTTCGAAGGAAAAAAAGTTTTTATCTCGAATGTTGAATGAAACTTTTTAGTACGCAGCCAAGAACATGCGGTTATCACAGTAGCGACGGCCTCCGAAATGTGCACTTTTCTGGACGGAGAAATAAACAATGTATTCAACAAAACTGATCGAAAATCAATAAATTATTATGTATTTTCATGACTATGAATGTTCCTTTATATCACGAGGATATGGTGTTGGGCAATCGAGTAAAAACAGTAGAAACGAATTCGAAAAATGAACACTAATTTGACCAGTGTAAAACGCCCCTTAAGAACATTCGATAGAAAACCATTGTACTATGAAATAATCGGAGACAATTGTTTTTATGTCACAGTGTCATGATGAAAGACGCGAGCAATAGAATAAGAGGATATCCAGAAAGTCAATTCTGGAATATCTATTCGTAGCGGATCAATGGCTTTGTATGAAATATTTCGGGGAGAATAAGTGTAAGGCGGCGGGCGGGCGATCGGCGGTAGCGGCGCTTGGAAAAAAAGATAGTATGTAGGCGAGGCCAAAAGCACCGACACAGCTGCGCGTTATTGCTCAGCTATGGCTAGTGTTCTTTTGATACTTGCACTCGATGTTAGAACAGATGAACATAGAGTATACAAAATGTGGGTGAAAGAGTAATTCACTTATTTTTCCTGTCATCGAGTGTTGTGGCCTGACTCTTTTCAGAATTTCCGGAACGTCCGGGTGCCGAAGTGTCCATGGCGTCGACCTTGTATCTCTTGAGAACCTTTCGTGTTTCGGGGCTCGCGTCCGTTTTGCTTTTCGTCGTGGGTTTATTGGGTGTAGTCTCGTAAACGCTCAGTTTAGCGAGCTGATAAGTTGCGGCGGCCTCGGATTCGTTGTTGTTGGTGCGCCAGGGAACATTAGAGAATGTCAAAGACGACGATCCCGCGCTTTTCGGCCGCGAGTCAATGACAGTGGGTTTGGGGGAAATTTGAGAGTTGCTATCGAAGGACGAGCCCGATGCCATCAGTCGAGAGATTCCCGAGCGATTTGCCAGACTCGAATCGAGACTCATCTGGCGCTCGAAGTGACCGATTTGACTCGAATTGGGTAATGGACTGCTGGTTTTTTCCGGCATTTCCTTGTCCTCGCCCTTGGTTCCAGTCGGCGAGTCCTTCTCCTCGGCGATACGCGGCAATTGTGTACTACCGCAAGACGCCGAAAGACCCACAGAGGCGATATTAATCGATATACCGTGGGACAATTTGGTCGTATACTCACCACCCCCGCTGACCTGCTTCGTATCGAGACACGACTTTTTTTCGGCACTCTTACACTCGACAGATTCTCTTGTTTGAATGTCCCCACTATCATCGCTGTTGCTTTCGTTCAACGACGTTTGAGTCTTTATGGCACGAGGCGTTACGCGTACCACTGTATTCGCTAGAGGCGATATCGATGTTTTGTTCTCCGCCGAACGGGGATGAAGCCGGTCGGGACTGAGGGCACGACGAAGAAGCGGTGAACCCGGCTCTGCCGATTTTGGACGTCCGTACGTCTTCTTCTGGCTTCCTGGAGTCGATAAGGAGACGCCTGTTAAACATTTCGATTCGTCTAGTTATATATTTATACGGACAACCGCTTTTATTCCTCTCAATAATTATTTTTTATACTATGAATCAATTGCAGATGGACATCGATTAACATTTTTCGTCCCAAAAGAAAAATTTCTATGCGTGGTGATCTGTTTACTTCCTCATAGAAGCTATGATTTTATTTTTTTCAAATGTGTGTTTGTGTGTGTGTGTGTGCAGGGCTTCTAAATTTCAAATATCTGTAACTCAAGAACTGTTCAACCGATTGAGCTGAAATGTGACACACAAGTGGAGCAGCAGTTCTCATTAGATTGCTGTATTTTTTTACGAAATGTATCCAGAAATTTTTGTTTTATGATTTTTTTTATATGAAAAAAAAAAAACTTCAATGTGAAAAATTTAAAAAAAGGACCTCCACGCTCCAAATTCCGTAAAATTGATGACATTCTATATAATTAATGAATTTCGACCGAAACCGGAAAAGCGGTTCGGATTTTCAAGTTTTGAATTTTTTTGAAAAATCACGTTTTTGCCTTAACTTCGGCGAAGCTCGCAAAGATTTCGCGGCAAGACAGCAAACTCAAAGTTCATACATAAAAATTGGTACTACCTGGCGATAATTAGTACATAGTTTCGTCATAATATGCAATATGGTTCGAATTTGTCAGAAATTTGTATTTTGGAAAAATGATGTTATTGTAATAACTTCAACAAAACATAAAATATCGAAGTCAAACTCTAGACAAGAAATCAGCACTATTTAGCAATAATGGGTACACAGTTTCGTTATAATTTGTTATGTGGTGTAAATTTTTCAGAAATTCAACTTCGATATAAAATAAAACTGCAAAGTGGAACTTTGCAAGTTGCTTCCTCATTATTTTTGGTTTTTCTTACAAAACTCTCTCTATGAGGAAGCCAAAATCGATTAGCATACTTCCTCATAGAGGCAGCTTTGTAAGCAAAACCAACAATAACGAGGAAGCATTTGCAAAGTTCAATTTTTTAAAAGTTTTTCAGAGGCTCATCAATGAGTAATAGCTTATTTGTCCACAACGCAACTGTTTTCGTAATATAATAGTAATTTAAAAGTAAGAAAAGGGTTTGCTGTTGAAAAGCTGTATTTTATAAGAAGAAATTTACCCGGACTGTAGGACTGCGTGGTGTTAGAACTGCCGGGCTGATGTCCCGTCGGAAAGGCGAGAGGGCTGGGACTCCGTGTAGGACTCGCGGGTATCGGCGACGGACTGGGAGTCCTAGCGAGCGGTGAGAGAGGTATGTGACCGACGGATTTCCGTCGATTCGGCGAGTGAATATTTTTCGCGGCCGTGTGGAGCTTGTGCTTCAATCCATGAAGCGTGCTAGGACGCTGATAGTGAGATTGATTGGGAATGCTCGCGATACTGCCGACCGAAGTACTTGACCCGGGTGACGATGAGTTTGGACTCGAGCACGGACTCGACGTTCCTGTCGAGTGATAAGATTCCGAACTGGGACGGTTTGTCGGTGGTGAAGGACTGCCAACACTTTTTGGCAATCCCGTCAAATACGGCGATGATTCCTGTTGCGGTGGTAATGACCGAGAAAACGATTGGAATGAACGACTCGGTGTTACCATGGACGGAGAACATATTCCAGCGGCCATCTAAAAATTAACACCAAATATTCCTTCTTCGTACATTTTCTCTCTCTCTCTCCCTCCTCGCTTTTTTCTCTTTCTCTCTCGTTTCATGTTTTGTTTGTAAATCTTTTATTCATCAAGTACAAAATTGATTTCGATGAAATTTCCAGATCATTCAATTATTTGTCTGACGCCGAGAATTTACTTTATGCACGTTCTAACTAGACAAACTTTATTCATGCAGGCACAACAGTGACGGTTTTCTCAAGATTTCAACGTTCATTACATGTTTTTATACTCGTTCGAAGAGGTGTGACCCTTTTTAATAAGAAAAATCATGAAGGTCCCACTTTTTTTTAATTCTCAATAATTTTCATATCGTTAGGTACTTTGTATAATTTAAAAAAACAACAACACTAGGCATAGTAAGTGCCACGATATACTTTTCCAGAAAACTTTCAAAAATTAATTTATGACGAGATGTGAAAATATGTATACGTCTTTGGGGGGCAGCAAATATTTGCCGAGAATCATCAAGGAATTATATTATTGACAAATGTGCCGACGTGGGCGCATAAAGATTAGTTTATGTCGATTAACAATAATAATAAGAATAATAATAATGATAATGATAATAACGATAATAATAAGTAACGGTCCGGCGTGCGATGAAAGAATAATTACGAGAAATCATACCATAAGTGGAGGTTTGCTGTCACTGGGTAGAATGGGTGCCGACAAGGGGCAACTGATACTTAACGGCTGGAATGAAACACAAAAATGAGCAATCTTAGCGAAAACGCTTATCGTGAGTGCATAATTGTTTTTTTTTTTGTTTTCGTTTCCCTTTCTCTTTCTGTCTCTTGACTTTGTCTCACTTATTTTTATACAGAAAGAAACATAACGTGCGCACCGAAAAATTTGGTGTGCGATACGCGTAAATGAGAAATGTTGAAAATCCGTTGTGTAAGAAAAAAAAAGGAAAAAACTAAAATGACATAATGAGCGGTACCTGTTGCATCTCTACGCTAGCTCGCTTGGAGCTTATTCGCCTGAATAACGAGGACTTGCGCTTTTTGTCCGACTGGTCGCGCTTCTGCTTCCGCTGCCTATGCAGCGTTCGACGAGCCATTCGGCTCTGTGCCAATTCTCGCTTTCTTCCACCTGTTTTGATACTCGTGTTTTCGAGAGGAGTGCTGCGTAGCGTTACGTGATCTCCGCCACTCAGCATCAGCCGCAGTACTTGAGTATGAAAGAGACCTTGCACCGTCTCACCATTAATATGAGTTATCAAATCTCCGGGTCTAAGTCCTGCCTCGAAGGCCGGGCTCAATTGATCAACAGCCTGTAAAAACCCAATTCCGCTTTAGTTCACTATTCCTAATTCTTCAAGGCTTCTTTATAAAGTATACAAATCTGTATTGACGATCCATTGCAAAGATTAGGATGGTCGTTAATTTCAATGTTGAGCGATTTTGTGTACAAAGTACAACTACTTGACGTACAATTCGTGCAGTATTTGAATTTTTTTCCGCTTTTGTGAGATTCGGAAAAATAATTCAAAGTAATTGTGCCAAAACTCCCATTTTATTTAAATGGGAAAGTGTTTGTGCTCACAAGCACGTTTTCCCGTTGAGATAGAGGTCCAAAATTTTAACCAGATTTTTTCAAATTTATTTCGAACCAAATGAAGGGGCGTCTTGGACAAAATCGCTCAACATCGAAATTAACGACCACTAGTAAAGACATTCATTTTTTGTCGTCATTTTCATCTGAAGTTTGAACTGACAATGAATCCGAAGGAAAAATATCGATAAATTTACCATAACTAAATGATGCATCGTGTAAAAATCACTATCGCCGTAGTAAACCCTGATGGTGTGAACTGTGAAGCCAAAACCGCAAGGTCCACGACGTATAATTATCGGGGGCTTGAGACTCGTAACCAAGGGACTGAGCTCTCGGCAGGGCGAAGTGTCCCTCGAGGAAGCTGTGGAGGAGCCTCCGGGAGATTCAATCGATTGACCGCATATCGGTGGCTCATCTGAACCATTGAACATTACAACTAACATAAATTATAAATATTAGATTGTTTAAAAATTAGCATTTACAATACTCGGCTTTCATGCTATGCTATCCCTTGACGAAAATCTGCGGCTGCGTGAAGATTTCAAAAAAACTTACAGGAAAAGTCGCTGGTGGGTATCACCAAAGAAAGTCCGCTGGTAGAAGCGGATTTGATAACAGAGCGCGATCTCTGTTTTGCGGTGGGCGGAAGTGGCATGGCATTGAAAGACTCGAAGGAGTCCGTGCTGGAGTTGTGCTTATCGTCGGCGGCAGCGGCAGAAGCGTCTCGTCTAGCGGCCACTAAGTCAAGTCTATAAGAAATACAATTAATTAGAAAAAAAATGTCGCAAAACAACAGCGACTTTTGTATAATTTAATTGATGAATTGCGATTGACGAAATATGCGAGGTACTTCGGATTTCATTAGGTTGGGTGTTGGATCGCAGGTTTTAAATAAATCGAAGAAAAGTGGATTGGGACAAAAGATCAGCAATGATTACCCGTTAACGAGCAAATATATTCTGGCGCAGTTTTTTGTAACTCATATACAGCCATGGGACTTTATAGTACTAATGCAAAAGCCGTACATTAAAGAACGTAGGTCTTGACTCATTTCTAGTGGAACACAATTGATTAAAGTTTAATTTTTTGAGAAGGATATTTTTAGTTTTTTGGTCTTCAGACTATCCGAAAGTCAATTTGCACAGCAGTGTGTGTTGTTGATAAAATGAAAGATTCATAGTCCCGGATATTGAATTTTTAATTGAGTATCGATTTTTGACTGGGATGGGAATCGTAATTATATGGACCTCGTTCGAAATGTATAGTACGTTGGTAAGATATAAAAGATTTTGAAACTTACATACGTTAAACTCAAATGTACGTCCATTCTTCAGCGTTTTTTGCATAATTCATGAGCGTCGAAACAACAATTACACAAAAGGAATCCACACAAACTTGTAACTACGTTTACGCAGTCTGCCCGCTTGAAAGGGTTTTTCGTTTGATTGAACCGCGTAATCGTAGTTACAGTTTTATGTGGATGGCTTTTATTGTGTAATTGATGTTCCGACGTTGTAGATTATGCAGAAAACGGCAAAGAATGGACGTACATATTGCTTTTTGGTAGGTTTACAATGTTACGATTTTCTTCATTTTCCAAGCGTTTTCACCCGAAATTCAAGTGGATGCAAATGTGCCTATCCTGATATTATAACCCTGTGCAATTCGAGACAATAATAGCGTAGTTTGTAAACTACGAAACCGTACTTTTTTATCGACCACAGTCGGTAAGAAAATCCAGTTCTGCGTCCCCTTAAGGATGAATCTTTCAAAATTCTTTGTTCAAATAATCGTGTCGAACCTAATTTCTAATATCGTTCCCGCGCTCAGAGCCGAACACTTCTGTGTTCCACGGGTGAAACATTTCCTTTGCGCCATCTAACTCATAAATTGGTAACGGAAACTCAAATTACCGTAATCCGGAAATAAACTCTAAACTTTGTGGCTCCACCTAGCGGGAAGTAGCAATAAATCACAGTAATAATCGAGAACGAGGCCGGCTTATAATCCGTATTCCCAAAAGTTGGATAAAAAAAAACTTTGGCCGGATTGGCGAAATGACTCACGTGTGATCACCGTCAATGGAAATACTGAACCTGGGAAGCTTGTCCCGGGAGGAGTGAGTGTGTCGTTTCCTCTGTATCTGCGGACTGATGTCGTCGGACTCGGTTTGCGAAGAATCCGGTGTGCTCAGACTGACGGCGTTGCCCTCGTTTGGCGTATTTGTTTTTACAACCGTCGTTCGTGATTCTCCGCTGCTACAGATGGAAACTGAACTCGCGCTCGAAATATCGGAACTCTTATCCGCTTTGTTGACAACTTCGGATTGAACGCTACTTTTGGCAGTGGGAAGCGGTCGAATTTTGTCCGTCGCAATTGGGAGCGTCTTCTCTTGAGAACGAAGAGGCGGCGAGAAAGTCACCGAGGAACTCGGTGATATTTGCGAAAGTGGACGCTCAAATTCGTTCCGGAACAATTGCTTCTTAGAAAGGCAGTCCAACTCCGTTTCGCTGGTCAATTGCGGTGGTCGGGTTTGCGAGATTTTACGTGATTGTGGTGAATACGAGGAGAATGATCCAAACAGCGGAGAATCGTCTGTATCATCGGTGTCCTCACCGAGATCGTGATTGTAACGATCCATTCGGGCTAACATAAAGAATGTAAGCATAATTCACATTTTTATCTCTTTATATTGTTGTTGGTGGCAATTATTTGTTTTTTTTATTATTTACAATTCATCATAACTATCGAATTCCGTTTTTTCACTTATTCGACTTTTCTGTCCTCTTTTAGATTTTAAAAAGAGGCTTGGTAAAAAATTGAGGAACTCACTGTCGAAATAGCTCGTGTCTTCTTCGTTGGTCAACTGCGGGACAAATTCCGCTTTTTGCCGTAGCAATGTGTTCCAGTTAACTCCACAGAAATAAGGATGATCTTTGACTTCGTGAGAACCACCGGTTCCCAAACGGTCCCTGGGACTCTGATGGAGTAACGCGGTGATTATGTCCTTGGCCTCGGCCTGAACCGGCCAGTCTTCCTCGTCCGGCCACTCAATGTCATCTAAGAGGCAACGAAATAAACGATTGGAAAAAAGGTCGAAAGAACAACCGGGAAACACACAAAGATAATGAACGTTACCGTTGACCGTGTGTGCGAAAAGTTCTTCCGGTGTGTCGCCGAAAAAAGGTACACAGCCTATGAGAAACTCGTAGAGAATGATGCCCATGGACCACCAATCCACGGGTTTTCCGTAACCCTGTCGCAGTATCACCTCCGGAGCTATATACTCCGGAGTACCGAAAACCTGTTTGTCCGAAAATTGACGAGTGTCCCTGTCGATGTATCCCTCATAGAGATTCGTAGCGACTAACGAAAGGGAATAAATTCAATGTCAAATAATCCATTCTCGAACATGACAACTCTAACTCTACTCTCAATAAATATTTTTTAGGTTCTAGTTCTTATGCTTTGATCGCCTCTCATCTTCTTTTATGTTTTGCCCGATTTATTTTAAGGAGGTTGCTCAGTCTCCGTCTAATGATAAGAATGAGTTAAATTTTTTGGAGAATATCCGTTCATGAAAATCACGCCTTCAAGCCAAATCCCAAAACGATCGTCCGCATGCTTATCGAGTTATTAATTATTGAAGGTCACTCTTATACATGGGCGACATAGCGAGGACTATACGCAACTGTAATGCAACGCTGGAAAGTATACTAAAAATGTTAAGAAACTGATGGTAATAGATGAAAATCATTTCTTGGATGTTCGGAAAGAGTTTTTACGAGGACTGAAATGGATCGTCTGCTTAGTTATCGAGAAAACGTGAAAATAAAACTACTCAGATCGTCCACAACAATGTACGTTGGCGATCGCGCGTCGCGGATCTCTTTTTCGCACATAGCTTCGCCGGCAACCCGTGCATCACTTGGTTTTTCCGCGCGACTCGCTGCCAGTAAAATCCTGAGCAACCCCCTTAAGATTATTTTCTGTACTTCTCTTCACTGTCTGCTTTTGTTTATGTATCTTTTTTGGCTTAGGCCCTTAGATGATGTAATATCCCATCTCAATAAAAAATTTCAATCTAAATCTAAATCTAAATCTAAATCTAAATCTAAAAATACAAAGACTCCAAAACAAGTTGTTTAAAAGTCTGTGTCTAAAGTTACATTATGCTATTATATGCGATGGCGGTCCAGCATCTATTATCTTTTGAATTAGTGAAAGATAGTGCATACAGTACTCACGCGACATCAGTCCCATTTTGCTGAGCCCAAAATCCGTCAGTTTTATGTGCCCCAGCGCCGTTATCAATAGACTGATTAGAGCAATGCGAAAAAAACCAAAGAAGGCGTCGTTATCATCTCGGAGTAAAAGTAAAGAAGTTGTGTGGGGAAAAAAAAAATCTTACTTGTCGGGCTTTAAGTCACGATGAACGATTCCGTAACTGTGAAGATACTCAACCGCGAGAACCGTTTCAGCAAAGTAAAATCTCGCCATATCCGGTGGCAACGGGCCAATGTTTTTCAGAAGATTCGCGCAGTCGCCTCCCTCAACGTACTCCATCACCAAGCACAAATGTTTCTGCAGAATTAAATTAAATTACGTTTTTATTAGGAAATTTTGATTTTCGCACACCGATTCAGCGGCGGTTACTGACCTTAGTCTCGAAACTACAGTACATTGACACGACAAAAGGATTGTCCGTAAAGCTCATGATATCCCGTTCGGCAAAAACCTGCTCAACCTGATTTCGTAGCATCAGATTGTTCTTGTTAATTTTCTTCATGGCGAAACGTTGTCTCGTGGTTTTTTCCTTGACCAAGTAAACGGCGCCGTAAGCACCGTTGCTAATGAGTTTAAGCACCTCGTAGTCACCCTCGCAGGGAACACGTTGCGATTTACTGTCGTCGTCCTTGTTCGGACTTGAGGAGGCTAAATCCGCGTTGCTGCAGTTGGAGCTCGCGGAATCCTCGAGCTTGTTAATATCGTCTTGTAGTTCTAAACGACGATAATTACGAAGTTAATATGCTGAATAATGGTGAAATCATGTTCAACTGTTGTTGTCTAATTACCTGAGATCGGATCTCTATTGAGCGAGAGCTTATTAATAATGTACTGAGGTATATCGGCTTTTATTCCGATACTTATTTTAGCTTGACCCTCGGCCTGCTCCAGCAGATGATAAAACTCCTCGGGATCGAATTCCAGGCATTCCAAGAGACGAGCGGGTCGTGATATTATCAACAAAAGTTTTTTTATCAGGCCCGTTAATCGGGTAGCTGCTTCCAACGATTTGTCTTTGGTCTGCCCAAGGAAAAATAAAATTTTGAGGATCATATGGATTTAAACAACATAAAAAAGGTATTTATCCGTTCTTTACTTACCTCCATCAACAGATGCTCCAAGTTCTCGCTCATTTCGTAAAAGTATCTCGACGTTATGAGCTTTTCTTGAGACTTTTGCAAACAGTCCCGAGCCATCTCTATTATTTGATGATGAACGAAGCGTATTATCGGCAGAGAGTCTTGGGCCATGTGTGAAACTACCTCATACTCGTCAACTTCGCGATTTTCATTTATAAAATTCGTCAGTCGTTCCTCCATTTGTTGAGTTGCCTAAAATAAAAGCATCTTTCTCTTATTAACATCATTAAAAATATATATTTTTCTTGTCCCTCGACTTATTTTTGTTCGGGAAAACCATTAATTTGTTATTGTCAGTAAAAAAACAAAAAAATACGCGCGGATCTTCAGTGATAGTAGCCCGTTGTTCAATTAAATGAATTTAAACCGCTTAGAAATTTCAGTAGGTTCAATTACGATTGAAGCTGAAGAACGTTGACAGAAAATCATGATGAAAGAGAGTTCGCTGTTTACGTCGATTCGTTCAGGGTGACGTTTACGAAATTTAGGCGAAATGCGTATCGACCTTGTGGAAAACAACACAAAAAAAAAAGGGGGAATGAGACGGCGAGGTGAGAACGAGATATTAAGCAACACGTGGCCAATGTGTATTTTCGAACCTATACTTGCCACTTCCATTAGTCACTACTTGGCCTAATGCCAAAATAATACATACTGTATTTCTCTCCGAATTTTCGTAGTTGTTTCGCGCGCGAACTAATAAATTTAAGTGGATTACCTTCGGAAAACGTTCCTTGTAGAGAGTGTTCATCATGACAATCTCGTTGTCCAAAACGGGAGATCGACTGGGACTACTGCAATTCGAAGTTATCATTTTAACACTTATTCTTGTAGTTATTGAAATCATCTTCTTTTATTTACTCTTGAATCGTTGTGAAAAATTGTTTTCAAAAGTAAGCACATATTTAAATGGCATGTAGCACTCGAAATTCTGTAAAGAAGACAATTAAAGCGTCGTACCTCAAGCTTCGTGATCTTGGACGGTGCAAAGGCGACCTTCGGCCTTCTTCCTCCAGGCTGAAGGGTATACTGCCAGGAATACTGGATATACTGGATCCTGGGAATCCGGGATGTGAGGAACACGGAGTGCCAGGCTTTGAAAAGTGACAGGAGAGCATTCTCAGCTCGTCTTTCGTCGGGATATTCGGTAATTGGTGAAGACGTTCTTGGCTCGAGCACTGCGACTATAACGGACAAAGAAAATAGATTAAGCGCGGTTTCTTCTCATCGGTATTACGAGGAGATAGAAAATTAAATTACCGAAACGTTGCTTGAGCCGGGGGTTGTGCCGTAACCACTGGAAGGCAAACTCGCGACGGACCATCTCCTACCATCGGCCGTCCCCGACGCAGCACCGCCGCCGATCCTTTCGGAAAAAAAAATCATAATATTGCAGTTATAAAGACGACAAACTTCTCGAGGTACGACGACACTCGTTATATATCGAATAGATACCTTTTAATCGGAGCAAAAGCAAAATGCGGACTGGATGACATCCTAGGACTCTCTAGGGGACTCCCGACAATTGGGACGAACGCTATAACACGAAAACATTCAGAGAATCAATCGTAATGAAATTAAACCTACAATTGAGAAAAAAAAATTTTAACGGATTTTATAGGTTTTTTAACTGATTGGCTGTATTGCACTGATGTAGTATTATTTGCTGTGTAACCCCCGTAATTGGGTTTTTTTACACGTGAGTAATAAATAACTAAATAAATAAAAATCATTTATTTATTTATATTGATTTTGAGAACAGTCTTTTTTTCGCGTTTTCCACAATTTCCCGACACACTATGCTCAAATTCATAGAGGGCTCAGTTGATGTTTTTCCCAATTGTCTTGACAACATGTAACTTGAAGATTGAATAATCATTTCAAAACTTGAAAGTTAAAAAAAAAGACGTTAAACCAGGTATGAAAACATTTATATAACGAAAAATGTTTGAATTTTATAAAATCAGCAATAAGTTTGCAGCAGACAACTTGACGCGTCATTGAAGTTCACCCACGTTTTTGTTTAACGTAAAAAACTTGCGAATTCTCTGTTCGGTGTAAATTCAAAATGCGCAGTGCTCAATCGAGGCGTGTAAACAGTGAAAATTTAACGTAATAATCTCCGAGTGGCGAAGGATTTGAAAAGATATGCGCGAAGGTTGCAAATGAAGCGATTAGAGACACAAGCATCGACAGCTTGGAGCGTCTCGTTATTGGCCTACATCATATTCTTAAATAAAGTATCCTCTGCCAAATAGCTGTTTGCGCAATATTTAGGTGCGCGCTCGCGTGCGCCCTCCCCGCAATCATTCTCTCTCAGCTGTCTATTGCCAAATGATGGTACGACTATCTAAATTCGATCATTTGATACGTCTATGTCGATTAATGACGGAGCCGTATGGACTCGTCAACTCACCTGAAAGGGGCGAGTGACATCTGGGTAAAGTCGGCGAGGTCGTTGCTATGAATGATTTACGATGCGCCGCTTTTGCCGCACGCCGAGGAATGTTGAATTCACGCTAGAAATGTATCATTACATATTAATGATGCGATCAACAATATCGTTAATCAATCTTTAAAGAAGGTCATCTGGTTCCTTATGAATTCTTTAGAAAAATCCAATATTTTCACTTGGTCCATAGACAAATTGATATCATAATACGTGAGCACATCTGAGTAATTAAGGGGAGAAAGTTGACTTACCATGTGAACAGATAAGGAAGGTGCAGATTTCCCAATAGCTGAATTTCTCATGCGGACCAAATTTGAAACTTCACCTACTGAAATAAAAAAATAAGCTATGTATTACTTTCTTGACTCAAACTATTTGCTTATTGGACTCGGTGTTATTTTTATGAAAGTCTTATAAAAATACTTTTTTAATATATAATGATGGAATATTATTTCTGAAAAACATATAATCATACATTTAATTTCTTTTAAATAACCTAAGGTTCCTTGAAATCCAATCAAATAGTCATATAAATTCACCTGGTCGAACTGGCGCTTCCTTGCTGAGAATTTTGGTGGGAGGCGTCTGCCTGGAATCTGCCTCAGCATTGCCAGTATTTTCATCTGCCTCCGCCTGGTCGAAGACAAGAACTCTGGCTGAATTGCCATGGGAACGAAGACGGGGTCTGCTCGGCCTGTTTCTGACTGGATCCATTTTTCAAATATTCCGTACAGACGGAATATTATAAGGTATCACGAAAAATCTAAAAAAAGATCCTCTAATTACAGAAACAATAACAAACACCTGTCATTGACAAATAACAAAATACATGCTAAAAATATCATGGCCTCTCATCGGTCATTCCACTGTATTTCATCAATAACAAAAAATTTAGATGAATAAAAAGCTTATCAATTGAATATGAAATGCTCCGATTATTACAATAATAATAATAAATCTATGGTTGTACATTGGAATCAAAAGAGGCATCATAGTTAGTGAAAAGTGAAAAACTGCACGTCCGAGTTTCGTAATACTCGACGTTCGTTCGTTGTAAGGAGAAAAAATAAATGAATTTAAAAAAAAAAAGAAAAAGTGCATGTACACATCGATAAAAAGTGTACGGAAGAGTCGAAGAGCCGTGTACACAAAAAGTTTGTATGGAAAGTGACTGTCGCGAGGGTTCGAGTAATCCTGTATTATTCCTTATAATGGTGAGATTATCGGAGAGGGGAGCGTTGAAAGCGGTACGGATTATTAGTGGGTGAAATTACCTTCGAAATCCCGAGGGAGTGACCGCGGGAAAGGAGTTGTACCGAGTCTCCGAGCGTACGAAGCTACGAGCAGGATATACACAACACGACACGAACGAGGTCCACAATTGACGACGAACGAAGTATCCAAGATTTTGGCGATTTTTGTAACGCCGAGAGACACATCAGAGCCATCCTCGAGCCGCCAATCCCTCGGTGTTACAACAAAGTGAAGCGAAAATTTTATGCATGAATCGCATCTGAGTTGTCTTGGCGTCCGGTGGACGGAAAATTAATTACGAAACGCGCGACGCGACCATGGGTTCTGACTCATGACGGGACCTCTACGGCACTCTACAGCATACGAACCCACACAGGTTCCGCTCTCCGCAGCCGCTCACTCACTCACTCACTCACGCAACCCCACCACAACCACACGGCTAATACTACCACCACTACTGCTGAGCCCTGAACTGTTGTTACAACTCAATCGAGTACCTTGAGAGGGCGCTGCGCAGCGACACCGCGCACCCACACCACCTACTAGCACAATCGCCAAACCACATACCTCCATCCAGACATACGGCACATATTCAGTCCTCTTAAAAGAGACATGGCACATCTAAAGTCGAAATATCGAAAACTGAAGGAACCTTTCTAGCATTCTGATTGGTTGCCGATTGCTCCAACATAAAGCCAACTTCAGACAGTTATTATAGCCGTGGGATCACGTGTGGCGCGCTTTTTGAATTTTTTTTTTCGCAGTTGTGAAACAGAATACATTTTTCTTCGCAAAACTGATTTTCTTTTTTTTCCGCAATTTTTCTTCATGAAAAAACATAGCACATCGATAGTCGATTACATCGGAACACTGAAGCAGGAATAGATTCACGTACAATGATGAATAGTATAAACATCCAAATATCATGTTAAACCGTACGAAGAAATGACACATGAAAGTAAAAGAGAGCGAGTGCAGAGAGCTTGTTGTTGCTAGTTATTTAAAATGATGGAAACATAATAATATTTGAGTACAGTATATTTCTAAAAAAAATATCTTTCGTAATTCCTTCCCGAAAAAAAAAGATGAGTAGTCCCGACCGGCACTGCGTGCCGTCAGAAATGTGCTACGTGCGATCGAATGTAACGACACGATGACGTCACGACGTGCTGACACAGTGCCGGTTTCAGAACGATGAACCGTCACCATGTCGTCATCCTAGCGATGTTGACGAACGTCGTTGGAAAAAACGATTGGAATCCTGTATAACTTTTGTGAATAATATTGACAAATCGAGTGAGAGAAAACTTGGGTATAGTTAAATGAAAATTCATGTACGTTCAGAGATCGAAACTATATTTTATTTAACTTCGTCGCTTTCTTTAAGAATTGTCAAGTTCTCCCATGGGATATGGTTTCGGTGGTGGTCTCTCGTACTTAAGGTGTTCCACTTGCTTGCTAATCTCCGCCGATTTGTCTAGTGCCTCGATCATACGAATTTTTTGAGCTATTTCCTGGTGTATTATCGGACGATATTTCTTGCCCTGTCCCAGATGTTCCATATCGTTGAGGAACTCGATTCTCTCGCCGATACCTTGCACAACTGTAAAAAAAAAATTACCGATATTATAATGTTATGTCTAACATGAAAATAACAAATATAAGAGAACTGCTGAGATTAACTTACGATCGCGAAGAGGATCGACATCGGGGGGCAATTGACACTTTGCTCTTGGTTTGTGCAAAGGGCCGTGAGGCGTCGGAGGCATATCTTTTCCGTAGGCCATCATGCACGCTAGATGCCGCTTCTGCATTTCTTTGTTAGCTACAGATACATATATACAACATGTCGCACTTTTCCTTCGGAAGTCTCTTACATTGATGTTATTACGAGAGTGATTATGCAAAATTAGATCAACGATTGCAAAGATGAACATAAATAAGCCTTGATTTGCTGAGCTTACCCAGATAGACATTTGGCGACACTGAGTGCCGTAAAAAATGCGTCATGTACCGCTGCATTAACGGCACGGCGTGCTCAATTTCGGCAATACGCCAACACAGTTCCGACACGCTGTGCAGCGCCAACGCTTGTCGAAACTGTGTAGGCACAGAGTGCCGGCATTCGTGCCGATGAGCATCCCTTGCCGTCAATACCGCAGCTTAATGCTACAGTACATGACCCATTTTTGACGGCACGTGTAGCATGTTTTTCTATCAGGGTAGCGTTGTTGATATAACCCAGAAAGAAAAACGTGTAGTTCTAAACGGGACTGCGTGCCGTCAGAAATGAGTTACGTGCGACGGAATGTAACGGCACGGTGACGGTACAACGTGCTGAATTCGGTCCTGTGTCAGCACCGTTGCAGCACGTCGTGCAGTACTGAAGGACGTGTGCACGGCGTGCACACACAGTGCCGACACAGTGTCGGTTTTAACATGTTGTACCGTTACCGCGTCGTTACATTCGGTCGCACATAACTGCACAGTACCGACACGGCGAGCTGAGCTGTGTCGTTTTTGTGTCGCCACATTTCTGTCTGGGTAAAAAGTAAAAGTAGTGCCAGTCTCATTGAAAAGCAACTAACGGAAGCGTGCCAAAACGGCACGCGACACCGGACGGCACGTTTTTTCTACCTTTTTCGATCTGAGTAAGTAATAACATTCGTTTTCGAGCAATTGGACGTCAAAGTGACAGGAAGCCTGCGAAAATATGGCATACTGTCATAGTGCAAACTATCGCTGACGACATTTCCCGAAGGATATTTTCCAAACGTCCAACGTTATGAGAAACCATATAAACGAAAGAACGACAATGAAGATTCGATCTCACCGCCGTCTCACCCCGCAGCTTCCGATCGCTTGGGTTATAACGATCGAGTTATAAGAATAACGATGAAATTTCGACAAAGACCCCAATAAGACAAACTTGCAGTTCAGGGTGCACGGTGTGCGGTCAGTTAGCTGTTATCTGCAAACGCATTAAGCAGCGTTCTTACGACATGACGTGCCGAAACGAGAAACTTGCCGACACAGTTGCGGCACATCGTGCAACTTGCCGAAGTAGCATTTTGTGGAGATACGCGGGAGTATCGTAGAATTGAGCTAAGCTTCTGGCTCCTCATTTGACATAGCCGTTTTTTTAGAGAATTAAATGAAGAATAGTGCGACAGAGACAGAGCTACATCCGAGAGAGACAAACTTATAGGCGTTTAACATTGGGCGACGAAATTTCTGGCGGTGTATCACTGCGTCTTAATGCGGTCGCAGATAACAGTTTTCTGACGACACGCTGTGCAAATAGTTTCACCATTATGCCGTCACTGTGCTGCCAAATGACTATCTGGGCAGCATGTCGTGCCACTGATAAGGAACCGAAAAACGACCTAAGTTGTTTTGTGCAAAAAATTATTACCATAAAACGACAGCAAAACGGCTGATATTATTTCACACTCGATCCGTCGTTTTACGTTTAATGTACCAAAACACGACTGCAAAACTATTTGAAAGATACGTATTTCTCATATGCGTTTATAAGTTTTGGATTATATATTATGAGGAACATGTTTTTATACCATCAACGAACTGAGTGGCCGAGAACGTAATGCACTTGACTGGTAATCCGGAGGTTGCAGGATCGAGACTCGCAGATAATAATAATTTTTCGTTTCTCTAAATACGATATATTACAGGAGAGCGCAAGCATATTGTCTTAGCCCTCTCATTTATCAGAATTATTCCGTACGAAAGGAAAGTACAAAAACTGAAACAAGATCGGTCGTTGTACGGTAGCATTTTTGCACAAAACAACTGAGGTCGTTTTGCGGTCAACGAGAAGTGAATTGCGGTAGCAGAGCTTTCTAGGTGTCGAAAAGAAAGTATGGCATGTGTAGAAAAATAGATATGTTACAATGATTCTGTGTGGGATGAAAATTGTTCATTACAATAAAATGTATTCTTAATAGACTCACGTAACGGTGCTGTCCGCCTATACTGTTCCCTCTCGTACGCGCCGCTACTGACAATAACATTTTGCGATCTCTTCTTCCAATAGCAAGGTAAAGTTAGCTGACTTTTTTCCGTTGAAGATGTGGACGGTCGAGAAGGGGGCGGAAGCGATTCACCACGATCCACGGCGCTCTGAATAGATTTCCTTTGCATCATAGACAATTTTGATTCCTCCATGAGCACTGCATCAACGACATTATCATATTTATTAACTTGATCGTAAAAATGATAGCATTTTTATCCTCATTTGTTTTTTCTTAACATTTTGGAAAACGGAAAAAATTGAATGAGTTGGAGATTTTTTTAATGACTGACGTTTTATCAAATTTCTCGTGTCTTCGCTGTATTTAGCCCTCGGCGGGTTGTGGATCGCTCCAACCCCCACACCTACTCTCTGCAACTTGCGATCCATCTATTTACCAACTAATTTATCGAAATATTCTCAAATAATACAGCAATCGACATCTATCAAAGTCGGACGATGCCTTGACACTGCCGTGTTCGACAAACCGTCCTAAATCAGGGGCATTTCCTGCTTTCAAGTGATACAAGCTGTTTCTATGACTACGATCACAATCATGACACTCAATTCTCGACGATCGAACTAACATTTCGGCAGCGATCATCGTTGCTTACCGAAAGCTCAGCTTTCTCTAACGTAATAAGACAATGTCATATCAATTATATTAAAATAATAAATAATTGATTGAATCGATACTAATTTTTATTATTGAAACAATGCCAAACCTAATTTCCATTTAACGAACGTGAATATTGATACAAGCAATATTTCATAGTGGATGTTATTATCAAAAATCATCTATATTTCAGTTTTTTTTTTGCGATCAACGGTTCTCGTTCCCCTAATTATAATACTCAGTTGCACCTCTCAATGTTGATTCTTGAAATAAGAAAAACGGTATAAATGATAATGAAGTCATGAAAAAAGTAATCGCTTCCCACATAGCACAGAAATATTTCTTAAACATTCTCGAAGGATTCCTTTGCAATAATTAAATATTACGGAAATATTCTGAAAGATGTTTAAAATATTTCTAAAATATTGCTATGTACGCTTAAAAAATTGCAAATATATTTCAATAATATTATTCAGCAATATTGCGTGAATATTACATTGTCTGCCAAAAGTTAATTCGTAACAAATTCTACCGTTTTGAATTTGTTGTTTTTTAATTGTGTTTTCAAGCAATACCGTTTGATGTTCTCGATAGAAATCCTATTTAGTGAAAAAAAAAACCTCGTCCAGGATTCGAAGTCACAACCTTATCTACATGGCATATTCGCATCGAATTAACGATTAATGATTTCCAAAAGTGGCCTGGCTTTAAAAATACACAAACATAAAAGATTATCGGTGACAAACTTCATTCCAGATATGAGTTCGGTCGGAGAAAATGTAAATATACCCCTGCTAGACATTATAAGCCAAGGTGACGACATGAAATGACACGCGTGTCATAAAAAATGCGTCATGCATTATTAACGGCATGACGTGTTGATGCCGGGACAGAGTCTGCATAGTTCCGACACGCTGTGCAGCGCACGCGCATGGCGAATTTGTACATGCACAGTCCTGGCATTCGTGCCGTGAAACACGCCATGCCGATAATTTGCAGTACATGACGCAATTTTGAGGACACGCTGTACGGCACGTTTTTCTATCTGGGTACTTCTAGCAGTCGAATTTACCTACCGACCATATCTCTTATTGTTAGACGACTTAACCACTATTACGCTTTTTTATTGAATAGCTTATTAAATTAGTATGACAATATTAAATGGTAGCCTCGACATAAACATAAAAAGAAGCCTATTCATTTCTTATTTGTGATATCTATGTGGGTGCTAGTTAGCTCCACTCATAGATATAAACATATATCTGAGTCATTATCCTCATATAAAAAGTAATATCACAGAAAAATACAGATAGATACAAATACAAAAACCACAACAAAATCTCTTCCATAAATAACTATATACGTATCATACAGCTTAAAGGGAGAAATGCAATATAGACAAGAAGTCTAAATTCCTCTATGAGTAACCTTATACATGACGCAGTCCTATATTTCTAAATAATGTGCATCTACGCTCAGCAAGTTCCTGCATAAACTTAGTAACGATGTCAAGCCACCAATATTTCTTAAAATTGGGTATACAATAAAACTTATAGAAGTATCTTTGCGGAAGTATGCTTTAAATTTAAAATTATCTCTGTTTTGAACATAATCCAAAGAGATAAAAGCTGTTTTCTTATCTGCCTTATTGCGATGCCAGTGATGAATCACGGGGATGTTTTAAGACCACTATTCCACTAACTGGACTATCGGCTACTTTTGTCCGTCTGCTTCGTCGACCAAGAATGATGAATTAAAAAATAAGGATAGAAAAACTTTTCAAAACATTCCAGGTTTATAAGAATCTAGTTAAAAATCTCAATTCATAAAATATCGTCTTTTCTAGTAAATTCTAATGAGGCTGCCAATTTTGGTGTCAAATTCATTATGATAAGTTTTTAAGTTGAATTATAGAACCCATTTTTAAAAAGAGCTGATTTTTTATTTATTTCCGAATAATCATATGGCTATTTCTCCATGGAATTTTAGTTTTTTCAATTTCGATACTACTCAAGGGATCGCGGTTCCTTTACATTACGAAATACAAATTATTTCATGTTCGACGTTTAGAACATATTTACAAATTTCAATTTAAAATGCAGTAGAGTGTTGCAAAAAAAATGTCATCTTAAACATTGCAAACTCTACTCTGGAATCTTTCACTCGAAAGTTTGTAAAATATTGTTGAAGAAATGGAATAGTTTGTTTCGTAAGCAATGTTCAGAAATACTTTAAAAATTATTGCCTATTTTTTTATCATGAACAATATTTCTAAACGTTAAGTGAACAATATCACAATTAAATAATTGTTAAAATTCGAGTGGAAGCGTATGAAAATATTCCTGTGCAATGAAATATCAGAAATATTCCTACAATATTCAAGCAATATTATGTGCTATGTGGTTTATTACTTTGTGAGTATCTATATTTCTGTATTTAAACACCGAGAGACAAGCATATCGTTAATTTAATGATGTCACAATGATGAAACGAATATAGGAAGGCAATGTTTTATGATCGAAGCGATGATATTATGGTTCAATAAACGATACTTGCAAGGTTATTGGAAACAAACGTTGGAATCGTATATGCATCGAAACGGCATTTTCAAAACTATTTATCTAGTTTTTAAATCTATTATCATTTTGGTGATTGTCACTATAATTATATTTGCAATAACCATAAAATATAGACGTTCCTCCTGGGAATTATATTAATGGTTCATCTAACTATTTTCTTATATTTGATATAACTATAAAATAAAGACGTTCCTTCTGGGGAATTATATTAATGGTTCATCTAACTATTTTCTTATATTTGATATAACTATAAAATAAAGACGTTCCTTCTGGGAACTATAGTTTATAGTTAGATTATCGTCGGTCCAACTATTTTTATTTATTACCAGATTTTTCTCTGAGTGCAATAATGGATATCGAGGATTTATAAAAAAGGCGAGAAAAATCAGTGTTGTTTTTGAAACATGCTGTACTGGGTCGGGTAGTGTACGCGCATGTCGGGAGAAGTTAACGGGGGCTGGCTGGCTAGCTGTTTCCTCTCTGGGAGGATTCGACGTCGCGGTTTTGTCGTGGCCGTTGTTCCTCGCTTGACAACACTTGTGATAAAAAAAAACATCGCTACAATCGTGGTAGCTTTGTACTTGATTCTCTCTCTACGATCAATCATTGACAATTCAAGTAGTTGCTCGGCGGGTCTTGACGAATAATCGAATTTTTTTGACGAAACGCGCGACAATCGTCGGGGGTGTTGGCTTTGGTGGTGGTCAATCCCTGCAGTACTGACCTAACTCTATGCTCGCATTACTTTCTACTCTCGCACAAAACAGTCATAGTTATTGATCACTGCCGTTCGCTCTTGAGTCCAACATAAAAGGAATAATAATAATCCGTGTTAAGCGTGGAACAATAAATAAACAAATGAATTAATGAATTAATGAATAAATCAATAAATCAATGAATTAATAAATTAATAAATGAATTAATACATAAATAGATGTATGAATAGATAAATTAATAAATGAATAAATGTATGAATAAATGAAGATTAAATTGAATAATCGAGAATCAAGGCACTGAACGGCTTGAAAATGAGGATGGGTCTGTTGAAGAATTTTTTGCACTGCTTCACATTGAAGCAGGGCACCGTCCTCATCGCGATAGTGCAGTTGGTAAGTCGTCGCAATAAATTTTAAGCAAATTTGGAAATATTTTGAAAAACAAATGGAAATATTGAAATTGCACCGTTCTCACAGTTTGCATCTGGAATCGTGATAACATTCTGCCTGCTGGCGTTGGCTCACGCGATGGATATCCAGGAGATGGTAGCCAGAGACTCGGAGGATGCCTTAGAGCGAGAAGCCTTCGAGGATGTCAATTCTATGCATCTGAACACCAGAAAAATGGAAATCGCTCATCAAAATGCCACAGGTTTAATAAATTCACAAAGAGAATTGATATGTATACATATAACAACGGTCGCTTTCCGCAGACGGACAGAAGCTCTAAATTCATATTACTATTTGTAGAGAAAGTCTACATGATATACTCGGGGCTGGTGCTCGTTGTCATACACCTGGTGTCCATAATACTCCTTCTTTACGGGGTTTTGATTGTAAGTTTGACAATGAGAAAATAGTATATTACGATACGAGTGCGACGAAAATTTTTCTGACGAGGGTGAGTTTGCAGCACGAGCTGAAGGCGAGTGTTGCAATCAAACGAGTTGAGATAAAGTTTCTCGTACGAGTTTTGTATACAATTTTATTTCACGAGTGCGAGAAGTACGATTTCTCGCACGCGAACCGAAACGTGTGAGAAGTAGCCGCTTCTCGCACGGCGTTGCGTAAAATAAATTATATATATATATATATATATAATTAATTAAAAATTTATTCTGTTTCCGCAGAACAGTCGTAACTGCATGGCACCTTGGATGATGGTCAATCTGATAGAATTTGGCGCACTGATAATCTCTCTGTTCCTCGTTCACGAAAGCTTGAAATCGGGATTAATCGAGAGTGAGTATTTATTGACTGGAAAATGTGCTTGAATGGTAAAGCCGTTTTTGGAAAGTAAATGTTGGTTTACGAGCGCTCTTTCCTGAATTTTTACGTGGAAAAAAAAAATTGGTAAAATTCCAGGAATCATCGTGGTATTTGCGGCGCACATAAACCTCTACTGCTGCTTCGTCGTATACAGTACTTACAGGGGTCTCGACGCTAAGAAAGGCTTGACCCACGAGATTCATGGCGCTAAGAAAAAGTACACGCATCCACCAGCGGACTGTTCGAAATCACGTTCGCGAGCCGCGAACGAACCGTACGAGGTTTAACGCATTCGCAAACATGAGTTCGAAGAGAATGCAACAAAGGCTCGGAGAAAATACTTATTGTCTATTCAAACACACAAATATTTCTCCCGAGTCGCTTGAGAAAAAAAAAAAAAAAACGGCTATTCAGTTCGTTAAATGGCACGCGCGCACCGGCTGTGATAAATATTTGAAAAAGGCATATTTCAGGCAACAGCCAAGTTCAAATAAAATAGCAGCACAATTTTTATTCGTAAAATGGCTCGCGGATGGGCCAATTCTTGTCTGATACTCTGAAGAAAGAGAATCGAGAAAGAAGCTATATTATCGATTGTAAGTAACGAATGCTCGCGTCTCATGCTAAGATTGTCATCTAGATAAGGCATATGTTTAATATATCGATACAGAAAAGTTCAATTCGAGAAAAAAACATCAGCAGGGCAACCCGCATTTTTTTTGGCGTGACGCACTCCACAGTATTCTATATTTCGTGCCGGCAAAATAACACATTTTTCCCCGTGGAAATTACAACCTTACTCTGTATGTATATATATATGTATATGTATATATATATATATGTTTGTGTGTGTGAGTGTGTGTAGTATTTTTATCATCTGCATGTTATTTTTTCACCCTTTTCATGTCAATATACGCAATTAATAATTAATATTATAATCCTCTTGTGTGTATGATTTATATAATGAATGTACAATAAAAACGATGAATAAAGCTTATGATAATCTATCGCACAACAACATCGCCGTTAACTAATGTGTATATATTTTTCTTTCACTTTCGTGAGTCTGATGGTGGGTTGGATTATCGCTGCTTGAGTCTTGTCTCTTGGTTCAGAAAGTCGATGAGCGGCCATTTCACTTTATCTTTATCTTTTTTTATCACGCCACGGAAGATAATGGCAATTTGCTTGATTATTCCAGATTTATATCACGAGCAAATATCTTCCGTCTTGAAAGAAAGATTTCAATAACTCTGTTGGTGATGATTGAATTGTTCATGTTCACTCGGGCACGGAATGAAATTAAAGTGAAAATTTTCCGGTTGATGGGCGAATCGTTTGGAGAAACCATAATCAGCATTTGAAAAAAAATTTCGTGTAATTCAAGTCACAGCCTACCACGGATAAAGTAAATTTTAATAAAAACAGCGACTTCTGCAATTCTTGAAACGAATTTCAATGAAACCGCGCCCAGACTTGGGAAAATCAGTGTGATTCTCCTAATATTCGACGCTAACTGAGCCACGAAGTGAGGGGAGTTTTGATGATCTCTTGGCTAGTATTCGGGCTAGGGATCCTCGTCATGACATTCAGTAAGCTCAGTTGGTCACATTTTGTCGTCTGTCATTTCGAGAAATTGCGCGTAAAAGTCCATTGTGCACTCGCCTTTGTTGTTGAACACAAACTTGTAGTAGCTACCGTCCGCACAAATCACTGTCAACAAGAAGACATTTGTTTTCCTTAATTTTTGTTCAATGTAAGCAAAGTTGTTTTCGTTTTCAATCAAACGAAACCGTTTGTTCAACATTATACACATATCGATTGTCATTTTGTTAATAATTGAGAGTACCGGGGATTTGTGGAAAATTGTCAATGTTTCTAAATAGTAAGATATTGAAGAAATATTCAATAGGCGATCCACCCCGTTTTGACCAGGTCTTGATAATTTGTTCGACCAAATGTACCCGAATTTTGTTATTTCTATGGCAATTTTTTTAAATATTTTTTTGAAGGGACTAATCAAATGCCATAATTTAAAAAACTGTGAAAATTCGGAAAAATACTCTGTTAGATATAACAATTTTCTAGCTTATTCCCAAAATGGACAAAATTTCTCTCATAGTTTTTAAGCTTTTTTATTTTCAAATTTGATTTTTTTATCAAGAAATCTTAAGGGGCAGTGATACTCTTCTCTCCCCGCAGAAATTTCGAAAGATGTTTTCTCCCGAACTGATGGGGTCCGTATTTTGAGGCGATACGCGGGAATATTGTAGAATTGGGCTAAGCTTCTGGCTTCAGCATCGATTCAGCCGTTTTTTTTGTGGCAATTAAAAAGAAAATAGTACGAGAGAGACAGACTTATGGGCGTTTAACATTGGGTGAAGAAATTTTAGTCGGTGGATCGCCTCTTAAGAACTTTGAGAAGAAAACCTTGCCTACTTTGGCTATAGCTAGAAAATTTGTATGTTTGACTGGGTATTTTTCAGAATTTTTGCAGATTTTTGAATAATGGCATTCGACATGTCACTTAAAAAACATATTTAAATATAAAGTGCATAATTCGGAAAAATCTGAAAAATCCGATTTTACATAAATAAACATTTCATCAATCGCCTGAAGTTGATTAATGTTCCTTCGTATTCTTTGATAATTTTTTGAATTAAAACAAAAGCTTAATAACTATAAAAAAAATCTTGCCCACTTTGGCTATAAGCTAGGAAATTTTGATATTGCACAAAGTATTTTCCAGAATTTCCCAGATGTTTAAATTATCGGGTTCGATATGTAATTTTGAAAATATATTTTTAAAAAATTGCCATAAAAAAATATGGTGCATTTTTGAGGGTCTCACTAAGCCTACAAAATATTACGAGCCAAATCGGAGAGGTCGAGATAAAATCCTGGTCGAAACGGGGGATGATTGGCCCATACAATTGAGTTAGATGAATTACCGTGGGTTTAATATGATTTAAAAAAAGAACAATGAATTACCTATAATACTATTGTTGTCTGTACCAAAAGCGCACATGCACTGAGGTCCACTGGGCACTTGAAACTTGCAGAAGCTCCAATTCGAACTAAAGTACTTTGGCAGGAAAGTGGCTGATGCCAAACTCGATTGACGATTTAATTTTTGATCCTCTACGGCAAATACGTGAACGGTGCCGTGATCGCTCGCAACGCAGAGCCAGGTTGAGTCATGATTGAAATTTATACTGAAAAGAAACGGATCATCGTTAAACATATAGGAGCATCATATACTCTTTACTATAATAATGTATCGAAAAAGAGGTATTTATGGTAACTAGTTTATTTATCAGTAGACAAGTGCCTTAATAACAATAAAATTTGGCACACAAATAGACCCTATTTGGCCCTAACTTGTTAATTACCAATAGATGTTTGCATGATTAGCGCCTCGTCTTAATTCATTGATCATTGTTCCACTCTGCGTATCGAAGACACGAATCAAAGTGCCTTTCTCCGAGGTTGTTGCTAATCTCGTGCCTTGGAGATTGAGCGCTATACAAGAAAGCGGTGTCTCGTGCGCCTCTATATTTAAAGGCTGTTTCTCCGTATTCGCTAGATCTATAACTGTATCATAAAAACCGGCATTCCATTACAGGTGATATCGACATTTATGAGAAATTGTATGATTAGTAGGCGAATGGTCCGTACATCAAACAGAACGACTATGGGAAATTCGAAAAAAGCTAATATTTTTTTTCATCACCATTCCATACGGGTTAAAAAAAAATGGTCGATTCTGCAACGTCGTTTTGTTTGACGAAATAATAACTAATGCTGTTGTTGAAGTAAATAATTCCGGAAATATACAACGTAATGAAGTTTTAACATGAATTATTTTTTTAAAAAAGCCGTAATCGGAGTAAAATCTATCGTAAAATTAAAATGTCAGCTCTCACCTTGAACATGACCATTCGTACGGCCGGGAAAAGCTAGTAACGAATTGTTACTATTGGGACAGAGTACACACAAGCCTCGTGGATTCGGATTCGTCTCAAAGACATGTAATTGTTGAGGATTTTGCGTAAAAGTGTAGACTTTGATAACACCCTCGAGAATAGCTACTATCCTGTCCCTCCTCAACTTAACTCCCTTTACCGGAGCATTGAATTCTAACGTTATAGCTGGTACTTTTTTGAGATCGTCCCATATTATAACTGTGATAAATTGTTTTTTTTATTAACACTCGAATATCGATATCTGGATTCCATGTGTATACATGACGGAAAATAATTATACCTCTATTTGTTGGATATACAGGTTTAACTCCTCCGCCCACAAGAGCGAGGTAGTTACATCTGAAGAGCATTTCAACATATCCAAGGCCTCCATTGTTGAAGTCGTGTCGCTCCTTTTCTTTCAGTGGATTGCATCCGTAAACCCGATATCCATTTTCCATTCCACACGCAAAACATCCTAATACAAAGATGGAAAGAAAAAGAAGATGATACTAAAGACAAGATCCCCGCAATTGACATATAAAAGCTATAAACGATCCATTCTGTCACATCATTTTTTTATCCTTTTAAAAGTTATGACTTTTTTATGAGGTAAGATTTGAAGCTATGTTCCAAATTCAAATTCTCACTGTTTTAAATCGTTGAAACAAAACAAACAAGTAGTATAGAAGCGAGTCAGAGAGAATAAGTGGAATATTATCGCAGAGTCAAATGTCAATGTTATATGTTAACAGTGACCTTTGCCTCATTCTTTGGTTTACAGATTACATTAGAGGGCCATTGTGTATTGAAAATGCTTTCTTCTTTTGTTTCTAGCTCTGTGAGATTAAATGGTATAAAAGACATGGATTTTTCGTCAAGATGAAGCTACTTGAAAAGCATATGAAAGCAAAAGAATTTATTGGAAGGTTGTGTCTATTAAATTCTCTTGGCAGTCTGATATAGGTTAAGATAAAAACAACATAAGCAACATCTCTGTTTTTGATTCTCGAGGTTATCGTGTTATTAGTGCAAAAATAATAAATTCAGGAGGATCGATAAATATTTAAAAGCCTGTGAAGGTTAAAGTGGAGTTTTTGGGATATTGGCGCGAGGCGTCATCGAACTGTCAGAAAAGATCCAAGTTTCCTCGGTCGCGCGATAGTCGTCATAATAAGCAAACGTAAATGGTGGAGTGTATGTACCTTGATCCTGATTGAAGCCGGCGTAAAGCAGGCCATTACCGTGGGGATTTCCCGCTGTCAGATTCATCGTAATATTATTATCCGTTTGACAATCATTCGTCAAAGAATGTAATCGAAGAGAACTATAAGACGCGATTCTCTCGGAGTTCGGTATCCGGCTCAATTCGGCTAGCTGCGGGAAATCGCGGTCGCGACCAGTCGCAAGTCGCGAGTTTATTAGTGGCAAGCCGGGTTACCCTCACTCGTCATCAAGCCCAAGCGCGCCGCGTAGTAAGTACACCACCCGAATCGTTGAAACACCGACTGATTGTGAGCGCCGTGTGCGCGATTAAGTCAATTCTAATCGTCTTGAACGCTCATTCACTCGTAACCTAACATGCGTACGTTCGCTTTCATTTCTCTAATGTTTATTTTGAATTATTATTTACAAATGATTGTTGATAATGCATTCCAGATCATTAATAATACCGCGACTTGATAAGATGGTAATTTTTTGTACGTTGTATTTTAACAAAAATAAAACAACGAATAAAGAATGAGTGAAGATTGACCGTTACGCTTTTTTTCGGATATTCGATCGTTTTACTACGGATGTTTTGTTGTGTATCGTCTGAGACCATTTAAATTTTGTCTTTAAACTAGAGACGAGGACGACGACGACGACGACAGTAGGTGCAGCACAAACCACCAGGTGGCGACAAGCAACAAAGTCAGACTTGTATAGGAGCACAGTTCTCGTGCTTTCCATGGCTTCAATGAAACTGGGGTCAGGCCGTTAGTACCTGACCCCAGCGAAGTGGTGGCGCTAGTTATACAGGGAGGACACGGTGAAACTAGACAGCACAAATGCGCTTGCGCGTCAAACCGACGGTTCCCACTCTATGCGTGCAGACCGAGTAGTAAATAAATCTTGGTTTCTGGCGTCTGCCCTACCAGCTCAGGTAACGTCCCTTGCCCCTACCACTACCCTTACTGACCCATTCCGATGGCGCGAGGGGACACAGTCGTCGCTCGGATGAGACGCACTGGCGGCCGTAGGCAGTAGCCAATCAGGCTTCCTAAATTCTCACGGAGCCGCATTGGACTGTCTAGTTTCACCGTGTCCTCCCTGTATGTGTGGCTCACTGATGTGTCACAGAAAGTAGGCTGAAAAAATACCACCCCAAAACAAATACCCCGGAAAGGTAAGCAATGACCTATTCACGGGTCTAAGAATTTTTTGCCTTCCTAAATTCTATTCTATAAAACACGATAAAGTCTGAAAAAAATCTACTGAAACAGGACTAGCTCACTATTTACTGTTTAATATATTGTTTTCTCTGTAACTCTGTATGTGAATGTAATATTATTATATTTAGTATATTCTGTGTTTTGTAACTCTCTAAATATACTTTTCTCGTCCTATATATAATATTTTTGTCCTATATCTTATAAGACGTTATTGTTCATTTTGCTTTTAAAAAAACGCATCCCAATAATTTGTCAGCTATTCAGATCTTTTAAATTTTGATCTCAGAATCATATGAAAGCTCCATCTTCAAATACAGCTTAGAAAATTCGTTATAATATATGAGATTATTCCGTATTTTTCAAATTTAAAAAATTGAGGTTTTTCAACAAATTCGAAAAATCATATGTCAGGATAAACTCTGGTGAAAAACTCTTTCAAAAATGTGGAATATGTTTTTCGACACGTACTTTCGTATAAAAAAATTACGGAGCGGATTTGAGATTTCATGGCCACATCCAGATGTCATCAATCCTGCTATGTTGATAATATCACTTTTTTGACCGATTAAAAAAAAAATTCCTCCTAAAAATGCATTCTAATCCGTGATTCTATTTTAAAAATTGTTTTTAAAATTCGTCTTTGGAAGTTATGGAATTTCCATCTTCGCATAGCGCTAGAAAAATTTGTTATATTTTATGAGATTTTTCAGATTTAAAAATATTGTCGTTTTTAAACAATTTCAGAAAAGTGAATCTTAGATAAGAAGTTTTAAAAAAATCTGAAAAAAATTTAATGAGTGATTTTCGACAAGTACGTTTGTATAAAGAATTACGAGGCCGATCTGAAATTTCATGGAATGCCTCATATATATAATGCCCACCGTTTATCCCCACGAAATTGTTATCCAACGATTACAAAAACGTCATTAGTTACGTTTCCATAATTAGCTTAACATATTAGTATCTCGCTAGTAACAATTTGTATAACAGAATTATTATAAGCTTATCACGCTGATTTAAACATTTTTATCGTCAATCATTCTATTCGAAAGGCTCGATCGCAGCGTTACCGAAGCGGCCGTTTTCGGTTGAAAAAGTTTTGGGGCCATGAGCTCCAAAAGAACTGTGCTTCTATGCAAGTCTGAATTCGATACCAAAAGCTCGAGTAAATTCCGTCGTCGTCGTTGCTGTCTCGACTCCACTACCACAGGAGAAAGCGCTAAACGCATGTTTTCGAAATGGCAATGCACATACATAAATGGTAATAACCAAATTACCGTTGCTAGTTAATTTCATTCAACAATTGTGAGCAAGTTTCTTCGCGTGGACAAGTGACGGAACACAAAGATGATGACACCACGGTGATAATATCATTAAGAGGGTAAAAACTTTTGCCCACTCATAACCTCAAAATTGTTTTCTATTTAAACAACGATTGTTTGAAATTCTTCGTTGATTAACAAAATTTATTGTTGGGACCTAACGATCTTCTGATAAGAATAAAAATTGGAAATAAGAAAAAGGAGCATCACCAAAAATATTGACAGCGATGTTTTAAATTGTTTTTGTTGTAGAAATAATGAATATTTGTGGCAAATCAATCAGAAGCTGTAGCTTTCATAGCTGCAGCCCTTTGCTGCGGAGTGAGACGCCCAAGAACTTGAAGGGCAAAAAACCAAGCTCGCAGCAATGGTTGGTGCGTCAGCTACGAGACCCATATGTGGAAAAAGCAAAACAAGAGAATTACAGGTGCAGAAGCGCATTTAAATTAATAGAAATAAATGAGAGGTTTGGAATCCTCAAGGCTGGAATGTCGGTCGTCGATTGTGGAGCAGCTCCTGGAAGCTGGACGCAGGTTGCAGTTAAAGCGACAAATGCCGATGGGAAAAACCTAGATGAAAGGAAAAAGGGCAACGTTGTGGCTATAGATAGGCTACCGATACACCACATCGATGGTGCGACGGTTTTAGGAAATCTAGATTTTACCAGCGAAGCTGCTCAAGAAAGGCTCCACGAAGTGTTAAATGGTCGAGCTGCGGATGTTGTTTTGTCGGATATGGCGCCAAACGCGACGGGCGTACGCGAGATGGACCACGAGAATATAATAACTCTAGCGTATTCGGCGATGAAATTTGCGATTCAAATTTTAAAAGTAGATGGTACTCTAGTTATCAAAGTTTGGGACGGAGGATTGTCACCGTTACTGGAGAAGGACTTGGCCCGATTTTTTACAACAGTTAAGGTCGTGCGGCCTGGAGCGACACGAGACGAGTCTTCGGAGAAATTTTTACTTTCGAGAGGCTTCAAAGGCCTTAAAGTTTAACATTGTAGAATTTTGTTAATACGGGGCTTAAAAAAAGTCCAAAAAAAGTACCGATTTTTGTTGATAATTTAATTTCCATTGCGGAATATCTTGTTGGTTGGATTTTTCTATTATATAGATCGATCCAAGTCTCATTCATGTACAAATAAATTCACTTTGTGAAATTGAAATGTTCTTTCTAAATGTATTTACGGTGCTTACTTTATCCGAGAGACCCAAAAATAAATGAGAGATTTCGAATACTCGACAGCCGAACTTGGTCGTGACTATATAAATATAGGGGGAGGAATTAATTAATAAACAACAAAGAAACAGCAGTTTGGTATAGTGACATCATTGGTGTATCTTTTTCATTAATGTTCTCTTCAATTTACGTCTTATACGAATGAGACCTTTTACACGCACAGTCACACAGGAGATGTACAAGTACACGACGAGATATACATAAACGTATTTTTTGTTTTTTTTTTCATTATTTAGCTATAAATAATATATGTATATAATAATATATAATAATAAATTTTGACGCAGTTGATATCTTTATACCGTTTATACTATATAATTCTCATAGAGTCAACAGCACTTGCATTCCGTGTTTACTCTTTACGCCGCGTATATACAATTTCATTTTTTAAGATTAATTACTAAACGTTATACAATATTTACACGAATTGACACAATTAATTGGGATTTTTTTAAGTATTATTTAAAGCATACCACTGTATGCTGAGCCAAGCAAGATCCCATCTATCGACCGACCGATCACGTTTTAGCTGATCATTTTCCTTTTCAAACAAAGACGTTTTCGAATAATTCAGCTATCCAGAGTAATAAAAACCTATTGCAATGGGTCCACCGAGATATCAGTAATAATAACAATAATAATAACGAAGCAAACTGCCAATTATTGATACAAAATGATTTTGCTCGATATATAGGGTCACAAAAATTCCAAGCCCTTTTAAACACATAACTACTTTCATTTTTCAAAAGAAAAAGACGAACCAATTGTTAATAACAATCATCAATGATCATTTATACTAAAAAAAAAACAAAGACGTATAATAAGTAAGTGAGACAATAAATATAAAGTTTGTGCTAAAACGCTAATGGTCGGTGTATTTTGTTTGTTACATGAAGAGGGTAGTAAGTGGTAGTACTGAGATTCGGATGGGGCGGTAACAATTACTGGCCGCAATGTCAAAGTGCTAAATAATTCGTTTTCTTAATTTTTATACGTAAACATATGTCCACGTAAGCAGCGCGATTCACAATTTGCTATTAACTTTTAATACCATAAAAATCCAGAGCTCCACGAGCGCCGTTTTTACGCTAAATGTTCCTCCTCGCTTGTCGCAATTCCGTTGGGAATTTAACGCTGCATCGTAAAAAGTTGGCCACTCTTGATGTATGCTCCTCGTTTATAAATAGTTTCCGTAATACGCTATTATCAGTCTGTAAATCCGCGATGCTTCGACGTCACGTCTCTCCGCACGCGTGTGTCTATCAACTTAAGCACTATGAGACTCTGCGGTTGCGTATGCATCATTAATCTCGTTCATTTCCTTCGTTCATCTTCTATATAATGATTTATCGATAGCGCACAGATATATTGTTATTATGCATTACACGACTGTTTTATTTGTTATCATTTTGTCACGCCGAGAGAAAACTCTGTCAATTGCGGTACAAGAATTAATTAAAGTTTATCGTTGTCATAACACCTCATCTTTAACGAGAAAAAGACGATAGTTTGGATGAGCGTATTTTGTAAGAACCGGCATCGGTCATCATTAGTATTTCTTGTCGTTGACTTTCCTAATGAGACGAACGGGCTCTGAATGCTCCTTGTATCGCGTGGTCGCGGACTACCCTGTTTTCTTTTTCCGCAATATAACTCGGTGATTATCCATTAAGGAAAATTCCTTCGAGTTCCACGAACGTTTAATGGAACTAAGAGAGCGTCTTATCGCTGCCGCCTGTTGCCAAAATAATTCTTCTCCGGGGGAAATGTTGTTTCCCAAGCATTCGTTGGCGTTATCGCGTTCGCCGGACCTCCTGTTGCGCGTTCCGGCAAACACACACTATTTCTTCACCGGTCCAAGAATTACTTGGCTCGAAGTGGATTTTAATGGAGTTTCGCAAGCTCCTTAAATCCGGTTGATCCTTGATTAACCACCGATCGCCGATGGCAGAGTTTTTCTCACGAATGCTCTGTTGAAGTCGTGCGTTGACATTTCTTTGTAATAATTGACTCTCCTCGTTGAGGCCGAAGTTCTTTTTCCTGGAGTCGGATAAGTAGGAGGTTGATAATTGAGACTCGGATCTCTGACCAATGGCATTCTCGTCCAAAATCTAAGCAACATCGGTGTCCGCGAGCGATCGTTGCCGGATCTCTGATGAATGTCCTGCTGCTGCTGATTGTCCACTGGCCAACCCGGTGGAACCCACCAGTACGACTGTTTTTGATGAATGTCCTGCGTTGAAGGATTTTTCGTAATCGCAGGGACTCTACCGTAATCAATCTGCTGTTGATAGCGATTGTATGGTCTGCGCTCCTTGTAATCATTGGGATGAATGCTGTTGGCCTCTTGAGACGGAAAGCTCACGTAATTCGGTTGGCCGTGACTTACGTAATCTCGGTGCTGGGGAGGAAAAAAGTTTTGATACTGTTTATGAGGACCGGAAGGATATCGCTGCTCGTCTATAGTCCGTATAAGTGCAACTCCAGCCTCATCCTCAGGAAGTTCGTAAGGATTTCGAGCGGGATAATAGTCGTAGACGCTTTCGACGTTCGGTATTGTCGCGAAGGGCTTGTGAGGAACTTTGGTCGTTGCCTCGAATGAAAAAGGCTGACCCGCCCGTTTTTTACTCGAGGAGTAAGAGGACGTATCGAACTTCGGTTCTTCAGCCCTCGGTACGACAGTTTGATGAGCGTCGTTTGTCGATGAAGCGATCATCGTCTCAGCGCTGTCCGACTTTTCGGTCCAAGTCGGCTCCTTGTTTCGATTTGTTTCCTCCGATGGCGTCTCCGCAAATACGACCCTATGTATTTCACTTTTGTTTCCTCTTGACATATCGTTCGACGGTAATTTCTTTACTATTGAAATATCGTCGTCGGGTTTACTATCATTGGCGGATAAGTCTGAAAAATCTGATACTTGACTGTCCCCCGCCTCAAGGGTTTTCGTTGAATTGGCTTTTTTGCCCACGTTCAAGTCAACAAGCGTTGTTTCTCGTATAAAATCGCTGTTTATGGTGACCTCGCCCGATATCTCGCTACTTCCTGTGGGCTCCTTATCGCTGTAGGCCGTCGGTGAATTGTCCTCTACTCGTTGACTACCGGGCGGTGGTAGCGTCACCGTTATTCCGGCCTCGCTGTGCTTCAGTATTTCATCCTCGGTCTCACTTGAATCCTCGTAATTCTCCTCGTCGTAAATATCGTAAATTTCGGTTGATTCCGTCGGTTCTTCCTTGTCGAAAGTTTGATTCGCCACGATTACTTTTGAATCTGTCGTCGAAACCTCCGCGGAATCTTGATCAATAACGGCGGAACTCGAAGACGCGCCATCGTCGGGCACACTAACTCTGATTATTTCTTTGGTAGCGTTTTTCGTTGTTACGTTTTCCATTTTGATGATAACTTGGCCGAGACTCGAATTATGAGCGACTATAAGATCGCTGCTGTCCACTGGAATCAATGGAACTTTCGTCGGTGACAGTAAAAGGACAACAGTCGGCGCGATATTCCTTTTCTTGTCATTAGTTTCTTCTTTTGCTCCTTCTTCTTCTTTGTCTTTTACTCTGCTCGGCGTCTCTTTGTAAGTACCTTCGTTATGTTTGTCAATCGTGCCACCGACTAAAATCGTCAAATTGTGACTCTTGTCCTTGTCGATTGACGGTAACTCGTAGTCAACGGGCATATTGCTATTTCCATCGTCGAGCAAATCCGCTACCGGTACCAAAACTGACGGATTACGGCTCTTATCATTTTCAACAGTATTTCCGGAACTCTTATTCCCAAGAAAAAACTTGCTCTCGTCCTCGTTGAGTTCGTAAACCGTTACTATAGCAGTATCTTGTTTTTCTGTATTCTCGATATTGTCGACATGCGTCTCTTTCGCGTTCTCTGAAATTATTTTTGACGACTCTGTCGTTGACGTTGCTTCTTCGGGACTTTGAAGCTGGAAAGTAATTTTTTCTCGTGATGGTTTTACCGGAGCGCTCATAATCAATGGAATATTAAGTTGAAGCGGTCCGCTTGGAACGGAGAAGGACGAAGAGGAAGACGACGACAGGGACGAAGACGAAGACGAGGATGACGAGGAGGAGGACGACGACGAGGCGTGTGATTTATGACCAAAAATAGCTTGCAAACGCTGAACGAGAAAACCCTTGTGAGCCTGGTGATCGATATTGACATCTTTGACGCATCTGTTCATCGTATCGTCCTGATATCCCTCCGGACAAGCCGTAAGATTAGGAGCAACAAATATACTCTTTGGTTTTATCCTCCGAAGAAGACTCGCAGAATCCAATCCTCCCAACGACTGAGAATCCGGATGTCCGTCTATCAAGAGCCACGCTTGATATGCGATCTCACTGGGATTTCCCACCTCCTCCTCTTGGCTCTTCTTCGATTGTAGAGTTCCTCTTGACTCGCTGCTCTCCGATAGAGGCCCACTTTCGATCGTCCTCACCAGGCAAAGAATACCAAGGAATCCGTACAAAAAGATGTTGCGTCGTGAATTTACGGTATGCCTCATTGGCAGCATCCTTCTCACCAGCAATTCGCCCATCTTTATACTCATTTTTTTTCTTCAGACTCCTCTAATTGTGCTGCTACGTATCCGAATGAGGCTATGCTCTGCACATGACAAGCTTTGACCGAGACATCTGTGGTTCTGAAAGCATAATACACAAAAACCATTATTAACTATTATACATTATCGCATTACATTTTTCTATTCAACTGCGGACATTCTACGACCCTTGAACTTTGCTACGGCTAAACGTAACTTCAAGAGTGATAACGGCTATCCAAGTTGCTATTACTTTCATGTATGATTTTTAACTATGTAACTAATTCACTATCTTCACTGTGGGCACAAATAATTTACTCAGTACCAATATTTTGGTCGGCCGACATTCCGCGCATTTATTTTAAATCTGTCACACATCAGGTTACATATTATCAAATATGCAATTTTTTATCATCGATTAGCTCGCTTAAATCGTTTCAAGCAGCTTAATTTTATTTTCCATACCTCCAATTATCAAAAATTATCAAAGAAATAAATCAAAAGAAGAATAAGAAAATTTTTTTTTATCGAATAGCTTGAAGAATAGTTTTTAAAACAAAGTTATTATCAACTTTTTGGCATTATTAGGAGTTACACGATTTTTCTGCATACTCATAATTTTTGCTTGGTGTTGGTGTTTCAATCGAATACAACTTTTTGTCGTAACACAACCGTAATTATTAGTATCAATTAGTATTTGTTGATTCATCACATTGACAGTTGGCGACTCTTGGAATTGTGGAAACATATAAAAAATAAGATACGATGGGAAACTAGATGGAAACGAAAAGTCTCAAGTTTTAATATTGTGGTGATACTTGAAAACTGCCAGACTATAATAATGTGTATTTATAGAAAGATTTATAGAAGATAAAGTTAGTATAATTACACGCGTACGCCGGGTGGTCCACGTTCGTACAAGTACTTAACACGTGAAGGAGCAACGATAATTCTGTTATCATTTCCCTCTAGCCTCTAATCTATGTAATACATAGATGAACACCTATATATAAAGTTTATAAAGAAGAAGAGACAGTGGCTGGCTGGTTGGCTGGCTCACTGCTCGTGCTTGGAGCTATGCCACTGATTTATTGGCTCAGCAGGATATACGGAGCGCGAAGCTCGAGCGAACCAGCCCGCTCCGCGAGTCTCGAGAACTTTACTGCGTTGCGAAAGCGGAAGTAACGTATATCAACACCCGTGAGCTTATAAGCTTGGGTGATGCCGCAGGAAAATGAAATACGAAAGCCCTCTTGCTCATGATATCACTTGACCTTTTTTTTATTATGGAGCTTTTGAAAATTTGGAAGATTAAAATCGTTGATAGGCCTCATATAGATAATGAACATAATATATACTCCATGAACATCATATATATCCATAAAGGGGGAGGGGGTAGGTATTGGAAATAATTGTAGAAAAATTCACCTAAATGCCTTTTCTTACTCTTTACAATATATTTTGAACCAAAAAAATAAAATCGATTTTTGAGCACTGTGGATTTTTTAGGATAGCCAAAAAAAATTATATAAAAAATCTGCCATGCTAGATTGTTGATAATAGTATGCAAAGCACGGGGAAAAAACTGGCAGGTCACAATATCAAAATTTGTAGGAGATACATTTTTTTAATTTTTAAGTACCACGATTTTTTTCGCAAAGTTCATTTAAATTTATACCAATTAGGTCCTATAATATTGATAGTTTTGAATGATATTTCCTGACATATGATTTCCTGACAATCGCGTTCTTGTAAAATTTACGCTAATTTGATAGCCGTCTCGCACATAGAAATTTCTAAATAATAATTCATTAAAAAAAAATCATATCTCTAGAAATATCCATCAAAACTGTCAATATTGCGGGACCTAATTTGTATGAATACAACTGCACATTATGCAAAAAAATAGTGGACTTGAAAATTAAAAAATAATAGTGTATCACTTTCGATTCGAAGAAATGCATCTTCTACAATTTTTAATATGCTGACCTGCCAATGTTTTTTCGTTTTTTGCATACTATTCTCAACAATCAAGCGGGGCAAATTTTTTATATAATTTTTTTTTTTTTGGCTATTCTAAAAAATCGACAGTGCGCGAAAATCGATGTTCTTTGTTCCGTTCAAAATATGTTGTAAAGAGTAAGAAGAGGTATCTACGTGAATTTCTTCACATTTTTTTATACGATCACTTCCAATAGCTAACTTTCGCCGCGATCCCCTCCTTAACGTACTTCATTCTTACGAAGTCTAAATGTCACAAGAATTTAATCTCATTGAAAGAAATCATTCAGTTGGTATTGCTATTTTTGCAATGCAATGTAAAAAAAATTCAACTTTAACATGTTGCTCCCTACATTGAACTCATTTTTTGCAAAATTACGAATTTTAGTTTGCGAAAGCCATATTTGTTTTTGGCCAAATTTTAAAACAAACTTTGACTGTTCATCCGTTAAAAAAACTAGTAGCTCGCTGCAACGTTCGAAATTGAGTAAGCTTGACAAGAAAATGACCCGGAATGGATTCTGTAATACTTTCACCATACGAAACAACAAGCCACGCCTGTACATTTCTATAATGTTGTGTGGTTTAATTTTTCCAAGTATGCAAATATTATAGATCTCATGTTGCTTTTTAACACCTGTTCAATTAGTACAGTAATAAAATGTCGTTGTTGTTTTTTACGTCCAAGCGGCTAAAAAATTAAGGTTATTACTGAGTTGAAAGGTTCCATTGAAAATATTAATAAAAATCAAGAAAGCTAATCTTAAATAGTACTAAGTTAATTAGAGAATTTTTATGAAAAACATGCAAAAGGTACTTATATATTATAATTTATAATATATGGTAATAATGATTCCGTTCCAAAAACGGATCGATAAAGCAGCTGATTCGAGAACACGGAGTCTTGTTCGAGACTTATTCGACTCGAGTGAAGAACTTTCTCCGTCCGCGATAAGGGTCCTAATTACTTTGCGCGCACCAATCGTGCATGACTAAGAACGGAATAATAAGCGGGCGGGACGGATACTCGTGATGCGTCGTCAGTAGCAGCAACTACATATGGGGCATTCCATGCCGATTGGGCCTGGGTCGGACACTCAACCTCTTGGATTTGGTCGACAATTTTTTATATGATTAGAACAACATCAAATAGTATTTAAAATTATTTTCAGATTTTAAATACGTCTTTGTTTTTTTTTAATTTGTCTTGGAAAAAAATATCGAAAAATTATAGATTGATTTTAGAATATTTTTATTTGTAAAATAGAACTTTCTAAATTGTATCAGTACTTACTCTTCATACAAAGATATGTTCGTCAAAATACATACCCATGTATGCTTTTCGAAGTTTTAGTATCAGTGAACTTTCTCAAAAGTGAGAAAATATTTTCTCATTTTACTCTTCGACACGATAGAATTAATAGTAACCACTATTACCGCCAGGATCGCGCCCAAGCAAAAGTTATCTTTCCACATCGCTTCCTATTTTTTTAAACATATTTTCGAAAAAATGGTGTAAAATTTTTTTTTTTTTTCAAAAATAAAGCCTTGCCACAAAAAGCCATTTTCTAAAAACAGTCGATAATTTATTTACTTTTGTTTCTAAATTTTGCAATATTAAGAAAACTAGAAGCAAAGTCCGGTCCACTTTAGTTTTAGGCTTAGAAATTTTATTAATGCATGCAGAATTGTTGAGAATTTTTTTAGATTTTAAAATTCAGGCTAACAATATGTTCGCTTTGAAAAATCGCATAAAAACTAACAAAATATTTTCAAGTCTAAAAAAAAAATTTCAAGTACTTTTTGAAGTTTGTTCAATCATATAAAAAAATTTCGACCAAATCCGAGAGGTCGAGGGTCCGACGCAGTTCGAATCGCTACGGAATGCCCCATATACATACATATATCGTAATGGTTGTTGCGATATAGCAGATAGTAGGTAAATGTCTACGTTGGAATTATAGACTAGTATAGATGTACGAGTATGAGCATCGCGTTCACTCCATGCGGTTCGAGAGCGATCCGGCTCACGAATGAGGAAGCGACCAACGAACGAACGAATTGGAAAGCACCGAAGAGACCGAGGCGACTGCGAGGAGAGTGAAAAAAAAAGAGGAGAGACCGGGACCGTGCGTCAGTGCGTGCCAACATTTAGTTTTGCGTTTTCTGTCACACGTCGGGTCCTGCTACTTACAAGCTACTTTGCCACTGCCTATTATCAGTATATCTTACCTACAGTTTTTTTTTTAAACAGAAATATGTTTGGTTGTAAGCCCGCCAAGCTCTACCTCGAGATCGGTTATTAACGTCGTTTGTCGTCGTTAGGTCGCCGTCGTACACTGTTCGGGTCGCACTCTTATTCGTTCGTTGGTCTTTCTCCCCGTTTTATCCCGAAATATCCCTCGAAAGGACTGCACAACGGCAGCAACGTTTTTTTTTTACAAAGTAGCACGTACGTAGTGTCTCGGGATTTTTCGGTCGTGCAGCAACGAATACGATATTCCGAGTTCCGAACTAAAGAGCTTTCAAGTTGAGAATTTACGGCTGGTCGAACGTGAGGAAACATAGACAACGAGTGAGATTGCGAGTTATCGGAAATTCCAGATGGCCCTTGGCACGAAAATGCTTTCATCTCTGTATAACTTTGAGAAACGGCATGATTATCTATCGGCGAACAACATAGTTTAGGCATACAGTATAGTTTTGTAGGTGCTTTGAGTGCGACGACGAAATGTTCTTGTGATTACAATCCTGTGGAATGCGCTTAGAAGTCGCAGCAGCCACGTCGTGTAGCAGTCTCGACTTTTCGAAAGGCAGGCTTATTTCTTCCAGTGTATTTCCTTCTCTCTCTGAGACTGTATGAATACTCTGTATAGGCTATGAAAAATATTGTATACCGAGCTCAGGCTGTGCACGCGATGTAATACTACCTGCACGTTCTCCACATCCTCCTTTGTCATTCCAACAACCTGTCGCTGATGCATCACGACCACCATGCTTTCCTATCATGTTCATTGACGTATTTTTTTTTACCAATAAACTTGGAATTTATGTCAACGAATACGTCTCTTAAATTGACTGCGACCAGATAAATGATCTTACTGCATCTCCGCTCAAGATTAAATTCTTAATTTTTTGTTATTGATGCTGTGGCCGAATTTTGTAGATATTGTTTGGGAGATGATCGGCTATTGGCGGTCAATTTGGAAGATATTATTCAACAGGCAAGAAAAATGTACTGCGTAATAATAGGAAAAATTAACAACTAAAACAGGATAACCTCAAACATAAACAAACAGCCACAAGAGAAAACGAGATATACAAAAGCGAGAGATTCCGGAGACCAGATATTTCATTATGAACGAACCAGAATATATTCATATATAATTTGAAAAAGACCCAAGACCAAGGTCGAAACGTATTTAATACAATGAATGAACATTAACAAAATGGAATAATATCTTCCAAATTGGCCGTTAATAGCCGATCATCTATCAAACAATTAAATTCTTAACCCATTAACGACCAAGAATGGCGATTTGTTCTATCATTATCAAGTGAAATTCTCATTATTAAACAACATGAATTTTCAAATAAAAAATACAGTCCTTAGTACTTTCCAAGGCTTTTTCAAAATCCGGGGTGAATATTGAGTTTTGTTTAAAAAAATTAAATTAATAATTTTTAAATTAAATTGAAAATAAATATGGCGACTGTTGAACAAAAAAAAGCACTAAAAATCGAAGACATTATTTTTCAATATTTTTTTTCTCACAGAAGACACTTGAAGACCAACTCTTTGTTTCAACTATAAGTGCATAGAATGGCGTATTTTTTTTATTTGTCGTAATCAACATTTTCAACCCGGAAAGGACGTTTTTCACGCCTTGAGCGGCGAGAAAAATTTCACGCTTCGCGTAATAAAGAAGAGACAAATCGGGCCTCCACGAAAATTTGTGCCTCGGGGTTTTCAAGGTCGCTGTTTACGATTCTCCCCTCAAAATTCAAAAATTCAAGATGGTGGATCCAATATGACCGGCCTAAAATGCAAAAACTTGTTTGAATCGGATGAAATATGGCACTCAGGGGTTTCCGAGGTCACTGACCATTATTCGGTCCTCCATTTTCTTGTCTGGAAAAATGTTACCGTTGCACGCATTTTTCACACCGGATAAAAGTTAATTTATAGTGAAAATAATGTTTCATTGAAAAATAGACCAATGAGTGAAATAGTCAATGAAACAGGAGTACATAATTACTGTTAGACGTTAATCGTTTAAAAAAATAAAGCTAAATGTCTGAATTCCATCGGCATCCACAACCTTATTTTTCGTTTGACATTGTTATTATACTCTCAGGGAGTAATGTTAAACGAAAGACTTTATGTGGATCGAAGAAAAAGAAAAAAATTCGACGATTTTTTTTACACGGTATCAGAAGGAGTCGTAAAAGAGGTTAGGAGAATAATGTGAAAAGGGGGTCCTGAGGGCTGAATAAGGTGGTCCTGTGGCGAAACAGTGTTGTGCGTTGATATATCAAAGTTAAATTCTTGGGAGGATTGCTCCTCGGTTTACGGTAGAACGCCTTCTTCCACATGGGAATAAGAGAAAGAAATAAAAAACAAGGCGGACACGAAGCAGAGAATAAAATGATAAAAATAAATGAAAACGCACATAAAAGTGAAAGGCAAAATAAGCCGGGGAGAGAAGCATCGCTGTGGTATATAGATATATGACATGGGGCGTGCGCCTCGCAGGGCAAGCCGAGTTTTCTAAATGCGTCCGGCGCCCTTCTATATTTAGAAGCAAATGGATTTTTTTTCCTCTCTCTTTCTCTTTCTGACGGCAGAGGCAGATAAAAAAATGTAGAAAATAGTGGTCAAGTTAGACAATAGTGCTTGAACTCACAGAGAATGTATAAATACGGAATAGCACAGAGTGAGTTGCAACAAGCGAGAATAAGTGAACGAGTACAGTAGAACCTCGATTATCCGGACTAGTGGGACCGAGACTAGTTCGGATAATCGAAACGTGGTGTTTTCGGGGAGGGGGTCATAAACGACACTTTTTTCAACATAAACACGGTAGATAAATATTTACATTTGACATGTATATTAATGTTCAGATATGTATCTATTTTAAACATCTTTAAAAAGTTGAATGCTTCTTTTTTATATTTTCTTCATAAAATCGTAAATTTTCAATTGACGGACGGCTATCACGTCCTTTTGAGAGGCCAAGTCGCGAAGCCGTTTGAGAAGGAGAATGCAAAGTTTTCTTCGGTGCTTCCATGCTTTCTCGCTTGGACGTCGAAGGACTCGACGATGAAGCCATGGCGCAAATTGGAAAGCCATTATAATGGGAAAGGAACGATTCGGCATTCACATTTATTTCCGCGCCGTGTAAAAGATTTACTAAAACTGCGCGAGAAATCTCCGTAAACGGACTAACGCTCGCAAAAACAAAGCGTGTTTCAACACGCTCGATATGCGTCGTTGGATTCGCGCGGTTCTCGCAAAGATTGATTATTGCTCACGGCGGTAGCGCCGAGAAACAATGTATCTTACGCGCTGATGTTCGGATGATTGAGTGTTCGGATAAACTAAGTCATCCTTCGGATAATCGATGTTCTACTGTATCAGGATCGAAAGGGTTTCTTTTCTCAGTCATTGGGAAGAGTTCGCGCACGCATCATATTTCTCGTAAGGACTTTCATGCAACTCCGTGCGAAAAGTGCTCACTTCTCACACGCTCCACTTCGCTTTGCGTGCGAGAAATGGTACTTCTCGCACTAGTCAAATAAATTTGTATACGAAACTCGTGCGAGAAACTTTTTCGCAACTCGCTTTCGGCTCGTGCTGCAAACTCACCCTCATCAGAAAAAGTTTTATCGCACTCGTATCGTAATATACTATTTCACGACGACGAAGACGCTTATTTAATATAGGGCTCCGCAGAGCGAAATAGAGGTATTGACAAATGAACCCAAAGTGTCGCTCAACAGCCTTTAATATTCCTCTATTTGCCGTCATTGTGGATTGTGTGTCGGTCGGAAGCTGCGTTACACGTGCTCGCCACGAGTAACAGATTGTTCAAAGAGATAGAACCTTCGGCCCAAGCGGCCAGCTTATTTGTTTGTGCATCGGTGCAACCAACTTCTCTCTACCATTTTCTCGAGGTCACTCTCGCCGTATCCTTACCGTTTTTCCCTGCTCTTGTTTTCTTTGTTTTTATCCCATAAGTTGCCAACATACCACAGGGTTAATTATGACTCAAGTACATTAAACGATTTTATTCCAATAATATTATTTCATTTTCAGGGTAAAATAATAAATCGAGCAGATTTTATCATAAAAATTAATTAGATTTTTACATATTTGTCAGTTAGTTATATCAATAACTAACTGTAAAAAGAGGCGAAAGTCCCTAAAAAATTTCCATACTTTTTCCATGATTACTATGGAAGCATGTAACAGGCAAAAGTAGCCAAAAAGTAGTATAAAAGAAAACGTATTTATTATTTACTTTTAATTACATTATGAAAATGTTACGGTAAAAGAGATACACGCGTACATGATGGTTCGAAATAAAATTTGTCGGACCAGAAAAAACTAAGGACCCGAGGAACTAAGAACCTTCTTAGCAGCGAACATTATAAAAATTTCCATGATTGACCAAAAATTCCATGCTATTTCCATGATTTTTCCAGAAACATAAAATTCCATGCTATTTCACATATGTGTACATGAATTGTTGAGCATTTTCTCATGTATGTGTGTTTGAAATTAGATAATCTGTCGGGTGAAAAAGATTTAATAGCCCGACAACAGGTATGGCGAGTACTTGGTGAGTAGTAACTGAGTGAGTTTTGACGTTTGTGGAGATTGTAGGCCAGACGAGAGAATCGAGAACGGCTGGTAAAGGAGCAGGGGTGGGTGAGTGGGTGAGTGGGAGCAGGAGCTGCGAGCTCTGTACTGGGCGAGGGAGGCGATAGAAGGCCACGGTGGTTAAATGAAACGAAGGTGAGTCGAGCAAGAGAGCGAGAGAGTGGTATATAGAATATAGATAAAGCAACGAGAGGCAGCGTGTTCCGTGGGAGATCGGAGACCTCCCAACAAAAACATTCTTGCCCGCTGAGCTGTAAACGACTGAAACACTCCTGGCTTCTCGTTTCCTCTACACCAGCTACAGAAGCTCCTGCTGCTTCTCTCGTATCCTGTAGGCGAGCATGCCAAACGAGACGTCGTCGCAGCTTCCATTTTATCGTCAGCGTGGTAATCACTTCGAAAACAACGAGATACATCAATTATTGACATAACACTTTTCATTAGAATATATCCGGTGGGTTTGCCTTTTCTCTTGGTGTATGCGGTAAAAATAATAAACTTCGTATTTTTTAAATATCGTAACAAGAGCTTTGTGGATCAGACCTAACGCCTTTCACCAGCCCAAGTCAACATTGGGGAGAACAGGGGAAATACGGTCACTGGGCAATACCGGTCACCTTAATTTTGCATAAACTAGTGATTTTATCGAAAATTTTCTTGCTCCGTCAACTTACATCATGATAAACTAATTTACTGATCCGTGCTGATTATACCAAGATATATTTAAAAATCTAATGATTTTTTAATTATACGCTATTTTCCTTATAAGAAAAGCCGTCATTAGAATAAGGTTTTGCGAAAAATATAGTGGTTAAAATTACATCCAACCGTTATTCATGTTTTTATCGATTCTTCAGCTTAAATTTTCCGATATAAAAATGTTGAGACCATAAATAAATGTATTGAAATTTATTGTAACAAATTGGGATAACATTGGCTACGAACGCGGGACGATGATAGTCACGTTTATAATAGATATTTAATTAACAATCACTTGGAATGGAATAACTATTAAAGTATTGAAAGATATACATAGAAAATATGTTCATTTTGATTAAGATTTCGGTGGTGGCATAAAGCTAGAATTTCTGATGTTAGAATCGTAATTTTTCGATAAACCATAGATTAAAATTTGTATTGTTATTACAGATGCCTCGTTGATAGTATAACGTTGCGCTGTTAAGAGGAAATTAATCTTATGTTCCATCATACGATTGGAAGCTACTTCATAATTACCTAAAAGGCGATTGTAATAACCCAAATCTTTGGGCAATGGCGGTCAATGAACATTTTTATAATTTATAAAAAGACCGAATTATTAGATTGTTTTCATGATTTTCATGCCATTACTTTTCATTAATAGTTAATCATGTTTCCGACAACCATCCCTTTTTAGTAGAACAGACCTTTTATTTTTAGAAAATGAAAAATTCTTAGTGACTGTGATTCCCCCATTTTCCACTACCCACCTCGACATTGAAGTTCACACAATTGAAGTCCATCAAATTTTCATCCTTCCTCCGCGAGTACAATATAAATATCAATTCTTCCAGGCCTGAGACTAAATTACTATTTATATGAATTCGATATATGTATTCTAATGAATAAATTACTATTGCTGGATATGTATTATTCATATTTTTATTTTGCATATGAATGAGACGCGTTAAAGAAGGATCGAGCGAAAAGAAAAGTGTCTCGAGATTCAAAACGAGCGACTAACGCACAAGAACATGCAACTCCCTCGGACACGCTCTGATAGAGCTCTCGATCGAGTCTTGCAACGCGCAATGACCGCTTTTTCCGTTTTTTTTTTCACCACTTCCTCTTGTTGTAATACGTATAGATAAGCAATGTAGCAATTTTGCTTTTATTTAGACAAACTAGTATTATATTCTATTGCAGTTTCACAGTGGCACTGTGGACTAGGATCCGAATTGTTGGTGGGTGAGGAAAACTTCTGTTTACTCTTTAGTTCAGGAGAATTCTTCTGTTTATTTCGTCTGGCGACCGTACGAAGACCTTTCTTCAGATGTGCGGCAACGGACGTTTTATCTTCCTTTAATAGTTATTGTTTTTTTTTTCTTTTTCTTATTAGTTATTCCTTATTATGCCACTCCGCTTTTACTAACCCCTCCCCTTCATTCACCACTCCATTTTTCAAGCTCCCCGCCACAGTGTTGCCCGCAGCTACTCTTCCTAATGCACTACTGTATCGCATTTGCACAGTGACACGGGAAAACTGCGGAAAACCTGGCCGATACAGGCGGTTTTATTTTTACTGAGTTTCTACTGTATGAGAATATATATTAGAAACTCAGAAAAATTGGTCCCCGCTCACCAGTTGACGCGCAAATCGCAGCTAAGCGGTCACCCATCCAAGTTACGACCGCAAACAATGCTGCTTAACTCTGGAGACCGCCAAAACCACGCACCGACCGCGCGTCCACTTGTGGGGGTCAAAGGTTGTTTGTTTTTCTTTTCTCTTCACGATACATATTCATCGATTAAGGTAGTTATGTCAGGAAGTTCAATTAAAATGATGTTCATGAACTTTTGGCCTATTGCGGTTGAGCTATTGAGTTTTATTCCTTGAAAATTTTGAATGGTTCTTATGGGGAAATTAAATGAATAAGACTGAAGGACTCCGGTCGATGACCTATTGGCAATGCGTGTACGGCCGAAATCATAGATATACTTAAAATATTTTGAAAAATGTACAAGCAAAAGAAATCTGTAACACGTATTGTCAATAAAACTATTTCACTACTAATTTACTACTACATAAATAATGCATACTTGAAAATCGATGTGTTTACTCGGAACTTACGGGTGTGTTAGCGAAGTGAATCTTACAATCGGGAATAAACATAATTAGATCAAAGATAGAAAAGAGATAATAACTTTCGCGAATTCGAAAATTGTTTGTGAATTTTTTGGTACCATAAAAAAATAAAGTCACGGGAGACGTGTTAAAGTGAACTCATGTTAAAGTGCACGATTATGGGCCAGATGAAGTTATCTAACCTAAATGTTATCCGATTTTCAAGATGTCGTAAAAGCAAAGTTAAATTCGCACTGAGACGATTATTTACTTGCAAGTAATTGTGTCAAGCTAATGGTAACAATGTTAACAAATTCTCGATTATTTTTGGTATTATCATTGTCACAGTCAAAATGCAACATCTAATACATTTTCGATGTATTATATGTAGATGCTGCTGTCTATGATTTCGACGTACTGACATAGATACCTTAATTTGTTTTCTAATAATAATAATAACATTAGAAAGGCCAAAAATTCATATGTTAAAAAATAATAACTTCGTGGGTGTGTTTTTGAGATGGGTCGAGCATGAACTATCTACTAAGGTTGGCAAAATAACGAGAGCCGGAAGCACTATCGGACAGTGTGTGTACTTTGTGAAAGAGAAAATAATCGCAACTCTGTGCATTACGCCTGCAATATCGTTTCGTCGTAGCGATAGTGGAGAAACATAGCAGCGCACTCTACTTCCGGTTTCGTGAATCTCGACCGCAGAGACAGACTTACGAATGTACACTAAACACTCGAATACATAATGGCTAATAAAATTGCTGCTCAAGGGTAGCATTGATTGATAAAATCAATTTTTGTATTGATTTGGCTGATTAATAAAATTTAAAGTTAATATACTATCGATTATTCTAATAATAGAATTCCGAGAAAGATTTTTTTTTTAAATACGAGTCTTCTATCCATTGATGACGTTCGTTAGGCTACGGTCGCTGATAAACAATTCTATTTGTGCTTCGCCTTCGGACGACCAATTTATTGCCAATTCTGCTTCCTCATAGCGGAAGCTTTATTTTCATGAAAAAAAAAAAAAAACATTTCGAGATTTTTATGTCAGAACACTAAGAATCGTTCAAAACATTGAGAAAAGTGGTTTAGAAAAAGTGTGTGTTTTTTGGTATTTAATTTGATCGAAATCGGAAAAGCGGTTCAAATTTTTATAGAGTTTTGAAATTTTCGAAAAAATTACTTTTTCACCCTAACATTGGCAATACATGAGACAACTTAATCAAATTTTATCCATCAAATCAGTAATATCCCACGATGATCAGTACGTAGTTTTGTCACAATAATCAATATGGTTCAAATGTGTCAGAATTTTAAGTTTTGGAAAAAACTATGTTATCGCATCAACCCCAACAAAACATAAGATAGCGAATTCAAACTTTAGACATGTAATCGGTACTATTAAGCAATAATCGTTACATAGTTTCGTCATAATTTTTCATGTGGTTTGAATTTTCAGAAATTCAACTTTGATAAAAAAAAATAAAGCTGCAAAGTTGAACTTTGCAGCTTTGACAGACCCATTGAGCTAAGAGATTTCATTGGACTAAGAGGATATTTCATTTTGAAATCGTGTAAAAAATAACGTAACAAATTCTGAACCGAACTCCGATCGGAGCCAAAACGAAAAACCAAAATTGACAATAAATTGGTCGTCCAAAGCCGAATCACAAATAGACTTTTTTGTCCATTTATTTTCTCATCTATTTTCCGATCTGGATATTTATTATCGCTGCAAAAGAATCGAGATGATTTAACTTTCAATAACTTTAAGTACGGAAAAGATAGTTTGGAGAAAAACGTCAAGTATAGCAGAGATTATATAATATGTATTACCGTTGCCTATGGAGTTTCGAGAATAGGCTTTGAAAGCGGCTTTATGCCGGAGGTAAGAGCAGGGGCGGACGTCACGATCGTCTCGAATAGATACGGAACGTCGGAGATTCAGAGGCGAAAATATCTCGGAAAATACGTATAATCTGACCGGGAGGATCTCATCCTATACAGGCTCCGACGTTTAGTAAGAAAGTTGTGCAGGCTCCGCGACGTTCGGTATAATATATATCGTCTACAGACGACTTTGAGACGAATAAGTTTGTCGTCGTCGTCTTCGGTCGACCTCGTCGAGGCGCTTTGCTCTTCCTTCAACATCAGACAGGATTATCGTTACCGAAAATGATTGCACAACTATAATGTCCGACAGGTTATTAAAAATGTCTGTCATCCAAAGACTCAACTTGAAGTATACCGTCTTTTACATAATTCATAGAGATGCAGAGACCACATAAAAAAATACCGGCGTTAGGATCGAATATTCAAACGGTAAACTCAAAGTTCACTATTAAGATGAAAACGGATGTTGCTTTTTTTTAATGCTCAACTTTTCGAATTCGACAGTTGATCGATTTTTCTATCGAATATATATATTTTTATTCATTATGACATAGACGAGACAACGGAAAACAAAGTTGAAATAATTATAGATATCGTCGTGGTTGGAATTCTAAGGTAGCCTATTCAAACGTCTGCATTTTAAGGTTAATGAAAAATATAAATTGTGCCATCTTTTTCTTATCGAACATCATATCTATAGTTTCAACGAAGAACAATCCGTAAAATTTGTCGAGAATAACATTCGTAACTCGATAACTAATAACGCAGATACTCGAGTAACTAAAAAAATATACTTAGATCAAAGATAGATAACAGATAACAAATATTGCAAATTCGTAATGGGACACATTTTTATTTGGTTTTTTCCAAATATCATCCGTAATTCTTCACTGATTACACTGAATGATAGCTCATTTTGTTTCTTAGAGATACTTCACGAATTGGCCGCCTAGATATTTTGTAAAATTGATCGTTCAATAATTATAGCCTGTTGTTTAACAAAAACAAAAATACTTTCATAAACAACAGGCTATAATTATTGAACAATTAACACTGTAAAATGTCGTGGTGGTCAATTTATAGAGTATCTTTTGAGAAAGAAAATAAGCCGTCACTAATTTAAATCGAAAAAGAATTACTGATTATACTTGAAAAAAAAAAAAACCAAACAAAAAAGTGTCCCATTGAAAAGCCTTCACTATTGTTCTTGAATGCATTAAACGGTAAAGAATTAATTACGAAAATTTAGCACTGATTTAACTTTGATAGTCGTCACCGAGCCTCCTTAACACCCATAGGACTGTCTCGCTCGCGCCTAACCTCACTTTTTTTGTTTTCCGGTTCTCCCGAACAAACGTTTCTGAGTTTCAAGAAGTCTGTTCTATAGCCCATTTCTGCCGTACTTGAGCACGTTCTTTCCAAATTTGAGCTTCATCTGCCGATTAGTTACAGAAAAAATAGGTCTTGAAATTCTGAGGTGCAGTGGGGAAAGGTTCGCTCCCTCTTTAGTGAAATCAACGAAAAGAACTGAGACAATTCGTTCCATTCAATGTCACTACTTTTCATCGAATTTGAGATCATTCAATAAAAAGATTACATTAAACCTCAAGTATTTTCTTTCATTGGCGAAGATTGCCGTGAATCAATGAAATCTTTTCTATCGATGTATAGATGCTGTTGTCTATGACCCCGTCTTTGTCTTACTGACATAGCTACAGTAATAGACACTGATAGACGATAATTACGCGACTTCTCACAAAATTCGAGTCGCATCTATCAAGCAGTTTGAAAACAAATAAATTTGGCATTTTCAAATTTGTGGAACAAGTGACATTCAAGTGGGCAGGGAGCTCGGTAATATTTTTCACTCCGTTTAATTTTGTAAGACAAGAGTTGAACCATATACGTAAATATTATTCCAATGTGCGAAGCGATCGAGTTTTTTAATAGCGACGCGTCCATATGACGTCTGGTGAGAGTCATGTTGTCTGTATGTGTATATAACCGCGTAGCAGAAGCAGAAGACGAAGAACGGTGGTTACTGCTATCCGCCCAACTGTCTGCGCGTTAAATTTTGGCAACCGGCCAAAATATTTATATGCCCGTCAATGCGCGTGTCTTGTCTCTGCGTTCTGTCGTCGTAGACTCGAAGCGACGGCTCCAGTACGTCAAACGACTCCCGTTCCCTTTCCCACGTACCGCTTATTGCGCTTCCATCGCGATAACTCATTATAAATTTAACATTTACGCGGTGTTTAACCGAACGACCTCGCGAGATATTTGTCCAATATATTTCATCCGAATCGTTCGCTTTTCATCGCACAACACAAACTATTCAATAGACCGTATTTTTTTCGTTTCTACAACGATGTACGCCTAGAGAAAAAACTGGTAATTTTGGAAATAATATAGTTGGACTGACGATGATCTAACTGTAATGTATAGTTGCCAGGAGGAAAGACTATAATTTATGGTTATAGCACACATAAGAAAATAGTTGGATCAACCACTAATATAATTCCCAGGAGGAACGTCTATATTTTATGGTTATAGCAAAAATAATTATACTAGCGATTACTAAAATGATAATAATTTCAAAAACTATTCTTATAGTTTCAAAGATGCCGTTTTGTTGCATATACTATTTCAACGTTTGTTTCCAATAACCTTGCAAGTATTGTTTACGGAACTATATTATCATCGCTTCAACCTTATAACATTGAAAGCCTTCCTATATTCGTTTTACAATATGGAATCGTTAAATAAACGATATGCTTTTCTCCCAGTGTTGCAAGCAAGAAACAACTTACAATTGCACATTGTTGCTTCCTTATTGTTTCCCGTTTCACAGTATTAAAAGCTTCAGCCATTTGCGAAGGATAAAAAACAAACAACTTGGAGGTGACCACTATTTATATTATAACAAGACGGTATTCCGAGTAGTCATTGACTATATCTTTCTTTATAGGTTAGCCATATAAGCCACTGCGCTAGTGGTAGAGTAGTAGTATGCGTATGCAACTATTTACTCATCGGTCGAGCCTCGACTAACTGGTTTAACTCGAATTGACCCGATTGTTAACCCTTCGAGACAAGTCGGACAGCTGGAAGCTTATATTGTCTTATACCGTATACTATACTCTGCTCGTGAGATAGCACTTTTCTCTCGGCTTCTGCTACTATTTTAATTATCAATCATTCAACTTACGTCGTACATTTAACTCGAGACTTTGGTTAATAAAGAATATTATCGTATTCAATTTTTAACCGATGAACGGTTGTGCTTACGCTATTCTCACGATATAGGTTATGTCATTTGGTTTTTTCGAATGCCCTCATCGTTAGTTTAAGGAGGCTCGGTGGCGACTATCGAAGTCAAATCAATCCTAAATTTGCGTAATTGATTATTTTTAATTTAATGCATTAAAAATCAATAGTGAAGGGTGATTTGTGTTGAAGCATGTATACTTAATCCAGTGAAAGATCAATAGTGACGAATTTGCACAAAGATTAACCGAATAATTTTTTTTTAATAGGACATATTTTTGTTTGGTTTTTTCCATGTATCATCTGTAATTCTTCACCGTTTACACTGAGTGATAGCTCATTTTGTTCCTTAGAAGATACTTCACGAATTGGCCGCCTAGATATTTCGTAATATTGATCGTTCAATAATAATAGGCTGTTGTTTAACAAAAACTAAAACACTTTCATAAACAACAGGCTAATAATTATTAAACGATCAACACTATGAAATATCGTGGCGGTCAATCAATAAAGTATCTTTTGAGAAAGGGAATAAGCCGTCACTTATTCAAATCGATAAAGAATTACTGATTATACTTGGAAAAAACGGAACGAAAATGTATCCCATTACAAATAAATGTTAATCAGTTAATCTTAATGCAAATTCGTCACTCTTGATCTTAATGCATTAAACCTTAAAAAAACAATTACAAAAATTTAGCACTGATTTGACTTCGATAGTCGTCACCGAACCTCCTTAATTGTTATATCTCGTTAAGGAAATTATAAACGTTAGTACGCGTTTGGTAGTTATTGTAAGAAATTTAGATTAATCATTCGAATATCTCAATTTCCGCAGAAGTAACCCGTATTTTGATACACGGCTTTTCGACAAATTGGTAAATGAATTATTCTTTGCAAATTGCGGTTTAAAATATAACTAGGTATTTATCGAACAGTGCGGCAGAAAAAGTGAGGATCGTTTAAAAATCGGTGGTCGGTAAAGCATTTCGCCGGATATCAATCAAGGTCGCGATTAATCTCGATTCTCCGAAATAGTTAATAACGTCACGAATTTCTCGGAAGAAAGAATTGAAAGAGTGTTCGTTAATCGATGCTCGCTATTAGTAGCCAATAGTCTTTCAAGTCCGGAATAAAAGAAGATTCCGATCTTTCGTCTGGTCTTGATGCGAACGCAAAGAAGCATCGTGGCTATATGGTCACGTGTTACGAGAGGCTTACTGAGCACGAGGTCTCTCGGCGAGCATCAGTCGCGGCGTCTCGCACTGCTTGTGAAACAGTGTCAGTGACCGACAGCCTAAGGCCACCACCATTATCATCATCATCATCATCATCAATACCAGGAGACTATGAGGTGCCGCAGACTTGTGCACGAAAACTTGTCGACCAACGTATCGAGAACTTGACACGTTTCAGTATAAGGGGCATTCCATGACATCTCGATCAAGATCTGGAGATGACATCTTAGATCGGCTCCGTAATTCTTTATACAAAAGTACTCGTTGAAAAACACGTACCAAATTTTTTTTAGATTTTCTGAACACTTTTTATCTGAGATATAATTTTTTGAAATTAAAAAAAAACCACCATTTTTGAAAATCTGAAAAAGTTGTGAAGAATCCTCCAAATACAGCAAAAAATTTTCATTATAACACATAAGAATTTTCCACATTTTTTCAAGTACAAAAATTGAGGTGTATAAACAATTTAAAAAAAATTATATCTCAGGTGAAAAGTATTAAAAATATCTTTAAAAAATGTGGAACGTGTTTTTCGATCCGTACTTTCCCATAATAAATTACGGAGTTAATGAGACATCATCGCTAAATCTTGATCCAGATGTCACGGAATGCCCCATATATAGAAAGATCCACTGTTTTGTAATCAAGTTTTTGTAATGCCTTGCAATGCAATGACTAATAGGAGATCCTTCAAAGGCCCCATGAAGGCGCATTAAAAAGATCAAAAGCGTGTAAACCACTAATAGTATTACTAACATCATTGTTGTCACACAAAAAACAGGTTAACTCTTATCTAACGAATTTATTAATTGATATACGATAAATCTTCAAAAAGAAATTTCGAACATCGTATATAATAGCGTTCGTTCGTTCACTCGCCCAACACGTTTGGCACTGACCCACAACGCACGACGCTGCACACTGTCCCACTTGTTCGTGCGTGCTGGAAAAGACGAATCAATGTAGCTCCACCTTACGTATTAGTAATGACAGATTCTGATCAATTGGTATTCCGAATTTAGATGTTTCCCTCTTGTACAGAGACTTGCTATTATTTTTAACCAATGGTAATCAGAAATTGTATACACTTTTATGTCCGGGATGATTTGCCATGCAATTCCATACTCAGGTATGGACTATACATGGATATATACTAGGGTGTCCTAAAAAAAAAATTTTTTTTTCAAATCTCTCGGCTGTTGATTGAAAAGTTGACATGCAGATATACATTTCTCTCGAAAGAAAGGCTCTGTAGCTAATTTTTTTAGAGAATTTTCGTAGAGGTCGCTCACACGAGGTTTGTAATTTAATTTCTATTAAAACGTTAAGAATGTATTAAATTTACAGAATAGTCTTCATTTTTGAAAAATTTATTTAATAAACCTTACTATCGGTCATCGTAGGTTGCTACCAATAATTTACAGATGTACGAGCGGTACAGTCCGCCCAAACGTGAGATTCAGAGTGAATTTTGAATATTTCTTCAAGCGTTGAAAATTTCAGAACATTCAAACATATGGAAGGTGCTGAAAAAATTAATTTGGTGTAATAATAATTCCAAGATGTTATTAACAGATTGATGAATAAAAATATTGCTCAATAATTTATCCGTCAACCTAACTTTTTTTCAAATTGAAATGAACTCGCATGAGCGACCTCTGAAAAATTAGCTACTGAGCTCCCCTTCCACCAAATCGTATTTCTGCATATATTTTAACTTTTCCATCAACAGCCGAGAATTATTTTTTTTTTTTTTTTGGGACACCCTAATATATATAGTCGCTTCCATTCAAAACTACTCTAATAGTTCCAAATATACCGTTGTGTTGCATATACGATTTAAACGTTTGTTTCCAACAACTTTGCGAGTATCGTTAATTGAACCATATTATCATCGCTTCAACCATAAAACAAGCCTTCCTATATTCGTTTTACCATGTGAAAACGTTAAATAAACGATATAGTCTTTTTCTCAGTGCAACATAATAAGTAACTCCTGGTGAACACGGCAAAGTATTAATTATTATGGCCGATAATAAATTCCCTCTAATTTAAAAAGCAATTTTTATGGGTAATGGATGTTAGGAGACGAAAAAATGTTTTGTACTTGATAAAAATGTACAGAGTATGACAAGGACATGAGATGCCATAATGATAACCGACTTGGAAAGGAGGGGCACACGTCCTAACGGATTAACTGTGTAAACCGGGAGGAGTTTGAGTCGGGGCTGCTGCGGCTTGCGCCGCTTTCGTGACTCACTGCATTGTGGGCCCCAAGAGAGCTCCGTGGGTGAAGGAATAAGTGATTGTGTCGCAGTTAATAGCCTTGGCGTGACAGATCGACATAATTCTTCGAGATTCGTCCTTCTATAGTGCATCGTTACCGACCGAGATTACTATATACTCTTGAAATTTCTTCGTCACGCCGCAATAACGATTTATCAATTTCGGAAGCCCACTGAGATAAAAGGCAGTCATGCCATTTTCTCATTTTCCTACTTTTATGTTTATTATTTTTTTTATTATATCAGAGGGTGCGCTGGCCTTATACTACTTAATGGAAAGGGTGGGGCGAGCACTCGGGATCAACGACTTGCTCGCTGCTCACTGCTTGCTGCTCCATGCCGCGGCGGCGGCGCCGCACCAACTCTCTTCCTCCTTTCTGCGATTCAATTACCGCGGATACACAAATTTCATCATAAAATTTACCAAAACTTTGACCTTTCGTTCTCTTCTACGATTTCCCATAAATCCACATTATCTACTGAGCTACATTCAACCATAATATTAATCACATTTAATTAACAGTTTTGTGTGTTTTGCTTCCTTATAGAGAGAGCTTCGTTTTCATGAAGAAAAAAAATTGAGATTTTCATATCAGAGCACTCAGAATTGTCCAAAACATCGAGAAAAGTGGTTTCGAAAAAATGTCCGCGTGTATGCGTGTGAGGGTGTGTGTATGTGTGTTATCCCGTAGACCACTTTTGAAAAAATTCAAAACCGCCTAAAAATTCACCCTTTAAAGCGATTTCAATCGAAATTAGTAGGAACGATGTGAATCTACGCCTCGATCTATGGTTTAAATTTTAGCTCAATATCTCAAGAGGTTTCCAAGTTATAAAGGTTTACAGTTTTCAAGCTTGTTTGACAGACAGACCGACAGACACACACACACACACACGCGCGCGCGTGCACATATGCACACATGTGTAGACATTTTTTCTAAACCACATTTCTCGACGTTTCTGACCATTATGAGTGTATTGACCTAAAAATCTCTATAAAAAAAATTTGTCACGAAAACAAAGCAAAAGTTAAGAACCGTTATAAAAAAATGGTGAGAAGTAAATTATTATCTCGACGTCCGGGGACAGTCTGTTTGTGGAAGTGACAGTATTATAAATAAATAAAATAGCATGCTCGCAAACTCGTACAAATTACAGTAATGAAATATATAGTATGAGAGTAAGGTAGTAGTGATGTAAGGAAGTTGGGTAAATAATTGCACGTGTTTGTATCGGAACGACAAACGTTTGCATGCGGTACGAATCGCTTTGACGCTCGTGCATCGATGCTCGTCGCGTAGTATATATAGTTATGTCCACCCGCAGCAAGCTGCGAGATACTCGTGTCGATGGGGCGACCGGAAATCCTGGTAAGTGCGCGGCGTTATGTAATGTATGCTCTCGAGGCTCCGGAGTAAGAGGTGCATGTTTTTCATAGAAAGCTCCGCCACTTCGTATAGATGACTTTTATTTTGCTTCCTCATAGAGAGAGCTTTGTTTTCGTGAAAAACATTTTTTTCTGGATTATTATGTCAGATGACTTAAAGTGGTCAAAAACGTCGAGGAAAATGGTTTTTACGAAATGTCTGTATGTATTTATGTGTGGGCCGTCGCAATTTGTAAGATATCGGGCTCAAATTTAGACCAGAAGTGGACTGTTATCAAATAATGTCTAAAATTAAATTTGGTGTCAATCCGTTGAGGGATTTACAATTTATGGCACTTTTTGATTTTTCGAAATTTTTTTTTCGTCCGCTAACCTTCGCAATTTTTAAGATATCGTGTTCAAATTCGGTCCACAAATGTACTATTAAATAAAGTTTGAGAGTGACTTTGACGTAAATCGTAACGTAAATTAGACTTAGCGTTTAAAAGTTTACAATTTTCAAGATATCCGGTTTAAATTCAGTAGACAAGTGAAGTGCGTGTAAACTAAACATCAGATTCTCGTCAGATTCGAACTGATGTTCAGTTCGAATCTGCTTCGAACTGAACATCTGCTTCCTCATAGCGGAAGCTTTGTTAAAATTCCAACAATAATCAGGAAGCATTTTGCAAATTTTTTGTGATTCCTTGCTAAAAATTCACTGGTGCACATTTTTGCAAAAATATTTTTTCGCTAACCCACACACACATACATACATGCATACAGTTGTTTGTACTCTCTCGTATCTTTCGTGTCTCGTGTGTTTTTTTACCGGCTTGAGGAGTTGCTAGTTGCACAATGCTCGACAGTGCTCGAAGAGGCAGTCAGTGAAACGGACCTTGAACCTGAAGACCCTCCAAGGTTTGTTACCTAGCGGAAACGAGCAGCCAAGAAAAAGCATTTTCACGCAACGAACAAACATTGGAGAGTTATTTTACAAGAAAAAGATAATAAAAAATCGGTTCTTTTGAAAAAATAGTGACAACAATGAAGAGTTATTAAATAGTACTATAGTTTATAGTTTGATGGTACCATATTTTAATGAGTCTGCATTATAACATTAGGACAATGACAACTAAAGGTTATTGCGAAAATAAAGAGATATATTATTTATTAAAATCTGCATGAAATTAAAGACTACATGAAATTCCACAAAATAATGTTAATAATTAGATATCTAATTGTAAAATCTGGTAAGTTTGTTCGGGTGACATTAGTCGAGGCATAACTACGAAGCGGGATTATGACTTTCCGCTATTTCCGAGCTCGCGTCGTCTTTCTGCTTTTGCAAAAAGTACCGGTGAGTTGGTCCATTGTCCGTTGGTCAAAACCGCGTCCAATTAACGGAATATACCGTAATACTCGGCACCACTGTGACGTATTACGAAGTCCGGAGAACTGCAAGCTTTCACACACACATACACACACTAGAAATCTGAGTATATTGGTCTGGTGCAATTTATTGTGGACAAGGGATGAAGAATCGTTCGATATTTCGTATGACTCTTTTTGCAGAAGCTAGCAAAGTAAAAATTCGTTTGAAATTCTGTGATCGTCCACTACGAGCTGTTGAAGCTCGTTTTATTTCGTCCACTGATGTGCTTCTGCACGTCAGGCCTCTCCGCAAAGTTCGCCTGGAGAGAACGTCACCCTCGTCGTCTTTTTCTCTCTAAAGCTTTACCGTATGTATAAGGCATTCTCCGTCAATTTGCACACTTTTTCCCTGAAACGATGTCCTCCCTCATTCCTCATAACTCTTTTGGAAAACGTTCTCATTTAAACCGATTTTCATCAAATCTGTCAACAAAGATGCTTTAATCGAATGCGATTCGTTAATTTTTTATTTTTGCTTCCCTATAGAGGCAGCTTTGTTTTCATGAAGGAAACAATGGAAAAACCGTTTGACCGAGTGAGTTAAAATTTGGCACACAAGTGAAGCAACAGTTCGTCTTAGATTGCTGTCATTCTTTACGAAATGTATGCAGAAACTTTTGTTTTATGGTTTTTTTTTATTTTCCAAAAAACGATCACCACGCTCTAGATTTCGTAAAATTGATAATATTTCTTCAAATAATTCTTGATAAGTGGTACTCATAATATTGTTTGGTATTGAATTTTGCCGAAATCGGAAAAGCGGTTCCGATTTCATAGAGATTTGGGATTCGCGAAAAAATCATGTTTTTGCGCTAATTTGGTCAAAACATGAGACAACGAACTCAAATTTCATACAAGACATCGGTACTACCTAGTGATGATTAGTACATAGTTTCTTCATAATATACAATATAGTTGAAATTTGACAGAATTTTAAGTTTTGGATAAATTCTGTTATTGCATTAATCTGAACAAAGTTAAACGTTAGACAACAAATTATGCCGAAACCATTATTACAAAATAGTACTGATTCTATGTCTAAAGTTTGACTTCGCTATTTTATGCCGTGTTAAAATTAATGCAATAACATCATTTTTCCAAAACTTAAAATTCTGACAATAAACCATGTTGCATATTGTGACGAAATAATGTACTAATTATCGGTAGATAGTACCAATTTCAAATATGAAATTTGAGTTCGTTGTCTGATGTTTTGCCAAAGTTAGTGCAAAAACGTGATTTTTCCGAAAATTTCAAAACTCTATAAAAACTGAACCGCTTTCCCGATTTCGGTCAAGATCAATACCAAACGACATTAAAAGTAGCTGCACTTATGAGGAATTAGTTAGGGAAATGTCATCAATTTTATGAAAGCTGAAGTCTGCACGTCCTTTTTTGAAAAATTTGAAAAAGCCATAAAGTAAAAATTTCTGCATACATTTAGTAAAAAATTGTAACAATCAAAGACAAGCTGATGCTTAACTTGTGTAGCAAATTTTAGCTCGATCGGTTGAACGGTTCTGGAGTTACAGGTGACTGATATTTCGAAGCCCTGGACACACACACACACACACACACACACACACACACACACACACACACACACACACACACACACACACACACACACACACACACACACACACACACACACACACACACACACACACACACATTTTTCTAAACGACTTTTCTCGATGTTTCGGGCAATTCCGATTGTTCTGACGTAAAAACCTCGAAATTTTTTTTTGATAAGAACAAAGCTTGTTTTATGAGGAAGCAAAATGGTAAAACAAGTACCCCAGACTATCAACAACATGATTATCATAAATATGAGAGGAGTTGAGGAAAAAAGTGAGTAAATTGACGAAGAACGGCTCGTATATAAAGTCCTCGTGTGTGTAATTCGGCGAGTTTTGCAATTGGTGTATCAAGGGGGAAAGAAGATTGAATCGGTCACCATGACCGTGGTGCGCACTAAACTCTCTTTATCTAGCTTCGCGTACGAAAGCAACGACAGAGTCGCGGCGTTATGCTTCACCGTTCAAAGGATTCAACTACCGATTCAATTAACTTCCTCTTTAAAAGAGCATAGACATGACTGCCTTTTACTTTAAAAAAAAATGCCAAGCTATATATTACAGGCTCTTTCGTTGTTTCGTGTAAGTGACATTGCTTTCTAGTGTAGTGTATTCGTTCGTCCCCCGGGTCTCCAGAGACGAAGAGCAGTAGCGAGTCAGCGCCACCAAGAGGAAAGGAAAGGAAAAAAAATAATAATGATAATTTAAAAAAAAGGAAAAGAAGAGTGTCACGGTCGACCCACTTGGGAGTCGATCGAGCAACACGTATATAACTTTCGTCGAGCTGAATCGAGGATATCGAATCCCATAGTTCTGTCTCTCTTTCTTTCCGCATTAGTATACCGCTTCTTTTCAGTTATTCTCGTCATTAATAATTATTACCTATTTTGCCTGCATCTGTATGACGCTCCTGCAGATTTACTCTCACTAATTTGAATATAAATTAATAATAAATATTCGAAAATTGCGTAGAAATTTTTCAGGTGATACAAGAATTTATTAGTCCATGCAATTCAAATTGCATGTTGACAAGAATATAATTAAGGTGCGATTATTGATGAGTCAAAAAAAAATTCGTTGTTGATGTTGAGAATTGATAATATAAAATATGAAATTTAAGTTTCGATAAATCGCAGGGATATCGAATGGAGAATGAGTGAAGAGGCGATAAAAGTTGTTTTGAAGTTGTGTGTGATAATGGTTTGAAACAAAGGAATGAGAAATCGGTTGACCTTGAGCGGTGAAAAAGAATAGTGATTCGGCGGCGCTCTCTCATTGGAAGCCGAGAGAGTATTGAATTACGTTACATATCGAGCTCGAGATAAAAATCAAAATAATAATAAATAAATGGGACATCGTCGTGACTAATTGGTGCACTGCACCTGGACATTTTAACGCACATAATGAATTCGCGATCTCGTGGTAATTCCAAGGATCGGTGCGACGCACGCATATTACAAAGTCCGTACACATTGACCGAGGCTGTCGCTTTTACAGCTCACTACAGTCAATCGGCATCAAACCCAGTGAGGGAGTCATCATCACCCATTAAATCCACTTTGGTCTCGGTTTACCCTCAGTTATATATCACCCAACGCGACACATCCCACGCAACCTCGTTAATCTCAACCATGGAAAGGTTATAACTCTATTTTTCAATCGATTCTCTAAACTGTGTCTACTTTTTTCTCCTTTTTTTCTGTTAAGACACTCGTTACAATAGTCAACAATATTTTTTACTATTACGTATGTTTAATAATGTTTATATGTAATTTTAGCAATTTTATCTTCCAACATTCATAGTAATGAAGTGTTAGGGTATTATTTACTAGCCTATCAAGTATTTCAGCCGTTTAAACTCTGATTGTTTCCTTATTTTTACGTATCGTGCTATTAAGGGGGGGGGCGAGGCGAGTTGCTACTAGAAATAATCGTATAAAAAATTTTAAAATATGCACTTAGATGCTTTTTCTTACTCTTCACAACATATTTTGAACCGAAAAAAAACATTCATTTTATAGCACTGTCGATTTTTTAGAATAGCCAAAAAAAAATTATATAAAAAATTTGTCACGCTCAATTGTTGAGAACAGTATGCAAAACACGGAGAAAAATAGCAGGTTAGAATATTAAAAATTGTAGGAGGAGATGCATTTTTACGAATCGCGATACATTATTTTTATTTTTGTATGCCACTATTATTCTTTTCGTAATGTGCAGTTGAATTTATACAAATTTGGTCCTGTATTATTAACAGTTTTAATGAATATTTCTAGAAATATGATTTTTTAAAAATTTATCTAGCATTATTTAGAAATTTCAACGTGCAAGGCGGCTAATAAAATTAGCGAAAATGAGGCAACATCCGGATTGGCAACGAATAGAGGGATGATACGGAGCGGGTGAATTCTGATTATTTTGTAAGTTTTATTCCTTTTTTTAGTATATAGCTTTTCTAACCAAACAAGTCACTATAATGAATTTTAAAAAAATCATATCTCTGGAAATATCATTCAAAATTACTAATATTATAGGACCTAACTAGTATCAATCCAACTGCACTTTACGAAAAAAATAGTGGCACTGAAAAATAATTTAAAAAACTATCGCCCTCGAATCGAAAAAATGTATCCCCTACAACTTTCAATATTCTGCTGGCCTCCCAATTTTTTTTTCGTGCCTTACGAACAATCAAGCGTGGCAGATTTTTTATATAATTTTTTTTTTTTTTGTTACTCTAAAGAATCGACAGACAAAATATGTAATAAAGAGACGAAAAAGTATTCAGGAATTTTTCAGATTTTTTATACAAATATTTCCCAATAGGTAACTTTCGACGCGATCCCTCCTACCCTCACCATAAATTGATGGTGGGGGGGATTGGAAATTGGTGGTAATTATATTTCATAATGGAAATTCTTCGACGCTTCAACAGTAATAATAGAGCCAGCAGATTATGAATCTACCTTCTGGATTTATATTTGAAATCGAGGATTGAAGATATTTCGTTAAAAGCCTGGAGTGCAGTGGGGAAGCGAATGACCGCTTAATTCCGACGAGATCCAATCGGGCAATATCTATCTCTCTCGCCCTCTCCCTCTCCCTCTTTCTCACCGGGCCGTTAATAGTTTATAGGCAACATCGCCAATGGCAATCAGGGTTTCATTTCTTTTGTATACGCGACATAGTGACAAGTTTGTAGTTATTCTCTTGTGGTATCGGGGTTCGCGAACCTTCCGAGAAATTCCGAGTCCACTCGGATGCCAATAGAATCCTATGCAGGCCAATACACATACAATTCGGTGTGAGTCATGAAACTCGAACGACTCAATCGACGGGTCAATGATTGATGAACCTGCCACACCAAAAACCTATAAAAGCCTGTACCCTAATATTAACCCTCGTAAAGAAAGGTTTCGTACAAATGTTTTTAAGGGTGGCGGAACAGCCTTTTGCATGTTTCATTCGGTTAACGTGAAAATAAAGTCTTTTATTTCGACCAGTATTATTATTTTTATACACAATCGGAGACACTATATATACATTTGATAGCTCGAATGATTATCTTGAATTCCGTATATCGTAAAACATTATACGTTGCCTAATGTCCGGGATACTGAATTTTGCGTAGATATATGGTTTTTTAAACTGTGTGAGTGTGCGATTTTACCTTGTTAGCAAAAGTATCGTTTTGTCTAAATGCTTCTTAATCTGTCACATATGGAGAATAATTTGTTAAAACGTATTTATTATATCTTTTAAAAAAGACATGGCAAGTCGAAATATCGAAAACTGAAGCCAGTTGTCGATAGCTTTAACGTAGAGCCAACTTCAGAGTGTTATGATCGCGCACTCACGTGTTGTGCCTATTGTTAATAGCTGTATTTTTCGCAGTTGTGGAATTATACTTTGAAAAAAATGTAGGTGAAATTACAGTGTAGGAAGCTCGTTTACAGAAACGGGCATAGAAAAATTACGACACGAGTGTAACGTAAAATTAACGTACAATTCTCCTAAATTCCTTACAAAAGTTGATTCAGTTAATTCACAATCTCCTAAATTCTTTAACAAACTCATGTTTCTAATATAAGTCAACTTCACTTTTACCACACGTACATTAAATTTTCATTTTCTTTAGTCTATTAAATTTACTTTCATACACACGTTTAGTAAAAATACATTACACCGGTTTAATATAAATTACTATACACTATATAAATTTTCTACATATTCTTTACAGCGTAACTACATTTTTCATTCCGTAAAAAAAAATCATGGCACATTGAAAGTCGATTATATCGAAACACGGAAGCAGAAATAAATTCACACGTCGTCACGAATTGTATAAAAATGCAAATATCGTGTTCAGCCAGAAAAAAAGAGAAACGTAAAGAAAGGGGTGCAAACGAAGTGAGCACGTTGTTGTTAGTATTTGAAAAATAAAATGATATTACAGCAAGAAAAATGGGAAAAATGCGATTGCAGTTTACGGAGGTAGCCAAGTGACTGGGTTCGTCGACTGAAAACAAACGAATTCTCGGTCAGTTGGCTCGATCTAACGGTACTTTATAACCCCGAGGGACAAGGCGAGCTCTCTTCGTCTTTTCTTTTTCATTCTATTTCTATCTCTCGTCACTCGCATTTATGGCGCTTGAGCCTACGAAAGGGTATCGAAACGCGCAGAACTTGCAGCAATTACTGACCGGGCCTACCATACGAAACACACAGAGAGAAAGAGAACATATCTCAACACTGTGTAGATATGTATGTGAGTAGGCAGTAGTTACATTTCAAGTGGCACGAGCCTGCTGGCGCTGCTGCTGCCACCGCTCTACCGGTCTGCGAGTCAAGCAGCCTTGGCTCCCGGGAACCCTGCGAACGTCGACTATTATCTTCACTACGACTATATTATAATATACTACATAATAAGCTCGAATTTCGAGTGGTTCTCAATCTTTTAAAGTAGCTACTACGCTTCACACCAGTCCAATCAGTGCTAAATTTTTAAAAACGTTTTTATAATTTCTGGGGGGTTCATTAGCAGTTCCAAGGAGTTACTGACGTAGAAGAATTGGTTTTTAATATATAAGTACATTCGCAGTCGAGATTCGAATAGGAAATTTACTGATATATGCAAATGTCCGATGGCATGTTCTTTCGTGGATTTTCATAAAAGAATTAACCTTAATTGTAGTCTAATTATGATGCGCAATGTCTCATTTTGTTAGCTGGAAGATCCTGAATCGATAGACCATCTAGATTTCCGATGCTATTAGTAGTTTAAAAGGTACAAAGTTTAATTATCCTATCCTAACCTAACATCAGGTATCCAAATGGTTGTACCTTTTGAACAACTAATACAATACTAAATCTGGGGGGTCAATTGCTTAAGGGTCTTTCGATAAAGAACGATGAGACATTGCTCGTTAGAATTGGACTACGATTATGGTTTGTTCTTTTTAGAAACTGGATAGAAAAACATGCCATCGGATATTTGCATATATCAGCCGATTTTCGATTCAAATCGCAGCTCCGAACGGACTCATATATTAAGAACTTATTCTGCTACGTGCGTAAGTCTTCAGAATTGTTAATTAAGCCATCAGTAATTATAAATACGTTTTTTATAAATCGAGCACTGATTTGACTAGTGTGAAACGCAGTATCTACCTTAAGGTTTGTCAGTACGACGGAGTCATAGACAACAGTATCTATTCGACATCAAACATATATTATATATTGCATTTCGACTGTGACAATGATAATACCAAAAATAATCAAGAATTTGTGAACATTGTTGTAATCAGGTTGACCCAATTATTTGCAAGTGAAATATTTTCTCAGTGCGAATTTGACTTCGTTTTTACGATAACATTTTGGAAATCGGTTGACAGTCAAATTGGATAAGTCATCTGTCCGGGAATCGTGCACTTCAATATGAGTATACATCAACATGTGTCCCGTGAACTTATTTTTCCATGGTACTCAAAAATTTGCAAACAAATTTCAAATTCGCGGTAATTATTGTCTTTTATCTATCTTTGATCTAAGTATATTTATTCTCGATTAAAGGATCAATTTCGCTAACACTCCCGTAAGTGCCGTGGAAAAGATACAATTTTAAGTATGCATTATTTATTTAATTTACCCGTAAGAACTATGAAAATTTTGAAGAAATAAGGCTGAATAGCTCAATAGGCCAAAAGTTCATGAACATCAGTTTAATTTCACTTTTAGACATTGCTATCTTAAATGTGAAACAACAAATTAGATGGTAATGAGTCTCGGAATTTGAACTCGCGTCGAACACAACCTCATTCTTAACTCTTGATCTTACGAATCGAACCTAGTAACAGTTTTTATATTCACAAAAGTTCGGTATGACGTGACTTTGGAAGGAAGAGAGTTCGTGACCTAGAGATTTGCCTATACCGCAGTTATGGTCCTATTATCAGATTTCCTATTAAGGTATCCTTACATCAGTTACCGCATCTATAAGTGAAATTATGTAAAGTGACTTCAGAAGGCCTTACTCTGAATCTGCCAAATTTTACTTCCAAATGCAAGTAATTCAAATTGTCTTTTCTTTTAAGTCGAATGATATACATCAAGAAACATTGTTTAGGAATGTGTGCGTGTGCGTGTGTGCGTGTGTGTGTGTGTGTGTGTGTGTGTGTGTGTGTGTGTGTGTGTGTGTGTGTGTGTGTAGCAGAAAACTGATCAAGCTAGTATGTGATTTTTTTGTTCAAGTTTGTGCGCGCTGTTGTTGACACAAAAGTTCATGCTCGACAATTGATAACTTTACGCACGAGAAAATTCGAACATCAGAATCGAGTTTCGTTTCTAATTCAAGAATGAGGTTGTTTAATTTTTTGTAACAGTTACAATGAATATTTTCAAATGATGGTTTAAAGTTTTTCCTCTTCATCATAAAAGAGATGGTGTTTGCAGAAATTGATCAGGAATTTTTGTTCCTGATCATTGGCTCACGTATCTTCGAAATAGGATCTTGTTTAAATTAGTTTTAAATACAAAATCTCCATTTTCATTCTAGTTCAATAAGCAGACGATATTGTATTGGGCAGAAAATAATTTTTTTCAAATTATTTGCTCTAGCAACTTGTGTTTCACTCAATTTATGCAGACTAGAAATTAGATATACATTAATGCAGCATATCTTTGCATAACCCTTAAGCCAATTTTTTTACGTATGTCCATTTCGAACTAGTATTAATTATTCAGTATGAACCATACGACAAACTAAAAACCCAGATTTTTAAAAAATATAGCAATTCTCTCAACAACGAAAATACAATTGATTAAATATGAAGAAAATTATTCGAAACATGACAATAACGCATTTATAAATCAAGATAATCGCCGGACTGAATGACTAGAACTAATGGGATTTTTTTTTTTAATTTTTACCCAAAAAAAGACGTAATACTGCATACGCAAACAAACCAAAATTATAAACACATACATGGAAATCAAAATAAGTTAGTAAAGTGCTTCTTAAGTATAGGTATATATGAAACACAAAAATTTATGCGAGCCTGTAAAATGCTTGTTAAAATTAAATATGAATAAAAGAGCTTTTATAAGCGAAAAAACGGACTAAATGACGCATCGAAAAAAGAGATTAAGTAATTGGACTCACCGTCGAAAAATCGGTGAGTAGTGTAAACGACGACAACGGAAGATGAGAAGATAAACGCAATGCGACAGAGATGTGGCAGTGCAACAAAATATTTCCGAGTCGGTTTGTATTCAGTTAGGGTAGTGTAGTAGTAATATGATCCATCGAGTAATACATGTCAAGACAAATACACATGACAAGAAACTCTCCACGCGACACTTGTCAACTCGCTCGTTTGTTTATATCGTTCAACACTCTTTAAGCGCTTGTCGCTTCTTTCTCGCACGTCCACCTCTCTCTTTCACCACCTACTACCAACGTGTCAATCGTTTCTGAAACGTGTGTGTGTGTATACACTCACGTACAACACGCTAAACGTGATTATGCCGTCGATTATCGCGTTGCAAAATCGTTTCCCGCATTTGCCCCGAGTACTTTGCTTGTATTTACAAATAATCCACAGTTGCGCGTGATTCTTGTTGATTCGTAATCGAACCCTCCGTCTGAGATACTTGTTCTTTTTATTCCAACATTTCCTAACGATTTCTCGTATTACATGAGAAACTTGTTGCGAATGACGGAACAAACCGTCAAGATCGACAAATCACACAATTCGCGCACACACAGCACAGACATGTAGATATATATACGTACGTGTATATATATATTGTCACAATTCGTCGATCAATCGTTCCGAATCGCCTCTTCCTCCCTCATTATCGTCACTTGACTCAACGCTGGCTCTGTTGTTATTACAATAATACACTCGCAAAACGAGTCCTCGTCATCTCGTTCGTGCGATGTTCGGCTCTCTCCCGGCAGTGGAATATGTGTATTTGTATATTTACCACTAGAGATGTTTTACTCCAGTCCGCGAGTTCTCATTGTTATTATTGTGTCCACTTCTGCCCTTTTCCGCTTCCGGTTCGCTAAAACGAAAGCACGTACGATGATTTTGTCCAATTGTTTTTCCATACGTTTTCATCCACGTATGGATATGATCTATGTCGTTCTCGAACCTTTGTTACAGCTGCACGTTATTTCATCTTGGCTTATATTCTTGTTATTGTTACTCTTTTTTCTTTTCTCACTGGTTACTCTCGCGGTGCTATGAACTTTCCGAGCCGCTTGTATGCGGTTATTCGTTCCGGCACGATACTCTCTTATTGCTCGCTTATATACATATATGTATGTATGTATATATATATACAAATGCACAAAGCAAGAACTTCTGGTACGCAGGACGTCGTCGATGTCCTGTGTCCGCAGGGCGCGAAACCGAGAAACGCAACTGTTTTTTTAAATACCTTGAATCGCAACGATATCGACAAGTGTTTCCAAATATGTTTTTAAAACACTAGCAAATCGTTTTTTTTTAAATGTCACGCGCACACACACACAAATACACATACACACAAAGACACTAGAACACTTGAAGAAAATTCTTTTTATTATTATTGTTATTTATAAATCGAGTTGCAATTGATAATGTAAAGGATAAAAAGAAGTGTAATATGTGTCGATGAGAGTAGTTTAGTTTGAGAAAAAATGTTCGGAGGAAAATGTGTATCTGTTGATCTGCACACGACTCGGTTTCCGTTCGATGCAGGCAGGCGTCGAGTGGCTACTGACTCTCGTCTCGTATTCCGGCGAGTCGAGGTGCTGCTCTGGCTGTACGCTCTCTCGTTTGTCGTTGCTCCGAAGCATATAGCCACAGAGGTCTCTTGGTCGGTAGTACGCCGCCGCCGCCACCGCCGCCACTGCGATGGCCTGTGCTCCGGGGCTCTTCCCCCACTCAGTTGACGTCCCTCAGCGCGCCGTGACGCCCTCGCCAAACACGCTCGGTGCTCTGTGACTCTCTCTCTCTCTCTCTCTCTCTCTCTTCCTCCTCACGCCGCTTACCTTCCTACTCATACGCCGCTGGCATTCACTGCGTACTCTCTCCCCTGCCAGCACCCTTCACCCTGGAGACCCTAGAGTTAGCGCTAATACATCGAGGATTCATGCTATAACTCGAGGCAAGGAGGGCTATTACCACACCGATGTCGAGCGCCGCAGGCTGCAGCACGCCCTCCACATCGTGCTCTTGCACTTTTCATCAAGTTCGAAACCCCTCGAGGAGGATGCCGCTATACGCTCGACCCAGTGCCCATCGCCCTACGACAATAATCACTATGACACTAAACAACAAGTCCGACCGAGGAGATTAGGCTTTATGTGATGTTAATGTTGTCCACCGTTACGATCTGCCGGTGGTCTGTTAACTCGATGCGGCAAATAGGCTTTGTGCGGAATGACAGTAATCGCCGGGGTAAGATACACTTTCTCTTGTTTATTGTTAAAACGGAGTGAAGGTAACTATGTCAATACGGCGGAGTCATAGACACCCTATTGTTCCTGAAGATCGTCGGACAACTCTTTTAACGACGTCGTTCTCGGCCAGACGATTATTTGGTCAAGCGATGTTATTTATCTATGTCCTAAAAGCGTGTCACGACGTTTTGGGTAAATCGTGGTCGTTATTTCAACGGTTTCGCAAGGTTTACTCGATATACCCATTTTTACGACGAGGTCAATGGTCCGAGACTTTGTTTCAAAGTTTTTCCATTGTTCCGTTGTAGTAACTGTTTGTGAATTTTTCTATTATTTCGTGGAGGTAAGTGTTTTTCAACGTTTCCTCGATCTTCCAAATGTTTCATTGTGGTGACCGTTTTGCAACTATTTTTCTATTTTCCTATTATTTCATTGTTGGGACAGACCTGCAACGTTTTTTGTGCCGTTCGTGTACTATTTCGTTGTAGGGACTGTTTCAGAACGAATATTTCAGTTTCATTAATTGTTCGAGATGCCAAAAATTCGGCTTAAGCGAAAAAGACAATCTACTGGTTTATTTCTATTCACCAAATAAATATACAGATTATCATCAAGAATTATCACCTCTGAATGATAGCTCTTGAGCACTCGGGCCTCAAAAGTCTTCGCAGTTTTATAACCACTCTGGCTTCAATCAGTTTGCGAGAAATGCTTTAGCCATTCGCCGTCTAGCAACATTATGCGAATTACTGATTCGCTGTTCATCCGCGTTTCGCATAATGCCGCTAGATGGCGAATGGCCAGAGCGTTTCTCGCAAGTGGATTGAAGGTTAATTGTTTATAAAACTGCGAAGATATCTTAGACTTGACTGAAATGTATGTTCAGAGAGGAAGAGTTACCATCTGGAGGTGATGTTTCTTAGTGTTAGTCTATGTATTTCGACGGTGAAAATAGAACAGCCAGCAGACTGTCTTGTTTTTTATCCCGAAATTTTGGAATATCGAAGAATTGATCACAAACTGGAAAATTCGTTAATAAACAATCCTTACGATGAAATAGAACAAAAATTAAGAAATAGTTGCAAAACAGTCACCACGACACAATAATAAGAAGATTGAGAAAAGTTACAGAACAGTCACATTAATAGAATAACAGTAAAAGATCGAGAAAAAGTTGCAGAACAGTCATTTCAAGTGATAAGAAATTTACAAACCTTATTACGACGAAAAAAATGGAAAAACTTTTTATAAAAAAGGTCTGGGAACAGTCGCCGCGTCGTAAAAGTGGTTTTATTGTCGATTTGTCAAAAACGTCGTGACACAGTTTTAGGATGTGGATGAATAACGTCGCTTGACCAAATAATCGAATGGCCCAAAACGACGTCGCTGAAACCATCATTCGGAAACCAAAAATGTATCATATATTGCATTTTGACTGTGACAATGATATTACCAAAAATAATGGAGAATTTGTGTACATTCTTGCCATCAGGTTGACACAATTATTTGCATGTAAATTATTTTCTCAGTGCGAATTTGACTTTATTTTGATGACGACATCTTGAAAATCGGATCACAGCTAGGTTAAATAACGTTATCTGTCTCGGAATTGGACTGTAATATGAGTTTACTTTATCATGTGTCCCGTGACCTCATTTTTTTATGGTACCTAATAATTCGCAAATAAACTTCGAATTTGCGGTGCTTATCATCTTTTATCTAGCCTTGATCTAAGTATGTTTATTTTCGATTAAAAGATTGAATTCGTCAACACTCAGGTAAGTGCCGTGGAAAAAGATCCATTTTCAAGTATGCATTATTTATTCAATTTTCCCATAAAAACCATCCAAATTTTAAAGAAGTAAAGCTCAGTAGCTCAATTACAATAAGCCAAAAGTTCATAAACATCATTTTCATTTGACTTCCCCACATAACTACCTTAATGTTATAATGGATAAAAACGATTGCCTTAACAATTCTTTAATCATAATTATTCGTCATCACTGATCCCTGTTTGACTCAATAATTATATTAAGTAGTATTTCACACTTTTCACCAAATAAAAATGTTCTTGAAATAAATCAAATTGTCACAATATTTGTTACCAAACGGTAGATAATATTAGACAAAACAGCTATAGATATTTCTCTAACGACTTTTCAATACACTCAAAAACCAAAGTCATGAAATGTTGACGCGAAAGAAACTTATACTTTTCATTGAGAGATTGAAAAATGATTTACACGAGTAAAATGTGTAAGCCGCACTTGCACCTGATGTGCACCATAGATCATATTTATAATGCAACAGCGAAATTTCCATTTCTCCCCTTGGTAGAGAGCAAATAAATCATGCGAAGAAAAACCCCCCGAAGGTATAACAGACCGTTACGGCGTAAAAAATGTGATTGTGGGGGGTGGGGGGTCTGAAGAGGATCCAGGCAACCCTATCGGACGCGCGTTCTCGACTACTAGGATGCGGTGTAAATACGAGTTCTCATACTATAGCCTTTAGTATAACGAGGGCTTGACTACGGGGCTTGACGCGTGGATTCAAGAGAGGGTTGAAAGCCCAGCGGGGCCCTACCATGTTGAGGCTGTACGACCCTTATCTCGCAAACCTCCAAACTCTCGAAGCGCTCCTACAGCGAATGTAATACTGTATAGAATGAGAGCTATTCCTTTCCTCTCTCAATTTAAACACTGTTGTTCTTCAACTTTTAAAATATTCTTCGCATAATTAGCCAAATTTTAAACACTACCTGTCGGTTTAGAGGCTGGATATATCTATATATATGTGGGCGTATTTCTCAAACCCTTTAACGTTTACGGCTTCTAATAATAAAAATTTAGCTTACAAGTACAGGGGCGCCAATTTTTTTAACCCATTCTGATACTTTTAGAAAGGAATTTTTGCTCATGGAAAAGTCATCTTCCATGTGAAGATAATGGGAAAGATTTATTTGGTGCAAATCCGTTGTCAGAACTATCTCTCACGGTGTTTTAGCACTGAAGTAAAGTATCAAGAAGTGTTCGACTTTACTTTTTGATAAATGGGCCATTGGAAGGTAAAGAATTACTTCTTCCAATGGGTAATTAAGATTATCGAATATTACTCGAATTTCATACAGAAAATGAAAAATGTGAAGGGTAATGACTCTACTAACTTAAAATATAACTTATATAATTTAGGAACAGTAACTATTTGAATCTATCAAGGAAATTTATAAACCTGACATTTTCGAACCTGACAATTTTAATACACTTTGACCCAGAAAAAAATGGTTTCTCGTTAAACAGTCAGGCACATCTGGGCACATCCAATTCTTGACAACAGTAACGTCCTCAGATGTAATTTTATTATCTTAATTGATTAGATTAGCAGGATAACGATGCGAAAAACCTAACATTTATTTCCCACGCAGCAATATGAGTCCATTTCCAAGAACGCTGCGATAAATTTAATCGACTCCGCAACATAAATTTCACTGCATTAAATCCTTGATGAATCTACCTTTATGTGCATCCAATTCACTTCAGTAGCTTCTGCTGATATTCCTGAGTCATATAACTGTGGATGTCAGGATCACTATATCAAAATCGAGTCACAGACGTTCACAGGATATCCGCTTAATTTTCAGATATGTTTAGCGATTACAATTAAGTACATGACGATCATTACACCTTACCAGGAGTTGACAATTTGTTGCTAATTTTTTTGAAGGTCTATATCAATGCTACATCGGCACGAAGTGACGCGAAAATCAGAGTTACACGTGGAAATGTTGATAATAACCGCATTTCAACCAGAATAAAACAGCCGATTCGTGCATTACAAAATTGAATTATTTCCCACACACATTATGTGTTGTACATGTAAAAAAATGATTCTCACGAAATTCATTTTGTATAAGTTAATATTGTATATTATATGGTGACGAATTTACCATTGAAAAAAAAAAATTTATTGGGTTTATTTCGAGAAGCAAATTATAGTTTTATACCCTGAAGGAATTATAAGAAATTTTTTTTAAAGTCGGTAAACTGAAAGAAAATACCTCTATAGTATATTGTTTTAGGGGAAAATTCCGAGTGAGAATTTACGCTGCAAGCTTCCGTAGTTGCAGCAACATAGCTTTGTGCAAAGTATCGCAGCAGCTTTTGGTGAGAGTTGTTTACTATTATCTGTATAGCTGCAGCAGCCCCGAAGAGCCGGCCAGAGCTCTACAATATCCCTTATCGCTGGTTGCGCATGACCTGACAGACTAATTGTGTTATCGGATTGAACAATGAGAGAGGCAAGCGAATAAATCCCTAGTGCCGCCGGCCGAGTCTCATTTGCCCCAGCGAAGCTTTGACAGGCCCTTCGCTTAACCACACCACTCTCCGCGCTACACTCGCTCGGGTTACGAAACTCAACGAATCTCGAGGATGCACCGATGCGTGACGCTTAGTCCATCGACGTACGCGTGTTACTCTTCACCCTGTTGACTCATAAATGTATTCACTCAAAGTACCGTCCCCACTCTTCAGCTTCACTTACAGACCATCCTGTACATTTTCCTAGATATGGGCGTATAGTGATACAGGCAAGTCCAACAGCTCTCTTTGCCATCACACACGGAGAAAACGGTTTTGCTATGCCAGCAAATCTTTTGTTAAAATAGTGATAACATCACGTTATCTGCTAGGTGAACCATTTTTTTTGCTCGATTAAGATATTTTTTTGCTAGAATAACAATTTTTTTTGCTAGTACCACAAAATTGTTTGCTAGGTTAGCAGATAACGCAATGTCGTCACTATTTTAACAAACGATTTGCTGGCATAGCAAAACTGTTTTCTCCGTGCATATTTTGCTGTATGGAAATTATACTTTTTGCAACTCCGTGCGAGAAGTATGATTTCTCGCACGCGAAGCGAAGCGGACCGTTTGAGAAGTAAAATAAAACTAGTAAAGTAAAATTTTATACGAAACTCGTGCGAGAAACTTTTTCTCAACTCGTTTGACTGCACCACTCGTCTTCGGCTCGTGCTGCAAACTCACCCTCGTCAGAAAAAGTTTCATCGCACTCGTATCGTAATATACTATTGTGCAACTCCGTGCGAGAAGTGCGATTTCTCGCACGCGAAGCGTGTGAGAAGTAATCATTTCATCGCAGTCGTAATATACTATTTTATATCAGAAGCATTGACGGCATTCTTATGACTTCCGGTTGGCGCGTTACCATATGAACGCAAAAGAGGAGTTTACGCTGGAGTTGCCCTGTGAGACGCAGACATAACCTCACTGTGATCCAAGTTCCTGGATCTGGAAAGGCGTAAAGGCCGTGGAGAGTGCGTGAAAAAAATAAAAAATATCATCATCAATGGTCTCGAGTTCTCTGGTAATACTCGACACCAGGAAATCCAATAATTTATTGGACAAGAATTGATTTTATCTTCACGGCTCAATTATAAAGGGCTAAGTGGTAAATAGAATAATGTACCAGATATAATTTTATTGTAGATATTTTTTTATTCTAAGTTTTCTAATGAACGGCCTTTCTGCATCGTTTTTGTATAACTGACCTGTTATGAGCACATATGAAGAAGAGCAAGATGGCAAACGCAATAATGGACGCGATATATTTTGGTTGCAGGCTTATAACTTTTTAATCTAATTGTTTTTAGCATTGAGTACGAGAAAAAATTTGTCGTATTCTCTCTGCGTTTTACAAGGTTGCCTGACTTAAGGCTATGGTATTATGTAGTACAGAACCTTCACTACATTTATTTTAGTTATTGAATGATAGAAAAAAATTCTAAAGGTACTTTGTTCATTTTCTTTGTTTTTCGGTTTTATTTATCTTTTCTTATTATTCATTATTCGAAACAATTTGAGTCACATTTCTTTTTCATCGATAAATTACAGCAGTCATACTTACCTTCATAGTCCTAATCTTACTATTAGTGGACGAGGAATATCGCCTCGTTTCTAAGCGATTGTCCGAATACTGAACAGACTAATTGTCAAACGTGTCATCAACTTTAATCTGAATATGCCTTGATTCTCTGATACGATTAGATGCTTTACACCTCAACGACACGAAACGCAACGAGTACACAGCGCTGAAAACGATCCTCCTAAAGTATGATGTTGGCCATTCAACTGATAGTCCTAGTGCCGATTAAATAGAGAGGGCGATAGAAACCCTCCAAAGCAACATAATAGATAAAAGCTTTAATGCTGATGTACTCCGAATACAAGCCTCGACATAAAGTCCAATGTACAGAAACATTAAACAAATCGAGGAACTGAAATGCGAAAAATATCTGTTAGAAATGCAACCGTTCAGTTTTTTTAAAAGCTGTCGCACAATATTGATCATCAGGTAAAAACAAACTTGTTCTTAGAATAAACAATATTATTCATAGAATCAAGAAAAATGAATTATGTCGAGTGTGATGAAACTCTAAAACATTTCCGGTGTGTAGATAAATAGATACCAGCTTATAAAAGGTTCTATACGTTTCCGGAAGTCTTTCGTTTCACAAGTAAAGACGAAACCCGTAATTTATTTCTGTACGTTGAAGCTAGTTGCATTCTGCGTGACTTTGTTCTTAACGAATAATTTTTGACATCTCAAATTCTATGCATACTCTACTTTTGCAATAGCTGTTGACCTGTAATACCAATAAATTTTCTGTTCTTCTTATATTCTATTCTGTATTTTTATCATGCTTCTAATCAGAGTTTAAGTTGTTGGAACTTTTATCTAAGTTCGCAAAATTTTTTTTAGCAATTTTTTTGCCTTTTTGTCATTAGCCGAAATCAACACTTTGATTCTTGGTTTAGACAAAAATCAACGGTCGCATACTTTTTTTCGCAGCCGAATAATACAGAGCTCACAAATATGCTTTATAATCCAACGTCATTTAACAACTGCATCGTCACCAACGATAATCAACCATGTTAAATAAAAATTACGAACATTTAAAAAAAATTCTTGTTTCCTATTTTGATAAGAAAAATGGGCCACTCCATCTTAGCATCTAGTCACGAACATTCGTACCAATGTCCCCGAGTAAGGGCCTTGTTTGAGGCATCTGTCCAAATCCACAATGATAAAAAACACGTATTCCAAAAAATAATGCTTTTGATTATTGAACAAAGTAGGTTGACCCATAAATTAAATTCGTTTGAAAAATGTCGATATAAGTGTTATTTGGATTTATTTATTTATTTACAATAGATGGAACAAGCACTAACGGTACAGTGCAAATATCCGAAGGTATATTTGTTTTCCAAGCTTTAAAAACCGCCGATAACTCTGTTTGAGCAACTGTCCATAAGAAACTATGGTGACTATATTGACATGAAAAGGCCTCGCCTCGCCACAACTGTCCAAATTATTCGTCATAAAATACAAACAACAAAACGATTGTTTCCTTCGACGAAATCAATGGGGTTTACTATATTTGGTATTTATTCATTTCATAATCTTAATAACGTTTTCAGCTATATTCTTGCACATTTGCAAAATCAACCGATCGATTACGCCGTCTGATGCCAGGTAGCAAAAATATGAGTCTTATTTTTATAAAAAGTTTTATCTCATAAAAAAAAGTTGTATCTGGTATATTATCAAAAGAAATTAAGGTGGTTATGTCGGGAAGTCAAATAAAACTGATGTTCATGAACTTTTGGTTTATTGTAATTAAGCTATTCAGTTTTATTCCTTCAAAATTTGGATACTTCTTACGGGTAAATTAAATAGACAATGCATTCTTGAAAATCGATCTTTTTACACGGTACTTACGTCGGTGTTAGCGAAATTACTCTTTTAATAGAGAATAAACAAATTTAGATCACAGATAGAGAAAAGAAATTAACTACCGCGAATTCAAAATTTACTTGCGAATTTTTTGTCTACCATCGAAATATAAAGTCACGAGATACATGTTAAAGTAAACTCATATTAAAATGCACGATTCCGGGACAGATAACGTTATCTAACGTAGCTGTCATCCGAGTTTAAAGATATCATTGTAAAAACGGAGTTAAATTCGTACTAAAAAAATAATTTACTTGCAAATAATTGTGTCAAGATAATAGCAACAATGTTCACAAGTTTTCGATTATTTTTGGTATGATCATTGTCACAGTTAAAATGCAATATATGATACATTTTCAATTTCATATAGATGCTGCTGTCTATAACTCCGGCATACTGACATAACTACCTTAAGCTCCATTACTTTTGGCTATAATAATTATCCTTGTACAAAATTGTTGCTGCTTTATTTAGGCCGTATGTAGTCGCGATGAGAAATGAGTGCCACGATCAAATTGACGTCAAAACTAACGTCTTCTCCAAGTTGGAGACTTTCGAGTCTTTCGGTGTTTGTTGGCCGAGCACCGAAAAACTTTCAGAGGATAAAGTATATATAAATGGTAGAGTTAGGTATTTCAGAACGAAATTGCGGGTAAAGTAATTGCCTTTCTGCCATAGCCGATAGTTGATGTTAAGTTTACTGGATTTAATATAACTTGATCTCGTCCACGAAGAAGTTATTATATATAACAAAGTTACTAGCGTTCTTCTCTGTTGGAACAACCAACTGCAGACGCTGCTCCATTTATTATTCTATTAAATTAGTGTGTACATGTGGGGCTGTGCATGCACAGGGAACGACGTTGCGCTACGCAGAGGATAATGCGCTATTCATATGCAGAGCAAAAGGATTGGCCTCTATATGCGACCGCTGCTCGTCTCGTATGAACCTAACTTATGCGCGCGGTTCATCTCGTCTACCTACCGCGTACAGCCTTCTTTATTTTCTAATTTAACGCTTTATATTCAACTTTATATATGTATCTATGTGTTTGTACAAGAAATTTCGCCGGTCAGCAGCAGCAGTCGCCGCCGACGCAGATGAAACTTTATCCAGGGGTCGAATTGAGTAATATTTTCAATCATGGTGAACGGTTGAAAACATATCGAGCCTTTTTTGACACTTGCACATTTCCACCGAACCGATTGAATTTTCATAATCAAACTTTTGCTACTTTGCGACAAAAAACGATATCTCAAAGAATTAATAAAAAATGATAACAACATTGACGCAACTTTATGATAGTAGATCAGATATTTTTTTTAGGTGTTTTTTTTCTATCCACACTGAGAGAAAAATATATGGTTGAAGCAACAATACTATACTTTGACCGTACAGTATAATACTCAGGAGAAAGGGTTATATTTTACACGGCAAGAAATGCTTGGTTATACATACGCCAGCCGATGAATTGGTTAGGACAACCAAGTTATTGGTCAGCGCCACCAAGCTCATTGTAACAAAACCAATAACTTGGTTGGCATAACCAAAACTTTGATTGGTCTAACCAATAAATCGGCTGGCGCATATTTAACCCTGATTTTTTCCGTGATATAGTTATGACAAAGACAAAAAACAATAGCAGCAAAAATAATCATAGCTCTAATAATCAAAAACATAGTATCTAGTATAATGGATATAATCGTTCCTCCTGGGAATTATATTGAGATAGTAGAACTTACTATTCTACTATATTTTTCTCTGAGTGCATGGGATAAAGCTTCAATCGCCTTTCAACGCCCTTTTCACCCTTACTCCTATCACGCCCTACCCGCACTTCACTAAGCTAACCTAATTTCCAACGCGTCTGCAGCCGACTTAGCTACACTGTACCGTATTCGTCATGAACACGGGGAACTGCAGAAAAGTACCGGTACAGACGGTCGTATATTCTTTTGAATTCTCGGTGTATACAGGAAAGTAACCTACTAAAGTATATACACCGAGACCTCAGAAAAACTGATCTCTCCTCACTGGTTGATGAGCCAGCCGGTGCACGGTTAAGCGGTCACCCATCCAAGTTATGGCCGCAAACAATGCTGCTTAACTGCGGGGATCGCCAGAGTCGCACACCAACCGCGCATCCACCGGTGTCGGTAACTAAATAATAGTAGGGCGAGTGGGGTAAAATCCGCCGTAGACAACAGTGAGCAACGGCGTCTAACGGAGAACACAGATCACCAAAAATTCTAGTTTTTTAAAAATAAAACTGTGATTTCAATTGGCTGTTACTCTTCTAAGTTAATTTTAAGTTACCTTTCTTGTAGAAAAAGGTCTGATAGAAACGGGCAAAAACGACATAGATCCATATAAGATTCTATTTTAATCTATGTGGTTTTTGCCCATTTCTATCCGTTTCCATCAGACCTTTTCAACAGGGTTATCCCTGAACACACAAAAATTCCAAGTACATTTTGGCCGTTTGAAAAAAAAACTTTTACCCTTCACAAAAGTTTTACATTTAAGCTAACTTTTGTTAACGGCTAATTCCGCTCGACTTACATGATTCTTCATATCTATCTATTTTACCCGCTGATTTTTTAAAGAAGGAATGTTCACGAGTATTAGTGGGGGACAATGAGCCAACCTTGTAGATGTGGTCTAGATAATTCTAACATCCAAGTTCAAGTATGATGGATTTTATAATTCATTTTTTCAAGATAAGATTGAGTAAGAATAAATATAAAACAAAGCAGTAAGAGCACAACTGCAAGAGAGATGGTGGAAGAATCAGTGATGAAAGGCGGGATGTAGTCTAATAAGTGGACAGTTCGAAGACAGTGTACTGCTGACAGTTTCATAATATTTATAGATTAGGTGGCATGTCAACTGATAATTGAATAATATACGAATAAATGAATAATTGAGAATTTTGTTCATTCACTCTATCTCCTCTATGTTTTTCAGGTATTGGATCATTGTTTCCTTTTGTATGGCCCACTAGTGGGGCACAATGAGTTATTTTCAGATAGATTTTCAAACTAAGTTTTTATACATTCTTGATAATTTGAAACTTATTATTGCAGGTTTAGTGTGTGGCTAAGGGTTGAATTAGAATCGATGAAACGTTTATCCTGTTATATAGTGCTTTTAATAACAATACAGACGAATGTAAGTGAAAAGTGGCTCACTGTTGCCCCCTTTCCCCTATTTTCTGTTTTTTATTTTTTCTCCTCTTGTCAGGTGAATTCTTTCATTTTTTCGAAGACGCGAAATTTTTTAACTTTCAATTTTCTCACCAGTTTCAGTATTCATTGAGAAGTCACAAATTTTTTATTCCGTCTTAGAATACCTCTAGCATGAATCACCGAATTCGAATTTGATGAAAAAAGTTTTATAAAATTTGGACGAAGGCTCTCAAAAGAGTCGATGGAAACCGGAAGAGGATGCATGTAGTTGTAACGAATGAGTGCTCCGGGATAACGAATGGTGACACGCTCGTGGCCGGCGTTAAAAAGTGTTGTACAAGAGTGCGTGCGTGAAATCTCCTATAAATGTACGTATATATATATATATTTATAGGAGTTGGGCATTAGTTTGGCTAAAAGGTTTGTGCCATTAGTCCCTCTCTTTCTCTGCCTCTCTCTCACTCTTTGTATCTCTCATTTCGGTAACGATGCGAGATAGTGTTGTGGTGCACTTGTGTCGATCAGTGCCAGCGTAGCGGGTTGCAAGTGCAAGAGTGCGCGTCCACCTGGAGACAAAGAGAGAGGGCAGCAGCGGCGAGACTGTTGCCGCTCAAGCGCTATAAATTGAGTGAGTTGCAACAACAGCCTCTCGAATCCCAGATGCAGGGTCGTCGTTGTTATGGTGTGAGAGAGTCGGTGCACTTGCGGCGGCAGCGGCTCGTAGTGCAGCTCTCTACAACATCTTTAATCCTGATCCTCTACATCTCCGGGTTATGAAAGTTTAATTGGCAGTTAGCGATTAAGAAGAAACGAAATAGAAGCACTCGGGATCTAGCGCATCACTTAAGAGCGAGAGAAATTTAACAGACTCGAGCGAGTCGAGATAACAAACGAGGAAATAAATTGTGAAAAAACCCGCGTTTGCAATCTTATTAAGAATCCGCCAATTAATTATATATGTACCAGAATGTTATTATAGCTCGCGCGCTCGCATAGAATGGCTTAGGAAACTTTGGTCTTTGGGGTCTCACAGACCACCTGAGTTTTCGAGCCTTAGAGTCAATTGAGGGGCGTGAACAATTTTTGGTTTTACGGCCAATTGAGAGACTTGGAATCTCAAAGACTACCCCCCCCCCCCCCCCCCCCCCGCGCCGGGTTGTGATAGACCCCTCTGCATTTTTTGAGTCCTCGACTCTTGACTCGCCGTCAGCGGCCAGATATTTTTTTATGGAAAAGGGAGAGGGACACACGTTGGCTGTCAGATCTTTTTATATAAAAAAAGGGTCCCTTGGGGGGATCGGAATTATCCGGGCTTGGGGTCTTATAGGTCCCAGTGGGAGGGGGGCGAATTTTTCTAGCTTCCTCGATAAACCGCCAAACCCGAAATTTTCCAAGTCCCGCAATGGACCCTCAATGGGACTAGAATAATCGCGGTTTGGGGTCTCACAGACCCCAGTGGAAGGAGAGGGAAGGACAATTTTTAAGAGTTTTTCCAAGACCGTCGATTCTTGACAAAGCGGCAGCGAGATCTTTTTATAATATACAGATAATATATACACGGAGAAAACGAGAGTCTCGGATAGTAGTACTTAGTACCAGAAATTGAGGTACTGAGTACTATAATAGTAAAGTAATTCAGAGGCTATTTGAGTTTGTGATATTTTTTGCAATGCTTATTTCAGGAATGGCTCGTATGTAGCATAGTAAAAATTATTTGTTTCATAGCTTAAGGAGCGCAATACAGCATAGTAAAAATACCGAATCAAACATTGTAATTAGTAACATGATGTTTTTAATTTTTACTATTTTACATACGAACGGTCCCTTCTCAATTAGCCTTATTCCTATATAATATCTCTGTATATTACTACTGGCATAGTAATTTTGAGTTGATCGAAAAAGCAATAAGCCCTGTAACGATTGCAATGAATGTTACGGTGAATTAAAAAAAAACGTATGGAGCACTATATATACTTTAAGCTAATAGGCATTGCTATATTCAACAAATGGATACTTCTGGCTTACACGGTAAATATTATTTATTTATAACTATATCTATGGCGGACGGCAAAAATACTTTTATCATTTCTACTCTGCATTTAATTCTTACAATTCCACATAAGATTGAAACAATAACTTAATAATAATCATAATAATATTTTTAAAATTCATCGAACGCATTGTACAAATTAATTATATTGTTATAGACAATATGCAATTTCTTATATAATACTAAACGTAGAACGCAACAGCTAGTTATCATTTGTTCGAACAGAATTTTCTTTCCATTATCAGAAAAACCACAATCAGTACAAGAGAATTTACTATTCGTATAACGATACGAACAATATATATTCCAGGACAATTTTTGTCTTGTTATTATTACTATGTATTGCATAGTCATAATTGCCATTCGTTCAGTACTTAGTTCTATAGTTATGGCAGCATAATTTTAAAAAATATAGTATTTATTGGTATTTCCGCAAGGCCCGTTTTCTCCGTGTAGAGAGGAAAACAGAGCATTTTTCGTCGTTGAATAAATTAACATTTTAGTTGTCAACTGGATTCGGACAGGGCGCAGAATTTATCTACGTAGTGGCTATTATTCCATCGTAATTAATGTTGAGAAATTCCTTGAGGTGGGGGAACACGCGAGTTGTATGATTTCAAGTAGTTCGTATCATATTAAAGATAAAAGAAAAAGCGGCGAGAAGAAGTAATACAGAGATGCGATAAAAGGAGGAAAAGATGTGTAATAGGGAAGAGCGTGAAGAAGCTCTTGGGTTTGATAAAGAGACTTAGATTGAAGGCGCAGGTCCCGCCATGCACCGCGCGTGTCTGTTACAGTCTGTTACAGTCGGGCAAGCAACACATACTCTTTCGACGCTGGCGAGTTGGCCTGCGAGGCCACAGTTATTTGCTCGCAGCTCCAACCCATGCACAGTAATTCTCTCTTGTCGATATGTCTTAACACTTTGCAATTGATAGCCGAGGTTTCATACGAACCTAAGCCCGTCGCACCCGAAGCAATCTCCTAATTGCACAACTATTACTATTAAGTTAAACAAGTGCACGCTATTTTCTCAAAATCTCTTAATCTTATCACATTACTGATAGAGATTAATCATATTTATCATTTATTAATTAGAAACTTTGATTTTGACTAAATTGTACGGTACAAACTTTGTGTTACGTTGATAAAACACATTTTTTTCAGCAGTAATAAGGCTCATACAATTGTCGACTATTGTTTGATGAAAAAGTTAAACTTTGCACATTGTTTCCTCATCGTTTTTAGTTTTTCTTACAAAGCTCCCTCTATTAGGAAGTATGTTAATCGATTTTCGCTTCCTCATAGAGGAAGCATTATAATAAGACCAAAAATAATGAGAAACCAATGTACAAAGTTCAACTTTGCAGCTTTATTTTGTATCAAGTTTGAATTTCTGAAAAATTTGAACCACAATGCAGATTATGACGAAACTATGGACTAGATATCCCTAAATGGTACCGATTTCATGTATGAAATTTGACTTTATTGTCTCATATTTTGTCAAAGTTAGAACGAAAACGTGATTTTTTCGAAAATTTCAAAACTCTATAAAATTCGAACTGCTTTTCCGATTTCGGTCAAATTTAATACCAAAGAACATTAAAAATAATTGCACTTATGGGTAATTATTTAGGAAAATATCCTTAATTTTACGCTAGCTAGAGCGCACACGTCCTTTGTTAAAAAATTTCAAAAAGCCATAAAATATAAATTTTTGCACACATTTCGTAATGAATTGCAGCAATCATTGACGAGCTGCTGCTTCACTAGTGTGCCAAATTTTAGCCTAATCGGTTAAACGGTTTTTGAGTAACAGGGGATCAAAATTTTGAAGCCCTGCGCACACACACACATACGGACACTTTTTTTAAACCACTTTTTTTCGATGTTGTGGACAATTCTGAGTGTTTTGACATAAAAATCTCAAAAATTCTTTTATATCATGGATACAAAGCTTCCTATATGAGGAAGCAAAATGGAGAAGCATGGATAATTTTTCCATTACACTTTCATTTTTTTATCGTGTCCGCATTATGAACATCGTCTATGTAGGGTACAAGCGGCTCTTTGACTCGTCGTAAAGGGCCGCTGAAAGAGCCGGAACTGCAATTCTCGTATACATAGCTATAAACTCGTCATCGGCGTCGTATTTGGCGTCGTCTTCGGCGTCAGAGAGGTTTCTCATAAAGATCTTCATCATTTTCAACCGTATTTTGTTACGAAATATTGCTCAATCTTGCAACTACGATTTTCAACTACTATCGTTCATAAGTCGTATTTCATCAATAAAAAGCATCCGTTTCGCGGCGATTATAATCCCAGTTTCACATTTGTATGGATTCCTTTTAGAATTCCTCTCCATAGTCAATTATCATTTTTTATATAATTCTGGTAAATACTTCATATAATAATAATAGCAACAACAACAACAGAAATAAGAATTATAATTAAATAACCCTGTATACATTAGGGCGATAATATCAAAATGGAAAGATAATTAACGATAACACTACAGTGATAGGCAAAGCGTGAAAAATTATAACCGGAATGTTTGAGATATGATAACATTTATTGAACGACGCGTCGTGTTATTAAATAAATGTTTCAACCGGAAGAGTGTACTGATATAATGCATGTTGGTTAACACTCGTATATGACCGTATCGTTGTAATGGCTGTAGCGTGCGGAAATTCCTCGCGATGGCGAAATATTAATTGAAGCATCGACAACGAGAAGCTCTGTCCGCTACGGTTGTGATGTTACTACAGTAGTCTCTGAGCTGTCACGATAAGAGTAGAAACCATTTCTTGCGATGCATCTCGTTGGTGGAAATGCATCAACAGAAGATCTCTTCGAGACGAGCATGTGCAATAATGCTCGCATTATACCGGAGGTGAGTAAGTAACTAGGTTATAACCGTCGTTGCTGCCGCGGCATTGCGTGTCAAACTATTGGAATCGACGCTGCATTACATTTCAGCTTTACTTTGACTTGTTTTCTTCCGCCGAGTGCTGTTTTTTCTTATTTGTTGTTTTCATCGCTTAATCGAGAATTTTCAAGATGAAAAACAGAACAATCTTAAAATCCATGGAAGAACCCGATAAACTAAATTAACCTCTCTTCGATTTTTAATGTATTCTATACTGTACGATTGTTAATATATTGGACGATTCTTGTTCACTTCTTTCTCTGTTTAGTAGTATCAGCAATTTGTGACATTTAAAACTTTATATACATATATCACTTGTTATTCAAGCCTATAACAGGTCAAACGATTGATATTTTACTTCAAGTGTCGTTTCTCTTCCCGTATTAGTAATTCATAATTACATATAATTTTTTTATTATATGAGAATATAATTTATACCCATAAATTAAATGAGAAAAGTAAAAATGATGTTGCCACTGATACTGATGTGGTGCACGGTCTCGATGTAGGTAAACGATTCACACAACATCAATGTTTTCTTTTCTCCAACCTTCAAAACGTCTGTTTTATCGGTTACTTTATTATTTCAAAATCAATCGATCCAACACAAAATTACCCTGGCACCTGACAGTTTAACCATGCATACGTTACGTACGCGAAACAAAAAGATTAGTTACCATAACCAAAAAATGTGTTGACACACGCAATCGATTATGTTATTCCCCTTACAATACAAATGATAGTGCCAACGGTTCGAATGGTAATAAAGACGATTCGAATGGTAGTCTCGATAATTCGAGTGGTAGTCGCAACGATTGGATTGGTTAACCTCACTAATCTCGCGAGGATTAATCGGGAATAGTTGAGGTTACTATTCGATATGGTTTAGGCGACTAATTTTTGAGAGATTGTGTACAGCAAATTGGAAACATAGTTGTCACAACCAAACATTTCTTTCCGTGTAAAATGTGAATTTTGATTCATCCGAGTAAACTGTCAATAGGCGGCATTCCATGACTTCTCGATCAAGATCTGGCGATGACATCTCAGATCGGCTCAGTAATTCTTTACACAAAAGTACTTGTCGAAAAACATGTACCAAACTTTTTTTCGATTTTTTTAAACACTTTTTATCTGAGTTGTTGTTTATCTAATTTTTTGAAATTTTTGAAAAACCACTATTTTTTTAAATCTGAACAAATTATAGAAAATCGTATCAAATATTTAAAAAAATTTTAAGCCCTATGCGAGGATGGAGATTTCGTAACTGTCAAGGGCAAATTTAAAAAACAATTTGAAAAATAGAGTAAACGATTACAATGCATTTTTGGGATAAAAATGATGAAAAAAGTTCCTTATAATATAAATCGAAAAAGTGATATTATGAAAATGGCGGGATGATGACTATATTAAAATAGTATCAGGGACATTCCATGATATCTGGATCAGGATCTGGCGATAATGTCTCAGTTCAACTCCGTAATTTTTCATACGAAAGTACGTGTCGAAAAACTTTTTCCATTAAAAAAAAAATTTTAAGACTTTTCAGCAATTTTTCGAACTTGTTCAAAAACCTCAATTTTTCCTTTACATGCAAAAATCCGGAAAATTCTTCTATATTATAACGAAATTTTCTAGCTGTATTTGAAAATGGAGCTTTCATATGATTCAGAGACAAAACTGGAAAAAAAACTGAATAGCTAATAAATTATTGGAATGCATTTTTTTTTATATAAAAATTCCTATAGAATGTGTCAGGAATAGTATATTTAATATATTATTTTCTCTATAACTCTATATTATAAATATATTATAAATATATAATATTGTTAGATTCGATATATATTCTTTCCTCTGTAACTCTAAATATACTTTTATGTACGGTCCGCCCTATGTAGAAAAGGTCTAACCAAACTTCAGCGTTCCTCAAATTCCGAGTTGATCGTTTACAACATCCCGACATTAACGACCCAAGAATAAACGCCATTACTGGCTTGAATGACGTTCTTCGAATAGAAATATTGCACCGAGTAAAAACTTGATAACAAGATAGAATTGAAGAAGAAATGAAGGAGTTTGAATCTCAAACGCCGAGGATGTTCTATCCAGTGTTGTCGTATTTCTGCGAACCGAACGGTTGCAGCATAAGTATACATCGTATAGAAGAACGAACTCTTACAAACTCCAGCTCGGGTATTTCTTCATTTTCCAAACTCTCTAATTCACCGCGAGCTGTTGAAATACTTTCGTTATTTGTGCAACGTAGATTCCGGTACTTTATATAGGCCTTTGTAGTTTACCCGCCATCACTTATTGATGTAGGAAGGAAAACGAAAATTCTATTAAAAAGTTTTCATTTTTACGATCGTTCGTTCGTTTTTCTTGTAAAAAACAAGAGGGGCTCGAAAGTTAAACACTTTCTACACAAAGACGTTACACACGCGGTTCGGGATCTTTTGGGTTTTCCAGAATTTTCAAAAGATCAAACACAGGAAGGGCCCTTTTGTTGGGAGTAAAAAAGCCAGGTCGATCGGTCCCAGTCGTTAATAATCTTGTGAGGAATTCGACGAGTCTTCTTAGTTCTTGACTTGCTTTTGGCGGCACACACTTGACCTACGTCAAAAATCCACGCGGCTGTTCCGCGCAAAATAACTCAGGAGAGTGGAAAAGAATGTTTGTTAACGTTCCTCACGTTTTAGTGGGCGCGGGGACGCGAGCACATTCCGACATAAAATTTTAAAATTGATGAAAAATTCTCCTGAATCCTTACAAAAGTCGTTTTAGTTAATACACAGTCTCCTAAATTCGTTAATAAAGTCATGTTCTTAATATAAGTTGACTTTAATTTTACCACACGTACATTAAATTTTTATTATCTTTCGTACATTAAATTGAATTTCATACGTGCACGTAGAGAAAAATATAGAAGAATAGTAAGTTCTACTATCCCAATATAATTCACAGGAGGAACGATTTTATCGATTATACTGGATACTATGATTTTGATTAGTAGAGCTATAATTATGTTTGCAGCTATTGTTTTTTGTATTTGTCATAACTATAAAATATAGCCGTCCTTCCAGAATACTACACTTTTAAAAAAATCTACTTGAAATTTAATGTACTTTTGCTGGAAGTTTTTATTCATAAACTAGTATAAAAATTTAGTATATAAGTGTAATTTAAAATGAATGGATGGTACAGCATATTCAATTATTTACTTTAATTTTACAGTAAAAGTACTTGAATTTTCACTGGGAAAGTACATGAATTCTGTACCACAATTGTTTATTGAAATTTGATGACGAGTTTATGAATAAAAACTTCCAATCTTTTCTGGCAGTGTATCCTGTATGCTAAAAGTATAGTATTGTCGCTTTAACCATATATTTTTCTCTCAGTGTGTTTAGTAAAAATACATTACACAGATTTAGTAATAATTACTATAAAGTATATGAATATTCCAAATCTTAATTTCTTACAGTATAATTCTGAGGTTAGAATTTTACTTTTTTTTATCAACCATAAAAAAAAAATTCGTCCGTGCAATTACAGATGTCTCGCTGATAGTATAAAATTACACTGCTGAGTGGAAATCGATTGTATGTTCCGTTATACGTTTGAAAGTTACCTCATAATTACCTAGAAGGCGATTGTAATTACCCGAATCGCAATGGCAGTCAATGAACAAATTTTTGTAATTTATAAAAAACCGAATGATTTGATAGTTTTTATGATTTTCATGCTATCACTTTTCATCAATAGTTAACGAAGTATCCAACAACCATAATTTTTTGATAAAACAGACGTCATATTTACAGAAAATTGGAAATAATCCATAGTGACTGCGATTCTCCCATTTCTCTCTTCTACTACTAGTTCGTGGAAGCCTTTAAAATTTTCTACGAGTAAAAATTAATAGCTAAATCACGATGTTTCAAAAGTTCATGCATATGAGTTTGGATTGTCAACATCGCTTTCAAAATATTTTTTTTTAACGCGTGCATGAACAGCGGTGCTTTAGATGGCAGTTTTTCGGGCCGAAAGTGGCCAGTTTCATGGCAGTGTTAAAACAATCGATCGACGCGAGTATAGCTCGCGATTCTTTCACTTTCGTCCTTTCGGAATATCACTTTCGCGCTATCGGAGGAAATCGTCCCTAGAGACGAAAGCTTGGAAGCTGACTTTTCACTGTTCTTTCCTCAAAACTACAATCCAATGCACTTTTCATGCACTCGTTGCAAAAATATTTTGTGTAACATGGGCCGAATTTATCAATTGCGACTTATGTGACAAATCTCACACTCGTCGCCATTGCAAACTTTCGACCCTTGTTACACAATATATTATTCCCCGATAAGAATAACAAAGGATTATCAAGAGACGCGGTAGCGTCGCGATGCCAAGTATTACAAAGAAAAAATTATTTTGTATTGCGAAAAGGATACTTGTTGAGGTGTGCCGGTAAAGTTTTGGCGGCACAGCGACGGCACTGTGGCGGGACTACTGGAAACACTCACGTGCTTCCATAATCGCGTCAGTTACGTCTGAGCATTAATAAACAGACTCCGTAACATTACTACGTGGTGAATCTAGCGCTATAAAGCTCTCTCAAGTTACAGAGCCTGCTTTATTCGGAGGCACTGACGTGTTTATGACAGCACGCCATGTCACGACCACCACTCTTCACCTTTGTCTTTCAGCCGTTTTTTTCCTATGTAGACAATGACTGTTTTTTTGTTTGTACAATTATATTACCAGGATACGAGGGAAAAAAAATCTTTTCAAACTCGTGTAAGACACTGAGCTCGTTTTCCAATCACACGCTCAGAGAAAATTATGGTATAGTAACCATAAAGTGACAACTATTCATTTGTAGTTGGTACAATTATAGTTGTTACCACTTAATTAGTTGTCACAACTATTTTTATAGTCACCGTAACTATAAAAGGCCTAAAAATCAATAGTTGTCACTTTATAGTTAACTGTACTATGACGATTTCTCTCAGTGCATGAGTTAGTAAAAGGTTTTTTTTCTCTTCGTATGGAAAAAAAAATGTTATTTTACAAGATGCGAATAATAAGCCGAATAATAAACAAGCGATTTTCGCGTAGGACAAAATGAATTGTGCTTTTCGTTGGAATTGAAGTGCAGTATGGTGCAGTTCGACAGTCAAGGAAGACAAGAGGAGTTGAAATAGAAAATAGCGTAGCAACTAATCGAGTATAGTATTATGTCACGTCGTGAGAGCACTGTAGTGAATACGAGTGAGCGAGAAGGGAACTTGAGACTATGCGGCTAGACTAGTAGTGAAGAATTTTCTCTGTCGCATTGGATACAACAACGAAGCGAAGGTCGACCAGCATCACGGAGAGTATATAAGTACACCATTGACCGGCAGCTAAAGGCAGCTGGAGAAAGGCACCACGAAGCGACAACCGGAGAGGTGGACGGCGAGTCGATACAACAATCCCGACGTCACGAAACGAGAGAATCTTGGCGCCGTGACAAATATCCTCTCACTGCTTCCTTATACTATATCAAGATCGCGTTAAAATATGTTGACATTTTTTCGAGTTCGTGAAGGCGGTTACATTATTAGTATTATTCATATTGTTTTCTACAATAATGAACCATTAAGAAAAAATGTAGGTGAAATTACTACACAGTGTAGGAAGCTCGTTTACAAAAACGGGTATTTTTACTACATTTACGGTAAAATTTACTACACGACTGCAACGTAAAATTAATGTACAATTCTCGTAAATTCGTTACAAAAGTCGTTTTAGTTAATACACAGTTTCCTGAATCTGTTAATAAAGTCATGTTTTTAATATAATTTAACTTTAATTTTACCACACGTACATTGAACTTTCATTTTCTTTCGTACATTCAATTAAATTTCATACACGTGTTTTGTAAAAATAAATTACCTAGGTTTAGTTTGAATCACTATACAGTATATAAATTTTCAAAATATTTTTCACCGTGTAGTTATTTTGTTTTATTCATACATCTTCGGTGATGTTAATGCCTAGCGTGACGCAATGGAAAAAAACTCCTATTAGTCGGGAATTCAGGAACTTACAGTGTATTGTACCGGTCACAAAAACGCGTTTTTGTTACATGCTAAAAAAAGAATTTGAGAGAAGTTAAGAAAAAACGCACTGCAAAATTTTATCTTGTGAGGATTGCATTCTTGTTCCTATTATTATTCCATTGTCCCGAAGCCAACTTTACAAGTAACCACATCCACTTTTTCTTCCCGCAGAAAAAAAACATTGTAAATTATGGGAAATAATTCTATAGCTCTGTACGCCTGAACGCTTAGACCTAAACTGAATTAACACGTATAAATCTTATTTGCTGCTCCATTAGAACCTTGTAGAAAACGGAAAATATTTAGTTTAATTTTTCGACCGCAAATCAGATCTGTCAATTCTGAAAAATAGACAAGGGCAAGGGTTTTTCTTAGAAATGACATTTAAAAAAAATTTTAACTTCATCGTCAAGAAATATTTAAAAAATAACAAAAAAATGTATGCCCATCACATCGATTTTGACGAAAGTCAATAAAGCTTTCTAACGAATTTGAACATTCTTAAAATCCAAACGCTCTTATTGATTTCACCATAATTTCATTTTGACAAAGTGACGGTATATCAAATAATTATAATTGAATTTAAAGATGCTCGAAATCCGAACGCTTTTACTGATTTCACCGTAATTTCATTTTGACAAAATGACGTTAGACCAAATAATTGTAATTGGACGGTTGGAAAAAAATGGAAACATTGATTTGCGATATTTAATGGAAGTGAGAAATATGAGCTGTAAATGTAGATATAGACGTTACCGAGTTGTCAATGTCGAACTTTTGATAATATAATTGATCGATGTGTTTAAGGGCTTGTGAAGGACAAGGGTGAAATCGATCTATGACAGGGAGCGGGACTAGGCGGATAAGGGGAAAATTTTCCCTGGAGGGGAAAATATCCTCGATCATACGCAAGGACTTTCCGTCTAGCATATTGACTCAATGTCAACTTCTTTGTACGGTATACATATAGCATCACTTTCGTTCGAAGAGAAAAAGAGCAGCACGTTATCCAACAACCTTTTCTACTATACGAAAATTAAAACATAAATTTTCTTCAATTTTTCCTGTCCTTAATAATGTAATAATTGATACTAATTAGATTGAAATGTAATCAAGCGGGATCTGCCAATATTAGACGGGGGGAAATATTTTATTGATTCAGGGCAATTTTCGCCAATGAAAAAAAAAAAAAAATTTCTACCTAACATAAATTCGTAACTTTGATATAATATTTACGTTAACGCAATAACCTATGCAGTGAAAATAACATTACTAGTGACGCACCAGTGATACATTATTCCTCACTCATGAAGGTCTCAGGATATGGCGGAATTTTCGTAGCATTTATATTACATTACATTACATTTATGTAACAGGTATGTTTATTATGTCACATTTCAATGAAATATCGATAGCAGTTGTTACTTATTTTTATTACAGGAAGAATATGTAAGGTTTATGTATTATTTAAACAGAATTTTTTGTTATAACTAGATACTGTTGTTATTGAAACAAAACATCATACGTATCTCAATGTTACGAAACGTTATGTTTTTTTATAATTCGAAAGCTATGTAACTGTTGTATATGAAACTCTTTTATCAAAACATTTCTCAAAATTGCGGAACTCCAGCTGTATTCCAGTAGCACCTTTTTTTGAGCATCAGTTGCGGTAGGCATGATAACTTGAGAACGATTCATCCTAAAACCAGAATTCAAAGTGATTACATTAGTACATTGCATTGGCTTGGGCCTGGACGAAGGATTTGTAAAAATTTCCATTTAATAAAATGGCGCCACTTTTAACAAAAAATTCATTGTTTGAGGTGCTAAATTTTCGGGTTTTTTGTAACAATTTTTCTTTTTAACAAAATTTGAAATCCTCTATCCAGGCCCTAGCTATTATTATAATAATTAAGTGGTATAAATTTAGTTTGGATCAGATTAATGGTTTGTCAGTAATTGTACCCACCGCAAAGGTACTTTTCAAAAAAGGCGATTCTGAGATAATCGCCTTTTTCGAGCTGCATGCTAAACGAATATTCACACCAATTATTTTTTTATGCAATAAAATCGGGCGGTGCTACTCTGGTGATTTTTTCGGCAAAAAATCATACTCGCTGGATCGTGAAAATCATTTCATATATTCTGCTCGAAAGCTAACAAAAAACGACGACTTTTATGTACAGAAATTTTTTTTAGTAACTTTAAGTTTTCAAAATATTAGCTCTTGAATGAAAAACGGTATTTTATGAAATCATTTTTTTTTAAATCTGAAAAAATTCACATAGCTTGCTTTTTATTAATGCTTCGAAATATCCAATTATGGAGGAAATCAAAGGGGGTCAGAAAAAAAGTGGTTGAATTGACACAGAGTGCTTCATATAAGCCCTTAACATTGGAAGATGGAATTCCCAACACTTACTCATATAAAGTATCTGTTAAATGAATCAAGGAGACCGTTTCTTCGATTCAATGAAAACTTTTCGTTAAAAAAATGAAACTGTTTCTTTATTACACGCTCACTAAATAAATGTTCCTTTACAGGCAATAAAATGTTCTCTTTGAAATTGAAGTGCACTATTCCATTGGAATCAAAGAAATAGTTCATTGGAATCAATGAGAACAGAATCAACCCACCGATTTTTTAGCATCAATTAAATCTTTTCTCAGTGTAGTATCAATGTAAGTTGCAAATTCACTTGGTTTCTGATTATTTTACGCTGGAAAAACTCTCCAATCCCTTATGGTTTGGGTTTCTGGTGATGCCTTTTGCTGCGAGGAATGTGGCAAAAAAAAAAACATCCCGTAGAGATATAGATCGCGACTAGCAGCTGAAGCGAACGAAGCAGAAATGTGAGAAAAGAATAATGGAAAAGATTTTTGACTGGAGGTACCTGCTGGGGTAAAATGTGGACGAAGGAATTTCTGGTTTATAGGAAAAATTGGGAGAACGAAGCTCTGGACGTGGATATCTATATGTGCTCGAGCGATCTTGGCGATAGTTGAACTGGAAAGAAAATCCCATAACGATCCATAATTGCGACAACAAAGGCGATGTTTTTCCTTTACTCCACTGGGGCTGCTCTGCCTTCCTGGACCAGCAGGTGCCTTCTAACGAAAATATCATACCTGCAAACAAAGAAAATCGCCGTTTCCTCTTACGACCCTCTACCATATCGCCTTTATTCCTTCTTTTGTTTTCCTTTTTTTCTGCAACAGCTAAATTCCTATACGACTCGAAGCTGACGTTAGAATTTTTGTTTCAAAATGAAAAATCATCAGAAAAAGAAGAAGGAGGAGGAGGAAGACGATGAAGAGGAGGAGTTCGGAAAACTCGAGGAGATCGCTATTCTCAGTAGTATTTATAATACACACAGAAAAAAAAAATTCCAAAGGAATCCTAACCTGTCCCACGTTGTTCACGCGGTTATGAATTTTTTACAATTTGTAAGGCCAATATCGAACTCAATATTGAATAATTGAATAGAGTGTAGTTATTTGTGTGAATAGCTGCAGAATTGAATTGAGGACTGTGATAGTTATGAGGTTGAATTATCAAGTGAGTATGTCGGTCACCTACGACTGTAATACAACACCGCAAAGTGTCATAGGATACATTTGTGGGCGCGCGCGCTGCTCTTCAACATCTTCCGATGCAGCAGCTCCGAAACGATCCAGTAAAATCGGTGTCGGAGAGTAGCGAGTCTCGTGTTACACAACAATTAAAAACTGTGTCACGAGGTCTTCGGTAGTTAAATATCAAAGCGTTGGTTATCCTCGGTGAGCGTTTGTATTCAAGAATATTCTTCGTTGCCCCCAAAAAGCTGCGTGAAAATTAACAAAGGGGGCGTCCATTAATCACGTGATACATTTTTATGTAATTTTGACCCCTCCCCCCCTTCGTGATTAGTGGTCATGTTTCGTAAAAACCCGTCCCCTCGGTCTCCTTATAATGTGTTTTTTTTTCGCTAATTAAACCTCTTCGATTAAAGTTATGACGGAAACAAGAAACATTTCTGTTGATTCGGCCTTTTTTTTATCCCCTCCGATTTGCCCGATAATTGGATGTATCAAAGTACTGCTAAAAAGCCCTCTATGTGTGTTTTTTTTCTTCAGATGTTTGAAAACAATATTTCAGAAAAGGTAATTTTTTTAAGGCTTTATCACGGGAACGTGTAGTTACAGAAGAAAAATATCTCCACATGAACGTTGTTTTTCTTTATTAGCTTTTAAGCGGCATATTTGAAATAATTATGACGTTCTGGTAAGTATGATTTTATAACAATACCCGGAGGAATTATTTTTGTATTAGAATAAGGATTCTTTTTTTTTTAAAGAAAAAATTACGGAGCATTCCTGCATGACTTTCGATATCGCAAGATAATCATGGGAGTGGCACAGATCAAGGTTTGGGTAAGAAAAAAAAAATTCTACTGTTTTTCGAAATTTCCATACGAATATATTTTTTTTCTTTATACAGGAACCTCGAACCGTGCCCCTCTGGTGATTTTTTAAAATATCAATAGTCAATTAAAATATCAAATATCAATGCAGAAATAAGCTGTTATTTTTTCATTGGAAAAAAATATCCGTTACGAAAAAATAAAATAATTCCCCCGTTTTTCGATAAACAAAATCATACTCATCGAAACGTGGAAATTATGTCAAATGAAAATTCTGCTCGAAAGCTAACAAAAAAGCTGACAATTCGAATTGTCACGTTGTTCCTCCGTTAATTTCTAGCTTTCATGAAAATTCTGTTTTTCTTTTTTTTTATTATTATGTTTGGCTTCCCCGTAGGGAAATATTTGTTGGGTGATTAATTTATTACTGATTTCTAACCACCTTTAACTCTATACTAAGCTATATATCTTCGATCTTTATTTATTATGAGTTTGGCTAGTCAGTTTTTCATTGAATGTTCCTCTAATCATTTTAATAATTCGTGGATCTTTAAACATTTATTGTTAATATCTGGTTAATTGTATCATTTCATATTCATAGACAGGTATAGCGTGCTAGAACGGAATCACAAACTTTTCAAGAAATTTAAAAAATCAAAATCCCATAAAACTTGAATGGTTCAATCGATGTTTGAAAAATTTAGTACTAAATATTAATGTACAATAGTCCATTTGTGTGGACCAAATTTCAGTCCAATATCTTACAAAATGAAAAAGTTGAAGCAAGATAACTAATTTTGGGAAAAACTTAATATGTCATAATTTTGGAGCCACTCAACGGATTCGTGCCGAATTTGAACTCAGCCTTTGTCTCCTCACACTCTATATGTGTACGAAATTCCAGACCGATATCTTGAAAATTGCGTGAGCTATCGTGGTAATCAAAATCCGAACATACACACACACATATGCACATACACCCAATTTGTACAAATCGTTTTTCTCGACGTTTTGGAGCATTTTGAACATCTCGAGATGCTCAAAATGCATTTCAAAAAAATGAACCGGGAAAAAAAAATTTCACGAAAAAAAACCTTCCCTTATGGAGAAGCAAAACGACAACTTTGATGTGCATACATTTTTATCAGTAACTTGAAGTTTCCGAGATACTAGTACTTAAGAAAAAATACCAATTTCTTAAATAGTGTTATAAAAAATCTGAAAAAATTTACATAGAATGTCATTTAGTGATACTTTGGTAATCCAATAATGAAGCAGATCGGAGAGGGTCGAAAACAAAGTGTATAAATTCAGCAAAGTTTATTTTTTACAATTATACAATTTATTACAAAGTTGTAATAAATTCAAAACATTAACTTTAGTAAGACGTTTATAGAAGAGAAGATACATTTTTTAATTTTCAAACCCAAAGAACATCTCGAGGAATATATTCGGTTTTTATTATATTTTAGTTAAATACAATTGAAAATTTGGAGGTATTGAAAAATGTATCTATGCATCTAGGAATATACGTGACATTAAGCCGAGACCCCTCCTCTCCCCCTTGTGATCACTCATGATATTTCTTAGTTTTCCCCCCTCCCTGAAAAAACCTCACCTGATTAGTGAACGCCCCCTAATCGTAAATCATAAAAGTTATAGGTAATTCATCTTTATTAACCTTTATGTTAAGCTTTTACGCTTATATATTTCCAATTTAATTATCTTGTTCCGGGAGTTGTCATTCGAGTTGTTACTCGGTGATATGAGAAAAATCTAAGAACAACAATATCTGGAAGGTCTGAAATTTACTCTCTTGTTGCTGTTTGTTTTTTTCTCATTTTTTCTCGTTTATCATTATTTCCGTTTGTTTTCTCTTTTTTTGCTCATATATCATTAAAAAAAATTACACTCAAAATACTTGCAATACCGTTGAAGGCGGTATTTCATAGTATAATACACAAAACAGTTAAACATTTTTTTGTCATGCTAATTCAAATGAGACAACGAGCAAATTGGCAAAATTAATTTCGAAATGGTTGTCACAATATTGAAAGTTGAGTCAATCGCAGGAGTTTGGAATATGCTCATTAAAATGGAAAAGGCTATTTTTGAAAAAGATTCGTTGTTGATACAAAGTTTAAATATATATATTTATAAACGTGTATTACGTAATTGCTGAATAAAATTGATATTAGATGGTTTCGGTAACAGTTGAGTGTGCTCATAAATGAGATCTTTCATCATGTGCATCATGCAATAAACCGAAAGATGCGGGCTGCAGACCCTTCGCTGGTACCAAACCTTCCCGAAGAAAGAAATCCGATGTTCATCGCTTATCCAATATGTATGATTATCAGTATCATAATGGCCATCCTCTGGTTGAAATTCCGGACTTTTCAGAGAATACTCGTCACGGTAAGGCTGAAAAATTACAATGTTTACAAATCTGATTAATCGATTTAAGCCTTAATATTTTCCGTCATCAATTTGATTAATTCAAAGACTCTTGTAGGCTGTGCCATTGGTATTTTTCTCATGCTTTTCTCGGCAATATTATCGATGCGACACGCCGAGATATATATCAATCTCGAAGAGGTTTCGGACGACGAGTTACTTACGCATCCTATATTTATTCACAATTTTATAATATGCGTCCTATCCATTCTTGCTATGCTCTTCTATCTTATTCACTTTTGGATCCTCTACGAATGTTGGTTTTGGGTGAGTCCTTGAACATATTTTACTTTGAGGATTTCATATACCAAGTAGAAATACATACACGGAAAAAAAATATCATTGATTTAATAAAACCTTGGTTTGCGGGCTGCCAAAAACAAGCGTTTTCAATTTTATTTCACTTCCAATTCCTACAACTTCATATATTGAAACGATAACTTCAATACAGGCAAAATAATATTTTATTGTTTCAGTGTTAAATCGGATTGCGAGAACAACTGGAGTTAATTTAAAAGCATTGTTTTTGGCAGCCCGCAAACCTTAGTTTTATTGAATTAATGATTTTTTTTCCGTGTACGTCTCAACTAATTATTATTATTATTACATTTTTACAAGCGAAAGAACAACGAGTCTCAGAACAATAATGCTGGACCTTCGACCTCTAGAAATGCCGAATATGCCAATTCTACGCGTGATTCCGGGCCCATTTTGAATTTGGAAACTCTCAAAGATCAAGTGTTGAACATGGACCAAGTGGTAGACAATGTTTTTCTTAGTTTTACCATTCCATCGATCCGGGCCTATTGTTTAAATTTGAAAAAAATTACTTATCAAATTCTAATTGGCAACGAATTTTGTGTTTAGAAGAAGGAATTGCGTAGTAGATGAACTATAATTTCTTGGTCTAGTCGACAAGAAGCTTAAGGTGATGTGACATTCCGTTGTCGATAACTTGGATGGTAATTGCAGAGTCATACGATGTAAATATTGTCTATTTAAGAGCATATTAATTTTTACTTTAGAGGTGATTGAGATTCGATGACTTGAATTTGGTAATTGTTTTTTTAAATGTGTGTGTCACATGGGCTTAAGGTTTTTTTCCGTGTGCTACACATTTTTTGTTGTAGTTTTACTCGTTCCACTGGCATCACCTTAAGCACATTTGGTCAAAAACGCATTTCTGTTCGATCGAATTGCAGATTCTTTCGGAAGAGCGGTTCAGCCTTTATAGAGTTTTCAAATTTTCGAAAAAATCACGTTTTTGCACAAACTTTGGCAAAACATGAGACAACGAACTTGAATTTCATACATGAAATCGATTTTATCTAGCGATGATTGGTATATACTTTCGTCATAACGTGCAATATGGTTCAAATTTATCGGAATTTTAAGCTTGCGAAAAATGATGTTATCACATTAACCTTATTAACCTTAACAAGACGTAAGATAGCGAAGTCAATCTTGAGACATGAAATTAGTACTATTTAGCAATAATAGAGGTACACAGTTTCGTCATAATTTGTTACGCGGTTTAAATTTTTCAGAAATTTAACTTTCAAAAAAATAAAGCTGCAAAATTGAACTTTGCAAGTTGCTTCCACATTATTTTTGGTTTTTCGTACAAATGAGCTCCCTTTATAAGAAAACCGAAATCGATTAACATACATTCTGAAAGAGGTAGATTTGTAAGAAAAACCAAAAATGATGAGGAGGCAATTCGCAAAGTTCAACTGTTTTAAAAGATTTTTTGACCGCGTATTTTTTTAGTAATGCGAGCCCAAAGGTACACAAGGTCCCGTGTTAAGTGTTGAAAAACCGGTCGAAAATAAATGTCCATAGCAATTTCCTCTGTCAATTTCTGTTTGACCCGAAAAAAAACCTACCATTGCGAAGATCATAGTTTAAGAGAGATTATGTACAAATTGCAAGTAGATTTACGGTATAGTTTCTGAGGTAAATTCGAAAATAAAAGACTCTATCCTTGTTTCACTGACTAACGCGTTCAGCGAAGCCCTTCTCTCATTCCCCGCCCGCAACTTTTGACTAAACATCCTTAAGAGGGGGTTGGGGCGCACTCAGAGAAAAACGTTGTAATTTATTTTTTTATTTTACGGGACATGCCCTTTTTTACAAAAATATAAGTTATACTAGTTCAAAGTACAGTATAACAATATGACTTAATAAGATATAATAGTGAGTACGAAAAGTTTTGTAAAGTTAAAACATAATTTAAATTCCGTTCTGAGCAGATTTAACATTATAATGAGAAAAACAGTTATAAATATTTGTACAGAATACTAACATGCCGAAGGCGCTTAATACTTCATTTAATTAAATAATAAAAATAGTTGGTCTGACGATAATCCAACTATAATGTATATTTGCCAAGAGGAACGAATATATTTCATGGTTATAGCAGATATAATTATAGTAGCAATTATCAAAATGCTAATAGTTCGAAAATTCCTCTCATAGTTTCAAATATGCCGTTATGTTGCATATACGATTTCAACGTTTGTTTTCAATAAACTTGCAAATATCGTTTATAGAACCATTTTATCATTACTTTAACTATAAAACATTGCAAGCGTTCCTATATGCTTTTTATCACGTGAAATCGTAGAATCAACGATATGCTTTTCTCTCAGTGCGAGAGTTTGCTATTGGAAATAATTGTATTAGAAATCTGAAAAAATTCGCTTAGATGCCTTTTTTAGTCTTTATAAAATATTTTGGACCGAAAAAATAACATCGGTTTTTTAGCGCTATCTATTGTTTAGAATAGCCAAGAAAAATTATGAAAGAAATCTACCACGGTTAATTGTTGAGAATAATATGCAAAACACGAAGAAAATTGGCAAACCATCTCTGGAAATATCTATCAAAACTATTAATATTGCAGAATCTAATTTGTATCAATATAACTGCACATTACAAAGAAAAATTATTGGCTCTCAAGAATAAAAAATATATAAGAATAAAATATATACCACCCTCGATTCGAAAAAATCGCATCTTCTCCTACAATTTTCAATATCCTGACCTGCCAATTTTTTTGCGAGATTTGCATACTATTCTCAACAATCGAGCGTGGCAGATTTTTTATATACCTTCGTTTGGCTATTCTAAAAAATTGACAGTGCTGAAAAATCGATGGTATTTGTTTAGTTCAAAATATGTTGTAAAGCATACGAAACGGCATCTAGGTGCATTTTTCCGATTTTTGATACGATTATTTTGAAAAGCGAACTTTCTCCCCTCCCCCCCTTTAAGGTGATGTGTGCTGTACTACCGAGCGAGAGGTCGTGACAGTGATATCGGCGCGCCACCAAACGACCGGGTGATAAAACGACAGGAGATATGTAGCTGTCGAGTCGGTATACTCCAGCTTTTCCATATCGACTGTATGTAACGAATAATATACGCTCCCACAAACCGCCACCTAGGTTAATAACACACAACTACGATAGTAACTTAATCTCTGCCGGTATATCCTCTTGAATAACCTCCCTGAAACGCCGACGCGACTTTTAATTCTCCATTATATTTTTTGAATCATAATAAAGATGAGCATCACCATTTTGTTATTCCAGAGCTGGGAAAACGAGCCAATCGCTATTTATTGTTGTTGCGTCGACTACTGCAATTACATGAAAGAACGAGAGATAATGGATCATGAATTTCAAGTCGTCCATATCAAGTGATTTCTTCGGTATTTTCATTTAAATTGTCATACGATTTTCTTCATTTCGACAACAAATAATCATGATGATAAACACAAAACGTACGAGAATTTAGCGTGGACTAAAGGATTACTCGTATTCTATTTCCAGCAATGTCCGGAACAAATAGTAATGGTGCACGCTCAATAGTTATTCACAATTGTGTGAACAAGATCATACTTACTGATGACAAACGTGGATGACGATATGCGCGAAAAAGATTATGCTCGATGCTCCAATCTAAAGACATGGCATTTTATTCCACCACTTAGAGCTACATATTGTTGGGTGTGCGGTCAGCCTAGCCGGAGATTCCTTGACAAGTAACGTGACGTCATCAATTACGCGACCGCGATGATGTCAACGATATTGCTAAAGTCAATACGACCCCAAGGATCTCCCAAAATTTATGAAAGTATCCTAAACAGAGTTATTCAAGAGAATTGACAATTTTCATGTTACATTTTTTACCACAATCTGGAACATAAAAATAAAAGTATCTTAAATTTAAGGATTTCACGTGGTAAATAGTATCGAAAGCGAAAGTACATCGGCGGTAATAGTACTAATAGTAATATTCAACGATGAAATAAGACAATATAAGTGGGTAAAGACTCGGGGATATAGAGGAACGCGACGAAGGCGTTATACGCAGCTCTGTCCGCACCTGGCCCCCTCCCCCCTCACGCGGCATCACAGTTGCTTTCGTGCGTTCATTCAGTGAGCATCCAGCAACAGCAGCACATATCGTAGCCGCCAGTAACAAAAAAACGACGCGCACTTGGCCTACCACCCAGAATAACGATCAAACGAGTAAGTCAACCTCTTGGCACCTGTTGCTTGTTGTCAGATTTTAACCCCTTATTATATTCTCCATCGCTGCATTTTTCACCGGCAAATATGTTATGACTGACAGTCGGTCTGTTTATCGGCCGGCCGCCCATCAGCTTAACTGATGAAGCGCCCTTTTCCTTTCAAGCTTCTAATGCCTACTTCGTTACTCTTGGTTTTTTTCCAGCACATATCCATTTTCTTTTTCGGAAAATGCAATAAAAATATCAGCTACATTTTTAGTTAAACGCGTCGATGAAATCATAACGCGATAATAACGTTCGCAGCCGCGAGTTGATTCATCACTTGAGGTGATTTCATCCTCGATTCATCAATTCATTGAGTAAACAAGCATTCCACTTGACGTGTTCGTTATAAAAAGGTGAAAAGCTCAAGTATTATTATTATTGTATAAAGGATGCAAAGTAGAATTTTGCACATCGTTTCCGCGTTATTTTTCGCTTTTTACTAAGATACTTCTATGAAGAAGTTCGTTAATCGATTTTGGCTTTCTCATAGAGGAAGCTTTGTAAAAAGCGCAAAAAAAAGGAAGCCATGTGCAAGGTTCTACTTTGCATTCTTGTTTTAATTGGATAAATGAACATGTTGTGAATTTGCTTTTTTATCTCGTTATTCCGTTACTTCATTGGTGTTGAAGCGTTTCCGAAAGTACATGTGATAACGTATAATCTCTAAAATGATTAAACATTATACATATATAATGGCTGAACATTGTTTCATTTACATAAATTTGAATTTCGCTATCTCAAGTTTTGCAAAAGTTACAATAGAGCGATAATGTAAATTTTATTAAAAATTCAAAGTTCTAAAAAATCCCAACCGCTTTACCGATTTCGTTGGAATTCAATACCAAATATCATAAACTTGTTTCCAGTTATGAAGAACTATTTAGCTAATCGTCAAACTTCTACGAAAGTTAAATAGACCACGCCGTTTTTTTGAAAAATGAAAAATTACATAAAATTAAAATGGATGCAATATTTAGTCTAAAATTAGACTGTTAAATTTGAACCTCATCTCTCAAACTGATAATAAGTAAAAGGCGATTGAATTTTCGAAGCTCTGCCCACACACACACACACACACACACACACACACACACACACACACACACACACACACACACACACACACACACACACACACACACACACACACACACACACACGGACATTTTTTCTAAACCGCTTTTCTCGACGTTTTGTACTATGCTAATTATACTGACATAAAAATATTGAAAAATAAAAATTTCATGGAAACAAAACTTCTCTAAGAATATTATTATTATTGTCGACTCATAGTTTCATAGTCATGTTTATATTAAACTGTTCTTCGAATTGACAGCTTTTCACGATTATTATTCTTTTTTTAATGGTTTACCGAAAAAAAAATCCCTTTATTATATTTTATAGCCTAAAGTTAATTAAAAACTTTATCCTTAATTGCTCTAACGAATTTCAGCAACGATTATAACACTTCTGTACATATTGCATTACTAATATTAGAATTTTGGTTACATTCGCTGAGACATTTTTTTCTTGAAGCAATACCCAACTTTTCTCGTTAAACGAATACACTCTGCTGTAAAATAAATTGGGATCTGTATTACTTGTCACAATTTTTTCTCTCTCGCACAATTATTAATGGATACGAATTTCCGTAATAACCGCATTTTATTATAATATATAAATTCACACGGAGAAAAGATATATGGGGTGTTCCACCGCTAGCGGGACAGGTTTTGCCCAAAGGTCCCAAATTTTGTAGCTAGTCACGAATATCGTTTATTAGGCAAGCTACAAAGCGAGCGAATACGGGCAAGTCTGTTTTTCGATATTGTTCGATTATGACCCTACGAAAACAAAAAATGATTCACTCTCTGTGATTTATGATATAAGGAAAGCATTTTCATGACCAGCGAAAAAATTCAGGACTAAAATCATATCATACTACAAAGTTAGAATTTCATAATATAAATATAATATTCAAGATAAAATAGCTAGACGTGGAGTAGCAATTTCTATTCGGCTTGTGATATCGGTTGAGTCGACTCAAGAGCACCTATTTCTCTGGACGATACTTTCAAGATTACTCAAGTACTTATAGATAAATCAAAATAGAATGAAAAGTATAATCAACTCGAGCCATTATAATATTTAATCGGGTTACCAACACACCCTTGACTGACTGAATATTGCTCGTGTAGCAGTCTCAATGCTTTCATTCATCTGATTAATCCCGCTGCTGGTGAACACGTTTTGATCGCCCGTTTTACTTCGTTTATAGGACCCCCATGAGATCATTCATAGCGCTCTATTTTCGCTCCACAGCAAAACAAAACTGTCTACGCACGTTCGCGTAAATCCTCCAGAGGTAGATGTACCGACGGAACAAGAACGGCAAAACATGTAGTTCGAAATCCAAAAAGAATTGCAATGTTGGGTATTTGGAGAAATAGTGGGGACGAAAATAGGGCGCCGCGTCGCCCACAAGGAACATCACGAACGAGGATAAACCATAAAAGATACGAGCATCCGGCGGCGTCTCCTCCTCTTTTTATCCCTCTCTCTCTCTCTCTTCCTCACTCTCTGCTTGCCATTGTGGAGAAGCTTTATACACGTAGAGCTAAAATTACTTAAGCCATTACTGGGTCAAGCATTTCCAACACGCACATATTGTATTTTGACTTTAGGGCGTAACCTCATCGCATTTCTATCTTAATTCTACTGGTGATCACTAATATTAAAATCTACGTGTCATTTTTTTGCTTTGAAGAACTCGGCACACACAGTCGTCCAAAATATATATAATCAATGTCTTGTTCAATTAATAAAACTAATTTGAGATACTCGATCGTGTGAAAATTATTGTTGAGGATTTATTACACGAGCATTTTTAATTGTAAGTTTCAACCGTTTACAATTTATAATTGAAAGATAATAATACTAAAAAAAATCGCAGACGATTACAATTTTAGTTTTGAATAATAATAATATTCGTACTAAGCTATTAATAAGTTAATTTAAAAAATATTTCATTTGGACGAGTCAAATAGTCGTTTCTTAAATCAATTTGTTAATGACTTTGAGTAATCGTTATAGAGTTATTAGAGCTTTCTATGACATTTATTTTGGTTTTCTTCGGATATTTCTTTTAACACCACAGTCAACTGAATTGTATTAACTTTATCTGTCAATCGGGATCTAGGGTCTTGGGTCGAATCTAGATTTGTGAAAAAAACAACAGCAAAATATATATGTATATATACTAAGCAAGGCTATTATCATCGAGGGGTCTAAGATATGTAAGCGCTGATAAAAAAGTCGATTAGAGACACTATTCTTTGAAGAAAGTCGGAATAATATTTCAGTGCTTGAGATCGTCGTCGCGTCGACACGCAATGCAGTGAATTATGTATAATAGTATTATACGAGAGACCTGCGAAATCGGTGGAAATAAAAATAAATCTTGAAATTCTTTTCGCGTCACGCGGTGCGACTATCCATCTTTGGTAGCATTCCGTGGCTGATCGCAATCCATCGGCGGTCGCGACGGCGCTCCACTGACCCAACTTACAGTTTGCGTCCATTACGCACGACAATATCTTTCTTAGCGCTACACCCAGATAGACAATTTACGACAAGGTGTCATAAAAAATCCGCCATGTACTACAGCATTAAGCTGCATTGTTAACGGCGTGTTGATTACTGTGCTTGGATAGTTCCGACAAGAGCTTGGCAGGACTTCAAGTACATATTACTTGTTTAGTACTTGAAGTCCGTACTTCGAGTCCAGTTCTTTTAGTGCCGTGTTTAGAATACAGTAATTCCAGTACAGTAAAGTACTTAAAGTCAGAGTTGCCAAAATTTTAATGTGAAAATAATGCATTCTTGTTTTTTTTTAATCACACTCGCACGTCTCCGCTCTTACACACTTACACACTCGCAAACGGTAAAGAATCTAAGTTTCATCATCGATTTTTTAAATAATGGGATAAATAAACGGTGATGTACTTTAAAAAATAACGCCTTTTTCCAACTCTGCTTGAAGTACTTTGAGTACACGTACTGCTAGTACTTATCACAAATTTTTACTTCAAGTACCTATACTTAAACTACATTTAAAAAACGTGTACTTTCAGTACTTGTCCTTGAAGTAATTTTTTTAAATTCGTATTTTCAAGTACAAGTCCTTGAAGTTTTACGTTTTACTTCATACTTCATTACTTTTTAGAAGCATGTACTTCCAGTACTTGTACCTAAAGTACTTTTCGAAAGCGTGTCCTTTGAGTACTTTGCGCAGCTCTGGTTCGGACACGCGCATATCGTGCAGGCAGGCACAATGCCGACAATAGTGCCATTGTCCACACCGCATCGTAAATACCGCACCTTGATGCTGTAGTACATGACGGATTTCTGACGACACGTCAAGAAATCTTTAAATATGACTATTATTTTATCGATTAATATTGTTATAAGAATTATTCTTGGATTTTTAGCATCAAACATGGAGGGGATTATATTTTCCAGAATATTATAAGTTATTCGACTAGAATTAACAATTTATCCATCGTTATTTTACAAAAGTCGTAATTGTCAACTTCTGTAAAATAATGATGGATGACACCCCCGCAGAAATTTCGGAAGGTGTTTTCTCCCGAACAGTGCGACAGACAGGGTCCGTATTTTGAGAGGATTCACGGGAGTATATTTCGATATGGTCCTCATTCGATATGGCCGTTTTTTTTTAAGAATTAAAAGAAAAATAGTGGGAGGGAGACAGAGGTATATCCGAGAGAGACAGACCTACAGGCGTTTAGCATTGGGCGACAAAATTTCTGGCGGTGTATCACTGCGTCTTAAACTTCCGGACCGTGATTTCACCAAAAATAACGGTAGAAATTACGGCTCGCAGTGATTCGAATCGTGATTTCGACAGTTATTTCGGTCGTGATCCGATCTGCTAAGTATCGGCTAGGTTTTTCGCAGTGTCTCTGTGCCCTCGTATAAATGCGATGCAGTTGTGCATCAGGGCATTCCGATCGGATCAAAACCTAAAAACAACCCGTAAAACGACGGTAGCCAAACGTCGTGAAAGTAACCGCTTGGCAACCGCGGTTCTACCGCGATTTTGGCATGATAACCGCTTGGCAGCCGCGGTTCTACCATTGTAACTGCAAAAACTGAGAGTTAAAATCATTAAAACCAACAAAACGTGCATTTGCCGGCAGCGAAAAGCATATTTGGTCGATTGGACAAAATATTTGGCAATGTTGATCGAAACATCTATTAATAGTATCACCGGTCACTTCGATCAATTGAATATTTCTTTCGATTAAACAAATATTTATTTCGCCACCCGCAAGCGCACGTTTTGTTGGTTTTAACAATTTTTTTTCTCAGTGAAGCAATCGCGTTTCTGCCAACGGTGTTTTTTACACCTTCGACTGCAGCAACCAAAACCAACCATAAAACAACCGACCTTCCACCAGGACAAAGATTGTTTTATAGTCTTTAAGCGGTAAATGGTGCGGCGGAAGGCGACCGGTGGTTTCGCGGTAGAAAAGTGGTAGTGGCCAGAGTTGCCTAGTGGAAGAGGTAACACTTTAGGGGGCCCTAAGGAAGTGAGGGCGAAGGTAGCCCGAATAAACCATAACGGAAGAATAACCCACTAAACAAAAATACAACTGTCAGTTATACTTGATGTTAATTTTTATTGTCATTCCAGGAAACCAAACCTATCAGAAAAATGGCGAGTATCACGAGGCTGACGATGGTCAAGTTTTTAGAACTCGTAAGTATTAGCAATATCTATCGTGCCATATATTTTTACTGCGGGAGGAGTGTAAAAGTAGCTCATGTCCCTAATTGATGTCTCTTGCGGCACCGAGACAAGCGATACATGATATGTATATAAGTTTCTACTACCACGTAATCACAGCATTTCTATGGACAATGTTTACTTCTTCATGTTACATTCCTTCAAGTACAAATTAGTGTCAAATTAATTGCTACGAAAGGATATTAAATTTAGATAATGGATGTCATTTGAAAAACAACTCGACTGTCGGAATTGAGCTGAGAAAAAAAAATTAAAAAAGGAATAATCTGTCTGTATTTGCTTGAGAAGCGAAAAGTGAGACAATCACTGCGTTTACGCGCACCAACATTTTCCCTGTGTTTTTGAAAAAAAGTGACTTTTCTCCGTTTCTGATTGCAGAATTCACAGATCCGACATTGGGTCAGATTAAATTGCTTTTTTTTTTCTTCGACACATCGAATCTCAACCTTGACCAACTGCGTTTATACGCACCCGAGTTTGGATGAGTAATTAGCTCATCGAAGGAAGTTGATCTACCTCCCCCCTCGGAGATACCTGCCAAGAGTGGGATGTACGAAAGGCCAAGAGTTAGCACAAACGTGATATACGACTCCTTGCACGCGATCGAGCACGACACCACGTCTGTGCTAACTATTGAACGATTGGCGTTAAGCCCCCCACTCTTGGTATCCCTGGGAAATTACTCATCGAAAGTCGAATGCGCGTAAACGCGGTCAATGAATATTATTGCAGTGTTTGACGAATCAAGTGCCGAAAAACGCGGCAGCTCATTTGTTACGGTTCAAAAGCGCGCGGCGCTTTTGGCTGGTTTGAATTCTACAATATTGTTTGATATTCTAATATCTTCATATTCAAGAGAATACTTTGAGAATTTTTTAAACACCTCTAACTAAAGATGTTTAATCGCGCTCAATCGAAGTTTCAACAGAGCTGGACAAAATACTTGAAGTAAAAAGTACTTAAAGTACACGTCTTTAAAAAGTACTTACAGTATACGTCTTTAAAAAGTACTTACAGTATACGTATTTGAAAAGTACTTACAGTATACGTATTTGAAAAGTACTTACAGTATACGTCTTTGAGAAGTACTTACAGTATACGTCTTTAAAAAGTACTTACAGTATACGTCTTTAAAAAGTACTTACAGTATACGTTTTTGAAAAGTACTTACAGTATACGTCTTTAAAAAGTACTTACAGTATACGTCTTTAAAAAGTACTTAAAGTATACGTCTTCAAAGAGTACTTAGAGTTTTTGAAAAGTATTTATAGTCCACGTTTTTTAAAAAGTACTTATAGTACGCGTTTTTTTGAAAAGTACTCAAAGTATAAACTTGTGAAAAGTACTTTCAGTACATGTACTTGAAGCCATTCAAGCAGAGTTGGGAAAATGCATTATTATTAACCCACTGTTTAAAAAATGGATAATGGAACTTAGATCTTTTACCTATCAATTTTAAAATAAGTATTGGAAAAATTTATATTTGTCGGTCCTTTTCACCGAAACAAATAAGTTGACTAATGAAAATCAAGGGCTGCTTAATTAGATTAAAATTGACTTGAAAATTAATTTTGAAATTTCTTTTCAATAATTCTCAGGGATTAAATGACATTTCTATTTGAAAATCGATGATGTAATGATAAAAATAACATGATGCAAATTTATAATTCCGTTGGTCAGTTCATTTCAATGAAGTACGATTATTGTCACATCAATTGTTATCCCCAGTGGGAATATACATCTGGAAATACGCGTTCCATTGACCGACTAGGAAATCGTCTGTCGTATTGACAAACCGAAATAGAATTTCAGTTGACAAAGTAGAACAATAACTGCTTCCAACTGCGATAAAGTGTGGGTTGCTCTGTTTTCACTAATTTCCAGTGTACCCACGAGACTCTAGTGTAGTTAAGAATGCGCGCGGCTATACATATAAATATGCAGTTTACAGCTTTTACGAATATAGCTGTGACAGTAGTGAACAACAGCGAAGTAGGGGCTAACCGGGTCGATCTACGATCCTCTAAAATATTCATTACATACACGTAACCACTACAACACGTTTCACATGTAAAATTATTGACTTATTTTCAATTGTTATTATTCTGCAGGTACTGGTGTGCATCATAATTGGTCTGCACTGGAATAGTAACCAAACTGGGCCAGTCCACACCGAGTTTATAAGTGTAGGAACGATGGGTGGCTATCTCATCATTCTCATTGGACTTTTCGCCGGTGGAGTTATGGGAACACCGGTCAATCGTCGTGTGGTAAATTTCAGACTCTATACCATTTATACCATTCACAAGCCATTCAGAATATCTCGTAGGGTGTTAATAACACAAATACAATTCCATTTCTTATCACACACAATATTTACCTTGATAGAGACATTATGATGGTTCTAAGCATAATAAATAAATTAACAAGTTTATAGTATTGTAGGCAATTTAATAGATGAGTTGCCATGACATCAAATAAAAAACATACACCGATCTAGTGATTAATTGTGTAATGTTTTTCTTCGCTTTCAGGATCTTTTCTTCAGCCTCGTCGGTTGCATACTTTTCGTTGCGAGCGGTGCACTGATAATCGATTGGTTCCAAAACGTATCATCGAGAGGTGGTTCGTTGCGCGACACCGGCCTTGCGAAGGGATCTATGTGCGTTATCGAAGGGGCACTTTTCCTTATCGACTCATTTCTCACCTTCCGAGGCGAAGCCTAATTTCTATCGTAATATACTAATATACGAGAGGAGTGAGTTATCGTGAGTGAATCAAGTCGACGTGACATCGAGTCGCGACCGAAAAGCACCATCGCACATTCCGCAACGAGGAAAATCAAGTACAAACTCGAAACGAGATGTTCGAATTAAACAGCAGCAGCTCTTGTTAATCATCTTTTACGTTATTAAACTACAAACTATATACATATATATACTTATATATAGAATTACAAAATCTTTACGACAAGCCGTCCTACATAACTCGACTTGTACTTATTATATTCTTGTTGTTGTTAATTCCCATATTTTTGTACTACTAATATGAAATTTTTGTTTTTATATTAAACATCTAATGAGTGACTGTAATAACCGTTTATAAACCGCAAAAAGTATCAACGTATCGACGTTATCAAAACTGGTACGCATCTTTTTAGTCGCACGGTGTATGCGTGACTGATCACTGAGCTTAGTGGCTTTAACGTAATCCTTGCGCCTGCTATTTATTTTGCATAAGTTCGAGAAAAGTAAGCGGAAACAGGAAATACTTGTCGATGAAATAAAAATGTGAAAAAAAATCATGTACATTGAGCGTACTGAAAATATTAACGTTGCATAAAATTTATCTTCGGTGTAATTGATGAAACGAAAAATTGTTTAACACATTTCCTGAAAAGCCAACTTTTTTTATAAATGAAAATGATTCGTTAATTTTCTGGATTACGTATGAATTTTTTCAGATTTTTCAATTCACTTTGAATTTTTTTCCTTCTTTACATGGAAAAATGTAAATGTAAAGTGTTTTATACCATCGACAAGTGTTTGCAATGTTCTCTCATTTTTCTTGATTTATGTGAAATGAATACCAGAGCACAAGAATCATCTTAAAAAAAAATTCATTAACCGAATTGGATAATCGTTGCGTGATAGAAAGTATCTGTTTCATCATTTAAATATTCAATATTTAAATATTGTCTAACTAGTACATTATCGTATAACAATCAGTCGTATACGCTGAGGATGCTCAGCAATTTGTAACACCAATAAATATTGCTAATGTAAAATGAAGTTGTATTTTAAATAGATGATACTGATATGTACTCACTAGAGAGTTGCAGAACAAAGATTTTACAGCACACATTTTACGGCGTTTAATTCGTCAATCTTTCACATTTATTCTCCCTCTTTCTACTTGTTTTTCTGTTTTATGACATTTAAAAATGTCAACATCTCGTCCGACGTTGACGAAATTTCGTATAAAATATCCTTGAATGTTAAAACAATCAAGTTGGTATTGATAGTACGGTATATAAATTGGTCTTTTATTTTTAAAAATATCTCGTTTGCTATAAATTGGTGAAAAATTAAAAGTCTGGTATTATTATATTTATTCAGCCATTCTCGCCCTTTAGGACATACGAATATATTCATGTTTTAGATGTAGTTTTACATATATCGTACAGCGTACTTTGCTTTGGTTTATAAAATACTTCTTAGTCCCCTAAACACGCTCATTCATCGCTCGCAGTTTGATCAATTCATTCGACTTTGTCTTCCCATCTTTTTCTGATTCTCTCGACAATACGTACACAAACTATGTTTAATCTCCCCTTTCAATAGACTGTTCCACTCCATTTGCCTATTTCAACCTTCAAAAATCTTCTCGATCTTTCTCGTTACCTATTTACTAAATTCGTCCCTATTTACTAATTGCTTAATGCCCTAGTAGATTTTTCCAGCGCACAACAACCGAAAAAACCACCGGTGGTTTCAAAACTTTTCCGCACCGCTAAGCAACCGATTTTTTTTTTCCTCAGCATAGGTCATTGAAAACGAAAAATTGCCGATTCTAAGGAAAAAGCTTCGGTTGCTTTGCGGTGAATTGCGGTGCGGAAACTTTTAGAATGTTCCTCGCGATACTCCTTATTTTCTGCTCTTAGCACATTGCCGCAACTTATCCTTTGACATGGCCATGTATTTTTTTTTGCTCCGAATATCTAATTACATACTTCATATGCTTTTCTTCCCCGTTGAAAAGGTCTAATAGGAACCAGTAGAAATAAAAAAAAACGCATAGATTTAAATAGAATTCTGTACAATCTTGTGTAAGATTCTATGTATATCTATGCGGTTTTTGCTCATTTCTATTGGTTTTTATCAGACCTTTGCAACAGGGTTACGCCACTTATATACGGGGTTTTTCTGCTTAATCTCATCATCATCTTGGTATATCTTCCAGCCATTTCTTCTATCTCCTGCTGCTCCTTCCAAGCCCACGTTTCTGTTCGATACAATAGGATCGCTTTAACCAAGGTGTCCAGAAGGTATGCTCTCCTTTTGACCCTCTTATATTTGCCCTTTTCATGACCCCCCAAGCTGCATTTATTGAAACCTGCTGTGAGAGAAAAATACATAGTTGAAACAACAATATTATACTTTTACTATACAATATAGTTCCCAGTAATAGCTCAACTACTGAAATACATAGTTTCCAGTACTAATCGATATGCTCGTTGTCCCTGGGAATTATACCTGTATAGTTAGACCTACTATTCTACTATATTTTTCTCTCAGTGTGCGCTCTTGCCGCTGACGTCTTAAGGTATTAAGTGTACGAGTTTTTTGTAGTAAACCAAAATCCCAAATACTTATAGCTTCTCACTTCGTCCACTACCTCGCTTCCATAGTTCCAAACTTTCCCCCCTGAAAGTCTGGTACCACACTTTTAATTATATACTTGTATGAAAAATTTCAACGATAGTGCTTATTCAAAGTTCAGAATATGAAATTTCCCGCCATAATAGTAGTAGAGAAGGAAAAAGTTGATCGCAGCGACGCGTGCGGCCAAGTATCGCGAAGCAAAAGCGAGCAACTTCAGAGAGAATCCAGTGGTGGAGGGGGAAGAGTAGTGTAATCACATGAAAAGACGGTGCGGGTGTTGCGTGTGTGCAAGCTCCGCGGCTACACACGGGTTAGCTTAGTCTCGAAAGAGACTTTTATTTACTAATTAAAGTGCCGCTGTTGGGTGCAAAGCGTTAAATGTGCGTGGAAAATGTCGAATCCCGGCGGTAGCAGGAGGAACGGGGCGACGAAGATTCGTCTGACGAGTGAGTTTTAACGTTACCGAGAGAGAGAGAGAGAGAAAAAAAAAATAGTGTCCAAGTTGCTGGAGGATATTGGTGTACGAGGCGAGCGTGAAAGTTCGACACTATCGCCAAGCGAAACACTTGCTCTTTTCGCTTCCACTTCTGCTGTTATATCCAAAGTGCTGAATTTAATTCAATATCCTCTATTTATTCTCTTAATGTTTCGATGACATCGCCCATGTCCCGTTTAGTTAAATATTCTTCTCTACTGCGAGGAAAAGTCCTCGCCGTCGGAGCGTCGAGACGTCTCGGTTGGCTAGACTGGAGACTGACTCGCTCGCTCTTGTCCTTTGGTTAAGTCAGACCAACAGCTCCCCGACGACCCCACCGACTGTAATACACTCCGGGAGGCCGACATCGTTTAATTCCGCTCTCGTCACTCTAATTAACACTGCCCCCTTGAAATCAGCCCCAATGGAACAATTTTAATAACAATATCACTGTCCCATCCTATTTCAATTATCTCTCACTTGACGTTTTCATTGTACTTTTAGTCTCACACTTTCCTTATTTTCAATTCTACTGTTGTCTACTATTTTTCTGAACAAGTTTGATCCTGTCGCAACTCTGCCCTGATTAAGAAATGCTGCAAAAGTATTTTGGTAATTTATTACCTCCAAGGTGGCCAATTTTTTTCCTCAATTGCAACGTCATTGGTTTATTTGTGTGTTTCTTTCATTTTTTCTCTTTAAACTTTTGTCATTATTATGTAGTGTAGCCTTAATTCAATGCAAATATTTGTTCATGTTTTTTTGGTTTTGATTTTCTCTTTTGTATTAGTTTTTTTTTTTAAGCAAAGAAATTTAGTTCAAATTACACTGATAATCTTAAAATTTGTATCTCCCAATTCCATTTTTTATTTGCTTGCATCTTTTGTAATTTTCTTCAAGTAATCAAATTTGATTGACGCTCTTGACCGTTAGATATATCGGTTCAGAGATTTTCCATCTATTGTTTTACGCCCTTAACCTTAAATTTTTTGTTTTTTACTTTGTTCTATCCAAAACCTCTAAAGAACTCTGTCACAAAAAAAATTTTATGAAAAATCATCAATACAGTTTGATTGGCAGATTTGATCAATCCATATAACTAAATACTATGAATTTTGTATCTCATAGACAGCAGCTTCATGAACAGCGTAAACTCACAGAATATTTAAATTGTCTTTCTTACTTACATATTTGCAAAATTGATACAAACAGTATTCTTGTGTACATATATATAGATAGGCTCCCTAACCAAATAAAATAGAAATAAACTACAATTTTGATGCAAGATGTTTTTCAAGATATGTAAAGTTGCATCATAGTATTATCTTACAGTTATTTGACAATCGTTTCAAAAGTTTTGGCCAGATAGTTTAAAAGTTGTAGTTGCTGTAAAAATGTAGAAAGTTCGGTTCCTTATGGAGATGCAATATATTTTTTTCATCACATAACTAGTAGCACCGCCAAGAAGTATGCCGAAATGAGCTTATGTATTAAAAATACGGAAATGCCAAGTTTGTGACTATGCCAGATTATGAAAAACCAGTCAAAGATTAATTTTTTGATGTGGCATGCGTAAAATTTCGTGTTTCCACACTGTTTTCGGTGCGTAAAATGAATTATAGCACACGGTATGCATAAAATAAGAAACGTTAAGAATCGTCATATTTGAGGGGGAAATATGTTCCATGGCCATTCTATGATGCATTTCCATGTACATGTGTATGCGAACTCTATAATATGTCGTCCTACAGCAATGAATTACTTTTTTGTAGTCGGTTTTTTTGGGTGCGAATTTTACACATACTATATTAAAAAAACATCGTATGCGACACGTGCATACGATTTACACACTCGTAGCGATCGAATAACACTCGTGACCGGCTTTGTCGGTCACTCGTGCTCCCGATCGCTACTCGTGCGAAAAATCGCATTTTACGCACTTGTTGCATAACATTCACTTTTGCTTTCGTTGTCCTAGAGCTTTATTGGAATAACTAATAATAATAGTTGATCCAACATAATATTTTCACCATCTCAGATATAAATTGTCTTCAGATGAATAACAATTTGAAAGTTTAAAAACAATGGTAACACTGTAGTTTTTAAGATACATTTCAATTCAACTCTATATTTCCGTAACTGTAATACCGGTTCCTTTTCGTACTATTAAATACCGTTTTATTTGAAGGATAATCGATTTGTTAACTATAATATTAAGCGTTATCAGGTGGCTGTAAAATTAATGCATCTTATTAACTCGACAGTCCTGTGCGCCCGAAATTTAGCGAGAAAGGATTTGTTTCGTGAGTATAAATAATCGAGAAAATGATATATCTATAAAATTTTCTTCAAATGGAAGAAAATATAAAATATCGACGATTACTATTTCAGGGCTTCCCGATCCGTTTGCCAAGATAACAGTGGATGGTTCCGGTCAATGTCACAGCACTGACACCTGCAAGGCTACTTTAGATCCTAAATGGAATCAGCACTATGATTTGTAAGTTTTTTCAACACGCGTTGCTTTGTGTCATCGTACCTTTTGAAGACAAATCAACTTTATAACCTGTATTTATTGGCATAGATATATCGGCAAAAACGATGGAATTACGATATCGGTCTGGAACCATAGAAAAATCCATAAGAAACAGGGTGGAGGTTTTTTGGGTTGCGTACGGATACTCTCCAACACGATACAAAGGCTCAAAGACACTGGATGTAATTCTAATTAATCCACACATATATGAGCGTGTCTAAAAATTCCGAAGACGAATCATGCACGGCTAATTGACTAATTTATTTAAACGCAGATCAACGTCTGGACTTGTGCAAAGCACATTCGGACGATACCGACGTAGTCAAGGGTCAAATTGTCGTTTCTTTGTTGTCTCGCGATGGTCATAATGGCGCAGTGAGCAACACTGTTGGTCACAATGCTGTTGTCGATGTTCTTGGGGATCTCAGTTGTCCGACGGATCTTCCGGATGGTTGGGAAGAGCGTAGAACACAGAGTGGTCGTCTCTATTACGTAAATCATTATACCAAGAGTACCCAATGGATCCGACCGAATTCTCGGTGAGTTTTAACAGATTAATAATTACAGTTTGAAAAGAGTCGGTAGCACACGAGCGCCCCGATAAGAAGACTAGCGGTACCCGCAACGGGCTGGCGGGCATTTTTCAACTTGAAAAATTTGTTCTTTCTCATACTTGGCGTCGCGACGCTACCGCGTCTCTTGATAACGATAAATCACAAGTCGCTTTAAAACGTCAATTGTCATGTATACAAAATAATCATAGATAAGTGACTTAGACTCACTGAATAGCGTCAATAAAATAGGCATAATAATAGGATATTTAGTAAAGTGAAAAAAGTATCGATTGTGTGATGTTGTCAGAGCGAGCAACGCAATAATTCCAACGACACCGGAGCCACCAGCGCCTCCAGTTTCCGAGCCTACGTCACCCAGCGGCAGTGGAAGCCCGCCGACAACGCACAGTGACAGCCCTCCTCACAGAAGACAGCAGCAGGATGGATGGAATGGAGAGGGCACTCCGAGCAGAAATGCGAGTCGCGAAAGCTCAACTCATAATACCCCGAGAAATACGCCAACCCAGAATCAGAATCAACAGAATCTCCGTCAGACACCGCCTCCCCCGCCGCCGCCTTTACCGGCCGTCGCGACTCCATCCTCCTCGATACGCGAGCGTCGTCCTCCTCGTAACAACGACGAGCAAAATGCCAATCAAACGCCAAACGGCCGCTCCGAGCGCACTCACAATATCCCTCAGCCCAGAAGGCCCAATAGAACTAGCAGAAATCGTAATGGAGAGAGAAGAAGCGATGCGCAACAACCTTCAGATCTGCCACGTGGCTATGAAATGAGACAGACACAACAGGGACAGGTACTCTTATCTCTTTCCCCTCACTAACTATAGTATCCAACAAACAAAAGATTCATTACAATTACGCAGTTATTGACAAGTGTCGACTACGCTTTTCTTCAACGAGAAATTTCTAGGAAGTAGATTTGTTCAGGTCCAGTTACGAGGTACACCCGTAAGGGTTTTTACGTAACTTCCCTTGCGTCCGTAGCCGACTCCGCTATACGGTACTGCATTTTCCATGGGCACGGGGAAACTGCGGAAAACCCGTAATGATTGAGGCGGTCCCTGACAGACCTGGTCACTGCACAAACCACCATAGAATCACAGTTGTTTCCACTATGGTGGTTTTGTGCAAAAAGTTCACTTAGAATTTTGACAAAATCACCACGTAAGTCACCACTCTGAGATTCGTTTAAATCAAGGAATAGAGGTTTACGTGGTGGTTTCGACAGAATTGTGACATAACCACCTGGTAAACCACCACCACCACTCCTCGATTTGAACGAATTACGGAGTGGTGGTTTTGTCGAAATTCTAAGTGAACTGTTTGTATAAAACTACTGGTGATTTCGATGGTGGTTTGTTCCCTCGCTGGATCTGCTAGGGGTCGTAAATTCTTCCGATTCTCCGATGTATGCACAAAAGTAACTCACTCCCGGGTCGTGGCGGAATTTTTTTCACAATTCGTTCGAGATAAAAATTCGCCGATTGCGGCTGATTGAAGAATTTGTATAATTTATTAAATAAATTCATTAAGCAGCTGCAATCGACACGTGCAAAAAGATTCGTATTAGTGAAATTTGAATCGGGCTTCTGTTTCGCGCTCTTTGAATTTAGCGATCACGGTCTCACACCCGAGATATGCTTCGCAAAAATTCCATCATAATAAAACTTGACCGCTAATCATCGCATACAATAACACCTAATGACTCACTTAAGTGCATACACCGAGGCCTCAGAAAAACTAACTTTCCACTCACTGGTTGATGAGCCAGCCGGTGCACGGCTGAGCGGTCACCCATCCAAGTTATGGCCGCAAACAATACTGCTTAACTCGGGGGATCGCCAGAGTCGTACACCGACCGCGCACCGACCGGTGTCGGTAGACAAATTTCAATTTTTCGTTTTTCTTCAGCCACAAATAAGCCTTTATATTTAACGTTGAATAGTTGTTGTAAATTTTTGAACTCGGCCCTACATTCAATGCATTGAAATATTGAAAAATGGGATTAATTAATTGCAGGTGTATTTCTACCACGTACCGAGCGGCGCCTCGACCTGGCATGACCCTCGAATCCCTCGGGATCTACCTGCCAATGAAATAGCAAACGAGCTCGGGCCACTACCGAGTGGCTGGGAGATGCGTCAAACCGCAAGTGGTCGCGTCTACTTTGTCGATCACAACAACCGAACGACACAATTCACGGATCCTCGACTCTCCAGTCAGATAATAAGCAGCCTTTTGAAGCGACAAAACAACAGCCAACATGCCGGAAATAACGGAAGTAATGCAATTCGAAATGAGCCTCCTGGCATCGAAGCTCCTGCCGCACCAGCTCTAAACTCTAATCAGACGACCGGTAGAACAGCGGCAAATACGACGATGGTCGCGACAGGAACAACAACGACGACGTCGACAACAACAACGACGACAACGACGACCACGACGAGCAACAATAATTTATCGACTAATGACACAAGCGAAAATCCCGTGGTAACGCAAACAGTCTCGGATTTGCCAAAGGAACTGATGGAGAGCGAGTTACTACCGAAATATAAACGAGATCTCGTGGCAAAATTGAAATGCCTAAGAGCCGAGCTAAATGCACTGCAACCGCAAAGTGGTCACTGTAGACTGGAAGTCTCGAGAAACGAAATTTTCGAGGAATCTTATCGTTTGATAATGAAGATGCGACCGAAGGATATGCGAAAACGGCTAATGGTCAAGTTTCGTGGGGAGGAGGGACTCGATTATGGAGGTCCTGCTCGGGAATGGCTTTACCTCCTGTCACACGAGATGCTCAATCCGCAATACGGTCTCTTTCAGTATTCCAGAGACGACAATTACACTCTACAAATAAATCCCGATTCGGGAATAAATCCAGAGCATTTATCGTACTTCCATTTCGCTGGAAGAATAATTGGTATTGCAGTTTTTCATGGTCACCACGTTGACGGAGGATTCACAACGCCTTTCTATAAAATGTTGCTCAATAAAGCTATTACTTTGAGCGACATCGAAGGCGTCGATCCTGAATTACACAGAAGTCTCACGTGGATGTTGGACAACAGTATAGACGGAGTTTTAGAGGCCGCCTTTGCCGTTGAGCACAGTAGCTTCGGTGTATTGAGAAATCACGAGCTCAAACCCGGTGGCAAGGATATTACTGTTACCGAGGAAAATAAACGGGAGTACGTGAGGCTTTATGTTAATTACCGCTTTATGCGGGGAATCGAGCAACAATTTTTGGCGCTGCAGAAGGGCTTTCACGAACTTATACCGCCTCAGTTGCTCAGACCCTTCGACGAGAGGGAATTGGAACTGGTTATCGGAGGGCTTGGCCAAATCGATATCAACGATTGGAAACTTCATACGAGACTCAAACATTGCACACCGGAAACACCGGTCGTTAAATGGTTTTGGCTTATTGTTGAATCCTACGGTGAGGAAATGAGGGCGAGACTTTTGCAGTTTGTCACCGGTAGTTCGCGCGTTCCGTTACAAGGTTTCAAGGCTCTGCAGGGTAAGTCCTTGACTATTATTTACGGGTCTACCACAAAACATCCGAAAAATAACGTCCTGCGACTAAATATCCCGATAAAAACAAAAATATCCGCGAAAATAACAAAAATATCCGGTCCAAAATATTCACCAGCAAGCAAAAACAACCCGTGCCAAAATATCCGCCAGATCTAATATTCTTATCTAATTTTATAGTGCAAATTCCCCAAAATCCCAAAAATACACCTCAAGCTAAAGGCCCTAAGAATTTTTCCCTTTATCTTATTAGTGCGCTGGGAAAAAACTCTGCGACCTATTCAGGACCGAGTTGCTTATGCCGAGCTAGCCGCAAACGTCATGAATTGTAGAGTGACGGTATTCAAGGCCAGGTTCTCGTGCAGGAATCAAAGAAAATGAATTCCAAACTTCATATTACGGGAAGCACAGAATAAATATTTATGTAACGTTAATGAAAGTTAAATGACTCAAACTTCCCGGAAATATCTCAATCATCCGTTTCAACAATTAAGGAGGCTCGTTGACGACTATCAAAGTCACATCGGTGCTAAATTTTCGTAATTGATTTTTTAAAGTTTAATGCATTAAAAAACAATAATGTAGGGTGATTCGTATTGGAGGATGTATACTTAGTTCAGTGACGAATCAATAGTGACGAATTTGCATAAAGATTAACCGATTAACTTTTCTTTTCAATGGGATACATTTTTGTTTCAAATTTCTCAGGAAATTCATGCACAAGATATTTGTGGAAAGGACGTATTGTTGTACATGGGATATTTTGACGTGGATTTCAAGATTTTTCAGGATATTTCTTAAAAGGATGTATTGTGGAAATTTTGTCGCAAAGTATTATTATTAGTTTTGCGCCAGGATATTATGACCAGCTCCCTTATTTGCCTCCTACGAAATATAATACTATTGACTAAATTTAAAAAATAATCATTACAGGATCAACGGGATCAGCCGGGCCGCGACTATTTACAATCCATGCGGTCGACGCACCAAGTGAGAATCTCCCCAAAGCTCATACGTGCTTCAACAGAATAGACATACCGCAGAGTTATCCAAACTATCAGAAGATGCTCGATAAATTGACTCAAGCGGTTGAGGAAACATGTGGTTTTGCCGTCGAATAATCTCGGATTATCGGTTTGGTTCGCTCACCGTCAGACACTGCCCCCCTCCCCCAAAGTGCTAATTTCTTTATTCCCATCATATCAAGTCTCATTTGAGAAACAAGCATATCCCGAATTAATGCCTTAATCCAGTCGAATTATCAATCAATAATTCAAGGGCAAAAACGATTCTTTATGAATGCGTTGTTCTTCTCGGACTAAATAGTCTCCAACAATACAATAGGATAAAAGCAAACGCTCGAGGCCTATCCGTGACGTTAAAGTTCGTGCAATTCTGTTTTATAGCACCAAAAACCAACAGTTCGGTTTATTTTAGTTGATGATCTTTGGACACAAGTCAATTAATAATCTCTCGTATCGTGAATATTTGCAATACGAAATTGCGCGTTAGGAGTTGGGTTTCGAAACCAGCTATCATTAAGTAGCTGGATAATTAGACGAGACCCACAAGACGGAGGCTTTTCCTCGACAAGGAAAACCAAAATTCCACAAAAAACTAAAAGTGATTTAATTTATGTACGTAACTGTAAGAGAAAGAAAAAGTGGAAAAAATTAACGGTTTATTTAACTGTAAATAATATATCGAAGCTTGGCAGTTGAGGAAGACGGACAAACGAAAATCCATCTTCCATTACGGACGAAACAAAACAAACGTGTAGCTTTAATTTCAATGATAAATTAAAAATTGAGCTATCAGAGAAGAGACTATTTAATAAGAGAGATAGAAAGAGAAAGAAAGAGAGAGAGAGACACGTAGAAAAGAAAATAAAAGAAAATATCGAAGTTCGAGCTATTGGCCCGAACGACTTTCGCCTTAACGCCCAGTACACAATACGATCAACGAAACGTTCAACTTATATACCCACGACTTCTCGAGCGTTTCAATCAAATTTATCCTACAGTTTACAAATTAAAAAAAAAAAGAGAGAAATCGAGCATATCAATAATAATAAATGAAAAGTCTATATCTTTCTCTTGTAGTTTGCCCTTAGACTCACTCCCAATGCAGTCTTTCTCCCCGATGCTATTGCGTCCGCAATTTTTCCGCTTGGCGTAATACGTAAGTAATACGCCCAACAACATATCACACTGCAAGTATAAAATCGTTTGCTATCTCTTTTGTTCCCTCCTTCTATTTGTATACTTGTCTCACTGTAAATGCGCCCTTTATTAATACAAAATATTTCTTATTCACGATACTATTGCTTTAACAAATATTTATTCCAATTCTCATTTCTTTCTATTAGATTAGAGTTTGTGAAGTGAATAACACATTTCACTTGAGCCACAGTCTTTTCTCAACCGAGTAGAGGGTTTTTTTTCTCCCCTGTACGTTAAAGATATTATTTCAACCTATTAACAACCGAATAAACATTAATATCTGGTCACTGGAATGTACTTGATATTTCTAGTACATGATTGCAAAGTTTCTGTGCATTATTTCCATTTTATGTATCTGTTACTTTGCATTCCAACTTTTGTTTAAGGCAATGGTATAATCAATAAAGAATATTTTATTATGCCTTTTTTGTAGATTAGTTAATCCTAGTGGTGCGCGTTGAGCTGCGTTTTTACATGTATTACGAACAATAATTGTTGTTGACAAACAAAAATTATGGACAAAGTTACGAAGACAGTTTTAAAAAATTACGGTTTCAGACAAGTTATTCTGATATTGTGCGGCAACCAAAGTGACTAGAGTTTCTTTTTCAAATGTTGTTACATTACTGTTTTTAGATTTAAAAAAAAATTCTTAGTCTGCTGATGGAAACTCCAAGTACAATAAAACCCATATTGGCAGTTATAAATAAAAGGGGAATGGTTTGCAGGGATGATGAAACATCGGCAAGTTTTCTCGTAGGAGTAATGAAGGGTATATACTGGGAGTGCCTTGAAATGACGAATCAAAAGCAACAACGTTCATTTCTTCTCAGAGTTTCGGTGAAAATTCGCTACGTGTTGTTAATTGCTATTGTTTAATACCAGTAAACACACGGGAACGTGCAAGAGAATTTAAACGATTGACTTGTTGTTTTCACGGCACTTGTTGTTCATAGACGCACACACTTGCGCAGCTGCTGCCGGCAAATTAATGTTGACACACATTAGTTAAATTATGTATAAATTATTATACCCGCGATTATTGTTATTATAATCTATTACTATTATCATTATTAATATTATTATATCATCTCTTCTCCCTGTCATCATTGCTATTAATTACATCACCAACTATTATCGTTGTTAAAATGCAATCTACCATATCGCGAAACGTTCGAGCAACAAAGAAAACAAAAACATTGTACATATTTACCTTTCCTTTTGTATTTTGGATGAAATGTATATTTTAATAAAAAATATCCAAAGGTATCGAAACAGGCACAAATCTCGTCTACTCATGGATTCGATGTTTCACCCCGTATTTTTACACTCGTCTACTGTACGGTAGCCATGCTATTAAGGATGTAGGTGAAAATTACAAACGCATCTCGATGGAATGAAAATAAGTAGAAAAAAATTACGGATGTGCTGGGACGATTGATTTTTAATAATAATAGTTGCAAAAAATTATTGATTGATGAAAAAAAACAATTGTTCGGTAAATTAACTTTCAACAATTGTACGGACACTGTGAGTATAATGGGTGGTAATATGAAAAATGCATATCCAAAATCCGTGAGATTCCACTCATTTTGTTGTATAAATGGAAATTTGAATAAAAAACATTATTCTTATAAAGAACTAAATTCTGGTGAAATTTGTACATATTCGGGAACAATAACAAATAATTTCCATTTGAAAAAAAACGTTAGATAAAGTACGGTTTTGCTATTTTTTTTTCATGAATTTGTTAATAGTTTTTTGGAATTATTATTATACGTAAACAATTTTTTTCAGTACTTACTTGATTTTTAAGATTTGTATCCCATCGAAAAGTGGTGGAAATTATTACTGAGACCGTTTGGCTGGACTTAATACACACTTTTCGCATTGATACGCGTTCAAGCAGTTTCACCTGATACAACTCTACAGACGAATGATCGTGCTGCACCGATATGCATTAAATCTCACTTTTCTTCAATCTAGTTCTATTTAATTAATGGATCTTACAAGTCACAAGGAAAGAACTGAGGAAACGTTTTTCGTGGACGAACGACGTCCATAGGATATATACGGAAAAGAACTGGAACGCTAAATACAATATAACACGAAATTGTCACATTTAACATAACACCAGTGTATATTGTGTCACAACTGGGATACATAATATTACAATGGTGCATAATAAAATTCTATACATATTTTTGTTCCTTTCTATCTAAAGATAAATCATATTTTTGAATCTGTTTTTTTTTTATTTTTTGTTTTTTTGTTGTTTTTTTTCCTCTTTATATTCCATCACCCTGTCTACCTCCGAGCCGAAGGCCCAGATCCATCTCGCAATTTTTTTTTGTTATTTAGCACATCTGCTCGCAAGGAATATTAAGATTGAATTTGATTTTCGTTCGCTGCTTTGTTTTTCCATCATCTTGTATTTTTGCTAACTTTTTTTTCCCTTTTTATTTTTAAATTCACCATCCGAACAAGCACGAAAATTCACTTTTTTTTTGTTTCCTCTAAAAAGCAATAAACCAACTCTTAATGTTTTACGCGCTCGTAACATATTCATATTATTATTAATAATAATAATTCATATAAACATTATCTCTATTCGTTTTTTTTCCTTGTTATGTCATCTTATCGGTAATTTAGTCTAGTCGATAGGGTGATAACGGACAATGTTCATTCGGGAGTGTCGTTCCTAACGCTATGATGACTGGAGAAAGGACTTCGGGGACTTGATACTTTTCGATTCGCGCAAAAATCGTGAGTACGCTTCGTACTATATGCATAATATATCTTATATATATATACATATTGTATATTTAAGCTTGCGCCGGTAAATATTTATCATATATATTTTCTGTTTATACGATTTTCATTTCTTTTTTCGTATTATCTTCTTCGAAGTTTTTCACCACGTTTGTTTTTTTATTCCTCGCTTCGTTTATTTTCCGAAGAATTCAATCTCGCCTCCTGTTTTACCTGGGATAGTACGTGTGATATATATATATCACATCTCAAACACCCTATATATTTATAATATAATATACGAATCTAGAACTGTACGTAGCGTCGAATCGTCGTATTTTTTAATTCAACGCTGTTGCTGTTATGCGTATGTGTGTGTGTGTGTGTGTGTGTGTGTGTGTGTATGTGTATTGGCTGTTTACGCACAGTTTTCCCAAATTCTTGTTTTCTTTGTTTCTTCATGTATCCTTACAAATACGTCTATCCGATAATCATTAATATTTATACATAACAGCGACGGGCGTGACGCACCTCTGCTCTCATCTTAAACACTAAATACGAAATACATGGCATTACTTGCTTCGCTATAGGCATAGGTGCACAACTTTTTTGTTTGTCAAAACTATTCTATTATTTTTTTAGCTCCGTTTCTCGTTTTATTTATAGATACGCCGAGGGATATTTACTAGCGTCACCGAGCAGCAGCACTAGACAAAAAAAAATCGGGTATCGAGAGTGCTCGAAAAATAAATTGAAAAATTTTCGTTAAAATTATAACAGCTCTTGATTTTTTTTCAACTCTAAGAAAAGCGAGTAATTGTTAAAATATATTATTCGTCCATAATTTATAAGCTGTTTCATTCTCTTGACACTCAATCGACAATATTCGTGAAAATCATAAATTTACGCGCTTTTGTTTTGCCTCTTCACATAATGCGATTACGATATTCCAGAATCTATGATATAATGTGGTCCAAGTTATTAGCTGCAGGAACGTTTAATTTTTTTTAAAACCAAGATACGTACGTCTCGAAAAGTTATTGAAAGATTGGATTTTAGAAAAAGAAAAAAAACATCGTCAAATGACACGTCTATCGAATGCTGCACACAATTTTTTTTCAAATAGTTTTTCGGTTTTTTTTGTTTGTTTTCTTTTTTGTAAGGTGTTGACAAAGTTGAGAAATGGTTGCGTCATACAATATGATAGCGTGTATATCTCGGCAAAAGCATCTGAGCCTATATTGCACTCTGATGTTAACAGTTAGCGACTAACGAGACACGCTCGTTAATTTTTCGTTTAATTTCTCTACCCAACTGAATTCCACAATTGCTACCTATATTATGTAATAATAGATATAATAATATTATATAGTATCTACATCTCACAGCGATTCCCGAGTCGTGTATAAAACCGTTACAACGAAAAAAATATATGTGTACCTAGCGTTTGTATATATATATATTTATATATATGATTAAACTCATCGAAGCACGTGGGGTTGTGTTTGTTACTTGGTTTGTCTATTCCTCCCACGATTCTAGTAATTTCCGTAGCATTGAGACTTGGCGTTTGTAATGCCGATTAGAAAAAACTGGTTAAAATAGAAATTTCATCGTTTTTTATCGGGTAGATTAATTTGTATCCTTATCAATGGGGGGTGTGTAGAAATTTAGTGAAGGAAAAGCGCAAAATGCGCTTGCGCATCACTATCTATTATCCCCGATAATTAATCGCACCTCTACACCGTGCGCGGTACATTTATTATAATGAAATATTATTGTTCTTCTACCGTTGTTTTTTTCGCGCTCGCACCGAAATTTGTACTTGGCGAATATAAAATTGGGCTGTTGGTGTGTGCTGGATGGAGAAGGGGAATAAGTAGACCGCGTGGGTGAGGGGCGAGGGCCGATGGGCGAATGGGCGGAGTGGGGTTTAATTTTTTTTGAAGCCTCCAAGTTTTTAGTAAGATGCGAGAACTCCCGGCGGAGTCGGGACAACGACGGTGTGTTGGGGGACGACCGGTGGAGCTGGCGGCGCCAGCGGATGACCGACGAGTACGGCGGCTGCGGGAATCGGCAAAACGCCCGGTTGCGGAATCGCGGAGGGTGTCGCTACTTGGGTGGGCGGACCTTCAGCCGCGTGTTTCCGCAAGTGTCTGAGCATGTTGCCCTTCTCGACGAAGGTCTTGCCGCAATCGGGACAACTGTGCGGTCGCTCGTCCGAGTGCGAGCGTCTGTGCGAAACCAGGTGGCCCTTGCACATAAAGTCCTTTGGACAGAGATCGCATCTGAACGGTCTCTCGGCGTTGCTTCCTTTGTTGTGAGAACGCATATGGAAGAGAAGGTTGCCCTTGAGCGGGAAGCTCTTGCCGCACTCGGTACACACGAAGGGACGTTCGCCGGTATGACAACGCATGTGATTCACGAGGTGCTCCTGTAATTAATCAACCCAATATTACAACTATTGCCAACGAGCCACTTTTCTAATTAACAGTATACATGTATTTTTTTAATTATCGTTATGACCAAAGTATTTAGATTAAAATGCCTACAGATTGTAGAATTCTTTGTTCTTGTAATTAGCATTCATTTTATTAGTGTAACTTGATATATCGTAATAGTAATATTGTTAAGGGGTTAGGTGGGTTTAAACATTTGAAAAAATCTTTTTTTTTATGGTCTTATTAAATTATACAATATGTTTAGAATATTTTTCCAAAATTTAAAATCGATCCGAGTAAAATTGAGAGATAAAAACTTTGGAAGTCCCGCCCGCCTAATCATCCATCTAGCTCTTCAAATCTTGTTCAAATTTTACGGACTTCTTCAAAATAACATTATCTGGTGCTTGAATGAAAGATTTTTTTAAAAATATTATTACAACTTATTTGCCGACGCAATTCATGCTGAAAATTTGACGAAAAAATGGGATCTTTTGTTTACAAATCCACCAAAAATTCAAATTACAAAAAAGAAATTCCTTTCTTTAAGCACGAGATCTATTCATGTACTAACGGGAAATTCTTGGTTTTTTAATTTTCGATGAACCAGTCATCAGTTATCGAGTCCACGGCGAAAGCACTTTTTTTTTTGCGAGGTCAAGGAAATGAACTCTCACTGCTGAATTTTCGAGGTTTTCAAACGAAAAATTCACAACGTACTCGTGAAATATGTATATTCGATATGATGAATTGTTTAAATCATATATTTCATCAGGTATATTAAAATAAAATTAGTAAAAATACCCTTTTTCGAGGCTCTGAAACCCACCTAACCCCTTAAATTTTCTGTCACATGGAAATAGCTATTCTAAATTTTATTCACGTGGGAACCTTTCCTCATGTGAGCAAATTATAGTTGAACCAAAGTCCAATACATAGGCTGACGTATATTTGAATTCGTTTAAAGGTTTCGAAGAGGACCCATTTTTTTGTCGCGACAATGAATTATTTACCATTAACAATTATACTCTGTCGAAATATATATATCTTTTATAAATCTGAATGACAAAATTTTATATGAAATAAATTGTTGAATAATTATTCAAAACTCTTTTATTTTATTGGGAAACTTTAGTTGGGACTTATTTGCTCTGTATTTTTCAACTCTGAAGGTTTATCGAATGAAATTCATGCAATAGCTTAACAAACAAAATTATAAAATTAAAGTTTCAAGTTAAAGGTACCTTTCTCGTGAAGGGTTTGTTACAAACGTTGCAACAATGTGATGAATCACCGGTGTGTTGACGGAGATGATTATTGAGGTGTTCTTTCCTAGTGAACGTCCTCTGGCAAAACTCACACCTATGCGGCGATTCGCCGGTGTGGATTCGCACATGATTCGTCAAATGCTCCTTACGAGTAAATGACTTGGAGCAGAAGTGACATCGGTGTGGCGATTCGCCTGTGTGTTGACGCACGTGATTTGTCAAATGTTCCTTCCGCGTGAACGATTTGGTGCAATACTGGCACTTGTGCGGTGACTCACCCGTGTGCTGCCTGACGTGGTTCACCAGGTGGTCCTTCCGCGTAAACGCTTTCGGACAGTATTGACAGCGGAAGGGTGTTTCACCTGTGTATTCAATTAACAAATATCCTTTTGTGTTTTTTTTAACTTTTCTTTTTCCTTTCAAGCATTTATCCTCGTTAATCGGAGGACCATACCGCACAAGGAGAGTCTTGTCGAGTGCAATACACGGACATTGCAAATATTAATATCTGTCCAAAAATCGCAAATTTTCAACCAAATTATTAAATAATAACAGTCGTAGTAACAACAAAAATTGCGACCATAATTAATGCAATTTCCGTGGCTTCCATTCGAGATCAAAATCCTCTTGTGTTATTTAGGGACATGTATAAGAAACACAAATTCAAAACATATATAGCCCCGATAAATTTACAAATATTAATTCTAAGATAACCCTCGCGAGTTTTCATTTTTTTTTCGATACAGTAGAGACCGGTGTTGGGACACTTTGTTTTTATCTGTGTTTGAGGATGCTGTTGGACAACGAATGCCAGGCTTTATGCGATCGACTTCTATTGTCGAGGTGGGGAAAAAAAATGACCATTGCTGTATATAAATATGGGGAAAATGAAGAGAATAAAAAAACTGAAAAAGAAAGAAACCTAAAGCATTTATGAGAGCGGTGTATTAGGCAGTGCGGTAAGTTCGATATGGCTGAAGCGACGTGAATGAAAGATTGGGTGACATGAATGTTAGATGATTATCCTTAGAACAATGAATAAGCAAAGCGTTGGCGATTATTCTTGAGGATATATCTGAATCAAGTGTTAACCATGAGTAAGGATATATATAGATAATTTGTTGTTGATTTAATATTTTTGTTGTGGCTATTTTGTTTGGCCGAACCCCGGAGAAGCGTCAACACGCACGCATATCCCATATCCACAGAGACGTTAGAGAGATGATAAGAAAAACAAAAGAAATAGTAATAATAATAATAATAATAATAATTGGTTGCCCGTGAAGTGAACATCTGCCAACCGCTCTCACCTGTGTGTTGGCGGATGTGGTTAACAAGGTGTTCCTTTCTGGTGAACGATTTGGAGCAGAAGCCGCATCGGTGTGGAGACTCACCCGTGTGCTGGCGTACGTGGTTCAGTAGATGCTCCTTTCGCGTGAACGTCTTCGAGCAGAAGTCACAGCGGTGCGGCGTCTCACCCGTATGCCACATTATGTGATTCGTGAAGTGCTCCTTCCTCGTAAACGACTTACCTGTATTTGCACGGACAAAACAAAACGAACAAATGCAAAAAGGCTAGAAATACGATTAGATTACGATGTGTTTATGTTTATATTTGTATTTCCCTTTCTCCCTCTCTCTCTCAGTATCACTCTTTCATGCTCTCGCTCTCATTATTCATTATTGTTTCATAGAGGAAGCTTCGTTTTTATGAAGAAAAGAAGAAAATAAGATCGAAATTTTTATCTCAGAACAATCAAAATTGTCCAAAACATCGAGGAAAGTGCCCGTTTGTTTTTTTGTTTGTTTGAGTCTGTGTGTGTGTGCAGGGTTTTAAAATTTCACAAAATTCAACATTTTACTAAATGTATGTGGAAATTTTTATTCTATGGCTTTTTGAAATTTTTCGAAAACAAGGCGTGCGCGCTTTAGCTATCGTAAAATTGATGATATTTCCCGCAATAATTCTTTATAAGTGCCGGTACTCTCAATATTGTTTGGTATTTAATTTGACGGAAGCGTTCCGGATTTTAAAGTTTTTCAAATTTTCGACAATATCACGTTTTTGCCCTAACTTTGGCAAAACATTGTGACAACGAACTTAAATTTCATACATGATATCGGCACGATCTAGCCAAAATCGATGCTTCTTTATAAAGGTAGCTTTGTAAAATAAAAAACCAAAAATAATGAGGAAGCAATTTGCAAAGTTCAACTTTTCAGCTTATTTTCCCTTATTCTCCGTACACAAACTACATTTTAATGACCGTACGCGGTTGAGAACGCGGGGGAGTTCAAAGCCGGTAGAAAACATTGATCAATTTTTTTAAATTATTGACTGCAACTTGACAAGTGTAAGGCAATCGGAAATAATAATGGAAATGTATGTCGGTTTACTCCATAAAACGATTGGAAATATTTCCCATTACAATTTCGGCATTAATCATAATAATGATATATCTTGAAAATAAGTAGATGAAAATCCGGGGTTTTCCATGTTAAAATCGAAATTTAGATAAATATAGTCAAGTATGAAAGGGCAATTAGCGGAATGATAGGTGAGAGCAAAGGCATAGCTCGCCGCCGTGTGCTGTTAGCCCGGGAAGAGAAAAGAAAATCTAGGACTGTTTATCCCCGGCAGTATCGACGCGAATTCGCTACAATGCCCCCGCGTCGCGAGTATACGTACTGTAATTGTGCAATACATAGACGCGCAATTTGCCCCCACTCCGACTTGCTGGCGGCCCTCTATGTCAGTAAAAAACGCGATACAATGGTTAATAAAACAACGATAAAAAAGAAAAGGGTCACCGAGTGAATTTGAGCGGGAATAATCCTTATCACGAGTCTCCACCAGATTCGGGCTTAACGTATTTCACAAAAGCGTTTTTTGTTTGTCCATCCGATTTTATCATCAAATACAGTAAAAAAAGATAGAGACTACACGACGAGTAACAAGTAAAATCCATCAAACTCGGCACATTAGCGCTTGTGTCTACATATATTTAAATAAAGAATTTTATTGTTTTTCTTTAATATCCGTCTAATAAAATATTGGTTATATATACGAACCACTGAGATTTACGAAATAGCAAGTCATGCCATCACAATTATTGGCACGCACGTGAGTCTGAATGTCGGTGAGCAAGTTTTAGCGGAAAAGGTTAATGGAGAAAATTTGAGAAATCTTTTTGAAAAGAGAGTGAGAGAGGAAATAAAAGAAAATTTAGGAGTAGGGAGGCCGCGCACGGAGCCGCGACGGTAACGTCGTCGGTCAAAGGTAGGACGAATTCTAAGGTTAGAGGGGCGCTCGTCGGAAAGGAATGCGCGCGAGCCGCGAGCGCAGCGGGGAACGGGTTTCGAGGCGGGGGCGCGATGCGCGATCAATTCTCGCGAATTTTATTTCGCGACCGCCGCTAACGCCGCCCTGCCAAGTTATCACCGAACAAACTCCCGTGGCTGTCCACTTGAAACCCATTCGTCGCAAACTCGGTTTTTTTTTTCCGAATATAAACTTACCTTTCTCTCGTTACGCTTTTGACTTGATTCATGTTACAGAAAAACCATTTTTGATCGATCACCGGTTGACTTTTGAAAAGTTGGTCAACTGATTCAGTGTAAAAAGTGATGATACGACGTAGAAGAAAAAAAAAAAGATTCAAGAGATTGTTTAAAAACACAAAAAATAGGAAAGTTTCTCTAGTTTAGATAATAATTCGGACTTACCGCATATCTCACAGCGGAAAGGCGTGTCATTGGTATGGGAGCGCATGTGATTGGCGAGATGTTCCTTACGTGTGTACTTTTTGCCGCAGACTTGGCAATGATGCGGTGTCTCGCCGGTGTGCCACATTACGTGATTCATAAAGTGTTCCTTACGCGTAAAGCTCTTTTTGCATATGTCGCAGCGATGTGGCGTCTCGCCGGTGTGTTTACGCACGTGATTAACCATGTGCTCCTTGCGAGTGAAGGTTTTCGCGCAGTACTGACATCTACGGTAGAAGAAAAAATAGTCGTAGTGATGTAAAGAATCGGAATGAAATCGAGTTGTCGTTTGGTCTGTGAATTTCACCTGTATGGCGTTTCCCCGGTATGGCATCGAGTATGATTATCGAGATGTTCCTTGCGGGCGAAACTCTTTCCGCAAACGGTGCAATTATAGGGCTTGTCGGTCGCGTGACGTTTCATGTGACGCTCTAGCGACGGAGCGTTTGCGAATACGTGAAAGCAAACGGCGCACGTGAACATCGAGCCACCCAGATGACACTTGCCGTGACGGGTCAGATCATTCGCGTTTGAAAACGCTTTTCCGCAAACCTTTGTAAAATCAAATTCATCAGGTCTTTACTTGTGTCAAAAAAGTTGTTTATGGATAAATGCTTAGGAAAAATGTTCGCCATGCGCTCTTGATATTGGATATTTGATGTTTGATATTGACCTGGCATGTGAAGGGTTTCCGCTCGGTGTGATATCTCCGATGAACGATGAGCTGATAACGAAACTGGAAGATTTTTCCGCAGACTTCGCACGCGTGACTACCGACGGATACGGGAGAGGCGCTTGGACCGGGTGTTGCTTCACCGTCGCTCGTTTTGATATCGAATTTATTCAATTGAACTTGCTGAACTATAGGCGTTCCGTTCTGTATCGTCGTCACCGTTTGGGTAGGCACTGTACTGCTACCAACCGTTCCAGCTGCGATTTCGCTCTGTAGTTTTCCAAATACCTCATGATAAGCCAACAGCTGATTTATGTCCTCGACGTTGACCTTATACATATTTTGGACCATTTCGACGCCGAGTGTTTTAGCGAGATCTTGCTCATTTCCGGCGCTTATCTTAACTACCGAACCGTCGGCAGTTCTCACGTCCATCATATGGCCCCCAGCTTTTAAATCCGGTACTTGAAATCTATCAATGAAACAATTATTCCAATAATTTTGAACAATTTCAACTCAATACTATTCGACTAATTTTATAACGATTATTATCTCGCACAAGCCTCGTCAACGGGACTTCATAAATTATCTTTGTTTCGCTATCATCTTTACTCTTTAGACAAAACAAACAAAAATATGTTCTTGATGAAAATTCATGATTAACACATTTATGCCAAACCCGTTTTTCATTTAATGTTCTTTAAATAATAATAATAATAATGATAATATGTAACTCACTGCGCCATATTAAGTTGTCGCATCTCTTTTTCTTTCTCTGGTTTCGACGAATTATTTTGATTGCCACCGTCATTGCCGGAGTTTCCGCCGATATTCACGCCAATTTGCTGTTGCTGTTGCTGCATCATATTTTGCTGCAGATCCTGTGGTTGTTGGAGTTGCAGATCACACTGGACCTGACAATGAACCTGATTATCGCTGCAACGCTCTGTTGTGCAACTACCACTTTCGTCCTTTACTTTGTTCTCGTCTCGCTGTGCATTCTGGTTTTGCGAATTTGGTCCATTGTTTTGAGGATTCTGATGATTTTGCATCTGATGATGCGATTGTTGCGGCTGTTGCTGCTGCTGTTGTTGCTGCTGCTGTTGTTGTTGTTGCTGTTGTTGCTGCTGCTGTTGTTGTTGCTGTTGTTGCTGCTGCTGCTGGTGCAGCTGCTGCGATTGCATCTGTTGCTGCATCTGTGCATGCGCTGCCTGCAAGTGACTCGCAGGTATGTGCGTCCCGTCTAGATTAAGGCCAGGTAAAGAGACTGGAATCTGTTGGATTAAATATTAAAAAGAGAAAAGGGTTTTAAAGTTTGGAGAAATAACCACAATTCTATTGGCGATACATCGACTGAAAAGCAGGAATGCCATGATCAATTTTCGTTTGGAATATCATTTCTTATCACATAAATAGCGATTTATCAATGAAAATCAATCACTGCCCTCTTGAAAAGCTCTTTTTTCCTACCATGTATGTTCCAGTTTATAACTAAGTTCCATTTACTGTCTTATTGTGATATCAAGGAATATTACAATCAGAGAAAATTGTAATAATTGCATCAGCACATGATAATGGATCATTATTAGTTCAAACGATTATTTTTATATTAAATTCAACTAATTAGTCGTCACTGTAAGAATAAAAAGAGTTTATGTAAATATAAACAGAACTGGATTTATTAACAACAAATAGTTGTCGAGAGACTTGTAACTGTGGATGTCGTTTAAAAGAGCTGTAAAATGAAAGATAATTTAATTATGGGATAAATAGTGATTTGAAAATTAATGGGTCATGTATAACTGGTCAAAATTGTTTCTCAGAGTATAAGTTTATAAATCCTACTATTGAAGCACCGTGTTATTCCACTGTCGGTACTTAACATTGGATTGTTTGTACCAAAAAAAAAAAAAAAAAAAACCAAACATTAGAAAAAATGTTGTTGTATGACGAAGCTTTTGGCAAGATTGCGGTACCTAGTAAAAATGATGTACACACGAAAATAGTAGCGGCAGGCGAGAATAGATAGAACAGGAGGCATTAAAACCACAAGCAATAAAACACACACAGGTACACATAGTAAAAGTGTAAAAATACGGGGAAAAAGATCAAGTAATAGACGTGCAACTACGCAAAACAAACCTGCGAGCTCGACTGAAGCGAACCGTGATGACTATTGGTGGTGATGTTACCGCCACCACCGGTGGCAACGGAGTTGCTCTGATGATGATGGTGATGATGATGCTGCGAAGAAGTTGTCTGGTGGTGAGCACCAGAGGTTAGCACCATCTCATGCGAAATAGACACAGAGCCAGACTCCTTGGCAATGATATCACCAGCTGCACCTCCGGCGCTCCTCTGCGAGGAGTGCGGGTGGTGATAGACAGAGACCTGAGGTATCGGTCCGGGAAATAGATTGGTGAGGACCCAATACTTAGCTACCGAGGAGGCTAACGCTACGGCTGTACCTACACGCAGGTCGGCTGATGTATGCGGGCTACTTCCTAATTGCCCGACATTCGCCGAACTTGCCAAACTTGCCGGATACGAAGGACGACAGCTCTGACCACTGTTTACTTCCTACCGATACACATTCAGACATTTCGTTTCTTTTTGTCTCTTTACAACATCGACTTTCATGCCTTCTGTATAGTGTAGCATGCACAGCATGGCTCAAACTCCAATCGACAAATGCGACATTATTCCTGATGCTCCAAAACCAATACTTTTATTTTTAACCAATCTACAGTTCTACTAGGTAGGAAATAGGATCACAGCCAAATTACCATTTAGTGCAAAAAGTGAGAAAGCGCAAGCCAAATTGTTTTTTTGTTATTTTTTAATTTTTTAAAGATGATTTTCCTTCTTCCAATCTCTCCTACTCGATAACAATCACAGACCAAAGATTCATCTCATTAGCAAAACAAGATTCCATTTGACTTCAGAAAATATGAGTCCTTATTATAAAACAATGTCAGTTTCATAACTTGATATCTGTACAATTAAATAAATAGATATTAAAAATGCAAACATAAAATAAGTACGAAGCTAATCAAGAGGAGCGAATGAAAGTGAAAAATAATGTATATCCTCTGTGTATAATGATTGTTTCCCTTTTCTTCCAGTCGGAGTATCGGGCAAATTATTGCGCATTTGTAGTTTGGGGAATGTTGGCCTGGTTCAAGCAATTAGAAGAAAACTCACCTCTTGCTGTGCCTGCGTCGTAGCTGGCAGAGGGTGCTGTTCGCTATTCATCTTTGTTCAATATAGCACCTCACGCTATTCTCGTGTCACCCTTGTCATTTTTCATCCTGCAAACAGGACACGGATATTCCGTTTATAGTTAATTCTCAAATAATCTAATGCCATTTGAATGACGAGAGAAAAAATACCACCCAAGAAAAAAAAAAGTTTTCCTAGGGCGACGCATCACAGGAGGTTAACCTCAAAAAAAAGTGCAAGTCGCTGTCGTTCATCGCCGTAAAAGGACCATCAACGAAAGAAACAACGATTCAACAACTCAGTTGCTCCAAGGACACACCGAAGAAGCGGCAAATATCCCCGATTGATAAACGATCAAGTTATTGGTCAAAGAGCGGGAAAGGGGGTGAGTCATCATCCTTTGGCAACGAGAGATACGCGAATACGACAAAGCTCACAAAGAGACCATGTACGCGCGCGAGAGCTAATTAGCCAATAGTCGAGAAATAAACCGGAAAGCCGATCTTCCCAGTAGCAAACGATAACGCCGTTGATCATTTAACATTCTCCCCTTTATTTGACTTGATAATTTTTTAGGATTCTCTCCCGGTGGGACATATGACGCGTCAAATAATTGGGACTCGTGGAACGGGGCCACAAGATGGACGGTGCATACGCGCGACTGTAACGTTGTAATAAAAAAAGCACGCACACGGTGCTCATCCGTTAGGGATATTAACGCGCGATCGAGAATCGAGTAATATGCTTGCAGGTGATTTCGTTACGGGGATGAGTACGGACTCACGTGGTGTTTGATGCCGTCGGGGGTTCTGGCATCTCTCGTCTCGTTCTCCGCCGTCTTCTTCCCCGCGGTTTCTCCTCAGCCGCGGCGGCGGCGGTAGCGGCGACGGCGACGGCGGCGGTGGAGGCGGCGACAGCGACAGCGGTGGTGAACGTGAACGCGTCTCTACGCAGGGGGGGACACGAACGCTACAGCCTGCTGCTGCTGCTGCTGCTGCTTGCCCTCCTCCCTCAACGTCCCACCTCGCAACTCGCGCCCACAAAATAGCCTAACCGCGATAATGGCCACGAACTTTTCTACACCTTTCCAATTATAACGCGGCCGTGATCGCCGCGGTTTTACCAACACTACTCGCAACTTTAAACCCGCCGAAGGCTGTATTGTTAGCCAGATTTTTCCGCGGAATCTACCAAGTACTCGCACACTTGCAGTTTACTGAAAATACGATGACTGTCATGGCGTCCCTCGACCCGCCCCACCGCGGATCTACGTGACCTGGCCGGCTCAATCTGATTCGAAGGCTCGCGAGCACAACCCTTTTACTTTTCGATAACTCTTCAACTTACAATAACTGTATCAACGTCTGTATCCTCGTGGAAATTACACTCGACTTTTTTTAATCCTTATTTTCCATCGATGTGTAAATTATGCTTCGCTGATACGGGCTGGGGGGGAGCATGCAGCGGGGAGGAGGAGATGCGCGCGCAGCATCCGGAGCTGCGTGCGCAATCGTCCCACTTCCGGGTTACGCAACCCGCGTTCGTTTGAATTTTCATTTATACTCGACATTCGTTGTTTTTTATTTCTAAGTATTCAAGAATAGGTACCAAAGTTCAGAACTTACACGAAGGAGAAAACTGTTGTCTGTGTTAAATTTTAAAAGGAATGGGAGAAAAGAAAATGTCATTGTTACAAAGATATATTATCCTGCGCATCATCATATTGCATATATATATATATATATAAATATATTATATATTTTGTAGCCGCTACAAGTTAATCGTTAATAATTATTTACATAGATTTGTACAAAGTCGTTTGATATGTAGAAAATTATATTACACAAGCACGAGTTGACGTCACTGAAAAAGATATTTCATCGGCCAAAGATTAATTAAATAATATTTGTTGTCAAGTTTTTCATGTCGCGAGTTTGTCACATTGTGATAGATCTCTTAAACAGGAATGCTGACTAGTGCATTCGCGTAGACGGCGCATCCGCGAAGAAACAATGATACGGTGCATTCCCTTGTTTAGCTATTATTTCATAGCTCCGTGGTGATTTCGTCCTGCGGTCGAAAGCCGAGAATGGTAAAATCATCGATTAGGCAGTCTCTTGCCGGTGTCCAGTCCGAAAGTATCGTGTAGCTTGCTTCGTCGATCGAGCTTCGAAATTCCCACTGCGGATTGAGCTCGCGATCAAGTTCGCAGGATTGTCCGTCGACGGATCCGAGATTACATTCGGACATTGGTCCGCTGTTGTTGTAATTGTGATTGAAACCGGAAATGGCTAATTCTTGTAGATGCGCGCCGATTGGATGCTGCTGATGGTGGTTATGATGATGATGACGTTTTTGGGTGGCATAAACGAGAGGCGTCGTTTGTCCTACAGTAGAACCCGCAGGACTAAGCTTCTCGTTGTAAATGCTCGAGCTGTTTTGACCGAGACTCGAGCTTATGGGACTACCGCAGCTGTTCTTGGTGTAACCGAGACTCGAGCTCGCCGGACTTATGCTCGATTTGTCGCTGCTCGGCGCTTGAAAGGTCGCTAGCGGAGCGTTCGCCTGGAATGTCGTGAGGTTCGTCGGTGTCGAACGCAACTCGAATGGCTGCGAGGCTGCTTGGGATATTGTTATCGGCTGAGGCGAGGCTACCAACTGCTGCTGCTTTTCCTGGTGCGGCGGTAGCGGTAGTCCCGTGGCCCCGGGCGTTGGCTGCTGCAGAAACGTCACCAGCTGGGCCACCTGTTGTGTCGTTAATATCAATTTCGTTTTTCTATTTTTTCGAATCGAACATTTACGATACTGCATATTGTTAAAGAATTTCATTTTTTTTTTTTTTTTTGGGAGAAAAGCAAAATTTTGGAAAACAAGTTTTGGAAAAAGGTCAAGAAAATAGTAATCTACTATTTGAGTCAACTCACCAAATCGTCTTAGGGACTAGCGTGTCAAGTCCAAGACAAGTTGTTATTAAAAAGCAATGAGCAGTATATGATAATGAAGATAATTCAGGTCAACTTACTTCCGGAGAGCTGTGTTTCTTGTATCTCCTGAGCAATCGCTCGGCCCAAGCGAGCAATCGCTGCCAATCCTCGGGCGGTAGTAATATTTCCTCGTCTTTTTTGTTAACGAGGACGAGAATTCTTGCGAGATCCCGTAATACCGGCCTGTAAGCCTGAATACCGACAGCTCCGTCGCCGTTGTTACCCGAATAGTACAACTCGCGTACTTGTCGCCTCGTGTCGTTGAGCATCGCGAGAAATGTATGACTCTCGCTTCGAAGGCTCGCCAAATGTTTGAGAAATTCTCTACGTTCGGCACTGGAAGGAATATACAATAATAAATAAAAAGGACATGGAAATATAATAAATAGCCGAACAATCTTAATTAAGTCAAACCTGTCTTGGAACTGCCGAAGCATTTTGGCTGCTTTCTTCTTTCGCTGATTAACGACTATCGCCCCGCATAGAATTATCAAAATGCATATCGTTGCGCCCGAGACAACAACGACGAGTATCGCCACTTGACTACCGGTCAAACCGAACATGTAGCCGGTTTCCTTGCATATTCGACCCATGTACTCGTCCCTTGTCGACCAGTCTGCTGTGTGACCCCTCGGACAGGCATCCACGCAGGTACCACGATGAAGAAGTACCGCACATCGCGTACAGTATTCGCCCCTGCATCTCAGACATCCACTCTCGCTCTCGACGCAAACTGCAAATAATAACAAACACTCGAATTATTAAAAATCATCGCTGACTGAACGTTCGGCTCCGAAATACTTGAACGGTTACAATTTAATCTTTCAATTTATTTTACTTAAAATAAAAATACGACTTCTATACCAAAGAAACGTAGTTATTAAAAACACGTGGATTCGGTCGAGTAGTTGATTACGAGTTATGGTGGTATAAATTAGTCTCTTTATCATGTAATTAATTTTAAACCCTTTCGACAGTGCTGATATGAAAATTTCCAAAGGGTAAATATACGCATTTGATGGCAAAAAAAACCAATAAGCTACACGTGTAAATAAAGGAAATAAATGTCGTTGAATCTCCCATAAGGCCAACAGATGTGATTTTAAGCTGCTGTTGAGGATTTTATATAGTATACATCTGTGCACACTCGAGTCATCCTTGCATCATGAATTTATCTAAAGTAAAGTTGGTTCCTACTGAACATCTAACAAGAACGATTTTTTTTATCGCGATCTATAATTTCAGTTTCACCCAAATCCTTCAGATAAATCAGTCTGAATGAAATGCTATAATCATAGTTGTAAATCACCATTAATTCATGGTAGTTTATAGTACAGCTTGTTTTGTAATTATGATTTCATAATAATGATATGTAGTGATTGATGCATTACTTTCTTAATGCATTTATTTATTTTTTTAATAAAAAAAAAAAGATTACCTTGAAATTTTATTTAAAAATATTACCTTTTGTAGTTATTTAAAAGTTTATTCATTGTATTATAATCGCTATATGTTATTATTCTGAAATCATTATTATACAGCTTATTGTATCATCATTTTTATTTCTGTAAGCATTTACAGCTCTGGCTGTGGTGATTATTAATGTCAACGATCGGGAGAAGCAAGTGTCAAGAAAACGGAAATGAATGAATTGATGATTAAGAGAGAATAAAGAATAAAAACAGTATAATCAAGTGGTTGTTGGGCGCGGGCGTCCTTCTTGCTTGCCTCAAGTGTTGGAATGCGGCGGCGGCAACTGCTGCCGCTGCCGGTTTCTCGATTATCTGGGTCTCTCTATGCTCTCGCGCTCGTCTCAACTACTCTCCCAGTGTTTATGCCAATGGAGAAACGTCTTAGCGGCTTCTATTTTCCCTCCACAAACTTTACATTCTCCAGGTTGAGAACACACTGTTCTTATTCTTCGTTGAGAACCAAGAGTTCCGAAAGCACGCGTCATCGCAGAATCATAGTTGTTACTCGTTCATGATGACAGGTCCACCGAAAGTTCACAACTCGATTCAACTCCCAAGACTTGTGCTTATTTCGAATTCTTCTTCCGGTACTAAGCGTGTTCTTAATGCGTCTAATAATCTTTTCCAACCAATTGTTGCACTTGCGAAATCGAAAAGGATTAAAGGTCAAGGCTATCTCACAGGATTCCCGATAATCGATGACGATAATAACGATCAAACGTATGTGATGCTTTCTCAAAAGTTATAGATACAAATAATAATAGCACTTGATTACCGGCAGCGATTTATTCGCACTGTAATTGGTTATGACAAAAGTTGTTGTCAATTGAGGGCCAATAACTCTGGTCGTAAAGCTACCGAAAAATGGACGGAAGGAAATAACAATTTATTATGTATATGGGGCATTCTGTGACATCTCGATCAAGATCTGGTGATGACATCACAGATCGGCTCCGTAATTCATTATACAAAAGTACTTGTCGAAAAAAACGTGACAAATATTTAAAGATTGTTTAACACTTTTTATCTGAGATACTTTACCTGACACATATTATATAGGACTTTATTATTCATTTTTCTGAAAACAAAAAGTGCAGTTGAATAATTTTTTAGCTAATCTGATGTTTTTCATTTTTGTCTCTGAATTATGTGAAAGCGCTATATTCAAATGCAGCTAGAAAAGTTTTTTACAATATATAAGGATTTTCCGCATTTTTTCAAATGAAAAAAATTGAGGTTTTTGAACAATTGAAAAAAAAAAATCGAATCTCCGATGAAAAGTGTTAGAAAAATCTTTAAAAAATGTGGAACGTGTTTTTCGACACGTAGTTTCGGATAATACATTACGGAGTTGATCTGAGACATCATTGCCAAATTCTGGTGCAAATTTCATGGAATGTCCCTGATACTATTTTAACATAGTCAATCATCTCGTCTTTTGATAATATCGCTTTTTCGATTCATATTATAAGGAACTTTTTGTTCATTCTTATCTCAAAAATGCATTCTAATATTTTATTCCATTTTTCAAATTGTTTTTCAAATTTGTCATTGGCAGTAATGAAATCTCCACCTTCGCATAGGGCTAAAAAAATTTGGTATATTTTATAAGATTTTTCAGAATTTTTTTAGGGTTTAAAAACGGTGGTTTATAAAAAAAAAAAATTTAATCATATCTCAGGTGAAAAGTGTTTTAAAAATCCAAGAAAAATTTGGAACATGTTTTTTGACGAGTACTTTTGTATAAAAAATTACGGAGCCGATCCGAGATGTCATCGCCAGATCAGGGAATGCCCCATATATTAGTATGAAGGTAACTCGAGGATTAAAATAAAAATAGATAATTTGTAGAATGCCTCGTATCTTTCACAGGATCACGCGGAGAGTTTCTCGAGTACAAGGGAATTATGGCGAATGATGGGGAGGGGGCCCACAAATAAGACACTGTCAGCATCAGTAATAGTGTTGGTAGACCTTTCTCTCGGTCCGGTAAACCATCGGCTCGACTTTAGGTTATTCAGCAATTTCGCGTTAGCCCTTGAATCATTGACATAGTTCCTCTCTCCCCGTTTCAATTGTGTTCCATCAAAACGAGCAATATCATAATAGTCGGATCTTACAATTCTTCCTTTGTTGCAAGTATATATAATATAGTTGGTTTTGAATTAGCGCACCGCAAAAAACGAAATGACTTATTCTTTTCATTACCATCGTCGGTGTACGTTACAATATATCCCGAAGACGACATTTAACGATAATGGTGTCATCGTGATGTGGCAATATTTAAAGCAAACCCTAAAAAGGCCCTCTGCGGGGGTCCAGATGTGTGTAAACCCGTCCCAATGAAGAAAGAGAGTTCAGTTTAGTTCAAGTTTATTGCGCTAGTGTCAATTGGGCGCTGTAGGCAACCTCGTTTCCGGGGAAAAGCAATACAACAGCAATTGGCGCCACATTTCGTGACCTCCGCCAGTAACAATTAATACCCGAAAATATTTGTATCATAACAAGGAATAAAATGAAATAACGAAAGAAGAAATTATGCAAAATAATATAAAAATAAGAAAATAATACAAAATAAAACAAAGTAGCGGCGCATAAACAAAAAGAAGTATAAATCAAACAAAATAATACAAAATAACGTTGAAATAAAGAAAAAAAACGCCGCTAAGTGAAGAGAATAAGACAACGAAAATAAAATGGTGAAGGTACCGCTTCTCGACTAAGAGTAAGAAGAAAAGAGAGTCTTCCTTTGCTGTCATGTCAGTGACATTCGGTCGAGTAGAAGATACAAAGTAACTGCTGGTGCAATACGAAGAACGGGATAATAATGAAATAATATAAACGATGCTGCAGAAGTTGATGATGAATAATATATGTATAGATATACATACTTTGAACGTTCTAACAGTATATGCTTATACGTAATGGTAGCAGTACATACGCTACGTATAAAGATAATGCAGGAGAACGTTGACGCGCAAGCGCATGAAACTCTCGCGCGGTTACAGTTATGTTTGACGCAATGTTTCTACGCCGGTTCCTCTCGCATGTCTCTTTGTGTGCGTCTAAAGAGACGTCTGGTGGTGGTTAGCTCTTGGTTGTCTCGTGCTTTTGCTGCTGTTAGTACTCGTTCGACGAGCGCGTTATGCTCGCGAGAACATCGCTGCTAGCGCCGGCATCTTACGCTATTTCCTATCTACAAACTACAATCTTTCCACGCCAAATACTACTCGCCTTTGATGCAATTATTCCCACACTCTTCTCTCACTCACGAGAGCCACAATTTTATTTTCTTACACCATGCACGGGTTAATCGTTTTACGAGCTTCCCATCTATCAATCTATTATTCTAGAATCAATTACATTTCACACCAATACCAATGAGCTATAATTTTTTATCCTTGTTTCTATCGAAAAAAAAACAGAAAGACATTTCGCATTGTTATAAATATAAACATTTTATTTCTTCAATACACGTGCTTATGACAGTTTAGGCGTCGTGAAACTGTTTATGTGTAATGCCCAAGTATTTTGCGAAAACGTATGTGAAATGCCCCATTTTTTCGTTTTATAGATATTACGTACTCGGGTTTTCGACAGGAAAGCATCAACTTGTTTTTTTTTTTGTCAAATGAATAACGAGTTATCCAACAGACTGCTCAGAAACTATTTTCTCTTTGACTTTTGTTTTTACCGATTCATTAAAAACTCTTTCTCATTGACGAAAAAATAATGAAAAATAAAAAGCGGTCTTTTATATCCGTTATTCGGAATACGGACAATCTCATCTTCTTGCTTTTCACAAATAGATAAATAAAAAGAGAAGGGAACGTCAAAAATATTATCTCGCTGTTGGGATAACGCGCTTAGGTCGATTTACCGGAAGTCGGGAGATGTGGTTAATTGAGTGTGAAAATGGTACTGGGGCCGTCATGATGAGCAAATGCATCGGGACTTGCAACCCTCTGTGTGATAGAGCTTCGGTGTTTATTGACAGACTAAAGTTTATTTGTACATTCGACGTTGCCTTGATTTTACTATTCTCCTTTGTAACTGGGGCATTATATACGAACCGGGACCACCTTTACTTCGCGGGTTGTCAAAAAATGTTCATAATTTTTCTCAACGTTCCTTCAGATGTTCGGAAAGTCGTCAGATTTTTTCAGATTTTTAAATCACATTATTGATCCAATAATAAATATCTATTTTTTCCACCAGTTGCAGGCCGAAGAAGAAGTTGAATAATTTTAAACGATTGAAATTCAATTAATAAAACGATAAAATAAAATTTAATTATCCAATCAATTTTTTAATTCAATTTAATTTAAATTAAGGGGACCAACATGAAAAAATATTTGAAAAAAAAAAAAAAGATTTTCGATCAATTCATATTTTGATTTATACGGTCAGTACGGCCTTTATTTATGAGAATACTTTTATAAATGAGAAGAAAATAATAAACATTCAAAGTATCAATAGTACATACTTCACAAAATTGTATAGTAGAAAACAATACAAACAACAACAGATGACAAACGCTTAACAACCAAATTGTTAATAATTAATTCAATATAACGATTGAGTATGAATCGAAATATAAATAGAGATCGAAAATGATGTACTTAGTAAATAGAATAGTGCTCCTGACGACATGTTATAGACTTCACATACACATGTGTATAGAAATGTATCATAGAAAGGCTATAGAACATATTTCCTCCTCGAATTAGCGTTTTTTATTCAACGCATACTCTGTGTAAAAATTGATTTTGCGTATACTACATAAGAAAATTATTTTTTTTCGCTGATTAGATTAAACGAGATGAGCGGAAAAATTATAAAGTTCCTTGATGCGGTGAGTATTCATCAGAGAGAGAGCGAGAGAGAGAGAAAGAGAGAATTAGCGTAAACGAACGCGGAGAAAAATAGAAGGGATGGTTGAAGCGCGTGTAAAAATGAAGGAACAATTAGTAAGTAGGCGGAGAATGCTAGGCGGACAGATGCTCGAAATCGTGCTCTTTTATGCACTGTTGCAACACGTCTTCCAATCCTTGTCCGAACGCCGCCAACTTGCTCGTGCGTTTAGAGAGCCTGCCGTTTGCTTACGGTTTACAAGAACGTGCAACGGCAGTCGTTCTACTAAAGATAATTTTTCCTTCCTTTGTGTTCATGAATTTTTATTTTTTTTCGAGATTTTCATATCAGAATACTCAGAATTGTCCGAAACATCGAGATAAGTGATTTGGAAAAGTGTCTGTATATATGAGTGTGTGTGTGCACGCACGGCTCCCAAAATTCAATCACGTGTAACTCAAGAACCGTTTAAGTTAAAAATTGGCACACAAGTAAACAGCACTTCGATTGAAGACTAGATACGTCTGCAATTTTTTACGAAATGTATGTAGAAAATTTTAACGTATGGCTTTTTGGAATCCTTTAAAAAAGGCCGTGCACGCTCTAGTTTTCGTAAAGTTGATGATATTTCCCTAAAAAAATCTTCATAAGGGCAGGTACTCTTAATGTTGATTGGTATTGAATTTGACCGAAATTGGAAAAGCGGTTCGAACTTTATATAGTTTTGAAATTTGTGAAAAAATAACATTTTTGCCCTAACTTTGACAAAACCTAAGACAACGAACTCAAATTTCGTACATGAAAACGGCACATTTAGCGATGATTAGTACATAGTTTCATCATAATATGTAATATGGTTAGAATTTGTCTGAATTTTAAGGTTTGGCAAAATTATGTTATTGCATTAACCTTAACAAAACATGAGATAGCGAAATCCAACTTTAGACATGAATACAGTACTATTTAGCAATAATAGAGACACAGTTTCGTCATAATTTGGTATGAGGTTTAAATTTTTCCGAAATTCAACTGTGATAAAAAATAAAACTGCAAAGTTGAACTTCGCAATTTGCTTCCTCATTATTTTTGGTTTTCCTTACAAAGCTTCCTCTATGAGGACGCCAAAAGCGATTAACATTTTAGCTTTGTAAGAGAACAAAAAGTATTGAGAAAGCAAGTTACAAAGTACAACTTTGCAGCGTTATCTAATAGTTGAAATATAGGACAATTGATGAGCTCGACGATTTTGGTAGAAATAAAAATTGTATGGATGTGTTGTTCTTTTGCCCGTTCGAGTTGGTGGTGAATTGCTATGAAGAACCATTCAAGCACTTTCCAATAATCCTAGGCACCATGCGGGCTCTCTCTTTCTCCGTCCGTTCGTTTTTTTTTCTTTGTTTTGTGGCTCAAGCCAAACTCATTGCCCGTTACTTACTAAACACAAGCGCTATGCGCTCGCCTGCTGCAACTATGCTGCCTCGATTTGACACACCGGGGCAATGCTATTCGAGAAAGTGCCACTCACTTGCACCTTGCTTATGCTGCACCTCGCGGTGAACGTTCCTTCGCTTACATGTTTCTCTGTTGAGACGGCGCGAGCATGCGACGCGCTAGCGTGACCTCTGCGAATATTTACACGCTTTGTCCTTACGATGCTTCAATCCTTTGAGTTAAACAACATCATTTTCTCAAAATATATTTCCTTTAATCTTGATTCGAACTCGTGAGGAAGGTGTTTCGTACTCTTATCGTAATACACTAAATACATATTTTTTAAACTGACGGTTCCAATCATCACGTTACATCGCGTTAATTTCTAGCTTTCATGAAAATTCTGTTTTCCTTATTTTTTATTATTATGTTTGGCTTCCCGTAAGGAAAGCTTTGTTCTGTGGTTAATTACGTGTATTACCAACTTCTCTCTGAATTCTAACCAACTTTAACTCTATACTAAGCTATATCTTTGATCTTAATTTATTATGGGTTTGGTTAGTTAGTTTTTCATTGAATGTTTCATCCCATTCAACATTGCGCATAACTCAAATCATTTTAAGAATTGGTCGATCCTTTAGAATTTATTATTAATATCTTGGTTGATTGTATTATTTCACATTTATAGCGTAATATAGCGGATAATTCATTCGTTGATGGAAATACAAATTTTTCAGGAAATTATAAAAAATATTAAATCCCACGAAATTTGAATGGTTTAATCGATCTTTAAAAAATTTGCTACCAATTATTAATTTACAATAGTTCATTGGTGGATCAAATTTGAGTCCAATGTCTTGAAAAATTGAAAGGTAGAGCATGATGAATAATATTGGGAAAAATTCAAAATGTCACATTTTTATAACGACTTAACGGATTCGTGCCAAAATTGAACTTAGCCTTTGTCTACCCACACTATATTTTTGCACAAAATTCTAGAACGATATCTTTAAAATTGCGTATGCTATCGTGGTAATAAGAACCCGAACATACACACACATACGTGTACACATATTTCGTAAAAATCATTTTTCTCGAAAATCGGAAACAAACATTTTTCACGAAAACAAAGCTTCTTTTTAGAGGAAGCAAAACTAATATATCCCGTTGCAAAGAATTAACAATCGCTCAAGAAATCCAACAAAAATTTTACGAATTAATTCTGTATGAATGGTTGTTTTTATAGTAAAAAGATTAAGAATTTTATTTTTTTCTTCTTGAATGATGAGCGTAAATAGGAAAAATAGGTGTGAGAACAAGAGTGTTCCGAGACAAGAGTTGAAAAAATCGATTTCACTTGTATTATCTTAACAACTAAACCATGAATTGCTTTGAATTTCGACAGAATAGCTTGCAGGCACAATTTCCCTTGTTATTAGTACATTTAAAAAAAGGAAAATCTTTCCGCTGACAAATTGCTCAACATAATAGTTGTAATCCACGCTAGAATATTTAAAATGCTCTAGTGTTCGAACTTCGTTATAAGGACTCTCAATATCTTCTGTCTCGTCGACCCGTTCGATTATCCATTATGGTTACAAAACTTTGGTTATGCGGAAAGAAAGCGACTTTCGAAAATTTCCGAGAAACGACAATTTAGAAATTTTAATAATCCTAGAAAACGTGACACCTACGAGGAAGAGTGTATAGTTGTGGAGGTTTAACGAATACGTGCTCAATTGAAGCATCTGGAACGTCAATTTACATTGCAATTTTTGTTCTGCCGGTAGGGGAAATCGGGGCGATTACGGTCACCGGGCAATACCGGTTACCTTAATTTTGCATAAATTAGTGGTTATATCGAAAATTTTCTTGCTCCGTCAGCTTACGTGCATGATGATAAACTGATTTAATGATCTATGCAGTTTGAACAAAAAATAAATTTAAAAATCTAATGATTTTTTAATTATACACTTTTTTTCTTATAAGAAAAGCATTAATCATACACTTTTTTTTCTTATAAGAAAAGCATTTGAATAAGGTTTTGCGAAAAATATAGTCGTTAAAATGACATCCATCCGGTATTCATGATTTTGTCGGTTCTTTAGCTCCAATTTTCCGATGTTAGAATGTCGACTCCATAAATCAATGTATTGAAGTTTAATATAACAAATTTTCATGGTGTCGTGATAACAATGGTCACGAACGCGGGGCAATGGTAGTCACATTTATAATAAGTATTTAATTAATAATGACTTACAATGCAATATGATTTAAAGTATTGGAAGATAAAGTATCAAAAGATAGAAAATATGGTAATTTTGATTGAGACTCCGGCTGAAGCTAAAATTTATGAGGCAAGAATATTAATTATTCTATAAACTATAGATTAAAATTTGTGCGTGCAATTATAGATGTGTCGCTGATAATATAAAGTTGCGTTGTTAACAGGAAATTAATCGTATGTTCCATTATACGTTCAAAGGTTACCTCATAATTACCCAAAAAGCGGTTGTAATTACCCGAATCTTTGGGCAATGGCAATCAATGAAGATTTTTATAATTTATAAAAAACCGAATTATTTGATTGTCTTCATGATTTTCATGCAATTATTTTTCGTCAACAGTTGATGAAGTATTCAACAACCATCCCTCTTTAGTAGAAGAGACGTTTTGTTTACAGATAGCAAATAACCCTTAGTGACTGTGATTCCCCCATTCTCCTCTATGTCATGCATCAGCACCAGTGTAGTACCAAGATCGATGGAATAACGCACGAGCGACTTAAACCGCATTCGTTTCTCGCAAATCTCGCGTCGGTCATCAAATTATTTCTCTTCTCTACTACTAATTCGTACAAATTGTGTACGTCCGGACTAGATACACGTGCGGAAAAAAAAATGTACCAGTAATGCCAGTGGGTAACACCGTTTGTCGACACCTCGGCAGTTATCACCCGTAGATGAGAATAATAATAATAATAATAATAATAATAATAATAATAATAATAATAATAAATATCACAAATTTAAATATTAAGAAACTTTGTCGTATAGGTCACGTGCTAAAAAGCGTTTCCGATCAAGTGAAAGAACAAGTATTTGTCGGATGAATCTGGGGCACGGTTTAGCTTCAAATGACTGCATCAATGACTAAAACTCCAGGAGAGCTCTATAAGAGCGGAGCTGCAGGGCAGAAAGGCACCGCAACGCGAATTGAAATAGATGAGATATTACATTTGGTCACAGCGGATGTGAACTATACTCGGGGTTCGTTCGCTCACAAGAATTACTCACTGACAAGCGGACAGTGCATCTGCTTACATCTACAGTATTCAAGTACATTTATGCACAGATATATGTATTTTCATATATATGTATATACACACATGAGGTTTTCCACGGTACTTCAGCCAAATTTAGCAATACCCTAGTTCTACAGAAAACATCTGAACTACTTTTTTTTGCAACGCATTTAATTGAGCACGATCGAGTTGTACACAATACGAAATCGACAGGACAAATGTAAAATGAATTACCTTCTATACGACGAACGTTTGCGGAAATTTAATTCAACATAGAAAAATTGGTTACAGCAGCAATCGTTACAACGAGACTTTGCATAGCATGACTTGAACACTACAAATCTTTCACGCCACTAATTCGATGCAGCATCACCGAAAAATCTCTGCACGGCGGTAAGTACCACGGGGTAAAGGTAAGCGATGGCAGACAATGTCTTTCAAAAATCGATTCCGATGATATCATATGATTTTCTACCAAATAACGAAAGAATTATTTATTTTAAAAAACGGATGATTTTTTTTTCAGTTGATTGAAAAAATTACAAGGTATTCCTGCATGACTGTTGATATCGCAAAGAAATCGCCACAATGGGACCGATCGATGTTTCGGTATAAAAAATGTATCAGTGTTAAAGTTCCGAAAACAGGAAATTTATTTATTTTTATTTAAAGAAACATTAATTGTCTTGTAGCTAATAAAATTACAGACTATTCCTGCATGACTGTCGATATCACAGAAGAATTATCATAGTGGCACAAATCGAGGTTTGAGCACAAAAATAAAAATGTCGATGCGAATAATTTTTCTAACACCTAAACCTCAATCCGCGATATTCTGATGATTTTTTTGCGATATTGACAGTCATATAAGAATACTGTGCAATTTCATTGGAAAAAAAATGTTCGTTTTTTAATTGAAAAAATAATAATTTCCTCGTTTTCCGGAAATTGCACGCAAATAAATTGTGTTACACCAGAAAATCGGTCCGTGCTACTCTGATTTTTTTTTTTACATATCAACAGTTATCTCTTCTGAGGAAAAATTCTTCTTCGACTAAAAAATAAATTCTTTTTTTTTCAGTAACTTTTATGTGGAGACTTTTCTCTCAGTAACTTTAAATTTCCGAGATATTTTTGCTTGACAAAAAACGGTATTTTCTGAAAAATTGTTTTTAAAAATCTAAAATAATTCACATCAAGTGCATTTTACAAGTATTTTCATGTAACTAATTATGAGGCAGACGAAGAGGGTCAAAATACAAAGTGGCTGATGCTTCATATGAACTTATATATCTCTGTATATTATGAAAAGATATCGCCGCCGCCGGGTCATCAATTCAGGGACTTGGGAACATTCTTGGGGGGTCCGTGAGATCCCGGAGAGGAAGAGAGTCTATGAGATCCCACTCCCGGATTATTCCGAGTCTCTCAATGAGCCCCCAAGCCCGAATTTTTCCAAGTATCATAATGGATCCTGAAGCTCCAAAAGTCAAAGGGTTCGGTGAGAGCCCAAGTCCGATTTTGTCTCAGACTCTAAGAATGTATGATAGGTACAGTCCTGCCAAAAGCGAGTTTTAGAGACAATTTCGATCACTTCCCGATGGGATAAAAATCGGAAAAAAATAATGCATCTAAAACGTGCTGAAAAGATTGATTTCGCGTAATAACAATCCCGAACTGTTATTAACAAATTGGTGAAAAAAAAACAATTCTTCAACAAATAAACAGTTATCCGAACTTTTTTTTTTTTATGAAAATGATATTTTTATTTTTTCAAATGCGTATGAATTATTTCAGATTATGTTCTATATTTTGATTTTTTTTTTCAATTTTTTAAAATGCGCACGATATAACAAATTTTGGATATGCGTTTTGCAAAAAAATCTTGAGTTTAATAGATGGTTTTATGTCGAACAAATATCCAAAATTTATTTTTTCGCGCACATTTTCGAGGGAAAAAAAAAAAAAAAAAAAAAAAATATCTGAAACATTCATACGCATTCAAATAAGTTAACATATCATTTTCATTAGAAAACAAGTTAGGATGACTGATTATTTGTTGAACAATAGTTCCTTTCAGAAATTTCTTAATAACATTTTGGAATTATTACCATGCAAAATTTATCTTTTCCGCACGTTTTATATCGATTATTTTTTCCCGATTTTTATCCCATCGGGAAGTAATCGAAATTTTCTCTGAAACTTGCGATTGGCGGGACTGTACCTATCATACATCCTTTAGCGAGCGCACGAGCCACAATAATATTATATATATATGTATGTATTATATATATATAAACGATCAAGATAATGACGAATCTCGATGCTTTCATCGTTCTCATAACATAGTTTACAGGTGACGGAGTGAGAAAACTCGTACATAATATGCGCTACTTTAGCCATTGTGTCTATTACTGTAAATTGGCGCACGCAGTTATTTGAACGTGCCGAGGGCGTTGGATTACTACTATATTTATTCGCATCAAAATTTTACAAAGAAGAATTCTGCCATGCTGAGAATTAATGCTGAGCTGCCAGACCATGTGATTCTTACTATATCTCAAGGCGCTATTACAACTCTTGATAACGATCCTAGTCATGGATGTTACAACTGCTTGAGTAGTGAAATGTCATTCAGTTCTCCATTAATTAATTCATGTACTTATTTACTTATTTATTTATTTATGCATTTATTCATTTACTTCCTTCATTATCGCATGCAGTGAATTGATATTCAATGAAAACAACTTGTCTGATTACAACACTCGCCTTCGGCTCGTGCTATAAATTCCCTCTCGTCAGAAAAAGTTTCATCGCACTCGTATCGTGATATACTATTATGTGAGAAGTCGCACGTCCCGCACTAGTGCAATAAAATTGTGTACGGAACTCGTGCGAAAACCTTTTTCTCAACGCGTTTGGATGCAAGACTAGCCTTTGGCTCGTGCTGCAAACATACATTAATATAGAATGCTGATATAGATGGACGTGGACGATAATGGGGCGCGTGAGGGTTGTTGCGGGCCATTTCTCGTTGGCGTGACGTGCGTCATCAGCAACAGCAGCACGAAAAGTACGTGCGCGCCGTGCAACCTCTTCTCCATTGGTCGCCGGCACCAAGTTCGTATGCGGAGGGTAAGTAGGTGCAGTCACGAGTAGAGGTTTCTATGAGGAAAACCGCGATGAGCGTAATGTAGGCGAGCTCGAGAACGGCAACCGTATTTCAGACTACGTTATGCTCCACAGAGTCAGCGAACCGCCGAAGCAAGTGAATAAGTCACCGTGCGTATTCTCGCTTGGCACAGCAGTGCGGAGCTTCTGGGGCTTATTGTTAGTACGAAAGAAGTCAGCGACAGGCCAAACTAAGAGAATTACAATCAAAAGTTCGATCAGTAAAGCAATCAATATTATTAGCATTAACTATATAATTACCTAGACATTCATAAAACTAACTATATCCGATCATGTCACTGTATGCAATGTACACTGAGAAAATTCATTGGTAAGACCAAACGAATTTGCTGTTGCAGGTGGCGTAAGAAATATTTGGTTATTTTATTTTTCGCGATTTTTATGTCAAAACACTCAGGATTGTCTAAAATATCGAGAAAAGTGGTTTTCAATATATATGTGTGTGTGTGTGTGTGTGTGTGTGTGTGTGTGTGTGTGTGTGTGTGTGTGTGTGTGTGTGTGTGTGTGTGTGTGTGTGTGTGTGTGTGTGTGTGTTTGTTTGTTTGTTTGTTTGTTTGTGGACGCGCGCGAAATTTTTAATTACTTGAGATTCGAGAACTGTTCAACCGATTGAGCTAAAATTTGGCACGCAAGTGGAGGAGCAGAAGTTTTTATTTTATGGCTTTTCGAAATTTTTTAAAAAAGGACTTTGACGCTCTAGCTTTTGTAAAATTGATGATATTTCCCTTAATAATTCTTCATAAGTGCAGGTACTCTTAATGTTGGTTGGTATTGAATTTGACCGAATCGGAAAAGCGGTTCGGAATTTGTAGTTTTGAAAAAATCATGTTTTTCACATTGAACTTTCCAAATTGCTTCCTCATTATTTTTGGTTTTTCTTACAAAGCTTCCTCTATCAAGAAGCCAAAATCGATTAACTTACTTCTTCACAGAGGTAGCTTCTAAGGAAAACCAAAAATAATGAGGAAGCACGTTCCAAAGTTCAACTTTGCAGCTTTATTTTTTGGTAGTCGATGCATCTAAACGATTGTGAAAACAACTGTTGATAAAATGTATGTCCCGGTCATTTTCCGGTAAGCGGTTGTTATTACAGCCGTTACGATTAGTTTTAGATGTAATTGAAGAAGAAAAGAAAAAGTAGATAAAAGAAAAAAAAAAAAAGGTGCTTTGACGTTGTTTTTTTTACTCAGCTTAAAAACGTCATGATTACTAGGACAAGTTCGTTGATGTCGTCAAAGTGAATCATCGCGTCTCGTGCGCGCACCAATGTCCCTTCGCATCGAGCTTTACACGCATATGAGCCATTCGTAAATTAAGATATCCATTTTTTAAACGCTATTGCGTCTACGTTCACTATGACACACACACACACAAAAGTGGGTCAATATACGATAATCACGCAAATGAAAATTGTGTTACGAAAAGTGGCACAATTGTACAAAGAAATACCTGCATACCTAACGATTTCACGTAGAATAGCCCATATAGCTTGCGGAGCATAGTGAGCGTTATTAACGCTGATGTTGAAGTCCGCGGTTAGCGACGGATACAGGTCGGCGTTAGCCTCTGCTACAGAGGGCGAATAATATTATTTACATTGGCCCTTGAAACGCGATTTCCGTAGGCCTTACGCATAGCATCAACAGCATCAAGTAGAGAAAATAACACAAGTGAAGCTGCTCGTTATGTACACAGTTTTAAAAAAACTGCTGCGTTTCGGTGGGGATAAAATGTATCATTACTGTTTTAAGGTATGCGACTATTGCGGTCAATTGTTTAATAATGATGCAATTTGGCGAAGCACATCTCACGTCTGAAACAGTAATCGCTAGATTCAAAGCGCGCGAAACAGAAGCCCAATTAGTTGCTTGATTAATTAATTTAATCAATTAATTAATTAATTAATATTTGTCTTACTTTATCTGTCAAAGACTGAATTCTCCATTAAAGATAGCAATTGTGGATTCAGTGAAAATATGATTTACAGCAATTAATTTTTGAGTGATTATTTATAATGAATATTATGTATTGAAAGTAAGATTGTTTCAAACAAGTGTGAAATATCCTAAAGACGGAAATTATGTTAAAGCTTTGTAAATTTGTTCAGTGAATAATTTTTTGAACGTTACCATAAAACGCAAAACTATTACGCATTGTTAAACAATGAAGAATAGCATCATTATAGATATTGAAATCCAAACTAAAACGCTTGAATGGTTCGTGGTGCTATAGAGAGAATTGAAAAAACATATGTAAAAATATAAATAATTAAATAAAAGTGTAAAAAATACTTTCGCGTAGTCGTTTGAAGTTGATATGGTTAAAAAAGCTGGCGATTCGAATTATCACGTTGCTGCCCGTTAATTTCTAGCTTTCATGAAAATTCTGGTTTTCTTATTTTTTATTAATATGTTTGGCTTTCCCGTAAGGAAAGCTTTGTTGTGTGATTAATTACGTTTATTACTGATTTCTAATCACGTTCAACCCTCTATACTAAGTTATATCTTTAATCTTCATTTATTATGAGTTTGGTTAGTCAGTTTTATAATTAAATGTTTTATCCCATTCACCATTGCACATAAGTCAAATCATTTTAATAACTCGTCGATCCTTTAACATTTATTATTAATATCTTGGTTCATTTCTTTTTTTTTCACATTTATAGACAAATATAGAAAATAATTAATCCGTTGATGGAAATAAAAGATGTTCAGGAAATTGAAAACAAATAAAATACAATAAAATTTGAATGGTACAATAGTGCATTAGTGGACCAAATTTAAGCGCAATATCTTGAAAAATAAAAAGGTTAGAACACGATGAGTAATTTTCGGAAAGATTTAAAATGTCATAATTTTGGAATCTATCAACGGATTCGTGCTAAATTTGGACCTTTGTCTATTCACACTATATCCAAACACACACTCACATACAGACATTTCGTTCAAATCATTTTGGGGAAAAAAAAATTCAGGAAAACAAAGCTTCCCTTGCGAGGAAGCAAAATCTCTCTTTTTAAAAATACATGGCACATAAAAACTGGAAACATCAAAACATTAAAGCAAAAACCACGTCGACTCGCGAATCGTATTACCTTGCAACTATCATCTTTAGTCACAATAAATGATAAACGAAAATAAAGAAGTGCGAGTGAACCGAGCGCGTTGTTCTAGTAAATACAAAACGAGTCGGGTGTGGGAATATCTTCTAGTAAATACGAAGTGAGTCGGGTGTGGGAATAAAGAAGAAATCGTGTTGTCGTTAACGTAACAAAAAATATTTCGATCAGATAAATCGGGCATCGTGAGAAAATAAAAAATATTTGAGAAATATTGTCCCATATCAGATAGACTGCATATTCGAAAAGAAGAAAGCTCGTGAAACTTATATAGAGAGAGGAATCCTGTAATATGAATGTTTGAAAAAAGTCGTACAACTTGGTCGAAAAAGGAGCTTAGAGGTTGTGCGGTCAATAGCACCGGTGCACCGCGGTGCGATGTTTACCGATTACTCGCTTACTTGCTGTAAGCCAGATGGGTCAGCCCGGCTAGGCCTCGACGGATTCATGGAAGGAACGGTACTATACTACCAACCTACCTAACGCGGGATAATAAAATAGCCAGGTAAGATAGAAATAGCAAGCAGCAGACGAGGTGACTTTGTCGTGAGGCTCTCGCTAGCGCTACAACTATACGGAATAGTACTCAGTTACTCGATGCTGCTGCTGCTGCTGCCGCTGATCTGTGACCCAAGTCGAGGTCAGAAAAGTCTCAAGGTGCTCTACTCGACGTTCCATTCGCAATACTTGTCGAGATACGCTAGCGTTATTGCTTCTGTGCTAGTAAACCCTACACGGGATACACAGAGATGTATCGTCATTGAGAGAACTGTCGCGAGAGCTCTCACGCAGGATGCCGTCGTTTATCCAAACCTCGTCCAAATGACGTTACGAAAGAGCTTTATGAAATGAGGGTCCGCGCACCATGTGAGAGCCATTCTCTAAATTCACTACAAATATACCTTTCCATTGGCAAGTCGCTGCAATTTTCGAGCACGTTTTTCATCAAAATAATTCAAGAATTATTGATATTCCGTTTCACTAGTTTCTTGTCCCACAAGTTTTTATGTCTTTGTCCGTTCGGTAACATTAAATTTATTTTCATCTTGTCCGCATACGTCCAAATACTTTACAGAAATCGAATGGCATAAAATACCTTGGAGGAATATCAGGTAGAAAGCTATTGTTCAAGAAATATGTTAAAGTCACTACGGAAAAAAGCAAAAGCCGCACTAATTACTTTTTATCCCCTTTCGAACAGAAATTCAAAGCTGAGTAAAGATAATAAGAGACTTATTTTTAAATCCATAATTAGAACAAGTTTATTTACGCATTTTCGTCCTGGAGTTTTATGTCAAATACAACCTTTAAGTAATACAAAATACCTGTATGCTCCTGATCGGAAATTATCGAATATTTTACAGAGTGCACCAGATGTATCTTAATCTAGGCATTGAAAAAGTCAAACTATTTATTGAAGAACAAGTCACAAGATATTTTGAGGCGATTAAAATCCCCTAACTCAGCACTTTGTGAGACTGATTACCTACACACGCGAATAAAACATAAAAAAGTTTAACACATAATTAGCAACATATAAGCGTAGACTAAAATTATCACAGTCGAACAGGTTTTTTTATCCGTTACTTTTTTCTTAGCAGCCATCATTCACCCATTAGACGGTCCATGTAACCATGTTCACAAGGGCAGAGCCTCCATAAAATAAACAAAAAATACATAATGTTATTTATACTGGTTATACGCACCCGAATAAGTGCGTGGACCTAAGTAAAAGTTTGTACATAGCGAAACATTGTCTATAGACTGTCGTATAAATATTTTAAAAAATACTTTGAAGAAATAGTTAAACAAGTGCGAGCAGCCGACAATTAAATAATGTTTATTTTTCAAATTAGACTTTTTTTTCAATAAACAATTCTTAACGGAAATCAACCTTTATTTTTTATTCGAAAGCATAGTTTATTGTTCAACAAGGGCCGATTGCTTTGCGAGACGAACAGTGAAAAGTGAGGTTACGAAATTGCGTCCTTAGGGTCGAAAGTGCAACTGCATTGATAACCACCGCTGTTTATGCACGTGTTACAAAAAATACGTAACGCTAGAATTTTCTAGCGTCAAAAATTAGTTCAACTGCTTTATTTGAAAAAAAAATTTTATCGTTTAAAATCAATAATTTTTTTTAAGCCTTGGGCCGAAATATAAAAAACTAAAATGTATAGAGTTTTTATTGAGCGCGTATATAGCGTTGTGTGATGCACCGTTAATAAAACCCTTTTTATTTGGAACTTCTCCAAACCTCGTTGCCATGAAAGTTATACAAGTTAGGCAATGATGTCGGTAAACAAGAGTATAAATTTGGGGAATCTAAGATTCTATTCGATTGGAGAGTGACAATCTGACGTTTGTGTTGTGGAAGTTTTCGACATATGCGTCGTGCTTATTCACTTGGATAAACAGACAGTGCAAGGCATTTTTTTCGGTTATACAACATGAGCTATTGGATGCCGTTACTATTCGCATGGAGAATAAATAATTGCTCACCAACAGATATTTCTTTGGTTGTTTTATCTTTTTTTTCGCGCCAAACTAGCATGTCTTTTTCAATTCCAGTTAACAATTCCCAGCTGACATAGTAAACAAATGTGCTTTAAACTGAAATTTAAAATTCCAGTCTAAATTTTTAATTCCAGTCAACATTTTCAATTTCAGCTGACCTACTAAACAAATGAGCTAGACCAACAAACAAGCGAATTAGCCGTTGGTATATTCTCTAGCAAAACATTAATCTCTGTGTGGTAGAAAATGTTATATGCCCAGGGACCTAACTGCGGTATGCAGTCATGATGCTCTTTACGAAGCAGACGCAGTCACTCTTTATGCCATCGTCGTCAGTCAGGGACGTTAAGCAGAGGAGCGAGCATTTCCTCGAGTTTACGAAGCATACAGTCATTCTTAAAATTCAACAAATCTTGATAACCATGTAGTCGGAAAATATTTAATTATTCTAGTTATGCACTCTGAGAAAAATATCGTAATTTAATGATAAAAATAGTTAGTCTGACGATGATCTAACTGTAATGTATAGTTGCCAGGAGGAACGACTATAATTTATGGTTATAGCACATATAAGAAAATAGTTGAATCAACCATTAATATAATTCCCAGGAGGAACGTCTATATTTTATGGTTATAGCGAATATAATTAAAGTAGCAATTATCAAAATGATAATAGTTTCAAAAACTATTCTAATAGTTCCAAATATGTCTTTTGTTGCGTATACGATTTCAACGATTGTTTTCGATAAACTTGCAAGTATCGTTTGTTGAACCACATTATCATCACTACAGCTATAAAACATTGCAAGCCTTCCTATATGCTTCTTATTATGTGAAATCGTTGAATCAACGATATACTTTTCTCTCAGTGCGCTCATGTCATTCAATGAGCAATCAATCTGAATAGCGAATTAACATGCGTCTCGTGATTCCTCATAATCAAACCGTTATTCATGAAAAAAAAATGCGTATAAGAAATCAATTGATTTAAACTCGGGGTGCATGAGTGTGCTTTTACGAATCCGCGAAATTTTATTGACAGAGTATCATATTCTTGGTTTTTTGAACTTTTTTTGTATCGTGCAATTTGTGTCTCCGAAGTGTTAACCGAAAATAACTAAAGTTAACAGACTTCTTAACCGAGAAAAGATAAGTCTCGATTAGACCTCTTTTTCACCAGCTTTAACCCTCATTTAAACCGATTAAAAACGTTTCGGTCGGTTAAAATCGGTTGAATTCACCAAACAAAATGGATTTTCAACTATTCGTTTAGAATATCGGCTACAATCGGTTAATTCACCGATAAAAATCGCTAAAAAAATCGGTTCAAAGGTCAGTTGAACTTTGTGAAACATGGGCTAATCGACATCGGTCGAAACACCGGTTAAAAAGTCGTTGACACAGCTTTCCAGGGTGATGAATTTTATTTATTCATAATCCAACAAGTCTTAACAAAAAGAACATTTTCGTAAATTATCAATCTAGTCACTAGAGCTACTTGAAATTATGTGAGGCCATCTTACGGCTGTTTCTGTCGCTTGGTCATTTGTCGTGCTCTTAGCGAGAAAGAAATCTCAAAACACCGTATACCGACATTTGGACCTGAGGAAATGCGGGTTACTTAGCTGCACATCGAAGCTCAAGCACAGTTGGAGTTTGAGTTGAATTCCGTAAACTTGACCACAACTGAACGCTTTTTGTTGTCGAAAAAAGACTCGTTAAAGTAGTAAAAGTATTGAGAATGCACCCTCAAGTCGGCAGATACGTATTATACAACAAATACTTGTTTTGCAACTGTAAACAAACGGTTCCTTCTAAGCTCGTACATCTCCATACGTGTGTTAAGGCGCAGCATTTAACAATTTCTCTTGTAATTTCGCAATCGTTGAAGTTAATGTTAATGCTTGGATTATATATCTTATACGGAACAAAGGGAATATCGTGTACGCGTGGTAATATTAAAAAGATATACAGTTCGAATGAATCTAGAGTATCGGGTCGGTTACCGGTCGTAACGCGAGACCCTCATCGCACGAAGATGTGGCGGCGACCGGCCTACTTAATTCTATCTGCTTTTTTTTTTATTACAATACGCTACCTAACTATATGACAATCCTCATCGCTTGCATCTATTATAGATGCACCGGAAACGCAATTCCACCGAAATGCACGGAAAATTATTTCTTGCTACAATTGACTCCGGGAGCCGAACGATGCTGATTGCAATTTTGAATTGTGACGGGAGAATTTAATTGCAGAAGTTAGTATTACTATTCCAGATTTTTTTTTTTTTTTTTTTTTTCATTTCGTGAGAGATTTTGCGTTCGAAATTCAAGCTGACCGGTTAGCGACGATGAAACCTCCGTTAGAACCGATCGAGCAATTAAAAATTGATAAAGCATTGAATCACCGTAAGCGCGACAGCGTTAAAGAAAAGACTTGTTAATAAGTATGACTATCGAGAATGGAAACTATTATCAACATCCTCATAGCGGCTAACTTTCACAAATGTTGGCTGGACATACGCGATGATTTTGCTTCATGCATTTCGTAACTGGTCACAGTTTAATAACGATAAATAGTATTGCTAAAAGTTACATTGAGAACGAAAGAAAAGCGTTCTCTCTAAACACAACTGTTAGGGTTAAATATTTTAGTATAAAACATGAAATAAATTCTTACCTCTCACAACGTTTTGTTGGGCCCACACATAATCCACGATATAGGGCATTAACGCAACACCGAGTCTCACCACAGTTGCTAAATTACCCATTATGCGTCGGCATTATTCACTACATTGCTTGTACGGCTATTTCTTGTTGTTGTTTAATGCTTAATACGTGATATTCTTGTTGATAGAGCGTCACTGTAGTGGACGCGGAAATAGAGCTAAAAAGAGAATGACCGACGACAGAAATATCGAACCGTACCGCCAGGCGTACCGTGACACACTGATTGCAAGTACACTTGGCGCGGAGTGAAAGGAAACATTCTGCCGCTGGTGGCGCTGCAGGACACTCTACCACCGCATATCCGTGTACCTTGCAACGTCCAAACCACAATTTTTATCTGTGAAAATATATCATAACTATTGCGATAGAACCATCACGAGATCACCCTGTCTTGTAACTTGCAATGTGTAATAAAATGTAGGTAAAATTACTACACAGTGTAGGAAGCTCGTTTTCAGAAATGGGTATGAAAAGTTTATTACACATGTATAACGTAAAATTAATCTAGAATTTTTTCTAAATTCATTACGAAAGTCGTATTGATTATGTACAGTTTGCTAAATTCGTTACAAAAGACGAATTAATTATTGCACGGTATACTGAATACGTTATGCGAATATGGGAGCAACATCCAAACCACAATTTTTATCTGTAAAAATATATCATAACTATTGCAATAGAACCATCATGAGATCACCCTGTCTTGTAGATTGCAATGTGTAATAAAATGTAGGTAAAATTACTACACAGTGTAGGAAGCTCGTTTTCAGAAATGGGTATGAAAAGTTTATTACACATGTATAACGAAAAAAGTAATCTAGAATTTTTTCTAAATTCATTACGAAACTCGTATTGATTATGTACAGTTTGCTAAATTCGTTACAAAAGGCGTATTAATTATTGCACGGTATACTGAATACGCTATGCGAATCCTATTTCAATTCTTCTTTTTCTCCTTTACACCTGGCTATCGCCATCTATAGACGGCATGTGCCACTCCTATTCTAATATCTGTTGAGTTTAATTTTGCAACACCCTAGCCCACTATTAGGGATGTATGATACGTACAGTCCCGCCAAAAGTGAGATTCAGGGACAATTTCGATCACTTCCCGATGAGATAAAAATCAGAAAAAAATAATGCAAATAAAACGGGCTGAAAAGATTGATTTCGCATAATAATAATCTCAAAATGTTATTAACAAATTGGAGAAAAAAACAATATTTCAACAAACAATCAGTCAACCTAACTTTTTTTCTAACGAAAATGATATGTTAGTTTATTTGAATGCATACGAATTTTTTCATATTTATTTCTTTATTTTGATTTTGATTTTTTAAATATTTTTTACAAAAACAAAACGTCCTTTATGAGGAAGCAAAATTGTTGAAATGGGTATCTTCGCGGGTACCATACACGACTAAGAATGATAGTTAAGCCCAAAATTCAATAACTTGGAAAACAAAAAAAAATAGTTTCTTTCGGTTTATGAAGGTTGTTTAGGTTCTAAAGAACTTGAGGAAAAGTCTGCAAAGTAAAACGTTGCAAATTGCTTCCTGTTTGTTTTTTGATTCTTACAAGACTACCTCGACAAGAACGTAAAATGAAGTTCCACCTATTGGAAATGGAAGAAACCTAAGAAAATAAAGTTGCCCCGGCTTAAGTCGTGCGAAACTGAAGACACAAATGAGTGGGGATGTGCGAGTCCTGATTTTTCCGGGTAATCGACGTTCGGGTCAGATACTTGACGGTTTCAATTTTGATATTACCCCAAGTCACCGGATACTTGAACTTCAAGTTTAACTCTTGAATATCCGGATCAAAATAATTCATTACTACAACCCGACCTGTAGGAGATTAGAGCGAGTTTTTTCGCCGTGGACTAACAGAAGCCAACGAAAAAATTGCATAAATCTATCACTCACAATCCGATCAAATAAAACGCGATAACGTAGTTGTCTACACTGAGAAAAGAAAATGGTTGGAGTGTTGAATATTTTGTTGACTCAACTCAATCTGCCGGTCACCGACTGTCATACATTGTAAAGTCAATTGAACAAAATTTTTCAATTTCATTTACCAAACGATATTTTTTTGGTAACACACATCGAAAGGGGCGACTTTGGTAGTTATTTTGCGGGGCGAAAACGGCTCATACCGTAGCGACATCGGGAAGACAAATTCGCGCATGCGCAGTCGTCATTTTACTCATTTTCGTCCCTAGAGCGGAATTTCGATTACGTTCAGCCCTCTTTGGCGGGACGAAAGCGATGATATTGACGTGGTGAATAGTTCTCGTAGTGATCCTATGTTCAGAGTAGTTCTCATCGTGCGTCAATTGTTTCCAACGTTAAGAAATCAGGTTTTTGTCTTCAACGTTAACATTTTTAACAATTTTTTTAACGTTCCGGAATAAACTGGAAATCGGTCTTTCTACGTACGGTTTATACGTAATTATAACGCGGTCGTTATAATTACGTATAAATGCTGAAAAAAACAAAATTAACGGGAAGAAATTCGTTCGGTGCGTGAGTAAGCTGGCGTACGTCTGCCGGGCTTCGGCTTGCTTAAATATTTGAAATTATTTATTGATACGGTTAAGATATGTTCAAGCAAGGCTCGAAGACTGTTCACCGCAGTCCGTGCGATCAGCTGAAATTCAATGCATGGTCCCAGCAACATTGCGGCGGTCGCAAAGGATCAAGCACGGTCGTAAGCTACGGCAAGGCACGAATCTCTCTCATGGAGAATATATCTATATACACTCGACCAATCAGAAAGATGGGTGGGAAGCGCACAATTTTTTCCACGTCGAGTATATCTATATATATTCGACCAGTCAAAAAGATGGGTCTAGTTCGGCAACTCTCCAGTGCGGTGGCGCTGCAAATACGGAAAAAAAAGTTGCCTCAAGAATATCGCTCCATTAGCAATCTCCCTACTCATCTCTGCTCGAGCGTTTTCGACCGGAGTAAATCTCGTTTCGGGACCATTACATCTAAGATTGACATAGCGGAACAGCGTTTGGATTTCGCCGTCATCGAAGAAACTAGACGAAAAATATTCCTTCGCCGCCACATCAATCACCATGTTTTCAAATTCCTCTTGAACGAAAATTTGACAATTTATCCTCAACGTTACTTTTTACGATTTACCATGGAAAACCGGAAAAACGATCGTTTTTCCGGTTGTTACGACCGGTTTCCGATTTCTTTTTTTTTTCGCAAAAAACCACCTTGTTGATGAAAGGAGGTTTTTACGCTTCATTAGATGGACACGACGGTTGTCATGATTGCTAGGGTAATGAAACGTGTTTACTGGGTGCCTTTGTTGTCGATAAGACGTCAGACGCATGGATGTTTATTTCAGAGTTTCGAGTTTATATAAATTGTAACACCTCAGTAAACCCCGCGATAAGTGAAAAGACCACGTCTGGCTTTTCTCTTATCAAGTGCGTAAGAAAATGCATGGATCGGAAAGTACTCCCCTGTTTTTATTGAACTCGTGTGTGATTCACTGCGAGAGTGTTGGGTAGGAGAACCGTTGTGTGGTTTATTAAAGAATAAAGTATACCAATTTTTATACCCAAAGCGAGCGGATCTCACGTTATTTTCTGGCAATTCTGCCTGATTCGTAAGATGTCTTTTTACCATTTGTTAAACGGACCCAGGAAAGAACATCTTTGGAATTAATTCAAATTCCCCGCGAATCAAGACGTTAGGCGTTACAATCGTTCGATAGCAGCGCTGTGAAACGGCCGTTATCGGTCGAAGAAGTTTGGGGGCCACGAGCTCCATAAGAACGGTGCTTCTATGCAAGTCTCAATTCGTGGAACATGCTATCACTAGATGAGATAGCCAATCAAACGATAGAAGAAGAAGGCGTATGAATTCGTTGCCGTGTGCATAAAGCATGTAATTCCCGCGCGTCCGTCGGGACTTCCCCGTTTCGCGTTGCGTTCCGTCCAATCCGCTTTTAGAAAGCCCTTTCCCCTTTCTTTTACGTCCACCGCTCGTCCGTTTGGACGAGCAGTCTAAGCTCGTCGACATAACTATCTACTTCGAAGGCGCGGACAGTGTTTCCGGTTCGAGAGAAATCTTCGTGGGAATTATTGAATGGAACCTACACACGTCTTCTAAAAGGCAGAAGTCAACGATAATCGAGTTAACAACGATGTCTAACAAAGAAAACTTGTGTGCTGTATGCAACAGCGTTGCAAAACAGAAATGTAGCGCTTGCCAAGACATTTATTATTGCAATCGTGAACATCAGAAGATGCACTGGAAACTACATTCGAAAAAATGTCAACCTTGTAAACTTGCCGTAAATGCACAACTCGGAAGGCATTTCGTCGCTACAAGAGACATTAAAGTCGGTGAAGTTGTACTTAAAGAAAAGAAACCCCTCGTTGAAGGACCTTTGTCTAACAAACCGATCTGTCTGGGCTGTGGCGACTCTTTGACAAAAGATAAGTCGAAGCCCTGCATCAAATGCGGATGGCCACTGTGCATTAATTGCAAAAAGCACGGTGCAGAATGCGAATTTACATTGAAGTATCGAGGAGCAAAGGTCAGCATCACTGAATACGAGAATATTCAGCCGATTTACGAATCAATTTTATTGGTGAGAGCACTTGCTCTGCGAGAATCCAATCCGGCAGCTTACAGAGAATTGATGAGTCTCGAGGACCATTCCGTCAAGATAAAGACAAAGCCAAATGTACTAATTCCACCTGACATGATGGCTGCCTTAGTGAAACATTTCTACAAGCATGTAGACGTCGCACAATCTGAAATCGCAAAGATATTTGCAATATTACAGGTAAACGTTTTCTTTTGGACTGTTTTTTAAATTAATTCGTCGATGTGGTATGTGGGGCATTCCATGCGAACTCGAATGCTGACCGAACTTCGTCGTACCAAATATGTTTCGCAACTTGTTTTCATTCTTTTACATAAAAAGTGCAAGAAGGATTTTTAAAAAATGTTTTCAAATGATTTTTTTAAAATTGTACAACATTTTGTAGGACATATTTGAACCTAAATAGAAAATGGCCCTCGATCAGTACCCGAACCTCATGTTTCTGAATATGTTTCGCGATTTTCGTTTATTTTTTCGGACAAAAAAATGCATGTAGGATCGTTTCTATTTTTTTTTTGTGACATTTTCAATTATACAACAAACTTTTTCAAGGACATATTAAACTTGAATGAAAAACGCCCCTCGACGACCGGCCGAACTTCATGTTCATATCGCAAAATATTTAGGAATAGCTTATTTTTACGTAATCTGGGTGCTTCAGAAAATATATTATGGAATATATATTTTTATGCCTATTTAATGGGAACGTTGCAACACCGTAAATAATTTTATTTTGCTCGCGATTTCATGCGATTTTACGCACTCTTCGCGTGCCAAAAACCCCGTTTTTTCACTTTCTGAAATAGAATTTTGTACAGTACTATATCGTCAGCGGTATGTATGGTAAACCGACTAGTGAATGAACGGTTGAGCAGACGCCGAAACTCAATGGATGAACGTTTTTTATGCAGTTCTTATGGACAATTCATTCATTGGTATGTTTAACCTACTGGTAGAATGCAATAGGTCAAAGGGTGACTAACCATCCGTCAGTACTATGAAAATAATGCTTGAGCTTTTCTTATTTGTTTTATTTTTTTTTCATTATGCGTAACTATATTTCACTTTTCTCGTGTGCTTAAGATACTGTCATTTCCTTCACTTCTTTCGACGCGATACTGAAAGTTCCAGGCGCGTGAAACATGCGCATGACTGCTATTTTCACGTCTTGTGAAGTATAATACTTGTTGGAATTTTTTTTTCTTAATTATCTATAACGAAAGTTTCTTCTCTTGATATGTTCAAAACTACTGATGTTCAAGTTGCCTCCATTTCAAACATCTGTGCTTTAGCTTGTCTTTTTGATTTTTTTTGCGTAACTATTTTTTACAATGTAGTATGCGTAAAATTCGTCTTTACGCACTGTTTTCGGTGCGTTAAATGAAAGACTGTTTGAATCGTCATATTTGAAGGATAAGTATGTTCAATGACCTTGCTATGATAAATTTATATATGTGTATGTGAACTTTATAATGTGTCAGGAGCACTGTTTTATTTCTTGATATATCATGAATATTTTTTATTTTCTTTTTACTCATGAAAGTATTCTCACAAATGAAGGCCGGACCGACCATGTAAATAAAAATATAAATCGAGGTCGCACATCATTCTATTTCACTCCATGCATAAAATGAGATGTTACCTGTTTTCCCACATCATGAAATAAAATGTACGATACTCGTGTAAAAAACGATTTCTGAACTCGTGAACGTCACACTCGCCTGAACAACTTTTCTTGCACTAGTATCGTAAAATCCTATTGAAATTTTTTGTCCGGTGCCCCCCCCCCCCTTTCCCTGAGGAGCTCCGCCCCCTGCGCCCCCCATCAAGGACTGCGGCCTTGGACCCGTTCCGTCTGCCCGACTTCTTCCATTACATGTGCACATAACATACCTTACTTTTTAGTAGTAGATTTTTTGGAATCGCCAATTTTACGCATACTACATAAAAAAATATCGTATGCGACACGTGCGTATGTTTTGCACACCCGTGCTGCCGATTGCTACTAGTGCGTAAATTCGCATTTTACGCACTTTTTGTATAATATACCATTTTTTTCTCTTTATCAAGTTACTGTTAATATATTGACTTTACTCGGTCCAAGAAATACAGTTTCACGTACGCTTCGTGTGGCCAAATTCGTATTATTACACTTGCTGAAATAAAATTCTGCACAATAGTCGTGCAATAAACAATTTCTCAACTCGTGTGATTGCAACACTAACCTTCGACACGCGCTGCAACCTCACACTCGTCAGGAAAAGTTTTATCGCATTAGTGTCGTATAGTACAATTACTTCACCCGGTACGATGATGAACATTTTGCGCAGGCGAAGCGTATTCAACAGGAGCCCGTACATAGAAACACCATTTTTCTCGTATAGATAAATCATCGTTAATGATGTTATTGTGCTTCGACGATTACAGCCTGTGATGTTTTTTATTTTAGATGGTAGTTTGGCAAATCGTAACTCGGGCTCTGAGTCAACCGATGTCGAAGATTCCGTTGTTATCGATCTTCCTATATGGGAAAATCAAACGTTTAAAATCTTTATATTTTTGTCCGTTCAGATTACTTTACCGGATTAACTATCGTAATTAAAAAACAAACTGAACGTCTTTTCTTTATATACGTTAATGTCTGCCATTTTAGATAAACGCTCACGCTACAGATGAAAAAGCATTGTTCGCTGCTGTATACGGTAAATCCTCTTACGTGGAGCACAACTGTCGACCCAATTGCTCTAAAACCATCGACGCTGACGGCGGAATTATTATGCGGGCCGTCGTACCGATTTCTAAAGGTATGGAACCTCGAAATATTTATATTCCCCTTTCGTCATGTGTTAAAATAACCGTACATATAAATCAATATATTATAAAAATAATAGGGGACCACATATCGATTAGCTACGTTAAATTGCTTTGGAGTACAAGGAAGAGGAGAACGGTTTTATCATTCACCAAGTTTTTCGACTGCATATGCGAGCGCTGCAAGGATCCAACAGAGTTTGGAACGATGTTCAGTGCATTCAAATGCATTAAAGAGTAACTACAATAATTTCGTCATAATTTAGATGTGTCTCACCTGAACGATGCATCACGTCTCCAACTAAAAAATCTTCCATGAAACTCGACTACTTTTCGATAAGAAGCACGCCAACGTCATTAACGATACCAATGACATTAATTGTAAATAATAATTAGTTCATAAAATTGTTGTCGAACACTTTCAAATTATGTATTGTTTCCCAATAACACATGATATGGTTTTATTCACTTTTTGATATTTTAAAGGAAATTTATTTTCTGACTTCTCAAAGTGCATACACTTTTTGAAAAAGAATACTATTTTCGCGACGTCTGTAACTGTGTTCATAATTATGATTTACTAAAAATCGTGCTTTGGATTGATCATCTTAACGACTAAATTAATTCAAAAAGCTTTCATTCTTTCTCAAAAACGAGCACAGGGAAAAATAATTTACCACCGCCATTAAATTACTGGCGGGAAATCGTTTTTCGTAAAAAATTTTCGAACATTATAAATTGTTCAAATAATTATATACATGCGACAAAAGTAGCAATCAATTTCATAAGATCGTAAATCGATTTGTATATATTTCTTGTATAAAAAATGACTTTTTACTTTCTAAATATTTTGATTTTCTTACATATATTCTAAACTCTCTTCTGGTCGTATTATTTTATAGTATCAGAAAATCGCATCTCTACATTTGGAAAACTACAGTCTTATTGCGAAAAATTCGTAGATTCTGGAAAATTATTTCAAAATTCTGAAAAATGTCAAAATTGTCGAACAATCCATGTTAATGATTAAAAGCCTCGTTTTATCTCCAAAATGTAGGACATCAAGTTAAAAAATATTTTTCTTTATACCTAGGTCGAAAGTACGCATCTTTTGCACCTTTTCTCGAGGCAGAAAGCTGAAGGTTCGTGCATTGGTAGAGCTACGCATACGTCTTTTGTTACAACGGGAGCACAAACTTTTTCAATCGCACTAATACGTGAAGTTGCTTTGATTGCGTGTTTTGTTTACGCTAGTTGTGTACGGTTTATGTTACTAAGATATAACTTTGAAGTGACGGGCATAAAATAAATCGATTATATTATTCATTATACATGTGACCATGGTAAAAATTAGTTTAAAAAATGTACGCAGTAATACTCATTATAATCACCAAATTAATTTAAATCTTGTGGATTTATTAATTTGCAGATAATATGCTTGTTTTTTCAATTTTCAAACTAAAAAAAAAGTTATTTTTGTTTAATTTGACAGTTTATCACGTTTAAGTAAAATAAGTTTATTTACCTGTTTACATTGGTTTCTTTTATTTTATGCCTGCCCCCCAGCCAGCAGCATTCGCTTCGCTTGTGCCGCAAATGTCGGGGGCAGGCAACAACTTTTTTCGATGTAATATATACAATATTTTTCGTACTTTCGACCGGCTATAAAGAAAAATAGTATACACTACACGGGCAGAAGTTTAAAATTCCTGCTCTAATAGTGTAATATACTATTCTGTAACACGTGCATGAACAGCGATGCTTTCGGTGGCAGTTTTTCGGGCCGAAAGTGGCTAGTTTCATGGCAGTGTTAAAACAATCGATCAACGTGAGTATAGCTCGCGTTTTTTTCACTTTCGTCCCTAGGGCCGAAAGTTTGGAACCTCACTTTTCACTGTTCTTCCCTCAAAACTACCATCCAATGCACTCCTATTCATGCACTCGTTACAAAAAATATAGTGTGTATCATGGTCCGAAACTAGCAATTGCGACTTATGTCATTGCAGCAACCTCACTCTCGTCGCAATCACAAACGTTCGGCCCTTGTTGCACAATATACTATTTTTCCTATACTATTAAGTACACAACAGATCCGAAACAGAAACTCGTTTGTTGGTTCGTAGTTTTATAAACCTCAGCTATTGCTTCTCCACTTTCGAGTATAACTTTGAATCAATTTTGTCTCTCCACCATTACTTCAAGTGGAGACCGACTTTACCCCTCCCAATTCTACACGAAGTCATCTCTACGCGAAAACGTTCCACCAACCATTGTTTTGTGTAGAGTTTTTTTTTCTGGAGATCAGTTCGTGTAGAGTTGGGAGGTGCACAGTCGGTCCCCACCCGAATGGTTGTGCTCAGTATCTCGAATATCGTCAATTTTTGTTTCTGTTGAATTACTTGAATGCCAATCGAATTAAACTTTTGGTTGGAGACGTATAAGCGAGACACACACACTTGATACCGCTCATTAACAGTAAATTTTTTAGTGGATGTACTGGATTTCTTTTCCCACCTACGTTCCTGTTGCCCGAAACATGTCCGGACTACGTTTGTCGCGAGTGTAACTCAATTATGTCCTGGAAAGCGGCCGTAAAACTGGAGTCTGAACTGTATGCATTGTTACCGGACTCACCTGACACTACCTCAAATTTTCTACCGGAAACCGCTCGCAATGAAATCATTCAGCGTTACGGAAAAATGTTACACGAGAATCACTTTTTTAAAGTCTCCATTGACCTACTCCGGGAGCCACTAATCAGCGACATTAACACGTCGGACCAACTACTTAGATCCCACATCGCGGACCTTAGGAAGATTGTCCAGATATCCGAAATCCTCGCAACCGGTAAGAAATATCACTTGCTCGCTTCTTATTATAAAATCGCAATAGAATCTGTATGATAACACTATTGTTTGAAGCACTATTTTTGTCTTCGTCTCATCCCGAAATTCCCTTCTTTGCACCAGAAAATGTTTGTCGCGAAAATCGCCGCGCGTTAACAAATATTTAGAGCTTATTCAAAACAATAGAATATGTCTATACTTTCCGAATATTTTCTTAACGAAGGCCGGATCACCGGAAATACCACCGGATCGTTTTTTTTTCCACAAAATGAACCTAAAAATCGATCATAACAACTGAACAAACAATCGTTCATCAAAGTTCATAAAATGCAAAATTTTGTCGTTTTCTTGGTAAGCGATTATTTAAACGCCTGTAACGACAACTGTTTATGCTATTTACATCTGGTCGTTCTTCGGTAAACGGTTGTTTTTACAGCCGTTATGACCACTTCTTGGTTTTATTTTTGCAAAAAACCACCCGGTTGTTTGACGGTGATTTTTACGGCAAATCAGTATAAAAACGAAGGTTGTCAAGATTGCTATGGTACCGACCTAACAATTATTATGTTGGTTGAAATAAAAATTTGGTAGAATCTTCCTGATTTGAAAAACCTTCGTGACATTGTTTGACACACAAAAAAATATTTTTGCAGTGAACGATGGATAAACAAAAATTTCAATTTTTTTTAAATTACTAAATTTTTAAGTCTACTGAGCGACTTCTAATTATTTTTTGACTGGCTAGGGCTTTCGCCGGTTTCACTTTTTTTTTTTTTTTTTTTTCTTTTCCTAAAATAAAACTGATACTTGTAAGACAAGAATATTTAAAGAAAGAAGATTGAAAAATCGATTTGTCGAAAATATTCGTAATGGTTATTCCTCAAGTACGCCAATTGACTTTTACTGCCCCCTCCTCTTTGTTCCCTATTTTAATCCTCGAGACCCCTCTAGAGTACGGTCCGCAGCCACTCTTTCTAATAAATACATTAGAACTCAGAATTAACTCTTTCTATTGAATACATTAGAACTCAGAATTAACTCTTTCTATTGAATACATTAGAACTCAGAATTAACTCTTTCTATTGAATACATTAGAACTCAGAATTAACTCTTCCTATTGAATACATTAGAAACTCAGAAAAACTGCCTCCTGCTCAACAATTTGCGGGTAAACCAGTGCACGGCTAAGCGATCACCCATCCAAGTTATAGCTGTAAGCAATGCTTAACTCTGGGGACCGCCGAAGCCACAAACCGACGCGCCTCCATTGCTGTCGGTTGATAGTATATTACACCTCTAGGGAGAGTAAGTAGACTATGTCCAACCACGTGTAAGATTATCACCCGAGCCGAAGGCGAGGGTAGTAAACACGTGGTTGGGGATGGTCTACTTTCACTCCCGAGGGTAGTATACTATTTTTCACCATATCTGCAGCGAGAAGTTCGAATTACGTGAAGCCCCCAGGGCGCGAAGTCGAACTTCTCGCGCAGGTATGGTGAAAAAGTATTTATATTTTCTATTGCTCTAAGCGACCTCTAAATCGCTTTCGACAGGCCGCAGCTTTCACGTAAATTATTGTTTGGATACAGAGAAAAAAATTTTGGGGCGAGATTAAGAAAAAAAAATATATCTCAAAATATTGTCACCCTTAAGATCAGTGTACGAATATTTAATGTAATAATGTTACACTGTTAGCTGACTATTTTCTGCGTGGAAATAGTATCTTTTTACTAATCCAATTCATTATCACGTGGGATTTGAGGCAACCGCAAAAGAAGAAGTCGGAATCATCCATTGCGGTATGTTACATAACTTTAATCAAGAATATTTATGATAACACTTAGTGTGAAAAAGCGGATTTTCAGAAGAAGTTTGTGAAGTTTACCGCACGCGTCGTTAGTGACTACCTCATTGAATACTGCAGTTTTCGACTAAATGTATGCAAGAATTAAAAATTTATATCTGTTTAATTTTTTGAAGGTAAAAAAACGCGTGGCCGCTCTAACTTCCGTAAAAATAAATTTATTATGGTAAAGGGTTTCTTATGAGAGTATGGGCACTTGATGTTGTTTGATATTAAATTTGACTTGAATCTGTGAAGTAGATCTGGTTTTATAGGATTTGGAATTCTAAAAAAATTTAAGTCATAGCATATACTAAGTATTCGCCACTTTCGAGCACGAAAGTGGCGAACGACTTTTCTCTTTTATAACATTTTCGTGTGTGTGTCTAAAAAAATAATAATATATATACATATTTTTTTTTTTTCAAGGAATTGAAGAAGTTGATAGAAAAAATGTACAAGTTAGTACACCGTGATCCAAAAAATGGTCAGGATATAATATTGACAATGGAATCCTTGGCAGCTATGCATTTTTCCAAGTTCGCTTGAAGTTACTGTAACTTTGCTGTTCGATGTTTTTAATACATATTATATCGCTTCATAACTACTTTTTTATAATGACATAAACACATTTTTTGCCATGTTAAGAAGACTATAAGTATTCAGATGCTAAGCTTTTATGATTTTAATGTATGACGACAATTAAAAATACTTTGACTTTTTTTTCGGACTAAAATAATTTTTTTTGTTTAAGAACCTATCCAATATACAATAAAACCTAATTTTCGTAGTGCTAATTAAGAGTGTTTCTTAACAATTCTTGAACTAGTGATGAATTGTTATTTTTTTTCGTTATGGTTGAAAATGAGCACGGACATAATCTGTTGATTCGTAATTTCTGAGGAAATTCTTCTAGTTACGACGATACTATTATTATGATTAATGATCCTGGTAGACGAATGAGTCTATGAGCTGATTAATAAAATATAATCAAATATGTCGTCATGAAGTTTTATTATTTTGAAAACTGCAAGGCAAAAAAAACGATTCAAGATCAAAATATTAATTGTGCTATTCAAACCTTAATGTCCATACCGAAAGTCGAACTTGAAATTTAATCAAATTATGATATAGATTGAATAATATCTAAACGGTTAATGCCTTCATAAATTTACATTCATATGAATCTCACCGAGTACACGTTGATTAACCATTCAAGTTCAAATGGTGCATTAGGATAAATTTTGTTTGAGTATAGCGAGCGTATCGAATGGCTATGGAGGTCGGGCAATTGTTTCCGGGGCTATCGAGCACGGACTGTGAGATCTGTCAGACGTAATTGTATCTCCAGATCTATTGACTAAGAGATTTAATTCAAATAATAGTTTATTATCCGAACCGGAATTAAACAAATTCAAACACTAAATAAAGATGAATCTACATACTGAATTCAGAAAAATTCATATGTTAGATTCAGATAAATTTGAAAGCAGGTTTTAGAAAAATTCAAATGATTGTTTCCGGTAAATTCAAATGTTGAATTCTAGTAAAATCAAATTTCGGATTCCGGTAAATACAAATGTTGGTTTCAGATTAATTCAAATACCAGTTCCGCGCTCATCAGTTTCACTACATTTAATCTCACTGAGCCATAAAAATGTACACAGTAACGAATAGCGAAAACTAGAATATACCTATAGAATACGATACATCGGGCAAATCCATTGCGAACAGAATGCATGAATATATTGAACAGTAAGTAACCGAAGGAACAAGTGAAACAATCGATTATTGTATAAAGCGTTATAAAACTTATTTCTATCACATTAAGAATCAACAATCGTATCAAATTAAGAAGATATACTATAAGAAGTCGCAATATGTAATGATTACATATTTTGCACAAATTTTTTTTTTAAACTTGAAAAAAAAAGCATGAGCGAATTTTGGTAGCCGAATCACTCGTCGTCGTCGTCGTCCTCTTCATCGTAATCTCTGTCGGGTTCCTCCGATATCTCCGTTATCATGTCCTCGATGAGTTTCATTTCTTTCTCCGCTTCTCTTCTCTTTCGGTACCAACTTTGGCGACGTTTGCGCAAAGCAGTAATTTGACACTGTTTTCTGTGACTTAAATTTGAGATAACTACTCTCTTCGAAGTCTTTCCGCTGTTCGCTTTGGTTTGTTTCATCGTACGCGCTATTTCTGCTAATTCAAACTCTATAGACTCGCATGCTTTGCATGGCAAACCCGTGTGAGCAGCGACAATTTTGCATGCGTTATGTCGCCAATTTCCCATGGCGTCGACGTGAGCGTTTGATCTAATGGTAGGCGGATACTTGGAAGCTGGAGGTCCACCGACGCAGATATGCATCATGTGAAGCTCTTCGACGCAACGCTCAATATCAGTCTCCGTCATCGCCGGGACATCGCTTATTTTTCTGTCCAAAACGTAAGATGTACAAACGCCTGTTATGAGATTCACGTGTACACATTTTCTTGGTCGCGGCGATGGGGAACCCATTGGCGTTGTCACCTCGAGAAAAGTGAGTGATTTATCAGTGGGTTTGAAAAAACCCCATTTTTGTCCCGGTAGATCAATCGATCGAGGATCCACGTTATTCAACGGATGCTCCTGAGCACACGATTTCATTACAGTCGAACCCGTAGCTCGATCGTATTCTGATTCATCCATTTCTCCGTATCGTTTCCCAAAGCTACCCAAAGTGACCTGGAAAAGAATTTTTGATCTTAAAAACTCCATTTAGCTTTCGTTAATATAATTGGTTAATATTATCGATATATGTTTATTCCAAAATACAGAGGGTTTTGAATGCTATTGAAGTTTGCATCGTTGGAATGCAACGACATGAACAAACAAATTATACCTTTTTTTGATCTTTTTTTCAATGTTAGTATTTGATGTAAGTTATATTTGTACCTTTTATTATCATTTAAGGTCATTAGGATTTTTCAAAATTTATTTCGATGCAAACTTCAGCATCAAGGGTTTTGAAAGTACTAAATCTTTTGTGGACACATGGGGTTTTATCAACGTTTTAGGTTACTTCAACATAAAATGTCTTCCATTGAAACTAATATACACATTTATACCACAGTGTGCGTGGAATAGGCACTTCTCGCACTAGTGGGATAAAATTGTATACGATACTCGTGCGAGAAATTTTTTCTGATCTCGTGTGATCACAACACTCGCCTTCGGCTCGTGCTGCAAACTCACACTTGTCGCGAAAAAATTTCATCGCACTAGTATCGTAATGTACTATTATGTTTGAAATGATTTTATTCATCTGCATCAGAAATATTACACGATTCAACCAAATCAGGAACATATCCAAACGTATTTTCAGATTGAGTTTAACGAAACATTTTGTCAAATTCAATAAACAGAATGAACCGTCCGTTTCATTCAATTAAAATAAGCATTTATTCGAATTACCCAATTGTTATTCAAAGGCACTAAATTCATATCTGTTGTTCCGAATAAACGCGATAATTAACCTAGGTCTGAGAGTGAACATTGTTCTTTTTCTTGATTCAACAAATAGTACTTTGTGATACACGTGAGGTAAAGCGAACTTTATGAGAGGGTTGCGAAGTGAGTCGCAAGAGCCGCACGAGTACCACCAAAACACGAGTGGGACTGAACGCGTACCCCAGGAGCACGAGCCGAAGGCGAGTGCTTACCAAATTTCAGTTACCTGATAGTCAGGAACCGCTTAACCGATTCAGTCCGAATCAGTCCATCTTTGACTGATATAATTTTTTCCCAAATCTATGCGGAAATTTTCCTCTAATACCTTTTTGGATTCTTACAAAAAACGACAAGCGCGCTCTAGCTTTCGTAAATAAGTCGTCGTACGTGCCAGTTCTGTTAATGTTGTTTGGTATTGAATTTAAACGAAATCGGAAAAACGGTTCAAGTTTTGTAGTTTCGAAATTTTCCAAAAATTCACGTTTTTGCTTTAACTTCAACAAGTTGAAGTAAAATTGAATCCTGAGTTAAAATTTAGACCCTTGTCAAAACCTAAATGTAGTGTACACGCAGCGTACACGAAGGTTCCTCCATTCCTTTGACACTGCTCAAAACCTCCAAAAATGGCAGATATTACCCAATTTAAGTAAACCAAGGTTACTGTGGAGTGAAACTATTATGTTTAAATCTCCAATTAGGTTGTACAGAGTGAGATGAGGTTTTTAGACCCTTGCATAGACCTCCAAGAGTGGCATATTTTACCCATTTTTATTTAAGGAAGGGTGTTCGAAGAGCTTAAATTTCAACTCGGGATGTCCTAGTACTCTAACTTGCCGAAAAAATTATTTTGTTGCATTAAGAGGCAGTGGTACACCCCCTCCCCCCCGCAGAAATTTCGAAAGCTGTTTTCTCCCGAACGATACGACAGATAGGGTCCCGATTTTCAGAGGATACGCAGATGTATCGTAGAATTGGGCTAAGCTTCTGGCTCCTCATTCGATATAGCCGTTGATTTTTAAAAATTTAAAGAAAAATAGTGCGAGAGGCAGAGCTATGTTAGAGAGAGACAGACCTATAGGAGTTTAGCATTGCGCGTCGGAATTTCTGGCGGTGTACCACTGCCTCTTAACTTCAGCAAAACATGAGATAGCGAACGCAAATTAAAAAAATGAAATCCCTAGCAGATCGGATCACGACCGAAATCACGGTGAAAATCAAACCGAAGATCACGGCAGAAACCACGGGCCCTCGTTACCGTTAGAGCTTTTAAGCTTGCGTACCGTGATTTTCACCGTGGTTTCCAGCGTTATTTCGATCGTCATCCGATCTGCTAGGGATCAGTACTATTCAGCAACAATAGGTACACAGTTTCATTACTATTTCTTATAAAGTTCAACATTTTGAGAAATTTAACTTTGAAATAAATAAATAAAAGTGCAAAGTTGACCTCAGCAAATTGCTTCCTGATTATTTTTCGTTTTTTACGAAGCTTCCTCTATGAGAAAGTCAAAATTGATTAACACATTTTCTCATAGAAGTAGCTATGTAAAAGAAAACACCAAAAATAATGAGAAAGCAATTTGCAGAGTTCAACTTTGCAGCTTTTTTTCATTTTCATTTCGTCCCATGTGCAGGCATCACGCCTATTACAGGGTTATCCGTCTAATGTCTGCAGACATTACCGCTAAGGGCAAAGGAACACTGTGGAAAACCTATAACGATATAACCGGTGTCGAGTTCACCTCACGGCGTCGGAGCTACGTCACGTTTCGTCGAGAATATAAACACGGACAACAGCTGTGTACATGTGACCCCTACAGGTTTCCGTTTGTGCCTCACGTATACATCTGAAGCTTAATCGCGTCCGTGTTTATATTTACGACGAAAACCGACGGCACCGAAAATCGAACCCTCGACCTACCGATGCTCTGGACCAAAGGCCAGTAAACTAACCACTCGACCACCACACCGGTTTATTAGTTTCTATTGTTATGACTGTATCGTAATATGCAACTTTCATAATGCTACTTTGAGAAATTAATATATCAGTACATCGATCGCTGTGAGGATAATAAGAATCTATTTACTTATTGCGACTTCCGAAGTGGAAGAATTTGACGGCAAGTCGGTAATCGCTATTTCACTTTGCGATTTCTATCACGACAGACTTTCTTTCCGAAAAATCTGTATATTCAACGAGTCTTACCCAACAAATGATGAAAGGAAAATCCTCGCTAGCGAGTTTTTGTCCGGCACCAACGTGTATAACTGCAAGAATTATCGTCGAGCTAACAAAGGTAGTTCGCTTGCTTTGCCGGCACGAACGGGTATAACGACTACAATGATCGCACAGCTATCAAACAACGTCAGCTTGTTTTGGGAATCCCGAAGTTCGCCGCGGAATAGCAGTTGAACGCCATCTATGCAATCGGAATTTCAAGCTTTTCGTTATACTGCAAAGCAGAGTTGTAAATCCCCATTAATTCATGAGATATAGTTTACAGTACAATTTGTTTTGTAATGGGGATCTCATAATAATAATATATAGTGATTATATAATAGAGTGTGAACATTTGAATGGCTGAAAAAATACTAATTTTCGCTTTAATATTGCAAGAAATAGTGGAAAAACGATGAAAATACAATCCATCGACAAAACAGTACGAAAAGAATACTTTTTAGAATTATTTTGTATATTCGTTGAATGGAATATATGGAGTCGACATCGAAGTGACCCCATCCCTAGTGACTCTAGTAATCTTAGCCACCACCGTTTTACCGTAAAAACGTCCGGGTGATTATATGAAGAAGAAAAAAAACGAAAGTTGGTCGTAACGACCGTAAAAACGAATGCCCTGAAAATTATTATGTGGTCGTTTTTGACGATTTACCATGGAAAACCGGAAAAACAACCGAACAACATTTTTGGGGTGGTTCTTTTCGCGGTCGTTATGACCGATGTCCGGATTATTTGTGCAAAAATCGACCCGGTTGTGGTGGTACCATGGTAGAGGTGACATGGTAAAGGTGGTTTTTACGGTGCATCAGCTGGAAACGACGGTCGTCAAGATTGTTAAGGGAGTTCTGCTACCGATCTAACTACCGAAAACTACACGCAAGCAACAAAATGTAGACTTTTCGGTTTGTGGACATTTTTTTCAGGAGAAAAATGGTTTGTACGGAATGTGTCTGTATGTGTGCGTATGTGCACAATTTTTTGTTAGCACGATAGCCGTCGCAATTTTTAAGATATCGGGCTCAAATTTGGTACACAAGTAAAGTGTGGGTAAAAAAGGATGAGTTAGAATTTGGTGCGAATCCGTCAAGATGTTAAAAAATTATGACATTTTGAATTTTTTTGAAAAATTAGTTTTAACTTTCCAACTTTCCCAATTTTCAAGATGTCTGGCCCAAATTTGATACGCAAGTAAAGTTTGGGTAAACTAAACATCAGGTCGGATCTGGCGAAAATCTGTCAATGGGTTCAAGAATAATGCTATGTAGAATTTTTTAAAACAAGGCTGCAAAGAAAAACTTTGCAAACTGCTTCCTCATTGTAGTTAGAATTTTTATAAAGCTTCCTCTATAAGGAAAGCAAAATAGATTAACATACATTCCCATAGAGGTAGGCTTGTAAAAATCCAACAATAATGCGTAAGCAATTTGCAAGGTTCTACTTGGCAGCCTTGTCCTAAATTCGATTTTGTGTAAAATCGGCTACAACTAAATAGCGTTTACATTGAACGGTGTTGACTCTTAGAATGATACAATGTTGCTTCCATATGTGTGGTATCGTTTCCAATTTATTTCCATCACAATCTACGACCGCCGGGTATGTAACGTACTACTATCACTTGCGATACCGATCAGAACAGGTCCAATTTGCAAATAGCGACAACTCGTGTAAGCAGTGAGTGCCTCGCCGGCAGAATGAGTATGACGGTTACGGTGATCCTGTAGTCATCAAACAACATTCACTTGTTCCGGGAATCCCGAAGTTTGCTACAGATACGTCTAAATTCGCGGGAAATTTAAAAGATATTCAACGACGTCCGTTTTTCCTGGGCCCAGTTAATAAAGTGTAAAAACCTACATTGCGCTTCGGGAGCGATCGACGGAAAATGAAAATACCAAACGGTCGCTGCGAATGTCAAAAACATTGTCCTCTATCCTTTAAGATGTTATGCTATACAGTCTTCGCGAGTGCGAGTAAGAAGGCGCCATTTTCAGTCGCAGTGGACCAAGAGAGAACGACAAAAACATGTCACACGTCATGTTGAATCCATGGTTCAGTGATACATGTGTTTTTGTCTGAATTTTTTTTATTTTAATTGAGATAAAAAATATAAAGAAGGCTCTTTGGATATAGACGACTCCTACGAAGAGCTAACATTCCTATTACTAATGCGGGTATCACAAGAATAGTAATAGAGCGCCATCTATGCAGCAGCAATGTAAAGTTATCTATCATGCCGGCGTATGGTTATTGGTATCCCGTTAGTTAGTTATTATTTATCAACCACAATAAATGCGAAAAAAATGGATGAATAACTAAATAATCTATCAATAGTAAAGTGGAATATACAATTCAATTGAAAACGTGCAAAAGGCGCTTCGTGCAATTGACAATCACATTCAGCGGACGATAAGTCGATAAAAATTTGAATATCGTGATGGCTCTTCGATTGCGAAGAACGTTCGGTTTTGGTAAAACACAAAGTTTTTATAACAAGTGGCAAGACAAATGGACCAATTTAACCGATAAAATAAAGAACTTTGAAACGCCAGAGAGATTTAAAGACACGTTTGTCGAACGATGGGGTAAGTTTTCAGTCATCATTCGCGGATTTTAGGTTATAACCTGTTCATTACAGATTATCTTGGTTGCTTCACTTTCAGGGAAATACTGGCGAAATGTTTACCTGGATTATCAGGAAGTTGCAGTAGATATTGTCAAAGGATGCAAGGAACGTCCTGTTCGTGCTTCAATCTACTCTACAAGTATGGAGTTTTTTTTTTTTTTTTTAAGAATCTAAAATTTTATTTAGCCGATAATCTGATATTGGTTACAGTTAAGTGACAATTACATTCCTCATATTCATGTGGCTAAATTTTATTATTACAGTAACTTTGAAAATATAAATAAATTGTAGTTATCACTTCATAATTTTTTATGGACTGAATGTCAATGGTATAATCTATTTTATAAGTACACATTTTATTATTGTAATCAGAATCGCTGATGAATCAGAGTGGAATGCGAGCAATATCTCCTGTATGCTTCAGTCTACTCCATGAATATGTAGAGTTCTTTTTTTTCAATAAGGCATCTGAAATTCTGTAGAGGAAAATTTGGTTATAAATATTTTGATATTCATGTAACTATTTTCATAGTTACAGGTGTTATCAATTATTAACAACCAGTAGTTGTCACTTTTAAGTTGCAAAACTTTCATGTATTTTCTGAGTATAATAATTCATAAAGTTCCTTTTTCTATCTCGAAAAAACAGAAGAATTATTCACAGACAATATGATTTATTTCCTGAAACTCTGAAAATTATTCAGCTGTCAAACACATTCATGAAACACTTCATTAAAAATTCCTTCAAAAACATGGACTTTTCTTAAATCTTTCTTTCTTAATGAAAATTCAACTTTTCTGGGATGGTTTTTGAATATGAATGAAAATAGGCTTGGAAAATCAAAGATGTTTATAGTTGTTCAGAGAGTTTGGGAGAGAAATATAGGCATTTTTAGAACAATCTGGTATGTTTAGATTTAGAGAAATTATTGGCTCTGAGATGTACAAAAACAATTGGAAGTGCAGTTCCTTGTACAAATTTTTTTTTTAATTTCCAGAGGATTTGTTATACATTTTCAGAGTAATTTTCATACATTATCAGAGAAATATTTTTACCAGGGTGATAACACTGCAATCCCAGTCTTTTTACATGGTCATTTGCATTTTTTATAATACGTAAATTCTCAGTTATAGGAGGATCTTACTACCTCGCAAAGCACAATCCGGATGAAACCTCGTACAGAGAGCAGTTCCTCTTAAATACAATGAAGCTCGCTCCTGTCGGAGAAACTGTCCGCAATCCTGTAGCTGTCGGGCACATAAAATTCCTAGAGCAATGTTACAACCAAAACACCGTGCGACGATTAAATCTAGGAATACTATCATTGATATGGATCGACAATTACGACAGCATTACCGCTCATTACCGAGCAACCTGTACATATTTGCGACCTCGATATGTAACTTTTTACGAAAGAATAATAGATGTCGGATTTTTGGATACTTGGTGGGTATGGGAAGACAAAATGAGGGATTACGACATAAACGACGAGGAATTCACGAATCAACGACTATCATCTTAACAGATAAAATTGTAAATCATAGACACAATGTATAAAGAGTTATTAAAACAATTATATTCTATTCAAAAGCGATGTACAATTTTCACAAAAAAAATTCTTTGGAACAGACGTATTTTGTAAGAAAATAGATCGGTATTCGAGAAAGTAATTACATGTACTGCCGAAATACCGAGCATTATCACATTTGACGCCGGAAGCGCTTAATTTCGTTGTTTAATATTCTATAAAAAATATTGAGTATTTGGAAGATTGTGCAAACTCTACACGACGAAAACATCGAATGTTTCTTTTATTCTAACGAATTCAGGATACTGAAAAAGAAAAAAATTACAATTAGGTACATTCATGTACGCGTTATGAAATGAATCGACAAGTTTGTGGGATTATAATTACCTCGGGCATAAATTATGGCAGTACGGCTAGGAGTATAAATCATCATTCTGTGTGGACGATCTGCAAAAGGTTCGGGCTTCGTGAAATGACTTACTTTGGTGTCAAGTCGAGCTTCCCCACCAAATTGCTTTTCGTCGCTATTCAAAACAACTTTGTATTCACCCGGTGAATACACGCCGACGGTGTAGTCGGGGAAAGATTGCGTTGGATGGAAATTGAAAACAAATAGAAGACCGGCACGTTCGAAGACTATCACTTTATCCGACTCGTGTTTCCAACTAACATATCCCTGAAAAGAAAACAATCGATTTTACCTTCGTTTGGTACTCTTTTTTTTATCTTAATTTTTGTATTTTTGCTAACGCATAGGTAATTATTTTTTACGTCTTCATAGAGGAAGCTTTGTTTTCATGAAACTTTTATTTAAAATTTATTTATTTATTATTACGTCAGTACACTTAGAATGCTCCACGACATCCAGAAAAGTAATAGGTACACAGTTTCGTCATAATTTGTTGGGGTTCGAATTTTTCAAAAAATTTACTTTGATAAAACAAAGCTGCAAAGTTAAACATTGCGAATTGCTTCCTCATTAGTTTTAGTTTTTTTTTTACAAAGCTCTCTGTATGATGAAGCTAAAATCGATAAACATTCTTTCTCATAGAGGTAGGTTTGTTAAAAAAAAAAAAAATTAAAAATAATGAAGAAGCAATTTGCAAAGTTCAACTTTGCAGCTTTGTTTTAGGTGAAAATGAATGTATGTTCGGCTGAAAAATTTACAGAGTCTTCCAGTTTGTCTGGCAATAGCAAAAAAAGTATCAGACTGACGCGGACCGAGGCTTTAGATTTCAAAAAGTAGGTAAAACTACACCGTACGAAATCGGCCTTTTTTCTCAGTTTCAACACCAAAATATTTCTATACGGAATCCTCGATTAGTGAGACGCTGGGGATTTTTTTCGCGATATTGACAGTCATGTATAAATAGTCTGTACTATCTTCAGCCAATAAAAAAATATCCGTTATTATTATAGTGTTCTTTAGTGGTTGTATGTGACCAATAACGAGACAGATCTTCTAAAAAAAAGTGGCTGAATTGATACAGAATGTGTCACACCTTAAATTGCACCGATTCTTTCTACATGTCAAAAAAATGGCGAAAAGCTTGCGTTACAAGGAAACTTAAATTGCAAAACCAAAAGAATCATAATTAAAAAAAGAAGAAGCAGAATTTATCTTACGGGGTCAGCGTGGAGCCAGCCATGCTTCTCCTCGAGCAAATTCATCTCCCGATCCCAATTATTCATAAACTTGTACTTGAGCAAATCGTCGTCAACCAAATTCCATTGGCGTCTTGCGTAGTGATAACTATCGTTGTTACCAACTCGCGGAAAGTCCAACCATTCGGGATGACCAAATTCGTTGCCTGCAAAAAAGCATAAGGAATTTTATTTTTCATTTATGGCTTTAAGTGCCCGTTGGATCAACGACATATAAAAATAGTGCCCTCGTGATAATTTGAGGATCGATCACGCGCTCACTCACCCATAAAGTTGAGATAAGCCTCGCCACCAAGTGCATGCGTGATCATCCTAATCATATTGTGAAGAGCGATGCCCCGAGTAATAACGGGATTTGGTGGGCTAACTACGCTCATGTGAGTGTACATATCCTTGTCCATAAGCCAAAAAGCAATGGTTTTGTCGCCTACGAGAGCCTGATCGTGAGATTCCGTGTACGCGACCGTTTTTTCCATCCATCGACGATTGCTTAGCACCCAGCAAATGTCGCCCATGATCCATTCCTCGTCTTTAACTTCCTTGAGGAGCTTAATCCACTTATCGGGCAATGCCATTGCGAGCCGATAATCGAAACCGAGTCCGCCCTCATCGACCGGCCTGCAAACTCCAGGCATTCCACTAACGTCCTCCGCGATCGTTACAATTTCGGGATAGAGATTGTGAAGCATGTAATTTGTTATCATCAAATACACTACGCCCTCGACGTCGACGTTTAAGCCGTAATACTCGTCGTAATGACCGGTAAAACCTTGACCGAATCCTCGCGAATGATAGAGCATCGACGTTACGCCGTCGAATCTGCAAGTACAGTTCGAATGATGTTTCTTCCGTTGCTGAATGCAATAATAAGCGTTTTATGAATTAGGGGCAAAGAATTGCGGTTTTTGCAACTTGTGAAGTAACATTTTTTTACATTACCTGTTGGCAAAAGTTTCTCTTAAATCGTGTGATTGCAGAACAAACTGAAAATGAGTGTTGTAGTCGCATTCGTCAGAAAAAGTTCTACTGCACTTGTCTCGTAATATATTCTTTTTTATTTACAAAATACTCATAAATTAGAAAAAAATTAGCGTAACAAATAGAGTAGTATAAACGTTTATATTATAATATAAGCTTCGTAGATGGAAAATATATATCAGACTAGAACCAAGACGTGATTTTTCATTCGTAACAACAATCTTAATAGTATATTACGAAACAAGGATAGTAAAAATTTGTGTACTGCAGTAGGTCAAATGATTTTTACTTTACTGAGTGCGTTAATGGACGTTTTATGCACGAGTCGCGAATAAACACCATTTTCACAACTGGTGTAGTAAAATTTTGTTCAATACTCGTTGGATTTTTTTTAAATAACTCGTGTCATTGCAGCACGAGCTAAAGATAAGTTTAGCGATAACGGGATTTAAGAAAAAGTTTCACCAAGTTGTATCCTAATATACTATTTGAATAGTATGTTATGATACACGTGCGGTAGAACTTTTTATACTGTAGTCACATTAATCGCCTATGGAGATATATAAAATTGTTTTCGTACATTTTGAGTGAAAAACTTAGTACTATGAATACTAGATCTCAATTTAAAAAATCCTAATCATTAAAAAGTTATCATTACAGTCAATTTGCGGAGAAATACTTCTCAGCTTAGGCTGATAATCGATGAGATAATATTCGCGGTGTGTTAGATAAATTTATCATTCTTTTTTCATTTAGAGTAGGAATAGATTTTTTTTTTTTTTAGTGGACATGAATTTAACGATAAATATTTGTGGTAATATTTATCGCTTAAGAATAAAAAACACCAAGTTATGAAGAGGACGAAAATTTGTTCTCTCAGTTGAAAAGTAAAATGCAGTTGTTCGGTGAGTTTCAAAAACGTTCTTACCTGAAACCGTCGAATCCGTACTCTTCAACATACCATCGTAAATTGGACAGCAAAAATCTCAATACATCGTAATCTCCGTAGTTAAATAAACGACTGTCCCAAAGGGGATGTTGTCCACGACTTCCGGCGTGGAAGAAACATCCCTCGGTGCCGTCAAACATGTTGAGACCGTCGAGGGTATTTTTCGATGCGTGAGAGTGAACCATGTCGAGGAGAACGTAAATGCCGTGCTGATGGGCTACGTCTATTAATTCTTTGAGTTCCTCGGGCGTACCATATCTCGAAGATGTTGCGTAAAACGACGTTACCTACGGTGATTTTTTCAAATTTAAATGTACATACACCCGAACGGCGAAAATACAAAAATTAACCCACAGCGAAAGAATAGAGATAATGTTTTTAAAGGTCGTATTAAAAAAATCGTAGGGAATATTTTTCCAGCACTACCTTGATAAACTTTGATTTAAGCGTATTTGAGGACATTTTTCGATTATGCGGTGATTTAAGACCATTTTGGTTCCTCATAGAGAAAGCTTTGTTTTTATGATAATTTTTTTCTTGAGGTTTTTATGTTACTCTGAGAATGGTCCAAATCGGCGAAAAAAAGTTTTAGAAAGGAGAAAGTAAAAAAAAATCCGTATGTATTCATTCATGTTGCAGGTAGGACAAAATTTTAAGTCATCGAATACTTTGGTACGTGTGATAGCTTAAAGACTACTTTCTGGTGGCTATGAGTATTTCATTTAGATAAATTTACCTTACAAAATGTTTTTTTGCTGCCTGGAATGTGTATATGTTAGGGTCGTCCATTTTGACACAATATTTTTTTTACAGGGTATTGTTTATAACTATCATCACAAACGAATCTTCGTGAATCGGCGGTGAGATAAAAAAAATATTTGGATTAAAGATTTAAAAAATTATGGAACGACCATAAAATTTCAATCCTTAAATTTGTAAACTAAATTCCAGCGAAATATATTTAAAAAATTGGGAAAGTCAAAGCAAAAACAAATTTATAAAAAAATAACGAGGAAATGGGTTCCACTTTGCATGCTTTTAAAATTTTTGTTTTGTCTGAAACTACGAAAACTACGGCAAATGATAATATACCTGGTACCCAAAACTCGCGTAATAAGCGTGTTCCATAATCGCCATAAGCTGTATGGCGTTATATCCTTGTTTGACGATTCGTGGGATGATATCTTTGGCAAACTCGAGATAAGTTCCAACACGCAATTCTTGGGTGGCGATACCGACGTGACATTCGTAGATCCTGAGACTTTCCGGCCTTTTGGGCTTAGGATGCTTCATTTTGTACACCTATTGACAATAATAGCCTATTTTAGTTAGTCATTCAAATGGAATGAAATTATAGTTTTCTTTTTTACGAAACAAAATTAGGAGATAATTTGCACCTAATGACGAACAAATCTCCCGAATATGATACGCTAATCTTTATTAAATTATTCCACAACTTTTTGTACCCAATTTGTTCATTAATCAAACTTCTTGTCTAGGCATGATTTTTAAAATTTTTGTCTAGAATTACTATTTTCTTTTAATGACCTTATCACTAGGAGGATGCCAAATACGCTGTTTGAAAGTAACTCCTTGACTTCGATCTTGTGGCTGAGTAACATAAGTAGCCCATGGACTGAGACGTTCAAAAACTTCTCCATTTTGATTTTTGACTATAATCTTGACCTCCGAAAGATGCTTAATTGGGCAGGATCCATTGGCATTAGGTGCTAACTTTAGCTCCCATTTACCAAACTCCAACTTTTTGTAGCTATCTTTGGTTCTGTCCCAATTATCTGGAATAAAGTTAGAGATTCATGAAAAACAAAATTTATAAGCATAATGATATTAAAAAAATGTTAATAGCAATCTATCTTTCATATATTCATTTTCAGTGAGATAAGATTGTTTTTCTTTTTTTATAGAGGGGACAAACAGCAAAAAAATATACTCAGAAAAATATAATTCACTTACTAAAATCTCCTGTGAGAAAAAGTTCATGTGCACCAGGCGCCCATTCCAGGGCTGTAACGCTGTTATCTTCGTTGATATGAATACCAAATTGATTATACGCTTTGGAAAATTTATGCAGGTCACCATCGCCAGTTTCTATTTTTTCCAGATAATCTTTGAACAATGCGTATCTGCAATAAGCATCATTTCCCCAAAATTGAGATGGAGTTAACAACAATATTCATAAGTTGTACCAGACATACAAATAATTATTATATAATTTCAAGGACATGAAGAATTACGGCATTGGAATACCTTACTAGTTTATGCGATTGGATTTACATGCTAATAGAAGCATTTTAATACCAGAGCCAATATTAGTGAGAGAATGCAAAGCAAAAAAGTAAAGGAACAAATGAGTCTTTGTGTATTTTTCAATTGCAATGTTTTCAGACATAACATAAATGTCTTATTATGTAGTATAAAGTATATAATAGGCGAAAGTCATTGAATGGAACAACTTTTAGAAATTTTTTTCTCATAGGATTTCAATAAAAAAAGCAAAAAAATAAAAAATGGGACTGTTATAAATTTTGGAAAATTTGCAATTATATACATAAAATATATATAGAATCACAATGTAACAAAAACATCTTATTATTCAGTACACATTGTACAAAAGCCAGAAAACTATTGAATGGAGCAACTTTAACAAACTCTCATTTTTTAGGTTTTGAAACAAAAAAAGCAGAGGACTAATTCAGCCATTATAAATACTGCAAAGCATGCATATATACACTAAATATATATACGAAAATCACGACGTAACGAAAACATCTTATTATGTAGTACAAAGTGTACGCAAGCGAAAAGTTATTGAATGAAATACCTTTTTCGAATTTCCGTCTCGTAAGGTTTCAAGTACGGATCTCTTTCCAGGAGTTTTTCGATTTGTGGAATCTCAACTTTCGATGGATCCATGCTGGACCATTTTCCGCCCATTTTTAACAACTATTGTATTTACGAGTAGCCGGAGAGAAGTGAGAGTCTATGAGTAGTAGAGTGACCGCAAGCAACAATGTGTTGCCGGTACCGAAGCGTTTGCGCGAATGACATATCAAGGTGACATCCCACCACGCAGTTAGCGTCTCGTAGTTGAGTTAAAGCACAGCTTCCCGGACAGTTGAGGATAAGACCGCAACGTCTGCTTTCCGCTTCTTATGATTTCATTGGCCCATTCTGGTCGACGGACTAAAGCAATTTTGACAAAACGACAGTGTGAACTGGATGCAAGTATTTCACGCATAAAAAAAGCTGATTTGTGATTCTTTATCAGTAAATGACTTATACGTTGCCAGATTTCAGTACCATTGAGATAAGAGTCCCATTCGTTTTGAAATTAAGAATTATTCAACCAATATTTCTGTTCTGATAGAGAAATTCACGAGAAAACATTATGATTTTTATTTATTATTATTATCTTCACGGTCTAAAATATTTTGAAGGTGTCTTTATAGAGACAAAATTCATAGAAAAGCAATTCCACATGAAATCGGCCGCATTTGGGTGTTTTTTGACCTCGCATTTTTTTGTTCGAATGAAACTTCTTTTACGCGAACCATACCCAAAAAGAACGTACCCGTATTTTTTGTTTGGCGAAAAAAGTTTTTCTTTCAAAATTACGGAATGTAAATGTTTTGAAATAATGAGTGCATGGCGAACTTCAAAAATGTATGTCCTCGGATCTTTTTGTCCTAGGAAGTCTTTTTAGATACGGTTTGCGTAAAAGAAGCTTCATTCAAATTAAAAAATGTTAGGGATTGGTGCTCGCCCTCGGTTCAAAAAAATGTATCTCTTCTTGGAATTTTTAATTAATAATTTTTAATTAATTTAATATTCTGACCTGGTAAATTTTTGTCATGCTTTGCATATTATTCTCAACAATCAAGCATGGTAGATTTTTATATAATTTTTTTTAGCCATTCTAAAAAATCGACAGTGCTGAAATATCGATGTTTTCCTTTCGGTCCAAAATATGTTATGAAGAGTAAGAAAAGCCATCTAGGTGAATTTCTTCAGATTTTTTATACAATTATTTCCAATAGCTAAAAAGTCTCTCCCTTAAATAAACGATTTTAAATAAGTCCCGCGCAAATATGAGCAGAGGCGGAGCCTCTGCCGACGAATACTCGCACTTGCGGTCGCGTCCGACATTTTGAAAATCGGGCGCTCGTCCAATCACAGAGCTCGACACTATCGATAAGCCATCTGTTCTTCTCGCCGACACGGAGCGAGTCGAGCGCAACCCTTTTTGTTCTTCGTAATCTCGCGTTGGAGCAGCAATGGAGATTTTCTGAAAATCTCCGATCGATTGGTAATATTTGCGTTTTATGTGTTAAAAAAGATGGTCATGATTTCGAAAGCTGCTATGGGGCTCGCTGTCGGCGTCGCCGGAATTTTTGTCGGCTACTGTTTCTACTTCGACAAGAAACGTCGAAGTGATCCGGACTTCAAGAAGAAGCTCAGAGAACGTGAGTTCAACCTAAGATTCCCATTTTTTTTCGCTGCGTTCCGACGCAACAGAAGATTAATCCAAGTTATTTCGGTTTATTGTCCACGACATGCGAAAAGCTCGCAATAAAAATGTTTCTTAAGCTTCTGGGATCTTTTCGCGACGATAATTCAGTTTCTAGCAAAGTATATTTTAGTTTTAAGGAATCATAACCCTTAGCTATGCACTGAATCACACATGAAAGCACATGATTGGTTTACCTTCTTCTCTTTACATCACAAGTATTTTAGAATAATATAGCAAAAATCTTCTCAGAATAAATTTCATACGTCAAAGCTAAAAATTTATAATTAGGGTTTATCGAAGCTCTGCAAAAGTTGCACGATTCTATGTGTGTTTTTTTTTCTTATCGAGATATTTCTAAATATAATGTGAGATGAATAGTTACTATAGTAAATTTTTTATTGAATAATAATGTGAAATAAGTAAAAAAAAAAAATTATGTGTAATATGTAATATGCAATATATAAAACTGCTTACTACAATTTTCCTTTGACCTTTGAACTAGAAGTATTTTGTAATAACATTCTAGAAATCATGACAAATGAAACTGAAGAGTTACAGAAAATAACCAATGATTCAGATGACACAAAACGAGACAAACAAGATTTTGCTGTTAATTGATTCCTTGGAAAAATAAATATCAAAAAATGATACAAACCTTAAAATTATGGTAGTGAATGCTTAGTTCGATTATGCTGGGATGCAATTTTACAACATGAAAGTGTTATGTTGTAGAAATGCATAAAATTTGTTTACAAAGTTATCATTGAATTTATTAACTCAAAATAATGGTCATATAAATGTTATACTTTTATTTATATTTTTCTTTACTTGTTTAAACAATGTCAATATTAATCGATATCACATCTATTGTGCAATTAACCAAAGGTTTATCAGGAAAGCCTAGTTATGTTATTATATTTTTTACTTTTTTGTCTATCTAGTTTTTATGATAATTAGCATTCTTCATATTTTCACTCATGGTATTGCAATTCTGTTGAGGCTAAATTTTGTTAAAACCAAACTAAATATAGCATAAATTTACAGGTAGGAAAGCAAGAAAGGCAGCACAGAAAACAAGTTCGATACCTCTGAACATGGACGATCATGAAGTCGTACAAAGATTTTTCTTGCAAGAGGTAAGCCTTAAGGAAGTTACTTGTATCATAATATATCATTACATTTACCCAAAATCTCAAGAAAAGCTTTAAATTCCTAGTTTGCAGCTTTTGAAAATTGTAAAATTCTGAAAAATTATAACCACATTGCAGATTATGACCAAACTATGTATTAATTATCACAAATTAGTACTGATTTCATTTATGAAATTTGAGTTTGTTGTTTCATGTTTTGTTACAGTTAAAACAACGTGATTTTTTTTTAACATTCCAAAACTCTATAAAATCCGATCAGCTGTTCTCATTTTGATCAAATTCAATACCAAACTATGTTAAGACTACCGACCTGCACTAATGACGAATTTTTCTGCAAAATATCCATAATTTTACGAAAGCTAGAGCGCGCGTCTTATTTTTAAAAATTTCAAAAAGCTATAAAATATAAATTTCTGCATACATTTCGTAAAAATTGTAACAATTTTAACGATCGTAACAAATCGTAAAAGACATAAAAATCACGAGAGAATTTTTGTGATGAATTTGTGATGAAGATGAACTTATACTTCTTTTGGCCTGAATAGGTTCAACTGGGAGAAGAGATGTTGGCTTCTGGAAATCTGGACGGAGGAATCGAGCATTTGGGTAACGCTGTGGCTGTTTGCGGTCAACCGCACGAGCTCTTGAGAGTTCTACAAAAAACGCTGCCACCACAAGTATTCCACCTTCTGCTACAGCGGTTGCCTTCCGTTGGTCAGGTAATTTATTTTAAAAAAATTCTTTTCCCATTGGAAATATATTCCCCTCAATCACATTTCTGCTCATTAAAAAAAAAACTAAAAAGCCTTGATTGGTTACAATTTTAGATACAACTAATTTTCTCAAAAATCCGAATGTTCTGATAGCAACAATCTCTATTTTGCAACGCCTTTACACCGAAATCTCGTACTGTTAAATTCTAATTAGATTAATCTGGAAGTTCGAAATGTGTTCGTATACATTTTCGACTTCTTTTATTGGCAAATGCTCAATTTAAATTTTTTACAAGTTGCACTTTATTAGATATACTTTATGTGCCTTAAGGAAGATGGGTGACGACCCTCAGAGTTAAAACAGTGCTATATTTTCGTAAACGATTTGAAAAAGTTTAATGCATTAAATAACAGTAGTAGAGGCCAATTTGTATTAAAGCATGTATACTGGACTCACTGAAACATTAATAATGACGGATTTGCATTAAGATTAACTGATTATTTGTAATGGGATACATTTTCGTTCCGTTTTTTCCAAGTATAATCGGTAATTCTTTATCGATTCAAATTTCTGAAGGCTCATTCCCTTTCTCAAAAGATACTTTATAAATTGACCACTAATTATAGCCTGTTGTTTATGAAAGTGTTTTGTTTTTGTTCAACATCAGGCTATTATCATTGATCAATCAATTCCACGAAATGTCGAGTCGGTCAATTCGTAAAGTATCTTTTAAGAAACAAAATGAGCCCTCACTCAGTGTAATCGGTGAAGAATTGCAGATGATATTTGGAAACAACCAAACAAAAATGTGTCCCATTGAAAAGAAAAGTCAATCGGTTAATCTTTATGCAAATTCGTCACTATTGATCTTTCATTGGATTAAGTATACATGCTTCAATACAAATCACCCTTCACTATTGTTTTTTAATGCATTAAACTGTAAAAAATCAATTACGAAAATTTAGCACCGATTTGACTTCGATAGTCGTCACCAATCCTCCTCCATATATTGTCACATATGGTCTGCCTCTCTTAGATTGTCACAAGTGCGAGAAAGATAACTAAATTTTTCCGAAGAGTCACTCTTCGCCATGGTTGACTTTTCAAATAATAGTTGAGAAGTACTGACTAGAGAATACTAAGACGAGGTCAGCACTTCTCGTTTTTTTGCCTCAAACATGTGACCGAGAACAGAGCTTTACAGTTTTTGTTACCGACCGAGCAATAACACATGATCCTAAGAATATTTGAATAAAACGCTATTAAAAATTAAAATAAATGACAAAAATTTCCGATTGTATTCCAAATGAAATAATGGAAATTTGTTTTGCAGAAAATCGCTTCCCAGGCCGCGATGACTGAGGAAGATGTCGAATAAGAGTTGTGCTTGATGATCTCGTTGGTTATTTATAAATCGAAGCAATGTTGGTAATAAATACATACTATATTAAAACCAAAACGATAAAAAAAACGAGAAGAAACCCATGCACGGTTCCCTCGTTCAAGGGATGATAGCCAAGAAAAAAAAATGGCTAAGCCTAAAAAATCTCGCGCGTATCCTCTGGCAATCAAAACTTGAATGGCAGCTTGCGCAATACTGTATATTGATAAGCTGTGTCCGATGGAGATGTAAATATGCATGGTAATTAAAAACAACAAAACTACTAAGCACTAGAAAAAAAAAATTAAAAAAGGGAACGACAAGGAAAACAAATAATAATTCAAACTAGAACTAGTGTGTAAACCTTTAATCATCTTTTTTATTATTATTCAAGACCCTTCACTTTTGACGCATACACAATTGTATGTATGTACATTTTATAAATAACATCCATATTCCTTCGCTATTATACAAGAATATATAATTCTTCTCTCTGTTATACTCAGAAAAAAAACAATTGTCATCGATAGACCAACAATAAACCACACGCGCTAGTCCGTTCAACCGTCGTAGTTTTTTTTGTACATTTATTATTCCACAATTACGCTTTTTATTTCGTAGAACTCGCTACTGCAAAAATAACATTATTATCGTTCTCTGAAACTGAAGATATATTTGCGCTTCACGATAATTGCTCTCGTCTTTGAGCAAAATTTTGTGTAAAAAGGAAAAAAAAACGCAATTCTTCTGTACAATTATTCTATAGTTTCGCTTTATCCGTAACAGTTGCTTGAGTAGCGGCGGGCATAATATAATTATCGTTTTTTCGTGAGTTTGGAAAAACTACACATTAGAAAAATCTGTATCTACTTTTTTGAATCCTGTTTTGCAAACTTTTATGCATCGAATAAGAGTATTAGCGGTTAATTTGTAGTGCGGCACGCGTATTTCATCCAAAGAAACGTCAATGGTGATTAACGCATTCCAATAATAAGCTCATTAACGGTTGATTTCGAAAAGATAAGTTTCTATGGAGATCTCTCCTTTTCTGAATTTACCGTTATGCGTCTTTATTTCAGTTCATGGATATTAAAAGTGATTAACTTATTCCAAACATTACCTCATTAACCTTTATTTCTGAAGCGCTACGTTTTTATTGATCTTTTTCCTCATTTTCCAAATTTACCGCTATGAATGCTTATTTAAATTTGAGGACAAAACCGCAATACAAATCATTCTTCAATGTCGTCAATTGATCCGTTAGATCTTTCACAAACGATGAAAAATATAACATACAGATTTTTCCATCGTTAAGTTTTTCCATTCTTCTAAAAACGGAAAACATTGGTATTTGCACTTCGTGATAATTGCTTTCGTAATTCAGCATAAATTAGCGTAGAAAGAAAAAACAACCGGAAGCTGAAGGTGGGCCGAGGGATTAAATTTACAGATTAATTATTTACAGAAATCGCGCTCGACCGTTTGTAGCAGTTCGCGACATAAACGGATATGTATTTACAACAAATGTCAATTAAAAAACATTAAGGCGGTGTTGTAGGTTAGTAATCGACGGCAGTGAGTCGCTATCGAGACTCTAGCCTCGTCGTTCGTTGATCGATTCGCTTGTATTCTTTTATTTTGTACGATTTGCTGATTACGTTGAACTAAGGATCTCTTCTCTCGCTTTTGACATTATTTCCAGCGCGTCTCTGTTTATTAGCTTTTTCGCGATGTCCTTGCCCAGTTGTTCGGCACCCAAGAGACTCATGCTGCTCACTTTGCCTGGTGCTATACTGCAGTAGAGGCGAGGCTCTCGATATGGACATTTCCTGATTAATAGAAATGAAATATTAGTAAAAACGGTTGAATCGCGTGGCTGGCAGCGATAAACAGTGGATATTATTATTATTTTCAAGGGTTGAAGCGAAAAGCCCCATTAACTCAATTCCCTTTTAGTGGCGTTTAATTTATGGCAATTATGTTTTCGGTATTGGCGCAAGAACTGCGGAAGTTTAAGAAAAAATATAGATTAAACGCTAACTTCCTAAAGCAGTTATACGTTAAACATTTTTTGAACTGTTTTCTCCAAGATTTATCAAATTTTACGGAATTCTATAAATTATTCGCTAGATCCGAGTATGAAAGAAATACACGTGCCATTGATATTTTTGGAAGCATTTTCGTTTTGCGGTTTTCTATAATAGCGATTTTTTTAATAGTTATCTGTATCTGGGCATTATTGTAGTATTTTAACGAATATAGCAAAAGTTGGTATCACAAACTGTGGATGATATGTTTGTAAGCTAAAAAGATAAGAGCGCGATAAGTTATTTTCGAAATAATGAAAAAAGTCATAATTTTTAAACCACTTAAGGGATTCGCGCACAATTTGAACTTACCATTTCTCTACCGACACTTTACTCGTGTACTAAATTTCAGGACGATATCTTAAAAATTGTGGACTCTATTGTGCTAACAAGAATCCGAACACGCATACACATACGCAGACATTTTGTACTAATCACTGTTCTCTACGTTTTAGAGCATTTAGAGAAAAAATATTAAACTAGCTAGAAAAAAAATAAGGAATCTTTTTAGCGTTTGAATTTTTCGTCAATCATATAATTCAGAAAAAATGGTGGATTCTTTTGTGAATTATCGTTAAAAAATTGATGCTGCTGTTGTATCGGCGTATTAAATTTCAGCTTATTTTTTGAAGCCAGAATTTTTCGTGCATTAAGACATTTTCTCAAAACTATTTTGAGTAACTGGACATAAAAATTTGGATTTTTTTTTGTTTTACGAAAAGTAGCTTCTTCTTCGAAAGAGCAAAAAACCGCTATTTAAACGCTCAAATTCTCGTAAGATAAAAATGATATAGAAGCACTTCTGATAAGAATGTATAAAACAAATATTTACTTCGGTGGTTCTCCGTCGTCTTCGGGTATGTATAATTTCGTTTTCAGCGTTTCCTTCACAAGAATTTGCCCGTCGAGTGACCAAACTGCGCCAGTTATAGTCAAATCCTTCTGGATGAGGGTTGAAGCGACTGCGACAGGCGCGGAGCATCCACCGCCGAGGGTTTTGAGAAAGGACCGTTCGCATACGCATCTTAGGGTCGTTTCAACGTCGTAAAGCGGTTCCAATAGTGCGAGAATCTTCCAATCTGATTCTCTGCATTCTACACCCAAAGCGCCTTGACCGACAGCGTACAGCGTTTCTTCTGGCTCCAACAACTGCAAAATGAGCAGAAAATACCGGTTATTACCGCAAACGTCCGGCTTTTGCTCTTAAGGATATTCGCGCCAAAACTAGTTTCCTTTTTGCCTCGAAACTTCGCTAATTTGCCGAAGAAAGTACATAGAATTTTATTTAATTTTTTTGCGCTATTATTAACGATCGAGTTTTTTAGCAGCGTAAACTGAAAGTTACGTAGCGTTTCTCTATACATCGACAAAACCTGCACAGGTCAATATAATTTAATGTTTTTCTCTTCTGTTTCGATGTGTTGAGCAATCAACAGATTGGAAACGTATATCAAAAGAATTCGTATTAAAGATTGGAAATAAATTTTTTTGTCTTTAAGATACGTTACATTAACAATAAATTTTTGAGGTGTTTGACTTTTTAGCTCAGATACGAGGCAAACGATTCTGAATCGTAGTCTGAAGTAATCAGCACATTCACTTGTCCCCCTTCTAAATAGTCTCAATTAAGTTTCAAGGTTTTATCAACAATCGACTATCACCTGACTTATTCTATCCTGCCAGCCCATTCTCTTCATTCCCGCTGCTGCGAGTATTATTGCTGAATACGGTCCTTCCTCGTCGTCCAATTTCTTCAATCTGGTATTTAAATTTCCACGGATGTTTTCGACTTTCAAGTGTGGCATTGTACGCGCCAATTGCGCAGATCTTCGTAACGAACTCGTGCCGATAACGCTGCCTTCTGGCAATGATTGTAGAGTGAAACCCTTCATCTTTTTCGACATTACTACTGCGTCTCTTGGATCTTCTCTTCTGCAAGATTTGTTTATAGATTACCCTGATTTTGAGATCTACCGGATGGAAAACATCCTGAGGCGATAATAAATTGATGGCGATGATAAATCGTAGAGTATGTAATCGAGAAACGTAATCAAGAGATAACGGGTCTCTGTGCGTTGAAGCTTCTGCGGTTTACACTAATCGGATTACAGCGATATCTTTATATTGCTTCATCTAAAATTGTATGCACTAGGGTAATTTCGCCAATTATTGACAAACGCTTGTACCTAGTTTTGCCGATTTGGCTGTAACATTGCTAATATTGAATTTACCGTAACAGATAGATGCTTAATTTTTTCCGATTTTTTTAAGGTTTTCTAAGAGTATAAAATTATGAAATTATTTCGATTTTTCGATTTTCTTCTAGAAATTATTTTAATATAGGATAAATTATCTTTTAAAAAAAGGTCATGTTTGTTGATAATTGGCGAAATAAAGCATTAATTAACTGTAGCAGAGAGATGATATAAAGTCTCACTATAAAAAAAGTCTCATTATAAATCGTCAGAAAGGTTTAAATCGATTTATGAATTTACAAAATAAATATTAAGTCTTGAAAAAAAAAAGAAATGAATAGTGACGGTTTCACAAAAAAATGACTCATTCATGAGTTGACCAGGATATTAGCCACGAAGCGGAATAACAGCTGCCTCTATTACTTTCCCTTTTACTGTGTTAATGGAAATGAAATTTTTTCTTCGGTTTTTCATTTTCATCTTTTTTCTTTACAATTCCAAAATGAGCTAAATGCATTGAATTGTAATAGATTAATTGTAAGATTAAGATAATTGAAATGCATTGAATTGTTACCTAATTAAAATCGGAAAATAATCAATTCCAATCCTTCGTAGGAGAGAGCATTAGATTTAATTATTTTTCCGTAATATATGATGCCTTATGATTATTCGGTGGGTTCACCTCATTTTGGTGAAGAAATGTAAAAGGTATTTTATTAGCGTAGAAATAGCCCCACAAATTACTATAAAAAGTCCTAGATTCGAATATAGGGATTTCAAAAGGACTTCCATTCTCTTCAATTTTTCTTTGAATACTTCCTGTGACAAAAAAAATCTTCCATAATGTACTTTTAACCTGGCGTTTTTTATATGACTGAAATATCAATAATTACTCACATGGTACTTTTAATACGATTCGATTACCAAATTTTTTTACATAAATCATGAAAAATATCATAACTATAAAAATCAAGTGGTGAATGAAGTTAATTATTTTACTTTATAACTTTTTCTAATTTCTTCTATTTATTTCTTGTAAGGAATTTTTTTAAATCCCGTACAGGGCTTCTTTTACATAACAGAAATCTAAAAATTCCATGAATCAACAAGCGCTGGATCTCCAAGACTTATAAATTTCTGGGGTAACCAAACAACGAATGAGGTCTCTGTTTAATACTCCTCGGTATTTTCTTTTTGAATTTAAAACGTCGCTACATAAAACAAATACAAATATTTACGTACTTTAAAATAGCACCAAGTGCCATTCCCTCGGGTAGTGTCGTTGGCAGGTCTTTGAGCGAATGAACGACAAAATCAACGCCGCCGTTTTCCAACGCGAGTTCCAATTCTTCGGTGAAAAGAGATTTCTCGCCTATTTTTGGTAAGCTTTTGTCCAAAATTTTGTCGCCTTTTGTACTCATAGTGACTACAAATGCAAAAAAAAATCTTCTAAATTACGTAATCATCAAATTGTTCCTCGTTATCAGAAGATATTGATCTACCGATAACTCGCTATCACGCAATGAATTGCCATTTATTCTTACCGATTTCAAATTGTTTTTTCGGATAAATGTCCTTCAGCGTGCTAATTACGTATCGGGTCTGGATGAGCGCCAGCTGCAACAAATATACAACAAAAAAAGTCAGACCTTGCGATCATCTTGAATGAGATAATGGATCCAAAGTATATACGCAGATATAAAATTTATTGGAATAAAAAATATTGGCCATATGTCTGTATTAAATTTTTAAATATTTATGTTAACGTTTCTTTATTCGGCGCGCCTGCATATAACTATACATACGGGTCATTCCATCCTGATTCGACCAGAGTCTGACTTTCGAATTCGCCGATTTGGCTCGTAATTTTTTCCACGATTGTTCAGACCCCAAATGCAACAGAGTTTTATTTCTTACCTTTTCTATGCTAATTTTTAGAAAAAAATATTTCTAAATATTTTTTTTTACATTGTCATATCCAATTCCATCATTAAAAAATCTGAAAACATTCGCAAAAACACTTTGTTGACAATCAATATTTTTTGGACAAGATTCCTCCCCTTATTTTTTTAAAGCTTTTTCAATAAAACAAAAGTATTGAGTAATGCAAAAAATATTAATCTACTACAGGCGACTGGTCAAACGTTTATTTCTGTAGAATCGGATTTTTTAGAATATTTTCAGATTTGTTCGTACTATGACTCTATTCCAGCACCAAACAAGCCACATTCTAGCACTTAATGTTTGACAAAGATTTCTGTATATATACAGAAACGTTCGACCAGTTGCCTGTAGACGATTAAGTTTATCTTCTAGTTTTTAATTATTTTTTGAATTATAGAAACTCAAAAACTATAAGGAGAAAAATCTTGCCCACTTAGTATACAAGTTAGAAAACTTTTATATTCAAAAAAAGTATTCTTCAGGATTTTCGCACATTTTTAAATTATGACATTTGATGTCACTTTAATTATTTTTTTTTGAATTTGCATAGAAAAAACAAAATAAAAAATCTGGTGCATTTGAGAGTTTAACCAATGCTACAAAAAATTACGAGCCAGATCGGTGAGGTTGAAAGTCAAACCCAGGTCGAATCGGGATGGAATGCCCGATACATTTTGGAGATATGTCCAGCATATATGAAATATTTCGTTGAAATTTGATTTGTTTATTTAATCATTCATTGTACAGGTCGAATCGGGATGGAATGCCCGATACATTTTGGAGATATGTCCTGCGCATATAAAATATTTCGTTGAAATTTAATTTGTTTATTTAATCATTCATTGTACAGCTTATTCAGATTTTTATATTCCTATCGATACGTAGGTAGTTACGTAGGGAATGCCCATACATTTTGTAGGTTCATCCAGCGTATAATTTCTTGAAAATTGAATGTTTTTACTCAATTGTTCACTGTATAGCTCATTACAATATCCTCCAGACTTTTACATTCCTATCCTTACGTAGACAGTTAAAATATCCGGCATATGTATAATATATGAAAGATATAAAATGAACAGACTTTTTTTCGTCGCTATACGTAGCGCATATAAATTATGTATCGTCGAATGAACTTTATTTTCAGGGAACTTTCGAGAAACTCGTTTATATCTATGCAAAACTATATACGCGTGGTCACGGCTTGACTGACTATATCTTAAACGACAGAAATTTGCCTATCGTCAGTTTGCCGCATTTTTAATTTTATTTGAATTTAATCATCCGACTGCTTTTGTTTACGATCGTTTTAATATTAACAATATTAACAAGTTAATATTTGTTCAAATGGCGCATGTGCACAAAATGAATAAAATGAATAAATTGTGGTAAACGAATATTTATGACTGCGCAGGGCAAAAAGACAAAAATAATGCGTTTCACGGCGACAACCGATTTGTATTTCCGGTACGTGCTTGAAATTGACTTTGTTTGTCCGGTATGTGCGTAAGAAATTACTTAAACAAATTTTCTACATAAATTCTATGAACAGCGCCGATTTTTTCCCCCCATAAATTAAAGTGATAAATTGTTGATTAGCATACATAAATGCATCTTGCAAATACTCCACTGGAACATATCGAAATATCGCAAGATAGCCGCCATTGATGCATATTCTGTAACTCACTTCATAGCGCATTTAGCGAAGAGTTTTGATTACTTCAAATTATTTTATAAAAATTCAAAAAATGTCGACTGAAAAAGTTCGATTAATAAAAAAATTCAGTAAACAATAAATTCTGCAATAATAAAATAATCATTCGCATATCGCAGTCAGGAGATTTTTACACCTAATGACCAATTTATTATTACCAAATTTGTTTATCAATCAAGCTTTTTTCCGGGCGGGTTTTTTAATTTGTGGCAAATTATTCTCATACGATTAGCTAATAACGAAGAAATGTATTATTTGCCAATTTATCGTGTGCCTAATTTGCTTATGAATCAAGCTCTTTTTTCGGGTGGATTTTGAAATTTCTGCGAAATTATTTTTATGGGATCAATTAATGATGACCAAATGTATTATTTTTCAACGTTTCGTTCACTAATCAAGTTCCTTTTCGGGCGGGATTTGAACTTTCTCAACATTTTTTTCATGCGATTAACTAATGACAAATAAATCTATTATTTCAAAATTTTTTCTTTACCGAATTTAATTTTTAATCAATAAATATATCAATATACCTCTGTAAAAAGAAGGAGCTCCTTCCAGTCGAGCTTTGAATTTTTCTGAAATTATTTTCGTATGATTGAATAATTACGAACAAATGTATTATTTCCCAATTTTTTTTAACCCAATTTGTTTATCGATCGAGCTCCTTTTTCGAGCGGATTTAAAAAAAAAATGTCCAACATTATTTTCATAATATTAACTAATGACGACCAAATGTATTAATTCCCAATGTTTTGTTAACCCAATTTGTTTATCTACCAAGCTCCTTTTGCATTCAAGTTTATAAAATTGTTGCCAAATTATTTTCATAGTATCAAACTATTACTAAAACTATCCCACAGTATCAAGCTGTTTAAAAAATTATTTACACAGTGTCAAACAATTTTTTAAATTATTTTCACAGTATCAAACATTTTTTAAATTATTTCCACGGTATTAAAGAATTCTTTAAATTATTTTCACAGTATCAAACAATTTTTGACATTATTTCCACTGGCATAACAATCTTATATCGAGTATCGATATCTCGTTAAAAAATCGTCGTAGTTTAAAAAGTGTCGAGTAAGCATGATCGAGTAACTTCAGAAGTAAACACGATAAAATCGTTGTCGAAGCGACTATCGTGAATTTCACGAGTGTTCGAAACGAGTCATGACCCTTAAGGTGGCCGAACCAAGTACAGAAAACTCGCACGTGACCGTATGACGAAAGTGATGGCAAGATCGAAAGTCCGTGAGTGAACTTACCTCGCTTTTGCGTGAGCCTACGCGTATAACGTCCTGCTGTTCGGCGCTCGCCATATTATCTTCCTTATTTTCATTCATTTATTCGCACGTACGTCAGAGAAATAATTAGGAGGCTATCGCCAATCGCGTGGCTAAGGAAACGTGCACGATTACGAAAAGGGAACTCAACTCTGGGATGGAAAACGCCACGTTAAGGGGAATTGGGTCAAAGACGCTGAGAACTTTCACCGACAATTGTTGAATTCCTCTTTTAAATGTAGCAGGTTATGCCACATGGAGGGACAAAACTTCATGAGGAAATATGCTACTATCCGGGACTAGAAAGGGTTACGTGATCTCTGTATATAACACTCGCGACTTATAACCACGGAAGACACGCGGAAATAGAATTGGTGTGAATTAATTAATATTCACAGTCACTGTCACTGCAGCAGATTGTGAAGTTACTAGTTTTATTGATGTTACTCGTTCGATACTACATCCTTTTGCAGTATTGTATGCTACTGCTCGCCATGATGACAGCAAACTACTATCGAATAACGAGCGAGAGCCGAAGCGCCGAGCTTCGGGCAGTGACTGGCCGAACCTTTGCCCGAATGCCTTGGGCGATCGACGAGAGAGATAAGACAAGTAGTGGGGGAGAGGACCTTGCGCATAAGCGGATGCGTTTAGGCGGCAGCGACGACGTCGCAGGAATTTTTTATATCATATTATTTTTTTGTACTGTAATTTATTCATCATTTTTATGCTCTCGGTTTCAGCTGTCTTGAGGTTAGATCAGTTTTTTATGTGGAATGCTACCGATCTCGGGGGTGGATTTCAGTTAAGGATGTATGATAGGTAAAGTCCCGCCAATCGTGAGTTTCACAGAAAATTTCGATTGGCGAATCGATGGGATAAAAATCGGAAAAAGATCGATATTTAACGTGCCGAAAAGATAAATTGTGCATGGTAATAATTCCAGAATGTTATTAACAAATTCCTAAGAAAAACAATTGTTCAACAAACAATCAGTAAACCTAAATTTTTTTCTGATGAAAACGATATGTTAATTTATTTGAATGCGTATTAATTTTTTCAGATTTCTTTCTTTATTGTGATTTTTCTTTTTTTCTTTTTGAACAATGTGATTTGGGATAACAGCTGAAAATTATTTTTGATGAAAGTTACGGAAAGTTATTTCAAGGTAGATTTAACTGCACAGTCCGGAGAAAAATGCGATCCGGAAAGAATTTTCGGTACTTCTCAGTATGATAAAAATCTGGAAGAATGAAGCACGTTGAAGATAATACAATAATAATAATACAATTGAGTTAGCATAATAATAATTCTAAAATTTTTGTTATATACAAATAGTAATTGTATAAGTTGATGAGTAAAAAATTATCAATACAACTTTTTTTTCAAATAAATAATGATTTATGCATTTTCCTTGAATCTCAATACCTATCATTTTTTCAGGGTTTTATCGAATTCCTTTAAATTGCGTGTTTTTTTCTTAAGCAATATTTGCGAATCTAGTTGATCAATTTTCTTGATGATTTGTGGGTGGACACATATATATCCAAAATTCGTGACTTTCCACACATTTCTCAGAAAAAAAATTCAAAATCGTAATTTTATTTTTAATCATAATTATTTCTATTCCCCTAGCCGTAAAATACCTTACAGAAAAAACTATTGTAGTCGCGAAAATATTATTAAAACGAAATAGTTACTATTAATTTTGAATGGTGAGAATTACGAAGAACTAATAGTCAGTATTTAGTCTCAATAATGTATTGGCGGCTTCATTAATTTTTTTCCGTCAGGGATTCTTCAGGGTTGAGTCTTCACAATTCCCTTTTTATATGTTGCGGCTTTATTCTCAATGCTTAACCCAGCGCAGTATTAAGATAATAATAATTGCTGGAAGAATAAGAACAGTTAATAGGTATAATAATTTATTATTGTTTCGCAACAATACAGTGCTTCATTTCCTATTCTATGTACTCTGGCTGAGAGTACGGTACGAATGTACAATAAAATTCATGTAGAAAGCTATGCTCGATAAATAGTTATAGTGTTACAGAGTGAGGATATGGGCGTCTCTTTTAGTGTTTTAAAATCAAGCATTCTTCATTAATTTATTTCACAAATTATCAAAAAAGACTGCAGCTTATAAAACTAGTATAATATGTCTTCCATATTCACGATCATCATTTTTAGAAAGATTTAAATCTCGATTTATCGGAGTGAAAGTGATTTGAATTAGATTTTGCGATAATATCTAAGACAATCGTTAATAATGATGAATGTATATTAATATTCATTGATCTTCAGCAATTTCCAAATATGTACATTATTGTTTCTTTATTTTTACGAATAATCCGTTAGTTATGATAAATTCCCATGAAATATGCGTTATTTCTTCGAGGATGCTTTTCGATATAATTACCTAGACATTTGACAGTATTAATTATCTAATGATTACAGCCGTTTGTCATCGAAGGAATTTTTCCGTCTGTAAATAACTTTTTATAATTTTGAAACGTTCAACATTATTAAAAATCTAACAGGTTTTTATCCAAAGCTTATCTCAGAAAACGATATGATCTTTTCCGAATTGCAATCAGTACACGATTACGTACGTACATTCTTATTGTCGTTAAAATTGTAATATTCTTGCAAATCCACCATTACTAAAGTTCCTCTCAATAAATCACCGATTTGGTCATCCAAAAAAGTCAGTACTTTCGCTACGTACTACACAAAACAAAACAAAAACACGATATACAATGTAACACGAATTTGTCAAGTGCAAAGTGCTTCAAAGTCTTGAAACTTTCAACTATTGATCCCGATATTACTCAAATAAAGGGGCACTTGACTTTCGAAATAACAAAAATCATTCTGGGTCAAGTAAATGACGAATGTTTGCTTAAAGTAAATAAGAGACGTCCATTTCCGATGCAGCGTCAATATACTAGGGTGAAGGAAACAGTTATTCCACAGTTTGTACCATTAGTCATAGCGTAAAGCTCCGTTTCACGGTGTGTTCATTAACAACATTGTAAAAAACACGCTTCGTGTTTACGCGTTGTTGCGTACTACACGCGTAAAAAAATAAATTGCACATTTAGACGAAAAAATACGGTAGGTCAGTCGATTATTCAGCGCGGCGAGTACGATTTGCAATCGTAAAATCGCCGCTCTGAAGGGACGTTTAAATAAAAGAATTGACTAGCTCGAAATTGTTAGTAATACTACGCTTCTAGCTTGTTAAAAATTTCGTTGCGATAGAGAAATTTACAGGCCCGCGGGCTCATTGGAGATTGCAACCGCTCTCGTTCTTCGGTTCCCGCGCCGTTTGATGTATCGTTTCTTCCTTTACGGGGGGAAGGTCGTGGTCTCGCTCGGGTTTGGCGGGTCTCGCACCGATCAACGTACGATATGTGTCCTGATTCCACGACGGATTGGCTGGCGCCATTTGAAAGTCAATTGGACTCACGAGGCCGAATGTTGCTTTTGTATCGAGACTCGGAATCTCACCGGCTACCGCATGATGATATCTGCGACAAGATATGTTAAAAACTGTTACCTTTTCGGGTGAACGGTTTTTCGTTTAGTAATAGGAAGATTGGTAGAAAACAATCGATTCTTCATAATCGATTGTTTTTTTAAGAATCGATTATTCGTGTTTATGAATCGAAGAAAGAACCATCGATCTAAAAAAGTCGCTTCTACATAATCGATTTTTTTAAAGAATCGACTGTTAATGTTTATGAATCGAAGGAAAAACAATCGATCTAACAAACCGATTCTACATAATTGATTATTTTTTGAAGTAACGACTATTAATGTCGTTACTTCAAAAATATATAAATCTTATAAAATCTTATAAAATTATAAATCGATTAAAAATAATCGATTTATAAGATTGATCCTACATAATTGATTTTTTTTTAGGATCGACTGTTAGGGTGAATGAATCGAAGGAATCGATCTAGAAAAAACCATTTTTACGTAATCGATGAGTTTTTCAGTTCAATCGCTATGTAAGAAATTATATCAAGAGCCCGATTTTTTAATGTAAAGTTTGAGGATTATTAGAATAATAATTCCATAAGCTTTTACAAAGGCTTTAAAAATCTTGACAACCGTCTTAAAAATAAATAATGAGTAAATACGAATAAGCACTCAATTCCGTTTCGTAATTTTGTAAAATACATTTCCCTCAGAGTACAACGAACAATTCCTTCTTCCACTCGATTAAAATTTTTTTAAATAAACGTTGTGAGTTATTCTTGTCTCTGTACTGATAAAAATCGTTGTCAGTTACTTTTAAAGCGATAAGATAAATGGTACGTACATCAAACCGTTTTCTCGATTGCATTTATCGAGAGTCCGCTTAACTGTGGGCTCCAAGCGCTTAAAGACGTTGTGTTGATCTGGTTTCACGCGCGGCGCGGGTCCTTTCGTTGTTGCGTACGTTTTGCAGAGAGCTTTTGCTTTGTTTAGACACGTTTCACTCTCCTGAAGAGCTCTTATCGCTTCGCCACATTTGTCCGCCGCTAAAAGATCTTCGCCGCAATAATTAAAGGCCTGGAAGAACAGCAAAAATATTATAGCTCATATCATAATTTGCACTTTACACTCATTAAAAAGACGGCCACATTTTTTGTATCGGTTTCCTTATTGAGATTTTGAGTGAAAGTACTTTTATCTAAAAGAAAAGCTGACGAACAGGTATAAAAAATTGATTATTTTATGCGAAATTACTTGAATCTCGATAAAGAATCTGATTTAAAAATATGGTACATTTTTTAACCGTCCTAATGTAGATGCTTGTGTGTATTCAGCTGTTTCTATTCTTACATAAGCGCGGTAAAAAGAAGCCTTCAGCTCAAGATACTTAATCCACTGGGCCGAAATTTCAGGCTTAAATGGATGAAGAGTGTTGGCGGCATCGGAAAATAATTTGCTCGTTTCGTTGGCCAGAGCTGATATAAGGCTTGCGTTGTGTTTCAACTCTACAGCTCTTGCCACAGTCACTACAATTACAAAAAAAGGGCATTCATCGATTATTAGTTGTTCCGATTGAATTATCAACTGCGATGCTTTATATTGATTTTCACATTTTCCTTTTCTACAATTTGAACGTTATTGCATTCCATTTTGCAAAACATGGAATAGCAAGCCAAAATTTTGTACATAAACGGAATAGTATTCAGAATCATCATCAGCGATGGTCATTTAGTGAGAATCGGTAAAAAGATTCTGATGATATAGGAATTTGTATTTATCTTTGTTATTCTTTTGACGACAGAAATTACGCTTCACTTCAGTTCTGCATATTGCTTTCTCATTATTTTTACTTTTTACCAAATTTCCTCTATCAGGAAGTCAAAATAAATGAACATTCTTCATCAAGGTCGATTTCTCAAAAGAAAAATGAACAAGAATATTTCCACACTTGACGAAAAAATCTCCCGAATATGAAATGCGTATGGTTCTTTTATTAATTCATCATTTTTTATTTGCCCAATTTGCTCATCAAGTTTCTTTGTCAGTCAGGAAAGGTTTTACTTTTTGGATTTTTTTTTTAATCAACCTAATAATTATCTACTTTAAAGATAAGTTAAAATTCCTTTACCTTCCTGAGCTTCAGCAGTGCATTGATTTATATACGCATTTATGACGCGCGGATCTAAATCGCTGCCGAGAGCAGGAGGATTAGCAAGTTGTGGTAGAAATTCAGTCTGCACAAACGTGAATATACCAGCAGCTTGTCTCAATGTACTGTGAACAGCCTTGGCCTCGTTCATAGCCACTCTGAAAGATGGGAAACATAGCTGTGAAAACTACACTGCAAATTATCCTGCGATGTACTTCTTACTCACTCATCCTTTGCCGCGATCATAGCAGCGTGTTTCATGAACCAGAGGCCGACATTAATGCTTATGTTGGCTGCTTCATAGACAGAATCTGCACTTGCACTGCAATACAACGAAATTAACGCATCGAATTTATCAATTACGCTGAGCTCGGTACTTTAGGATCTTAAAGGACCGTGGAATGATTTTGACTACCTTTCACTTTCAAATTACTTTAAGTATGGTCAAAAGTGGGTCACTGGAGCTTCGACATTTCAATCACCTGTAACTCGTGAACCGTTCAAACGATTGAGCTAAAATTTGATATAGAACCGAAAGAGCGTCAATCTTTGACTCACGCAATTTTTTTCGCAATGGATGCAGTAATTTTCGTTTTGTAGCTTTTTAAACTTTTCAAAATAGGATTTGCACGCTCTAGCTTTTGTAAAAATGGCAATATTTCGTTAAGTAATTGTTTATATGTGCAGGTACTGTTGTTTGGTATTGAATTTGACCATAATCGGAAAATCCGTTCGGATTTTGAAATTTTTTTTTCGATTTTGAAATATAGTTTTGAAATTTTCGAAAAATTCACGTTTTTGCCTTAACTTTGGCAAAACATGAGACAACAAACCCAAATTTTATACATGAAATCGGTATTTAGCGATAATACATAGTCAAATAGTATATGTATTATTTCATAGAAATCCAAATTTCTCAGAATTTTAACTACCAAAAAAGTGATTTTATTGCACTAACTTTAGCAAAACATATGATAACAAACTCAAATTTAATGCATGGAATCCGTAGTATTCAGCAATAATAGGTACACAGTTTTGTCATAATTTGTTATGTAGTTAAAATTTTTCAGAAATTTAACTTTGATAAAAAATAAACCTGCAAAGTTGAACTTTTCAAATTGCTTCCTTATTATTTTTGGTTGTTGTAAAGCTATCTCCATAAGGAAGCCAAAATCGATCAACATACTTCCTCATGGAGATAGCTTATGTAAAAAAAACCAAAAATAATGAGAAAGCAATTTGCGAAGTTCAGCTTTGCAGCTTACCCTACATTCGCTAAATTGATCGAGAATGATTATATCTATTGTACATTTTTCTGTGGTTTCTAAGTAGCCTGTAATGTTTTCTTGTCTTATTCCTTGATTTGATTGGATCTAATTTAATCAAAAGCCGGTCAGTGGAAAGGTCACTATTTTAATGAAGATTTCCATGCAGAGGGAAATCAACTTTCTCATTATATGCAAAAAGAAATTCTCCTTACGACTACAACTACACTAAATAAATCTTATTTAGGAATTGCTGTTTTTGAGATCAGTGATATTCTAAAGGCTTATTCAAATTATATTTCATGAATTTTGTTGCAGCGAATGTACAAACTGAACTTACAAAATAAATGACCTTGCATATATCATAAATTTCAGCAATTTTCTTCAAATATCCTCATGATTATTGAAAAATCTATCATTGCTAAGTTTAAAGTATTAATTATGATTATAAAGTTTAAATTCTAAGGCATCTTTGTATCATAGAAAAAATCACACCGAAATTTTCAAATACTTTTTTAAAAAACTATGATAGTCAACTGATTCCCAAATGTGACTTGCAAATATATTTAAAAAATTCAAAATTAACTTAGAAACATTTTATGAATTTCCTTGCAGGGTTAATAACTCTTGTATTTAGTTTTTTTTACTGCATTACTCAAAAGGGCATTCTTTCGATACAGAAAAACTTAAATTTGTTGTTCTTTCCCAATTCTGTAAAGAATTATCCTAGGAAAATTTGATTAAAACTCTGATGAATCTAGAACAGTCCTTAAGGTTCCATTCTACCGCAAAGTACAAAATAACACTGCAAAATCCAAAATTTTCCTAAGCATAGAAAACTTACTACGCTGTAGATCCGAGCAACGAGTGAGTCCACTTAAACACAAATGAGTTTCTCAATTTGCTAGGATTAGGTCTTCCAACTCTTCTCGATTGTTCCTCTGACGTTTCAATTTCCCAAATAAGTCCATAGAGCAGACCCAAATATGCAGTAAAAGCAGGTTCGATAGTTTCACTCGTATTGTTAGGATTTCTGATAAGATCAAGCAGACGATGCCTCGAAAGCTTCAAATCGCTGGAAAGTCAACATCGTGCAGTTTTATATACTTTTTTTTGTCATTCTTCCCTCAGTTTCATTCAAATAAGAAAATGTTCGAAAATATACTCATTGCAGCTTAATTACATCCAAATAATGAGATTAAGTATGCACAACAAACCTGCAAAGTCGTCTCGTAGCTTCGGTCGGTTTTTCGATCTTGAGATCGAAATTTTGATTAGTCGTAGCCTTTAGTAAATTCCGATGAAACCAATGAGCCATTTCGGCGATTCGACGAGACTCTTCCTGCGTAAATATTGGAAAACGCAATTTGTTTTGCTTATCGAAACGCAATGGGAGTCACAAGAGGACACGAATGACAATCACCACGACGAACATGCGCGAATTCACTTAACCACTTTTCGCGTACTTTCCTTCGAAATATCGCGAGGAAAACGTCGGGCGAACTCTGAAGACGTCTGCGCCGCTCCTGTTATCAGCTGTCATCCCTCCTACTTTTCCCCACCTTTTTTACCAACCCGGAAGAGTGTTTCCCGTCCATCGAGAAAATCGTCACTATAAAAATGTTCATCCTTCGATATCTTCGATTTGCTTAAGAATTGAATTAGAAAACTATTAGAATCGTAAATAAGTATTATAATTCTGGATACTGGGCGTACTCAATAGTTGAAAAAAGTTTAGGAAATATACATATCGGGAATTCCATGCCACTTCGACCCATGCCGAATATGGTACGCGATTTTTTTATGTTATTCTTCTCCACATGAAAAATGCACGTAGAATTTATTTGAGATTTTTTTTAATGAGGTTTTTATTATTATTAATATTTGAAGGTAAACAGGAAATGCCCCAATTGAAGAATCCTAAAATAAACTGAAAGATACCACAACAAAATAAAAAATTTATTCCACAAGTTGAAGTCAGTTGTATGAGACAAGACTCATGAAACTCTTGTTTCTTGTATGAGACTTGTATGAGTCAAGAAGAACAAGTTGTTTGTTCTTCGTCTTACCCCTAAATTCCTTTCTTTGTGCCTAAAAAATGATTCTATCGAAAACTGCTGCTTGTTAATTAATACTTAGAGGTTGCTCAGAGCAATACAATATTTCCGTTATTTCCAAAAATCGTTTTTGTTTCTTTTTTTCAACACTTCTGACCAAAAAATGTTATTGCTTTTCTTTAAAAAAAAAAAAACCTGGCAAAAGCACTAACTAATCACTAAACATCCAGAGGTTGTTTACACCATTCAAGTTTTATCTATTTAAAAAAAAAAACTTAAAATTGTTTTCATATCATTTTTTTTTATCGGTTAAAGCGTTCTCCAGGTTCATTCGATGAAAATGACAGGTACCTATATTTTGCTGATAAGAAACATTAAGATCATACATTTTTTTTCGATAATTCATGCTTTTATATTTATCTGAGCGACCTCTAAAAGTCTTTTGACGAGACCCAGCTTTCAAACGAATTTTTTTAACCCTAGCAGACCTGGTCACCGCACGGACCACCATGGAATCATGGTCGTTTTCACTATGGTGATTTTGTGCAAAGAGTTCACTAAGGATTTTACCAAAACCACCGCTCCGAGATTTATTGGAATGGTGGTTTCATCGGCCCTCGCGTTTCACCCAACCTGAACCCAACTCAAAAACAACCGGTCAACTGGTGCGCCCAACCAACCAATATTTCAACTTTATGAAGGTTGACTTAGGGTTGGATATTATGAACCAACTCAAATTTAAGTTACGAGTTACAGCCAAGAATAGTAATGGTTGACTGTTGGTCGATTGTTTAAAACCAGCCATAAACCAACAGCTGATTAGTTGGTTCTCCAAAATGGTTGGGTTTTAACAATCAACCATCGATATTATAGCTCAGAAATCGGAATAAGGATTATTTTATAATAACCGACCGTGAGCTAACTGTTTATACTTATCCAAACGATGTTTTGTTAACGGTTGGTTTACAAAAACCAACTCGAAATCAACCTTTGAAAAGTTGGAACCTCTTTGGTTTTGTGTACCAATTGACCGGTTCGTTTGAGATCGAAAAGATCCGGTAGCAACAGATAGATAAGGTAAATCAACGCATAAAATCTATGGAGTTATTTACCATTACTATACGTTGCTACCGGACCTTCTCGAGGTGTATCTTAAATATCTTCTCAATTTTATAAACACTTTGCCTTCAAATCGCTTGCGAGAATCATTTTCCCTCTCGCCATCTAGCGGAATTATGCGAAATGCTGATGCGCCGTTACGTGCATCGTGCATTGGTGTTTCGCATAATGCCGCTAGATGGCAAATGGCTGAAGGGTTTCTCGCAAGCGATTTGAAGCCGAAGTGTCTATAAAGCTGTGAAGTTATATATGATTTGGCTGTATTCGATCAAGTTGTCGTCTAAAAATTATCCTCAATGATCTTAGAGTCCGAATTTCTTCGATGAAAAGAATGACACCCGAAAGCTGCCTTTTTTCCCAAGTCCGCATTTTGGATCTCAAGGATCTCATTGATGATACTAATACTGGTCGGCAATTTTTTAGACCGAGAATTATTGAAAAAAAGAAAAAAAAATTAATCTACTACAGGCGTTGGCCAAATGTTTATTTGTGTAAAGCCGGATTTTTCCGAATTTTTTTCAGATTTTTCCGAACGATGCACTTTTATTTAAATATTTTTTTCAAAGTGACACATCGAATGCGATAATTTCAAAATCTGCAATAATTCTGTGAAATACTCTGTTAAATATCAAAATTTTCTAGCTTACCACTGAAGTGGGCAAGATTTTTCTCCTTATAGTATTTGAGCTTTTGTTATTATAATCAATATTTTTATTTATAAAAAAATCTCAAAAAGTATGAGAAAAAATCTTGTCCACTTTGGCGATGAGCTAGAAAATTTTGATATGAAAAAAAATATTTATCAGAATTTTTTGAGATTTTTAAATAATGGCGTTTGAAATGTCACTTCAAAAATATATTTTAAAAAGTCGCCATACAAAAAAATGGTGCATTTGAAGGTTCAGTTAAGCCTACCAAAAATTACGAGCCAAAAGGAGGGGGTCGAGGGTCAGACTCACGTTGAATCGGGATGGACTGCCCCTTAGAGTTTAAAAAAATGCGGAAAACATTAACTTTTGCTTGAGGAAGCTTTGGTTTCGTGAAAACTTTTTTTTGGGTTTTTCATGTCAAAATACTTGTAAGGGTCTAACTGAGGAAAATGATTTGTACGAAATGTGTGTATGTGTGTATGTGTGTGTGCCTGCGTGTGCGTATGTGCTCAATTTTTTGTTAGCACGATAGCCGTCGCAATTTCTAAGATACCGGACTCAAATGTGAACCACGAATAAAGTGTCGTTAAACAAGGTATGGGATGGAATTTTGAGTTATTCCATCAAGGTGTTTTTAAATTTTGATTTATGGCATTTTGAATTTTTGGGAGAATGGCAGCTCCGGCCCTAAGTCCCGCAATTCTTAGGACATCCTGCTTAAATTTGGACCAGAAGTGTACTGTTATCAAAGAATGTTTGAGATTAAATTTGGTGTCATTTCGTTAAGCGATTCACAATTTATTTTCGAAAGTTTTTTAAATTTTTTGTTCGTGCCCAAATTATCGCAATTTTCAAGATATCATGCTCAAATGTGGTCCACAAGTGGATTCTTATTAAATGAAGTTTGAGAGTGAATTTGGCATCAGTTCGTTAAGGGGTTCAATATTCATTTGAATTGTCCGTTCGTGCTTTAACTTCGGCAATTTTCAAGATATTAGACTCAATTTTAGTAAACAAGTAAGTAAGTATGGGTAAACAAAGGATGAGTTAGAATTTGATGCAATCTGTCAAGGTTTTCAAAAATGATAACATTTCGAATTTTATCAAACGTTAGTTTTAGCGTTTCATCTTTCACAATTTTCATTTTCAATTTTATCTGGCTTAAATTCGGTCCAGAGGTAAAGAGTGGTTTAACTGAACATCAGTTCGAATCTGTCAATCGGTTAAAAAAGAATGCCATTTGAAATTTTTTTAAATACGGCTGCAAAGTACAACTTGCAAATTGCTTCCTCATTGTTGTTGAATATTTACAAAGCTTTCTCAACGCGGAAGTCAAAATAGATTAACATACTTCCTCATGGACGTAGACTTGTAAAAATCCCACAATAATGAGGAAGCTCCCTGCAAAGTTCTACCTTGCAGCCTTTTTATTTTTTCAAGCCTTACACTGGTATATACCTATAGAACGTCAAGCGAGCGACTCCGAAGCCGTTCGCGCCGCTCCTGATATCAGCTGTCATTCCTCCCACCATTTCCCCTCCCTCACCACCGTGAAAACTGCTCACCGTCTTTCGTACTGACGATCATGAATGCGCTGCTGCTCCTCGCGTACTATTACTACTACAAAGTCGATACGACTGTCCTTCTCCTCGCGATTATTGTATAGATAACAATTCCATTACCCCCAGTTTGTGTATTATTTTTTCCAATCAAATCTGCGGTGTGCCAAAAATCCCTTGAGCCGCGCAATTGTTGCGGAAGCCGCAGACGGATTTTTGTGTTAAAGGTAAGACGGAAATCTTATTTGTGCCAGTGTTCGCTTACTTAGCTGGTATTGACGTATAGTCATAAGCTCTTCGTGTAATCATTTGGTGAATATGCATGTCTTCGGTTCTTGGACTGAGAAGATTGACTTGCAGTTACGACGTTCGTCGGTGGTTAGATTCGACTTATTTTTTTTCGTGTATTCTATGCGTGAGATTGTTTATCACGATTTTTTGCACTGTAGATTTTGATGTGAGGTTCGAATATACCTTTCACTTGTCATTCACACTGCATTCCAGGCTTTTAAATATCATAGATGATTTAGTTTAGATCAATTGGAGTTCCAGAGTCTGATTGGCTTTCAATGCGGTTATTTGTTATTGTTACTTTGACTAATTGCTATTATTGGAGTTATAAAACTTGTGATAGCTTTTATTTGTCATGTGGGCTTCAGAAGTCATTTTTTTTTTCTCAATTATTTAGTCAAGATGAATCATAGTTTTATAGTTTGACTCGATACACATACAAAGCATTTTTTAAATTATCTTTGAGGGTTTGTTAGATTTGGATTAAGCATCTTTGGATCTTTTTACATTTTTGTTCTTTTAAATTATTATACATTGAATGTGATATGCATTTCAGACTTTTAAATATCTTAGATGAATCTGTTTAGATGAATTTCATTTCCAGAGTCTGATTGGCCTTAAATGCTATCAATTGTTATTGTTACTTTGAGGAATTACAGTTGATAGTGTTATAACCTTGTGATAGCTTTTATTTGTCATGTGTGCTTTAGTTGTCATATATATTTTTCAAATAATTCAGTTGAGATAAATCATAATTGTAAGGTTTGCCTTATATATAAAGTATTGTTTTTATTATGTTTGAAGGTTTGTAAGTTTTCGATTAAGTAGCTTACAATATCTTTTTCTTGTTTTACTTTAAAATTAGTGTAAATTTAATATGTATGGTTTGTCTATTCGTTTAAAGATTTTCTTAAATATTGTGAAAAATGTTGGACCGATTTGATGAGCATGAAGAGCGATCGACTGCATTCCAGGCTTATAGATATCCTAGATGACTCGGTTCAGATGAATTGCAGTTCCACAGTCTGATTGGCCTTAAATGCTATTAATTGTGTGATTGTGATGGTTACTTTGAAGAATTACAATTAATAGTGTTATAAAACGTATGATACCTTCTATTTGGCATGTGCGCTTTGCTCAAATCATATAAGTTCTATAGAAGTAGATTGGGATGAATCATAATTTCACTGACTGATTTGATTACACTCCAGGAAATTGTTATTATGACTTACAAGGATTCAGGAAATCATAGATATGATACATCCTTGTGATATATTTTACTTGTTATGTTTGCTAAATTCCAGGAAATCTCAAGATTTAAATGATACACAATTTCACTGATGAGGAGACTTTTTTTAAATTTTCCTTATTGTTAATATTATTATTATTTGTGTTTTAGTAAATCTGGGATGCAGGAATGGCTTCTGGAAGTGGAGGTAATTTCATAAGCAAGCCTGCGAGAGGATGGCTCCATCCCGACCATTTAGTTAGTAAGGAAGGAATCACCTATGCAGTCCGAGTAAGTAAATTTCTTATACAAAAAACTCAGTTTGAAAGCAACAATTATCTGTAGCAGCTGATTTTCTCAAAATCTTTGTTTTATTTATTCATTCGATAAATTTGAGTTTCTGTTGAAGTTAGATTGATTCAACAATTAGTATTAGTTTATTGCATTAATCATTGCAATTATGTAATTTTTACATTTATTCATGTAATATTACATCAATTAAAATACATTGAATACGTTTGAAGAAAATCATTTGTCTTCCAATTACATTTATGATCCTATTGATTTTTTTCAGTATATTGGATGCCTGGAAGTTCACACATCTATGAAGAGTTTGGATTTTGAGACCAGATCTTGCGTCGCCAAGTAATGAATTCACTGAAATTCATTAAAATTACATAAGAGGTTTACAGGTTTTGGTTGAGCAAAATTTAGGATCGATTTTTATAAACAAAGTCGGTCTCAAAAGGAAATAAAAGGGATGCAAAGTAGAACCGACTACATTATATTTCTCTTCTTATAAAGATGCCACTATGAGGAAGTATTTTAATTGATTTTGGTTTCCTCATAGATTTAGTTTTGTAAAAATCGAAATATCATAAAGAAATAATTTGCAAGGTTTTGAATAGAACTAGATTTCCATATCGCGCACAGCCAAAATTGATTCCGCTACCCGTCATTTTTTCTGTAATCAAGTTCCCATGATCAAATCTATTAAATGAGTAATGACTTTATTGACATTTATTGAAATTTTAACAGAGTTATTCCATATGTACCGGAAAAAGTTTTTGTCAACCAAAATTTGGTATCCATTTAAATTAAAAGAAGTAGGTCTCAAAAGGTAATAAAAGGGTTGCAAAGTGGAACCTTTCACGTTATATTTTGCTTTTTACAAAGATGTAGCTATAAGGAAGTGTGTTAATTGATTTTAACTTCCTCATTGATAAAGTTTTGTAAAAAGCGAAATATACTTCAGAAATAACGTGCAAGATTTCCAATAAAAATAGTTCAGAAATAACGTGCAATGTTGCCAATAAAAACAGGTTTCCCAATCGTGCACAGCCAAAATCGGTTCTGTTACCCGTGATTTTTCGCTATAATCAATTTTCAACGATCAAATATATTAAACGTCATTGCAGAGAATGTATAAATCGAGTTTGCGAAGCAGCTGGCCTGAAATCAGCAGACAAGAAGCGGCGGGTGGACAGAAAGGTGTTAAAAGCAATAGCGGATAAACCATGTATGGATCACGCAGGAGCCAACATCAATCTAACCATCAGTAGTTGTAGTTTAGCCCTAACAACCCTCGAGACTGGCCAAATAATCGCAAAGCACGAGATGCCACGAATATCGTTCGCTTCGGGAGGAGACAAGGTAACTAAAAATTCATCTTTCCGATAAACTCCGAGAGACCGAGAGAATTTGTCAACGAGTGTTTGTTTTTCCGCTATAGGAAATCCTGGACTTTGTCGCCTACGTAGCAAAGAATATGCAAGAATGGCGAGCTTGCTACGTGCTGGAATGCGGTGGTGGTCTCGCCCAGGAAGTTATATCAACAATTGGCCAAGCGTTTGAGCTCAGGTTCAAAGAATTCCTAACAAAACCCTCGTCTTTGCAGTAAGTTTCGCGAATCCGACAGAATAATACTTAGTGAAATTCAATTTCCTATTTTTAGTGTCTTAATTATCTCAAACGTACGGAAAAGGAGTTTAGAAGTTTTAGAGTGGGGAAGTCTCGAAAAACGGAGCAATTTTTTTTTCAAACCCAAACCCGGATCCGTGCCACTCTAATGATTTTTTTGTGATATCAACAGACATGCAGGAATCTCTATAATTTTATTAGCCAAAATAATGACCATTTTTTGTGCTTTAAAAATCTATGGTTTCTCCGTTTTCCAAAACCTACACACACATACATTTTTTAACACCAGAACATCGATCAGTATCACTCTGATTATTTTTTTAAGATATCAACAGTCATGCAAGAATACTTTCCATTTTTTCAATCCAAAAAAATATCCGATTTTTTATTTAAAAAATAATATCTTCGTTTTCCGGTAAAAAATCATCATTACCGGAATGTGATAATTATTTCAAACATGCCGCTAAAAAGCTAATGAAAAAAGACAATTTTTATGTGGAAACATTTTGTTTCCCTTACATTCAAGTTTTCGAGATATTTGCACTTGAAAAAAACGGCTTTCTCTAGAATACAGTTTTTAAAAATCTGAAAAAATCACATCTAGTGCTTTTTAGTTGTAGTTTAATATATCCAATTATGGGTCAGATCGGAGAGGGTCGAAAAAAGAGAATGGCGAAAACATACATTAGAAAAATATCTCTAAGCCAATTTATTCGTCTTTTCAGACGATTTTGCAATCATCAAAATTTCAACAAAAATGATTTTTTATGGAAACAAAGTTCCCTCTATGAAAAAGCAAAAATGCTGTTTAGGACTAATCGCCAATGCGTTAATTGTAGTAACGCTCGATGATTGTTTGTCCTTTTTGTTTACATTAGTAGTCCTGCAGTAAATGGTATGCGAGATCCAGACCGTGACTATTACAACGATCTACCAGGAAAGGTACCACCGGATATAGGACCACCTCCGGTTCCCCCGCTGCCGACCAACGCGTCGACCTTACCCAATTTAAAACACCACCATTCCTCGCAAAATCACGCTGCTGGAGCCGCTGGAACCGGTATTCAATGTACACCGCTACCAGAACCGTTTTCAAACGGTCGCGGACGGCAACCTCAACAGTGGACAGGTAATATAGTAAAGTGACTGTACAATATACCTCTCGACAAATACATGAAAATGGATTTTTTACTGGAGTACTGGAAGAGAGTCTTAGTTTGGAAAAATCTAAAGAATTCCTAAAAATCCGATCGATTTCTAGAAAGTCCGATTTTATATTTTTGTGCATTTGTCGTCTGATGACAATTGTGCGGTTTTGTTATAACTCAACCATCACTCCGACGTACTCTTAAATTAGCGCATAATTCTTATTGATTATGATTAGCGACTATCTGTTTGCCATATCAAAGTTAATCGATTGTATTGATTTTTATTGTTTCAGAAACCGGGAATTTGATAGATTTAAGCACAGACGGCTCGTCAACGTCAGCAAATGCTGCTCAAGCGGAGCACAATTACGTGAACGATACGGTGATAGCGGCAAGTCGAGAAAATCGTCGCGATCCAACCTCTTTTTTCGATGCCTTCGATATGCGTAAGAACTAAATTATAAAATATTTAACTATTTATTATCTATGATTTAACTACGGTTTTGCATCTCCTTATTTGAGGAAACTCTTTGAATTGTGTTCAATCATTTTCAATCAAACTTCGCATTAAGGAAAATGGCGATTTATTTTTCTGTAGAACAAAATCCAAATTAATTAATTTAACACGTTAAAAAATGCACGAAGCATTCCAGTATTTAGGGTAGATCCTGCTCTTTGAACTTAAACCAAAGGAGTGGCTTTGCTTTCAGAACCCTTGAGTACCGCCATATCTGAAATGACTAAACTAAGTCCCAGAACGCAAAAACATCAATTGAAGCAAGAAGTTTGGTTCCACGGGAGCGTCAGTCGAAGCGAAGCGGAGTCAATGCTCACGAAAGATGGGGATTTCCTAGTCAGAGAATCGCAAGGTTCACCGGGACAGTATGTCCTCACCGGCATGAACAACGGAACCCCGAAACATCTCTTATTGATAGATCCGGAAGGAGTGGTGAGTAAAAAATAAAAATTATTAACCGCCTCATAAATCGAATTCACGCGACATTATCGGTTTGAAAAAAAGGGTAACGAACAAAATTTGCGCACTTCAAAATTCACACCCCAGTAATTAAGTTCCTGAAAAAGTGGAGCTCGGGAAAAAATTTGATTTAGGTGTTAACAGCTGCCCAAAAATCCGATTAAGATATTCGCGGCGTATTTGGGGAGTAAGCAATACGTATCTTCACTTTTAAGTTAAAGTTACATTCAGTTAACATTGTAATAGGTTTTAAAATGTATACAACAACAATAATAACTTAGCTGCCGGACCAGCAAAAAGGACATAGAATAGGGTTTTCTCGGTACAGTCCAATCGATGAACAAATATTTATACTACGTGTTTTTTAAATTTATACTATGTGAAAATTTGCTCATAAATGTACGCAAATTAATGTATGTATACGAGCATCCGAATATTACGCTGAAATAAATAATAATGAACGATTTCAGGTGCGAACGAAGGACCGAATCTTCGACAGCGTGAGTCACTTGGTGAATCATCACTGCGACAACGCTCTTCCAATAATCTCAGCGGACAGTGCTCTCGTTCTCCGATATCCGGTTCCTAGACGCACGGAGTACTGATTTTAAAGCCGCGCAAGTAGTGACTAAAAAGGAAAACGAAACCATACAGAGAATTTATCGTCTAAAGCGAAAAGCGATTAAGTCGAGTTCTCCGATTTGGTCGTTCGTTCTCATCGACATTTCAGGACAGAGAGTTTCTGGGATACCCGATTAATGTCTCTGAACCAAGCATAGTTTAATCGCAATTACTTCTTCCTCCTTCTCTTCCCGACATTCGCGATAATTTTATTTTTATATGAATTTTCGAACATCGTCCTAGCGTATACAAATAGAGATAATTTTAATTGACACCTTTGCGAGGCTCCGTTTTGTCGATTCGCAATGCGAACGAAATTTCGGGACGCGCGTCGCGGAACTCGCAATTATTGAGACACGAATAATATTCATATTTATTAGGGTGTTGCACCAATTGCTGAAGTTTTGAAGGAAAATTTTGTCACGGATAAACTGAAGAACAGAATCTCATCTCTCGCTTCCAGGCAAAACAGAAATAATGTACAACTAGTTTTCACAAAAGGTGTTTCATTGGTAAAAATGAAACTTTGCCTTTCTGTCTCGTTTTGTGAGAATGAGTTGAAAATTATAATCGGGTTTCTCGAGGGAAACAGACGAAATTTTATTGTTTATTTATGCGTGACAACATTTCTGTATCGAATTTTCAAAAATTAGTGACACACTCTAATATCTATTCAACTTTTATATTTTCGTACGTAATTCTATCGACGGATACACAACCCAAGCGGCTCGGCGATCTCGGAAACCTGCCAAATTATTTTCCTTCGATCGGCAAGTTTTTTCAAACTCCTATCGACACTTACCGAAAAAGCTGATAAACTTTTCGTCGATTTAACTACAGTTTCGTTGAACTCTCAATGTTTTCATTAGGTGAATCGAATTTCAATTCAAGTAATAAAATACTTGTTGAATTTAATATTTAAAGTTATTTCTCAGATGCTGCCAATGTTTTTCGTACGATCGGCGCAAATATTTGTCAATCTCATTGAAACTGAGGAAAGAATTTCATGGCATATCATTGATTAATGAACAAAAGGCTGCTTTTAAAAATCGCTATGTTCTTTTTTCGGGCTGCTCATCGAAATTCAAGTACTTTCGCTGAAAAAAGCGAAAGAAGCAGGTAAAAAAAATTGGCTCCTCATTTAAAAAGATGTAAAATAAAGGGAAAATTGAGACTCTGATCCTTGTGCGTAAATTTCTTCGAGTAAAAGTACTCGAATGTCGATTAGCAATCTGATAAAAAAATGTGACAATTTTTCAAACCAGTCTAATATACAATATTTGTAAATTAACTAAATTTTCACTGCACAAATCAATTGAAATCGATGAAATAATTATAAATATCATTTTTTCACTTCGTACATAAAAACACCACGCCATGACCTTCGTGACCACCAACAGCCGGTCGACTGAATGTATTATCGTGAGAAATAGCGTATTATAATCTCTCCGCTCTGGCACTTGTACTTGTCGACTATTTGTTGCACATAATTGTTTTGTGAATACAGTGTCTACAGTCCGCCAAAATACCGTCATCAATGTGCTACTGAAGCAGCAAGCTCCTTAAGGTTTTGCATTCTTTGAGCGCGCCAAAGATTTTTCCCTTCCATTGAACTTTTTTTTTCAAAGTCCTTCCCATCCGAACCTTCCATCCGTCCACCGTAAAAATTGCACAGTGTTAGGTTCAAAATCCTCTCGTAAGGAGGCGCGTCACTGCGCTTTATGAAAGTCAAGTCAGTGCTAAATACATTTTATACACTTTTTAAAGAATTTCACAAATTAATAAGCTTGGTTTTGCATTAAGGGTTTACATCGAAATAAGCGGACGGAAAATGATGCGAAATTAATTCATTTTTTTTTTTTTTTGGTAAACGTTGAAGTTATCGATTTTTTTTCCATTTAAACGGTTACATCGAACAAAATTAAGGAACCTTTTTCAAAATGTTTTCCTGTTTATTATACGAGTTTATTTAGAAAAAAATCAAACTACGGGGGAAAAATGCAAAAAAATTAGCATAATCGCAGCCATTTGAAATATGAAGTCGGTCTTACCGATTTTTTTACCATTTACATTTTTTTTCATTATAAAATTTTAAACGAACATGAAGTATATCGGTAAAAAAAATGTTCATCAACCATTCGGCTATTTTTAAGATTGTATCACGGTTTTCAAAAATTATGTTTTGATGTCGAGCTGTTACTTATATAATAGGACGGATTTCGACATAAATGTTTATACAGTATTTTTAACAGTATGAACTATTAGAAAATTAAAGAAGAAGACCGGTTTTTTTTTAATTACGTAGATTAAGTCCTTAAGGTAAAATCAAGCCCAATCGAAAATATATTTATTATGCCATGCGTTCATTGAATGATGATCTATAAATTAAACGGTCTAGATATTTTATCGTGGTAATCATTTGGTAACTTCGGCGGTGAAAGAATAAAATGTTCGCAGATTTAACAGCAGTTTGCCATTTTCACAATTAACATTATACAATATCTAGACAAAATTAGTCGCTTTACAAACAATTGTAAACTGTATCACGAGAAAGAAATTTGCGCGAAAAACTCGACGAAAACTCACCTTTTTGAAAATCAACGTTAATTAGTGAATGTTTTAATATATCAATGTTTCTCTGGGTTGAGAACTTTTATCGATTAGCAAAATTTAGCACAGATTTGACTGATGCGAAGGAACATCCAACTCAAGATTTCAAGTTGAATCTACGAGAAAAATCTGTTTTTTAATGAGCTTGCCTTGATCAGCGTGTTAAAAAATTGCGCTGAATAACAATGTCATCAGCTGTGTTGGGAGCAACGAATTTAAAAGGATACCGTGCATTTGCGGACACGTTTGTTAGTCGAAAATGACGAAGGATTTCACAGTGCTGAATTTTTCGTATAGAAAACCCCGAGACGAAATATATATATTTATTAAATATATTTATATTCCTAGAGATTAAGACTCGCGGGGAATGCGCTGTAGACGAATTATCAACAAGTACTGAAAGATTATAGAAGAATGAAAAGAAATTTCACCTTTAAAACGGTAGTTGGGCAATCTTACGATTTTCCATTTGATGCCATATTATTCCAAGTATTAAAGCCTTGTGGTAACCGAGAGTTTTCTCCATATCGGCGGATACTAACGAAGTTGTTGCCGTTATTTAAGCATCGAGTCACTTATCATGTCGCCAATAAATTATCTTACATCGTATATACAATTTATTTATTTATTCATCTGCAATTTCTCCTTCACCGAGCGCTGCTAATTGGGACAATGTCAGATGTATATTCATGTCATGAACAGAATCCTCTTGTTCATTTGCCAAATCTGAAAACTGTGAAATCATATTTTATTTTATTTTCCAAACATAGCGAGATTAATTTATTTATGAGAATTTATGGAGATTTTTTGCGAGTGAAACAACTAAGCTGCCTTTTCAATGAATCCAACGAAAACCTATATTTCGGCAAGTATTTTTTTTTCGCTTCTTTCGTAAAATGCGAAAATTTTCCAAGTTTTCAGATGTTTTAAAATCAACGCCTCAGTCGTTTCTCCCAAAGCTTTGTCAGTTATTTTTTCAAATACCAGAAAATGCGGAGGATATTGGTACTTGAATCTTCGTTTTTCGGGTTGCGCTAAACTCTGACGCTTTTTATCTTCTTCGCGAATTTTGTAAAGCACGGAATTCGGCAGGAAACCAAAGAGCGGCAATTTTGGAGCATCTAACGTCGCCTGTATTTGTTCTCGATGTTCCCTAAGACTTTGTACACTTCGGCCTGCGTGCATTACAAAACAATTCAACACGCATAGAAAGTAGAAACTTGCACATTCCGCATTATTTTTTACTTCTAGAAAATGTACGTTTACGCGCAAGAATGTTTATTGGTTTATAAGGCGTAAACAATAATGAAAAAACCGCGTGCAAACTGAAGAAAACTGCAATGTAGTTCCATTTTTTCGATAAGTGATAAAACGGAAAAATTCAAATTGCCATAAAATCTGATGAAAATGTACCATTCCTGAACTTCATATATTGCATTACTGAATATGATTTCGTTTAGATATGAAGTTAGAACTCATTACTTTAAATTTTGCGAAAGTTGCTACAATGACGTCATTTAAAAAAATTCCGAAACCAAATGAATTTTGAACAAATTGCAAAAGGCTAGGAAAATTAAATTTCTGCCTACATTTTATAAAAAAAATAGAACAAAGAAGTTAGTTAGAAGTTACATTTTTTTGCCAAATTTGAGCATGACAAAAGAATATATATCTTAAATTTAAATACCGTGACTACTGACATTATTGGACGGTTTGCTCACCATAAATCATTCTGGATACTCCTGACGCATTATAAGCCTTCTTAATATCCGCATTTTTATCAACGGTTGCCCAAAAATCATGAGGAGGAATATCCTTTGTAATTTTTGACGATGTATCTAATAACTCATTCATGTGTCTTTCCCAGGCTTCGTGGCTTAGTACCGATTTATCCCCCACTAATCGCGTTCCTTTCAGTTCACCCTCTTTAAGTTGCCAGATGTCTGAAAAAGACAAATCGACGGAAATCAACGCATACTCGAAACTCTATAAAAGTGTACATGTTCAATGTACAAATATCAACATTCCAAAATAATGAGCATCTGGATATTTATGTTTCTCAAAAAGTCCATTTTTCATTTCACTTGCAACATTGCAAAAACGTAATTATATCAACAGCAGCACATTTAAAAAACCAAAATGTACTCATAAAATACTTTGTAAAAATATATAAGAGCAAAAAAAACTAGATTTTTACAATAACAAAAAAACGATTTTTCACATTTTTAAAAATACAGCCTTCAAAAGACGGTAGTAATTTATTTATATCAATTCGCCCCCTTTGTGTTGACTTCTTTTTTCAATAAAAATGATTTTAATCTCAATGAGCAATTTGATTGAAAAATACGATACCATTTTAAACCGGTCGAATGTATATTTTGGAAATACAATAGTACAAATACCTTCGTCTCTGTATTGCAAAGTGGAGCAAATTTGCTCCAGCATCAAAAGTTCTAAACGCGGTGCAGTAGAAGTTTTGGTATCAAGAGATCCGAAGGGAACACTGCTAACAGGGTGTAGAGCTTTTTCGTAATCAATTTCTTTTTCGTAAACTTTATAATCATCACTCTCCGGAACTTCGTTTTCGTCTGGTTCCTCAGGAATCTCATCGACGATTATACGAGCTCTGTATTTAGGCGATAGATCTGTCAAAAGCATATTAATGTGATAATTAGATAAAAAAATTTCTTAATGCATACGTTTTCAGAAAAAGGATCAAATCATTTTCGTTTGAAAAAAAAGTTAGTTCGACCAGTCATTCGTTAATTAATTTTTCGTTTATCAATTTGTTATTACCATTTATAAATAACCATTATTTAAAATAAATATTTTCAGCACCTTGAACGGGCTCGATTTTTTCAAATTTTTATCCCGTTGAAAAGTGATTGAAATTCTCTCCGAATATTCTCGTCAAAATTATTATAATTAAATTATTTTCCCAATGAAAGAAATCGGATTTTTATTTATAGTTTCTGTTTTAAATTAGGGTATGAAAATCTGATAATTTAATTTAAAAACATTCAAAAATTGTCTGAAAAAAATTCAAGCTTCTTACAGTTTTCATGGGGAATTCTATAAAGATGTCTGCCTGCTCCAAAAACGATGTCTCCGCGCAACGAGGAGAATGTTATGCTTCCAGCGCACGTATTGATCTGTAAAATCTTAAGAAGATTATTGCGATGATCCCAAATACGAATTGTGTTGTCTAATGACGAACTTGCGCAAATGTTAAGGGATTCTAAAGACGCCAAGGACACAATCAGCCCAGAATGGTCCTTTGATGGGTGATGGTCCAATCTTACTACAATAAATTTTACGAAAATTTATCTAAATTTACGCAATATTGTATTATTTACAGTTAATTTTTTTTACATAATTTTTACTGACTTCTTTCAGATGGATCGTACATAAAAACCTGATGAGTTTTCGTCCGCTTACTGCTGCTCACCATGCAAGCCGTACATCTGAAAAATTGAAAATTCCATTAATTGGATTTTAAATTTGCTCACTTGATTTTATTATTTATAAAATTAAATTATGAATTGACAGATCGAAAGTTTCTAAAGTTTATTAGTGACTTGCCCCATTAAAACTGCACGAGTAATTGGCACAGTATAATAAACGCTACAAATCAGCGCTAAGGCCACTTTAATATCAGGAAAAATTCTCCAGACTTTAACGCAATTGTCAACTCCAATAGAAAGAATTTGCCGCGACAACGTCGAGCAGCATAAAGTCGTAACTGGCCCAACATGAGCTGGAATAACATTTTCGTGTCTTCCAGTGTAATGGTCAATAGTCACGAGATTTCCATCTGTAGTTCCAACCACAATTCGCGTTGTAATGGGATTTATTACGCTTTCTTGGTCCTCAAAGATCGGCTGGATTTTTTCGAACGATTCGTAGGCGACGATGCAAGTAATTGTACATTCGTCATTGATCCAAACGTGTCTAAAATTTGATCTTATATTCACTGTTTTTTTTTAAATATATTACGCTTGGTGCAAAATAAAACACTAACTTCGACTTCATAGGATTCGTTTTCGTGCTGCTGACCAATATTTCTCCAGTTTTCAGAATAATCGTGTACATTGTGTCTAAAATTGTCAGAACATTAATATAAAGGTTTTTGGATTGGAATACAATTTTTTAGAAATTGATTATCCCCAAAAAAATTCTTACTACAAAAAAAGTTAACATGTTGCAACGAAAAAAAATAAATGGAAATTTACAAATACTGAAAGAAGAATTGAAGATGGACAAAAAAATTAACAATCAGTACCTCAAGTACTTTCGATTTTTCAAAACCTTCAAGTAAAAAATGGAATGGCCTTTTAAATCAAGTTTTATTCATCATTGTTAATATGAAACGTACCGGAAATTCCACTATATGCCGCGCCGATGACTTGGAGATTTTCCGGGAGTATTTGAACATTTATTTGTTTTCCCAAAAGCGACGAAAAAATTCTTAGATTATTGTCGGTGCTACTGACAATTACTCGGGTGGGAAACATGGGATTAGTTGTTGAATATAAATGCATAGCAGGCGCCCTAAGGAATACATACAATCCATAAAAAGCAATTTTACACTGATCCCCCTTAAGATAGTTTCAGCATGAGATCCAAAGACAATTTCAAACACTTCATGATGGAATGAAATTTAAAAAAAGCCAAGCACGTTAAAGGTCCTAAAATTATTGACATCACAAAATTTTTATTCCAAAATGTTATTACTAAATTGATGAAAAAAATAGTTCAACCAATCACAGGTTAACGCAACTTATTTTTAAATGAGAATGGTCTGTTTATTTTTTTGGATACGTAAATATTTTTCTAGATATTTATCTAATCTTTGTAAATCATGATTTTTCATTTTATTTTTCTTGACAAATGTAAAGTCACGAATTTATATGCGGAAAGTATATAAACAATTTACCAAGTACATTTGCAAATACAGCTAAAACATTTAAAAAACACTATTCTCAAAAATTAATATAATTCTGAAAAATTTATACGTATTTAGAAGAATTAACAAATCATTTGTATCTGGAAAAAACGTCAGTTTACGGATGATTTATGGTACATTTTCATTTCAATTGATTCGTGAATAACAATTTGGAATGATTTGCATGGAAAATCGACCTTTTCAGCAAAAGGGCTTGATTTTTTTCAGATTTTTGTCCCGTCGAGATGTTTAAAATTCTCTCTGATTTTCACTCTTTATCGGATTGAATCGCTAGAACTACCTTACGGGGATACTCTCCTTCCCAGATAGAGGTTTTTTTTTAAAGCGGGGGTACCACGACAATTTTTGTTGTCGTTAAACGTTACATTCGAAAAAAACAATGATAAGGTAAAAAAAAATTGTCATCCAAAATGTTCTTTTTGTAAAATTCTTCTTTGTGAATGGATCGACAAACCCAATTGTAATTATTTCCTAAATATTATATTGGAAACACGCAACAAAATTCGTTAAGGAAAAAAATGAAATTTGCGAATTTAGTTCCTTTTTTTTTAGAATTTCTTTCTTCAATTTTTTCACTATCTCGCTTTTGCAATGATCCAAAAATTGTCGGAACACTTTTCCGTGAGTTATACATTTTTTTTTTCATGGAGAAAAAACGCACAATAATGAGTAAAATATTTTTTCAAAGTCACGGAAAAATAATCCGATAATTTGCGGACTATTGCAGAAGACAGGAAGTAAACAAGAAATCATATTTTTTTCAATTAAAAAGAGAACCACATTTGCGAATTTTTATTTCTTCCTTCGCGAATTTTCTTGCGTCCTTGCAATAACATATACAAAACAATTACGTTTGGGTTTTTCGATCCATTTGCAAATCAATTTTTTTGTTAAATTAACATTTTCGAACCCTGACATTTTTTTTCTTTTCACTTTTTATTGTTAGTTTGAATGATAAGTTAAATAACAAAAATAATATCGTGGGGCCATCACGGTAAACAAATGACGCTTAATCTGGAAAGGGGGAATTGAATTGAAAAACATCTCACGTTAGCACAGCGTAAAAGACATATAATTGTTGCATTTGAAAGCAGCTAATTTTCGTCCCAATTGTCGCTAAAGAAGAAGCTTGTTTATTAAGTGTAATGGCCCAAATTTCGCCAACATTGTTGAAGCATTCTATTTTTCCTCGTAGATTGCAGCTCCAGACTTGCAGAAAGTTATCCTCAAAGCAAGTTATGAATCCAGAAATCGAGGGATGCGCGCAAATGATTTTTACACCATTGTTGCCATTGGGACAAGACATTGTGCATTCCAATTGCAAATTCCATGCTGAAACATTGCCTTGCTGATCACCACCGATTATCCATTCGCTGGTTTGAAGATAAAACAATGCTGTAATCGCTGCTGTCGTTGCAGCTATTTTTCTAGCTATGAACTCGGCAATCTGTCCTTCTCTAATTCCTTCAGTTTCCATTGACAATATGTACAGATTTGTCAAGTAAGAACTAGCCACACTCAGAGCTGCAATTTAAAATGGGCGATTATTACGAAACGTATTTTTACTCCCGACGTCTGACCGAAAAAAAAAATTTACCAAAATTATCTAACTCAAGGCTGAAAAAAAGAGCTTGATTGATAAACAAATTAGATAAATGGAGAAAATCCCAAAATAACAACATAACGCATTCGAATAATCATATTTGAGAGATTTGTGCATGGGTTTCAAAAAGTTGTTCAATTAATAAACATTTTACAATTGAGAAAACAATTTGTCAAGGGAGTGAAACCTCTCGATTATTATTAATAAATGATCATTATTTTACAATTTTTCATTCACCAAATATATTCATCAATTAAGCTACATTTTGTCGTTAGGTTTTTGTTAATTTTTCAAAAGTATGTTTATTTTTATTTTTGACTCACTTGCACGATCTATTAGCGAGGAGTGTTCAATTGTCCATAAAGCCCCACAACTACTATCCATATAGGATACTATTTGCGTGCTATTCAGTGCATGTTCGATATCTAATAATGGATAACTCTGAAAAAAGTAATATACTAAAATTAATGCTTAAATTAAATTTGAAAAATCGTCTTAGACCTTAAGTAATTTTATACCCACGGTAGCTTTGTTTGTACCAACGACGACAATTTCGTTTCTGGAGGACGAGTAGAAGAGCTCTTCAATCCTAAATTCGTTGCGAATTATTTGAAGAAGTTTGCAGGAAGAAGTAAGAAGCCATACTATGTCATCGTGAGGAATAAAACAGGCCAAAGCTTTTGCTCCGAAACACCATATCATGCTTGTGAATAACATCGTGGAACTGAGCGGGTACGAAGGTTGAATCTGTTTTCCTTGCATGGAATACCTATGCATCATTACACCTGTTTCCAACACGAGATACTCCTGAAAAAAAAAATTCACTATGAAAAAATTGTGTAGTATAAAAAAAGAAAATCTTATCGATAGTGCATTTTTTCTTATTTATTGAAAAAAAAATGTTAGATGGAAAAAGTGAATTTTTTCACCTGAGTTTCGTCGCAATAACAAATATCTGCAAAGGTCCCGATTACGGGTGTTGAATACGTCATTTTTAATCCATGATTCAATCTGTCGTCGCGAATGCCCTCAAACACACTCGCATCCACTCGACTCTTAAGACGTTCTCGCATTTTATCAACTCTGTATTCTAGATCGTTTCTCCTATTCCGGACACTCGAAGTTTCTGAGTCAGACATACTGCCGTTCTAAAAATAATAATATTTGCGAGCTAAATTCACATTCAAAAGATATTAAGTTTGCAGTGGCAAATTGATTTATTAAGGGGAGGAAAATGAGACGTTTAAGAATATTTGTAGAGGATGTTTCTCACAAATGCCCAACTTATTTTTTTTTCGCTTCGCGTTTATGAAGAATATTTTAGCTTCTTGAAAATCGACTCGTTCCTATTTTCGTTTTTAATCTAATGTTATTTCAATTTGAAAAAAACTCGTTTGACTATAAGAATGTAAAAATGCGATGTGCCAGGACTTCTTCTAATTTTATATAAAAATTTATCGGAATACCATAAAATTCTTTGATAATTTCAAAAAATGCTACGTCATTGAACATAATAAAAAGAACATGTAAATTCATCTATAAGTGCTTCACAAGAGTTAAACATGTTCAGTTTACTTCTTCCTTTGAATTTTGCAAATTGCTTCCTCATTATTATTATTATTATTATTATTATTATTTTTTACAAAGCGACCTTTATGAGGAAGTATGTTAATCGATTTTCGCTTCTTCATAGAGGAAGCTCTGCGAAAGAAACCAAAAATGATGAGGAATCAATTTGCAAAGTTTAGCTTTGCAGCTTTATTCGTTATCAGAGGTAATTTCTGAAAAATTTGATCTACTCAAGAAATTATGACGATAATGTGTATCTAGTATTGCCGAATACTACTGATTGCATGTATACAATTCGAGTTCACTATCTCATCATGTTGCGGCAAAAAAAGAGCAAAAACGTGAATTTTTCAAAAATTTTCAAACTCCAAAAAATCCGAACTGCATTTCCGCTTTCGGTCCAATTTAATACCAAACGACATAAACAGTACCTGCACGTATGAAGAATTATTTAGCAAGATATCGCCATTATTAAAAAAGCTAGAGCGCGGATATCAATTTTTTTTAAATCCAAAAACCTATGAAATGAAAATTTATGCATACATTTCGAAAAAATTGCATTAGTCGAAAATGAACTGCCGCTTCACTTGTGTACCAAATTTTAGCTCAATCTGTTCAATGGTTCTCGACTTACAGGTGATTGGAATTTCAAAGCCCTACACACACACACACACATACGGTATTTATTTCTCAACGACTTCTCTCAATGTCTTTAAGCATTCTGAGAATCTTGGCGTGAATAATCTAAAAAATAAAAATAAAATTAACGAAAAAGAGCTTCCTCTATGAAAAATAAAAATCGGAATAAACATAAAATTTAATTTGAATATGCGCTTCTTTTCGCGCCTTTTTATTTCGAATACCGCAAACGCGCATGCGCAATAGATCGTGAAAATGACAGAATAAGAAGTTGGTAGTATTGAGTGTTGAAAAATGGCGTTGGGAATAACCAGTCAGCAGGTCTTTGTGCGCGGAGGGATCGTTCACCTGATGTTTATATGCACATCAAAGTAAAGGTCAACAAGTCATTTTCAGACGCAGTTTATCGTGTGAGGGTGCAAAGTCGTGCGTCTTTTAGCCCGTGAAAATTCCTTGTGGAATTTGGGAAACTTTAAATGGTACTTCCTACGGGTTTGGAAGCGATTCAAGAGAAATCTGGATGACGTGTTGGTACGGAAGGGAAAAGTTTGGCGCGAGAAAGGCTTGACAAGTCATTGGGGCTATTTTTACGACAGGCGGGATCGATACATTTTTGCGTGTAAATTCACTCGAAATAGATGTCGTCACGTCTCGTCGTCCGCGTATTTATAACGTAAATAGACCATCGCAGAATGGTTTTTGAGGTTATCGAGTCGCTCGAGAGCCAACACTCGAGCTGTCGTGATTCGTTGTGAAGGAAACGTCTCGTGTCTCTCGCCGCGTGTACTTCGCTTCGATCGCTTGTCTGTCTACGTGCACCTATACACTTTATTCCCGCTGCGTACTTATGTCACATTCCCGTGGGACGATGACTGAGGAAACTGATATCGAACAGTCGCTTATCAACCGGGTTTACTACATGGCTCGAGACGGAATGTCGATGGCGATCTTTTCGCTCATCGACGCAAAAGCATTTGGTCGAGTTGGCAACATCTTGAACATGGTAATTCAAAACAGTTAAAAAATTTAGTTAACCGTTTGACACTTTTTTCCGCGTTCGATCTTCAGCGCTATTTACATGATCAAAAAGTTGTGAGGTGCGCGATTGATAAAAATGAAAATCAGTGTACTACGAAACAAGCTGCAAACTTCAACTTTGCTAATTGCTTCCTCATTATTTTTGGTTTTTTTCAACAAAGTTACCTCTATGAGGAAATATATTAATCGATTTTGGCTTCCTCATAGAGGAAGTTTTATATAACAAGCAAAAAATAATGAAGAAGCAGCCCTAACACTCGTGAGAACGATCATAATGACGGGAAAAATGACAGTCGTTTTTGTACACCTTAACAACGGTGCGATATTTGTCATAATAACGGAGAAATTATTGTCCGTAAAAAAATTTCGTCTTAATAACTTTTAAGAATTTTTTTGTAGATTATTATTTTTTTGTTATAATGACCAATATTGCATTGTTATTAAGATGTACAAAAGACTGTCATTTCTCCTGTCATGGTCGTTACAATGATCGTTATCGTGAGTGCTAGGAAATTTGCAAAGTTCATTTTTGCAGCTTTATTTTTTATCAAAGTTACATTTCTGAAAAAATTCAAACCACAACAAATTATGACAAAACTGTGTAACTCATTGCTGAATCCTACTGATTTCATGTAGAGAATTTAAGTTTGCTATTCTATGTTTTGATAAAGTTAATGCAATAACATAATTTATTCTTAATGTTAAAATTCCGAAAAATGCTAACTACTTTGCAGATTATGACAAAATTGTGTACATATTATTACTGAATTCTATTGGTTCCATGTATAAAATTTAAGTTTGCTCTCTCATGTTTTGCTAAAGAAAATGTAACAACATCATTTTTTCTTAAAGTTAAAATTCTCAGAAGTTTGAACTACATTGCAGTTTATAATAAAACTATGCAATAATCATTGCTTCGTAGTACTGAGTTCATATATGAAATTTGAGTTTATTATCTTATGTTTTGCAAAATTTAGGGCAAAAACATGAGTGTTTCTAAAATTTTATAACTCCATAAAATCTGAACAGCTTTGCTGTCTTTTGTCTTATTCAATACCTAACAAAATTAACGGTACCCGCATGTGTGAAGAATTATTGAGCGAAATATTGCCATATCTACAAAAGTTAGAGCATGCTCTTCCTTTTTTGAGAAAATAGGATAAAATGAAAATATCTGCTGTGATTATTAAAAAAATTGCATCGGTCAAAAATGGACTGCTATTTCACTTGTGTACCAAGTTTTAGCTTAATTGGTTGAACGGTTCTCGAGTTATAAGGGATTGAAATTTGGAAGCCCTGCTCACACACACATACACAAACATATACACATTCACACACATGCCAAAATTTTTTCTAAACAACTTTTCTTGATGTCTTGAAGCATATTGAGTGTCCTCACATCTAAATGTGAACAAAAAAAAGTTTCATGAAAACAAAGTTTCAAAGAGAAACAGAGTTTCCTCTATGAGGAACCAAAATTATGCTGGATCGTAATTTTGATGATAATTTACAATTGGAAAGAGCATAATTAATGAAGATAAGGAATAGTGTAATCAGAAAAATTATTGTAGATCTTAATTTCAATACTAAGTAAGGGGACTGAAAGTCTTAGGAGATTTTTTTTAAACGATATCCTTCCTTGAAAAAATGTTGGGGTTATACTTCATTGACTACATAAAAAATATTATAATTCTGGAATTTCGTAAATATGTACAGCAGACAAGAAAGGTGTGAGGTCAAAAATAAAATTGTTCACTTGTCGTAGCTTTTTAGACACAATTGGTAAACCAATTTCAGTGTTCGATGTCTTATTTGATTTGTTCAAGATTACATTCTGTATTAAATATAGCAATTCTGGATGTAGCGAAAATTTGATTTGTGGTAACCAATTGTTAAGTGATTTTATAACATAGAATGATTTTTTTCTGTACGCATTTTCCCCTGTCTGCAGACATTACAAGGTCGGCCCGGGTCAGTAGCCAATCACCGCTGCGGGCCTGGTGCGGATCGGTAATCAGGCCCTCATGTGGCCGCATCCGACTTCCCACTCTGTATCGCATTCGCCATAACATTTCTGTTAAGGGCATAGAGAAATTGTGAAAAAAAAAACCTACGCCGATATAGCCGGTCTCGTGTTTACCTCACGGTACCGAAGCCTCATCACGTTTCGTCGAGAATGTAAACACGGACTACAGGTCTATACACGTGACCCTCACAGGTCCCGGTTTGTGTTCACGTACATATCTTGAGCTTGATCGCATCCGTTTTTATATTTTTGACGAAAATCGAACCCGCGACCTACGATGCTGTGGATTAAGGGCCAATACACTAATCACTAGACCACCGGTCTGTTTAATAGAGAATGATTTATTTACACATTTGAAATCATAGCCTTCTCATAAAGACTTGAAATAATAATTCCTATATTCAATCCAAATTGCACTTTGCAAAAAATAAAATAAGATTGAACACTAAAATTTGTTTACCAGTTTGAACTAGAAATTCCTACAAGTGAAAATTCTTTAATTTCAACTAACACCATTCTGATGCAATGTATGCCTTTATGAAATTACAAAATTATAATTCGTTATGTATTTAATGTTGTTTCAATTTAGGATTTTTTAAAAGAAGTGTATCATTTATAGCATTTTTTTTCTTATGACATTTTTAAATTTTTGGGTTTCCATAACAATTGTGAGAAGCTCAAGTAATGCAATAGTGATAAGTAAGAAAAACATGATAGTTCTTATGGGGATGGAGTCATTTAAACAGTCATAAGAAAAAAAATTTTGTAGCTAATACTCTTCTTTTAATAAAATTTACGTTCAAACTTCATAAAGTACATGTCATGCATTACAATTCTGCAATTTTGTAAAGACATGCAGTGCATCAAAATGGTGTGAGGTAAAAGGTACAATTTTTAACCTGACACTGTTTTTGGACCAAATTGAACAAATTTTAATGTTCCATATCTAATTTTATCTGTGGATGAGTGCAATCCTGGATGCAGCAAAAATTGGATTTATTGCAACCAATTATTTAATGGGTTCCTAATAAAGATTTATTTACACATTTGAAATCATACCTTTATCATAGAAGTCTGGAATAAAAATGTCTACATTCCTACCTGAATGCACTCTTTAATAGGTAAAATAAAAAATCAACCACTAGAGAATTTTCACTGGTTTGATGTTAAATGAAACCTACGACAAGTTAAAAATTTTACTTTTTATTTTGGACCATTTTGATGCACTGTATTGCAGATCAATGATCCTGAAATTGCTGAATAAGAATGCTTCACAATTAATGAAGTTTCAATATAAGATTTTTTAAGAGAAGCAAAGCATCTATGGTATTTTTTTTATGATGTTTTCTAGTCATCTTGGACCCATTACTTTTTAAACTCATTTATGAAACTGAGAAACATGAATGGTACCTCAAAGGATTAGAGCACCCCTAGATTTACATTCATACATACATAGCACCCCTATTTACACATTTACATAAGCTTTTCTTCATTGTCACTGTATCTTTAATCAGTTGCACCATGAATGCCATTGATTGAACCATATCATAATGACGCAAGAAATTAATGTTTAAACATAAACAGTTGTATAGTAAACAAAAGTCCACACATTATATCATGTTTGTATCTCATAACTTGAAAGTTTCGTTTATAGCATCTAGTATATGTTGTGATAACCGGTGGTCTAGTGATTAGAGTCCTGGTCTCTAGACCAGAGCATCGGTAGGTCCCGGGTTCGATTTCCGTCGCCGTCGAAAAATTTCCTTGAAAAACAAAAACGTAGACGCGATGAAACTCCAGATGCTTACGTACGAGACACACACAGGTAACTGTGGAGGTCACATGTATATAGCTGTAGTCTGTGTTTACATTCTCGACAAAAATCGTGACGTAGGCGAACTCGAGACCGGCTATATCGGCATAGGTTTTTTCCGCAATGTTTTCTCTATGTCCTTAGCCGAAATGTTATGGCGAATGCAATATAGAGTGGGAAGTCGGATGCGCTCGCATGAGGACCTGGTTACTGACCCGGACCAGGCCCGCACGGGTGACTGATTACTGACCTGGGCCGACCTTGTAATGCCTGCAGACAGGGGGAATGTGAAAAAAAAAAGTGTATATGTTGCGATAGTAACTGCAATTATTATTGATTTGTTGAGTTTGTATGTCGACTTTGCGATATTTTTAGCAAAATGAAAAAAAAAAAAATGATTATACAAAATGATGGAAAATTGAGTGATTCCAATGTTTCCTTACTTTTATTGATTAATATTAAATATTGAATTAAGAAAAAAAAAATGTAGCCAAATGTTTCTTACAAACTTAGCTCAGGACAAAAAACTAACAAGAATTGCAAAACAAAAACTGAAAAATTTGTTATTTGTGATTAAACTTTTATTTTATTTGTCCTTGTCATGCAATTTATCTACTTTTTGCTCACTCTAAATGATACTTGATGTGAAAATAGGATAGAATTGGCAAATGTAAAGGTTTGAAGTTTAACAAACTGAAAGTGCTATATTTTGATCTTATTTCCCAAGAAGAAGGCTGCTAATTGCCAGCAAAGGTCTTTGTCCCAAGCAGGTTTCACACTTGCTTCATTGCTGCAATGTCTCTCAATTTGGCACGGTAGGCTCGAAAAATATGGGTATTGGAGCTAAAAAAATTGATTAATTGCATCAGGATAATGTAGCAATGTGCTAGATTGTCAATCTAGTTTAAAAATAGTTGTAGGTACTATAAATCTCATGACTATCTCGTGACTGGCAGTGCGGTGCATACTCTTATTGACACGTGCCCAAGCACACACTTAGCCTCTGGTTCTGTTGGCTGTAGGCCAATAATGTCTACGCATGAAGCTGGATCAAGGGGATCAGCTGTACAAAGGAAATGAGAGTCTTTGTTCATTAACCCTTTAGCTTTGAAATTTGTTTCTGCCCATGAAAATCATATTTCTGTGCCAATAACATTTATATCAAATTGCAAGACAGAAGTACAATCATTTTTAACTCTATTAGCCCAGAAGTGAATGTGAATTTGCTTGTATTCAGAAATCTTTATACCATAAAACAATTGCATTACTTTCTTTATTATGTGCTGCAGTGTTTCACATCACTCAAATAGCGATTATTTTTCGTTTTATTTTTTTCTGCTGTGACTCCACAAAGCCTTAAATGTTGTTCCAAATCTGATGATTATTTTCTCTATCTAAGGGTATGAATTTCTTTTGAATTTCAGAAAGTATTAGATGAAGATGGACACGTATCTACTCCCTTAATAACAGCAGCAAGAAATGGACATATCAGAGTTGTCAAGATGCTCATTGAAAAATTCTACCCACGTTTGGAGCTGGAGGGGACTGTGAAATTTGATGGATATGTGATTGAGGGAGCCAGTGCTCTGTGGTGTGCAGCAGGTATGCAAAACGGAAAAGCAGGAGAAACGACAAAAAAGTAATCAAAAAATACAAATTAACTATATAAAATCTTTCTTTTTGAAACATAGAAGTCTTTACCTTCTTGTACATCATATGACTTAAGAACTTAATGATTCATTTTTCTCAATAAAAAAAATATTTATCTTTTGATAAGAGAGAGGTTTTTTTGTAATTAATTTATTCCAAATATGGAAGCATTTAATTCAGTAACTTTTTTTCTACCATTTTAGATCTGCCCCATAATTCGTTATATCAAAGCACCGTAAAAATACGCTTTTTCAGACTTTTTAATTCGATATTTCAGGAAAAGTTATATTAAAGCTACATAAGTTATATAAAAGATATATTAAAGCTATTGAAAGAAATGTCACCAGATGAAAATTGTCGTTTTTTGTTAGCTTTTAAATGGAACATTACAAATAATTTACACGTTCCGGAAACAATGATTTTGCTACCGAAAGACGGGCAAAGTATTTTTCTATTCTATGACTGATATATTTTTATGGTCGAAAAAATTACCGAATACTCCTGCATGTCCGTCGATACTAAAAAAAATTACCAGAGTGACAGTTCTAAGTTCCGGTATAAACAAAAATGTATTTGTGTGAAAGTTCAAATTTCCAAGATAATTTTTAATAAACGTGAGATTACAAATCATTGGATTAGACAATCTGAAAAAAAAATCACTTTTAACTGGTCTTTGATTACTAATTATGGGGGTAGACCTATGATGATCGAAACAAAAGTGGCTGAGTTGACAGAGCTTCATATATTAAGTGCGATTTCTATTTTTTTGTTTGTTAAATTACGAAATCAAAATAAAATCTCATCTCAATGATACTCCTTCAGGTGCTGGACACTTAGACGTAGTAAAAACTCTGGTAAAGGCTGGAGCGGATATAAATCATCCAACCAAGACAAACTCCACTCCTCTGAGAGCCGCATGTTTCGATGGGCGTCTGGACATAGTCACGTACCTTGTCGAGCACGGGGCAAACATTCACATTGCAAACAACTACAACAACACGTGCCTAATGATAGCTTCTTACAAGGGATACCTCGACATCGTCCGTTTTCTCCTTGAGAACGGCGCGAATCCAAATGAGAAAGCTCTTTGTGGCGCAACTGCGTTGCATTTTGCCGCCGAGTGCGGGCATTTCAATATTGTCTTGGAATTACTGAAACATGGAACGCATATAACGAAAAACGTGAGCGGTATGACGCCGATAATAGCCGCGGCTGAAGGAACTCGTACCGCAGCCGTTGAGGCTTTCGTTTCGCAGGGAGTCGTCACCAAAGAAGAAACCATCGATGCTTATGAGTTGCTCGGAGCGTCTTACGCTAATGACAAAGATAATTATTGTTTAACGAGCGCCTACGAATATTTACACCGGGCTATGGAACTCAGGTTAATTTGATTATCAATTTTCTACGATTATCGATCGACTTTGATCAATACAGTTCATCAATATTTATTAAATACGCGTGATTAATTAATTCCGTTATCATGATATAATAAAAATGAGTACGTAATATTTTGAAAAAACATCATTTATTCCTCGGAGGAATGAATTGATTACACAAACGATCAAAATTCTAAATACTCTTTATTTTTGAAATTTCGGGCGTTCCGATTTTCGAAAGTATTCTTTGAAAATGCACATATATTTTTTCAGAACTAAGCTAAACTACAAATTAAAAAGAATCTATGGTCATAACTACTATGATTAGGGTTTTAATCGATGAAAATTCATCGTGTTAACAATTATTGCTTTTTCCTTGCGGCCCATATTCGCTCTATTGTTTGTGAGAATTTGTAAAAAATCAATGATTCTCAAACATGTTTTTATAAGTCGACAATTTATTCTTATAAAATGATAATTATGAAATTGGGTTTGACACAAACGTTTATCTATAAAAGTAACAGAGATTAACAATTTCGTCCATTATATTCTTCGACAATAATTTTCAAACGTACCATTCTTAAAATTTGCGATTATTAAATAAGCAATGTTTATGGATAATAGGCACAAACGATATAAACCTTTGATTTCGAGATAAAAAAACTAAAATTATGATCATTACTAGTATTTAGTACATTTTCCAGCTACATTGTTAATAAGTAATTAATTTCAGCTTTAATAAAGATTTTTTAACCCGGTTTTTTCATTCTTTCAGGTTTAGCGACCCGGAAAATGTGATTCAAAAGAGGCTCGCAGAGCCAGTAAAGGCTTACGAATATTGGAGAGAAAGCGAGACGTTAGAGAAGCTGAACAGCATTAGAAATAATCACAACGCACTTCATATGGAATCGCTCGTGATAAGAGAGCGGATATTGGGTGAGCAACCTCTGCGATATATCGTCGCCAGTTTTTCTATTTTTAGTGATTTCCAATAAAGCTCGAGTCTTCGTTTCCAGGCACGCACAATCCCGAGGTACCACATCCAATAATCTACCGAGGAGCTGTTTTCGCAGATCACGCGAGATTCGATAGGTGCATTGACCTCTGGCTCCACGCATTGAAACTTAGACAACTTAATAAAATATCTGTAGTGAAGGATCTGCTGCGATTCGCTCAAGTCTTTTCTCAAATGATTCATGTGGGCGTTGCTCTGCAGTTTCTACAAGTTTTGGATGTGTTGGAAGCAAGCGTTATCGAATTGGGAAGAAATAAAGCTAAAATGAAGAATCCGGATCCTAAAGATGATGCAGAGCAGTGCATTGTAAGTGTGAAAATAAAGCATTCTTTTTATCGTCTTTTATTTAATTATTATTTTTTTCTATCTATCACATTTATTTACATTTTTTGTTAGTGTGGAAATGAAGTTTTTTGTTAATGTTATTTTGATAAATATTTTTCCATACTATTTGGCTTATTACAGGAAGAGTTAGAGTCAAATATCACAACGACACTTTACATTTTGACGATACTCACGAAGCTCCTGACCTTAAACGGTTACCAAAAGGGCTACGAAGAGGGTGATGTTGACAGAGCTCGTATTCTTGTACACAAACTGTGTGCTCTGAGAATGTGTCTATCAGATGGCCAAACGTTACTGCATCTAGCCGTAAACGCAAAAACACCTGTTGACGACTTTCACACCAATGACGTATGCAAGTACGTATCATCCAGTGACAATTAACCGTCTTAAGATGTATATAATAGGTAATCCGTCTGAACCGAACCTATTTTCTGACCGACATTTTCCTATTTTCTTGAAACTCGACTACCTTTTAGCACTACCTCAAATATATACACCAATTTTCATATATCATATACGCTACACACGAATTTTTATACTTTTAACTAGTTCTGTTTTCTCATGGGATATTTTGTTTTCGTGCATACATGTTTTTTCGAGTTTTTTATGTCAGGGCACTCGAAATGGTTTAAAACATAGAGGAAAGTGGTTTAGGAAAAAGTCTGGATGTGTGTCCGTGGCACGCTAGCAAAATTTAAACAGCTGTATCTCGAAAACCGCTTTGAAAATCGAGCTGAAATTTGGTATACTGGTAAAGAATCAGTACCTTTTTCTGTGTATACATTTTTTTTAAAATGAAAACATATTTTTAGATTTTATTAGACTTTCAATTTTTCGAAAGAATGGAAACATATTTTCAGATTTTATAAGACTTTCAATTTTTCGAAAAATGTCTATATGTTCTCGAGCTTCTGCAATTTTTACCTAATAAGTTGAATACTTCTTGAAATACTAATTCAAAAAATATCTGATATGGAAAAAGGATGCGAAGTAGAACCTTCCACACTGATTCCTTATTATGTTACGCTCTCTACAAAGCTTTCTCTATGTAGAAGTCAAAATCAATCGATATCGAATCGAATATAATAAAGAAGCAATGTGCAAACTTTGCATCCTTTGTTTCCACTGAAATACACGGTAATGAACATTTTCCAATTTTGACGTTTCCAATACTTGAAAGCTGTTTGAAAGTATTAAAATTTAAATAAATGATATTCCCATAGAAAACTTATCAAGCTTTCCGAAAAAACCAACGCCCTTTTTGGAAAAAAAATAATTGATTAGTCCTTAGTCGAAAGTCTTCAAAATGACTTTTCTCAAAAAGATAGTAATTTATTCGAACGAAACATTGCTTTAAATTTTACTTCGCATTCGTCTAAAAATAGCATCTTATTCGTATGACCAGAAATTCGCAAGTACGCGATATGTAAAAGATAGTAGAGAGTCAACACAATAAAAAAATATCGTCCGGAGAGTGGGTTCGGTTCAGATGGAATACCTCATAAATATATTAATAATAATTAATATATTATTAAATAACTCCATAATATTAATTACAAGATTAAATTATAATAATTAAATTTACATAACAATTTGAAAATTTACATTTCGAAGGTTCCCTTGTGCGGCTACAGCAAAGCTTTTAATTCAGTGCGGTGCTGACGTAAACGCAATGGACAAGGATAGAAACACACCGCTTCATGTGATCGTCACCTATCAAAAGCCTATTAGGTGAGTTGTCTGCGTACTCAAACTTCGCACTTGATAAATTTCTCCAAATGACACATGTATTACTTGTCAAAAACTTTTCGGGCGAATTATAGGACATTTAGACTTTTTTTTGCATGTAAAATCAACAATAAGTAACATTTCAGCCTAAAAACGATCTGAGAAAATTGATTTCTGATAATTTTCTGAAACGGTTTAAAAAATTCGGAATGTTACCTAGGTTTTAACCACAGGGAATGAAGGAGAATATGAATATCCAAGGATAACGTTTTATTAAAAAATTTAAACAAACAGATAACAAATGCACTTCGCATCAATAATCTTTTGTCTCTTCGCGTTTATTCGTATTCTAACATGGGCTTTAGAAGTTAGCGAAAGTTTACTAATCTGTAACCACTTTTACGATCTTTTGCAGCGATTTCATGACTTTACACTGTATAATATTGGAATTAATCGAAGCTGGTGCTCACGATGATACCGTAAATAGTTTAGGAAAAACACCTTACGAAGCAGCAACTACGGGTGCGTAATTACCATTTATTAAGAAGGTTCGACCTTTTTACACTGGTCAATTTTATACTAACTATTTTCTTGCAAATAATGCGATAGAATACTTTTTAGTTTTGATAAAAAATAAATTAACATCGCATGAAACAACCGCAAAATCATGTCGAAAAATAACAATAGTGTATTTAATAAATCGGAACTTGATAAATTCTAATATAAAAATGGATTCGAAATTATGTGAACTAATCGATACAACAATTTTTTTTTTATTTGTTAAAATTCTGGAAAAATTTACACGTATTCAGACAAATTTACGAGTCTGTTTTATTTTTAAATAAATCAGATTAACAGTTTTTTTTAACACAATTTTCATTAACATTTTCAAACTACGGTTATGCAAAATCAATATTTTCAGCACATTCAAAAGGCTTGATTTTTTAATAGTTTTTCTATCTCATTAGGAAGTGTTAAAAATTGCCTCTGAATCTCACGTTTAACCGGATCTTACCGGTATAACTATCCCGAAATATCCTACAGCACAAATAACGTTTCGCCATTTTTTTTAAATGCAGAAGACGTGATGCAAACAATTACGAATATTTAATACTGATTAACCGGTGCGAGAAGCTCTAATCTAATTAAGCCCTGCGTCAATTCGCGATCATATTATAACATTTATTTTTCATTTTAGGTGTAGCGGAGATAATATTGCGCACACACACGAAGATTTCGTTGAAATGCATGGCCGCAAAAGCCGTGAAAACTTACGGTCTATCCTACAGCGGCAATGTGCCGCACACGCTAGAAAGCTTTATCGAACTTCATGGTTCTGGACTGAATCAGGGTTAAAGATAATGCGTTTTCTAGAAATAATTGCAGAAAAAGGAGATCTCGTTCGATAGCGCAACTTTGTAATATTGAAGAGCTATCGATAATATTTAGTGAATGCTGAAGATCTATCGAGACGTCTGGCAATTTAATCCAAGACTTCTGTGAAAGTATTAAGGTAATGTGGTCGCATTGGCTAGTCAAATGAGAGTTGAAGTATGAAAATGTTGAAACATCACAATTTTTAATTTACAATGTGGTAATATGATAAAATACGATTATCTAAGCGCAAGAGATTTGATTGTTTACAAACTGTGTAAATTCACGACTGACAATACATTTGCAAATCCTCAATAGGCATATAAGTAATGAATTAGTAACTCCAAATTCTTAGTGTATTTTTTGTTATATTTCTGTCAGTCAGTCCTACAAACGCGAAACATTCACTACCTTTGATAACAAAATATGCTTACTTTAATTTCGGAAACATGTGGAATACTTTTCATTTTTACGTGCATCCAATCGGAAAATTCAAATGAAACTAGATAAAAGATGTTTTTTGTTCCCGTGAGATGCCATAACTAGTATTCCAACTACATTTATTAATTTACATTCAAACTTAGTCGAATTTTTGCATTATGTTGATTATGCAGAAAAAATCGGTATTGCGTCTGATAATCGAGTTTGTGACCATATTACCTTAACACCTGTATATTGTCGAATTAGTTGAATTGTCGGAAGTTCATTTTGGACTTTCTCTTTATTCCAAGCGAAGTGTAAACTTATTCTGTAAATAAGATTGTAAAATACGAAGGCAATTAGTAGTCGTTGAGATCAACGGAGTAATTCGTATCTCGCGAAGAGAAGAAGAAGCTTAAGATGATAATCATGACGTACAAAGAAAGATATATATTATATACGTATATTAAACGACTTCTGTATTCGTTTGAATAATTTTCGTACGACAATTTACTGAAATAGAGAGGATAAGAAAAAAAGGACAAAGCTAACGCAAAGCTTCTTTCTAAGTGATTCTATTGGAATTTTTAATTCATCCAGCGTTACAATAAGTATTCTGCGATGCGATACAATTCGAAGATTTTTTGTACAATTGTTCATTGGCTCAAATATCAAAATTTTATATTAACCGTGTTGAAGAAAATATATTTATAATGATGTCTACACCTGTTAGGAGAATTTATTCGATATTTTTGTCCCTTCACCATTTGGATATCGAATTTCTTCTGATTTTTAATAACTGTCATTTTTCTGTGATGTTTAAACTGTATTTCCGTATTTACTTCATCGATTGCATGCCTTCCAAATTTCATCATATACTATCGTTTATAACATCCGATTAACAATGCGTCAAAATGCGCATAAAAAACAATAAATGCCAAAACAATTTGTTGTCAAGAAATAATTATCGAAATTAACTAATCAATAAAGATCTTGCAATTGTTTTCAGAATTGTATACTGGTTTTTTTTCATCCCTAACCTCACAATCCTGAATATTCGGAATAATCTTTAGAAAATGTATGTTTAATTGGAGATCGCTAAAAAAATTCACTGCTAAGAATGTCCGCGTACTAAATTATTTAAAAAAGTGTAGGTAATAAAGGAAGGATGCTTGCAAGTTCTTCTTAGTCTCATCGCCTAAATTCCTTTATTCCACTTAGTGCGCACAAATTCCTATCTTCACACCTTGTGAAACAAAGCTTTGTATGATACCCATGCTATAAACGTTTTCTTAACCCTTTGATGCATACATTTTTCCTGACATAAGATCTACTTTAAATTTGGGGTCCGGGGGTTTTTTGGGTCGCTGATTACGAATCCGAGCTCAAAATCCGGAAATTCAATATGGCGGATCCAATATGGCGGACCAAAATGAACAAAGTAGCTTGATGAAGATGAAACTCGGTATGCAGGGGTTTTTTGGGTCGCTGACTACGAATCTGAGCTCAAAATCCAGAAATTCAATATGGCGGATCCAATATGGCGGACCCAAATGCACAAAGCTTGATGAAGCTGGAACTCGGTATGCAGGGGTTTTTTGGGTCGCTGACTACGAATCTGAGCTCAAAATCCAGAAATTCAAAATGGCGGATCCAATATGGCGGACCAAAATGCTCAAAGTAGCTTGATGAAGATGAAACTCGGTATTCGGGGGGTTTATTGCGTCGCTGAATACGAATCTGAGCTCAAAATTCAAAAATTCAAAATGGCGGATCAATTATGGCGGACCAAAATGAACAAAGTAGCTTGATGAAGATGAAACTCGGTATGCAGGGGTTTTTTGGGTCGCTGACTACGAATCTGAGCTCAAAATCCGGAAATTCAATATGGCGGACCCAAATGCACAAAGCTTGATGAAGCTGGAACTCGGTATGCAGGGGTTTTTTGGGTCGCTGACTACGAATCTGAGCTCAAAATCCAGAAATTCAAAATGGCGGATCCAATATGGCGGACCAAAATGCTCAAAGTAGCTTGATGAAGATGAAACTCAGTATTCGGGGGTTTATTGCATTGCTGAATACGAATCTGAGCTCAAAATCCAGAAATTCAAAATGGCAGATCCAATATGGCGGACCAAAATGCTTAATGTAGCTTGATGGAGATGAAACTCCGTATTCGGGGGTTTATGGTATCGCTGAATACGAATCTGGGCTCAAAATTCAAAGTAGCGGATCCAATATGGCGGAGCAAAATGCACAAAGTAGCAAAGTAGCTTGATGAAGATGTAACTCGGTAGGCCCTGGTTTTTTGGGTCGCTGATTACGAATCCGAACTCAAAATTCAGAAATTCAAAATGGCGGATCCAATATGGCGGACCAAAATGCACAAAGTAGCTTGATGAAGATGAAACTCGGTATGCAGGGGCTTTTTGAGTCGTTGAAAACGAATCTCAGTTTAAAATTGAACAATAAAAATGGCAGTTCCAATATAGGATAATGGCTTGGTCACTGATACTAATCTGAGCTTATAATTTGAAAATAACGAATGCCAGATTCAATTCGGTGGACTGAAACATAAAATTGTCTTGATGTAGAGGAAACTCGGTGCTTCAGGGTTATTGAAGTCGCTAATTTTGAAGCCAGTCAAAATATATAAATTGAAAACGTTCTAGTATGGCGTCCCAACGTGCAAGAAGTTACTTGACTTGAACAAAAGTCATTACTTCGAGCGATTAGACGTCACACATTACAAAACTGAATTTGAGATACAGGCATTAGAAGTATTGAACCAAAATAAAGGTAGTATCATGATTTGAATGTAACTCAGTACTCTGGATTTTTTGTGATAGCTGATTAGGTTGCATGCAGTCCAGCCGAATAACCGTTTACATCGCGTAGTGGCTATCGTATTATCAGATACTTACGGCTACGTAGTTTATTCTGTTTTCATGCTTGCGCAGTGTAAAACGTCAACGGGTCAAAAAATTGCACAGATGAAAACATATTGAGCATCTCCGATGTTCTAGTAATTCCAGTAAAATCTCCGGTTTTCGTTTGTCATATTGCATCCGCCATTTTTTATTTCTGGATTTTTAGTTCAGATTCGTAATCAGCGACCCAAAAGACCCCCGCATACTGAGTTTCATCTTTATCAAGCTACTTTGAGCATTTTGGTCCGCCATTTTGGATCCGCCATTTTGAATTTTTAGATTTTGAGCTTGAATTCGTAATCAGCGACCGAAAAAACATCTCTGAACTCATTTTTTGTTCATTGTTTACCTGGCGGATTAACTATAATTACATTTATTATCTAAAAAACGTGTTTTTTTGTACTATAGTAATTATTAACATCCACTAAGTAAAACATAAACCCTTAATAGTCATATTGTAGTAGCAATTGGTCTTCTAACATCCTAAATATACATTTACATTCGTCGTTATACGCTAAAAAAAATTTTTATTGAAGAAAAACAGAGTTGAAGTAGGTGACATACCAGTATGTCACTATGCTTCAAAGGGTTAACCCGCGTGATTGCAACTCTTGCCCTCGGCTCGTGCTGCAAGCCCATACTCGCCAGAAAAAGTTTTATCGCACTAGTGTCGTGAAAACCTATTTTTTGTACCTAAAAAATGATACTAGCGAAAACTGCCGCCTGTCCACAAATATTTGGAAGTTGCGCAGAGCAATACAATATGTCCATACTTTCCAAGAACCGTTTTTCCCTCATTTTTTCAACACTTGCGACGTAACAATCATTATTTTTGTTGAAAAAAAAATCCTGGAAAAAGCACTAATTAGTCAAAAAAAATTTAGAGGTAGTTCACCGCACTCAAATGTTTTATTTGTTTTAAAAAAACTGCATTTCTTCATATTTTTTTGTTGTTAATAAATAAAAAGTTATGAAAATAATTCTGATTTTTTTTAACGTTTTGATGTAGGCGTTCTAAGTTTGACCACAAAGTTTTAACAAGTTCGTGTTCACCGTTTCAGCTAATGATTTTTCAAATTTTGCACCACTTAACTATGTTTTATGGCGGATCGTGAATAAAGAATTCACTCAAATGTAGCCTCGTTTATTCAAGATATGCGGTAGTTCTTCGCCAAGTATCAAAAGAATATTAATATTCAAATTTCGTTTAATTATTGCGTTCGGGATTTCGGCATATCGGCGTGATGACTTTTTGGATAAAAAATGTTCGCGTAAAAAAAGACCTTTCGGCATTTCATACATAAATTTTTGGCGCGCCGGGATTCAGTGTTTTTGTCGAGGTGACAGCACAGGCGACGTTAGTTGCTGGTAAACAAAGATGGCGGCCGGCATGGAATAAAGTTGACGTTCGCCGCTTAAAAAATTCGTTTTAACTACGCGATAACCTAAATAATTAACAACATATAAACAGATTTTTATTAAGTGTCTTTCGATGACGTCCAAACCGAGATTTCTCATACCAGGTAAGAAAAATCGTGAAAAATTTTTTTTAGGTTATATCATCGATATTTTTCGAACAACCATAATATACGTTTTTCTCGCTCAATTAATGCGGCAAAATTCTCGTAGGCGAAAATGCGTGGCAGGAAGACAAACCCGACATTGACGCCCATACGTCGACACAATTCATTTACAATGCGAACCAATCCTTGGCTCTTAATCTCCAACGTCAAAGGTTACCAATAGCCAAAAATAGAAACCACATCATCTATCTACTGGAGAAATATCAATCGCTGGTGCTCATCGGCGAAACGGGCTGTGGAAAAAGTACTCAACTGCCACAGGTGCGTAATTCCTATTTATAAAATTATTGTATGCGATGCAACTTTTTTTCCAGAATTTATTACCATACGTCGTAACTATTATGAGCAAAAATAATTCCTATTCTTTATCATATGTATGCCATGTGTTTCCGGCGACTTAATTGTAATTGAAGAGACAGATAGCTTGACTGGAAATTTAAAAAATGACTTCCTTATAGATAATGCTTCTTGTCCATGAATATTTTCTACAATTTTATAATTCTGGAAACATGGTTTTGTACATCTTAGACAAAATTTTTTTGTGTTTCATTGAGAAAAAGATGTATGACAAATTATTATTTTTTGTTTGTAACAGAATTTTGATTATGTGCAAAAATTTCCTGAGTATAAAATATCCAGGAACGATTTTTTTTTGTAATATCCATTTTATCTATTATTGTATTCAACAAAATGGAAATTTTGCGTGTTTTTAGTGAATGTGGAAATTTTTTTAACATGAATATCATTGAATATTTTTTATAATTGAATGAAAAAATAACAATTAGTACCTTTCCCTTAAAAACTTATGTGAAAGGCTGAGAAATTATGTACTTAAGATATTCAGTGTTTTCTAATTTTTTTGCCTTGTCTTTTCAAAGTTGAGCTTTTAATTATTGTCATTGATTAACCAGATGGCAAATCAATGCGATGATTAACTATGAAACTAAACTTTTGTGGTTTTTAATGATCAATAAAATTTCTATTTTATTCAACAAAATAAAGAATTAAATATATGACTGGGTCACATAGAGGGTTTAGTTGAGAAAAATCTATTTAATTAGGTGCTTTGGAATAAAGCAGGTATTTGTTCAATAATTTGCAAATCCAAATTAAACTAATCAGCGGAGTTCAAATAAATATTGTTGACATTGACACAAATATCATTTTGATTCGATAAAAAATTTAGTTAATCTAATTTATGATATAGTATGAAGAAGTAATTCTCTGACATTTTCATAAGAAAGTTTGATTGAATAAACAAAATATTCACTCAAAGGACCGAATATTTCTTGATTCAATAAACAAAATATTCACTCAAAGGACCAAATATTTCTTGATTCAATAAACAAAATATTCACTCAAAGGACCAAATATTTCTTGATTCAATAAACAAAATATTCACTCAAAGGACCAAATATTTCTTGATTCAATAAACAAAATATTCACTCAAAGGACCAAATATTTCTTGATTCAATAAACAAAATATTCACTCAAAGGACCAAATATTTCTTGATTCAATAAACAAAATATTCACTCAAAGGACCAAATATTTCTTGATTCAATAAACAAAATATTCACTCAAAGGACCAAATATTTCTTGATTCAATAAACAAAATATTCACTCAAAGGATCAAATATTTCTTGATTCAATAAACAAAATATTCACTCAAAGGACCAAATATTTCTTGATTCAATAAAAATTGTATCCCATTCAACAAATCAAGGTATGTGATTTGTTTGAATGAACCTGGCACTTGAATATTTCCCAATAAATGGTTTCTGTAAAGATTTAGTGTATCCATGTATACTTTTCTCTCAGTGCACCTACCTACGCAAAAATGACATCCAATTTCCACGCTAGTTCTATCCGCCTGGTTTAGTCCAGGAAATTCTTTATCTGGGACGTAGAAAAAAAAACCGTCCACCTGTGCGTGTTGATAAGCCGTTATTCCGGTCTCTGAGAGGTCGGAACCATTGCGCCGCGATAATAAGCTTTGCAACAGTATCATCGTTCTCATAGAAGCCAAAGAGACAGAGTGGAAACCCCCACTAAAAATAGTCAGTAGGCGCGTAAAGTTTGAAGACATCACTCGCTTGACCGGAGTCTGCTTCCCGAGACCTTACGCACAGCCAGTTTTTTAAATCCAATTCCCACCGCTTCACAAAAATTCTCCACCTAATTTTTTCAATTCTTCGTTTCCCCCGCTCTCACGTCCTTCGTTTGCTTTTTTTTTTTTCTTCTAAGAAAAATGTATTCATCACCTTGATACGAAAGCCCCGCACGCGCGATAAGATTATTTAAAAAAATTGTGAGAAATGATATGAAACTTCAAACTGATAACCTGCCCCTGATATCGACAGTTTACGTAGATTACTTCACGCCAGAATCTCCGAAAGATCGAATTATCCGATTCCAAAGTAAAGTTGAACAGCAACAGAAAAACTGAAAAAACAATTGGCAGGGCGTGCAGGACACAATGTTGAACACAACGAGCGTGTGTCTAAGCGCTCTCGTCAAGCGTGTTTTTTTGGCTATCTGTTGCCTGACAGTGTTATATTTTTTTATTATGGATTGCCGACTGTATTTTCGGATACATGAATACGCGGTGAGACCTTTAAGTGGAAGCAGCGTCGAAGTGGAGTACAAATCAAGGATTCCCTGCTACATTGATCCTCTCTGCACCGTGACAGTAAAAGGTCTTCTTCTGGATTACCCAAATTATTATCTGCTGGGTCCTCTGGCAGCGCTGTTCGATTCAGCCATTGGATTATGTGATTTCCGTTGGATATCACCTAACGCCATCAGCGTGGCTCATATTGGGGTCGCAATCGCCGCTGCCAAGTGTATATCGAGCAAATCGCTTGCCCAACGAAGATCAGGTGTTTTTCTGTTCCAAATACGTTCATGGATGGATGATCTGGACGGTGAGGTTGCGAGGAACCGGATGAACGTGTTCGGCGAGCGTTCTGACGTTGGAACCACTGGATATTTCGTCGACGGAATTTGCGATGCTGCAGGACTTACCGCTTTGTTCATCGGCGTTTTCTTCTACCTTCGCAACAATTTTCCGAAGCATGGCTATGAGAAACTTCAGCCTATCATTCCGTCGGTCAACGGCAACAATTCTGGAAGCTGCGTCATTTACAGGAAGAAAATCCGGGGCCGCAACGTCGCTCTGTCGGTTATTCTGGTTGCAGGCAGTCTTCTGCTCTCCAGCATCGCCTGGAATCGATATTTGTACTTATATCAGGATATTCTTGAGTCTGACGAACTTGGGAATGCGGCGATCTCCCTGGAAGACCTTCACAATCGACAGACGGAAGTCTTTCGGTTTAACAGCTTCTGGATCGTTTCCACACTTTGGACGCTCTGCAATCCGCATGCAGTCACTGATTACTTGCTTATAGCGGTATTCGTTGATCGTCTGTGGGATTACATCAATACTGTGCGCTGGGGATTTTATGGTGTCATTGTTATCGTCGCTTACTTCACAGAATTCCACTACAGGGAAATTGCAGCTTTTGTGAATGCAGCTTCAACCGGAGAATTAGTTACTGGAATCGGAAAAGCTTCGGGAACGATTATTCAACCAACTGGCAGCGTTTCGTGACTTTTTTAGCAGTGTAATCAAAGAGGGAGAAAAGCCATTTTGTATGCAGGACTTTTCAATGATTCAATGACTTTATTATGTAATATTGTGATAAGACTGGAGATAACAATGTTAATTAGCGTTTTGTTGTACAAATGAGACAAATAGTTAGTTTGCAAACGCCCGATCGGTATTTCTTAATTTCCTTATTTAAAATAATGTTTTAAAATAAACATGACGTTTAGTGATGAACAGTAAGTCGGAATGAGTTTTTCGTTTTTTTTAAATCCTGAGAACACCCGGAAAGCGTGGCAAGGCTGGGGAAAAAGGATTTTTGAGTGAAGAGAGTTTTTCGTTGATTATTTACAGTATTTAGTTGAATCGGGATGGGGTGCAGATGGAAAAATCGTTGGAATCACGGAACCACGAAGGGTCGCTGCTACTTCCCTTGCCAGTCGCGTTGCCGACGAACGAGGATGTATTTTGGGCGGCGAAGTCGGATATTCGATAAGGTTCGATGACTCTACAGACGACAGCACCAAGATTAAGGTAATCTTAGATCTAATATAATCAGAATTTAACTCCTCGTAATCGATTGTCAAGAAAATGGGATAAGTGTCGTAATGCCGTTTTTCTTTTTGCAGTATATGACTGAAGGAATTCTCTTACGAGAAATGATGGGCGATCCTCTGCTGACCAATTATTGCGTTATCATTCTTGATGAAGTTCATGAAAGAACTCTACTCACCGACATAATAATGGGACTTTTGAAAAAAATAATAAGAGTTCGTATTCGTATTTATTCGATGGATGTGAAGTTCCTGCGGAACACTCCTCAAAAGATAACTGTGTATTTATTTATGATTTCGTTTTCATTGCAGAAACGTAAGAGTCTCAAAGTCATTGTCTCTTCTGCTACAGTCGATGCCGAACAATTGCGCGATTTTTTTAACACTAATACTTCCAAGGATCGCACTAAGGACACGGCTACGATATTAAGTGTCGAAGGAAGACTTTATCCTGTAGATATATTTTACGTTAAAGGTTCGTTGAACGACAAACAATTTTCATTAATGGTTCTTATAATTTATCTTAACTCTTAGCGGCCACATCTCAGCCAGGCCACATAGCGGAGTAACTAGTTACTCCGCGTTGCTGCTGAGGGTTAAAATTGTGATTTAAGGCACTTCCAGCAGTACAATCCGATCAAATGTGAGATTTAGAGAGAATTTTACAAGCGTTTTGATGTGATAGAAATTAGAAAAAAATCAAGCACGTTGAAGGCGCTGAAAGATTGATTTTGCATAATAGCAATACCAAAATGTTTTTCATAAACTGATGAAAAAATAATTGTTCTAGAAATCACTTGTCAACCTAACTTTACTTTCAAATGAAAATGATTGGTTAATTCTTCTGTGTATACATTTTTCTGAATCCTATCTAATTTTTGAAAATTGGGTATTTTTAAATGTTTGAGCTGTAGAGAGGATTTAAAATACTTTTTGATAGGATAAAAATTGCATGTGAAAAGTGCTGAAAACATTGATTTTGTATAATATTAATTCGAAAATGTTTTTTACCAAATTGATAAAAAAAATTGTTCTACAAATAACCTGTCAGACTAAGTTCATTTTCAAATGAAAATAATGATGTATTTATTCTAAATACGTAGAATATTTCGCAGAATTTTTTTCGAATTTTTGAAAATTCGGTTTGTTAAAATTGATTTTGCGGTCTAATTGATCGATTCACCCGATATATTTAATTTAAAGAACCTAAAGACCTCAACGAAAACGAAGGACTTAAAAGACCCAACAAACCTAAAGAACCTACGAAACCTAACGGACCTGAAGTACCTGACGAACCCAAAGACCCAAAGCCTAAGGGACCTAAAGAATCTAGAGAACTTAGAGAACCTAACGGACTCAAAGAACCTCAAGAGTCCAATCAACCTAACGAACCCAAAGAACCTAAAAACCTAACGTTTTATGACGCGCATATCCGAAATTCATAACTAGATATTTTTTATAAAATTCCTTGCCAATAGAATTTCGTTAATTTAAGTTAGCGTTGGAACATTTTATCGTTATCATTAATAACGTCGATAATTTTTACAGATCCTGTTGCGGATTACGTGAAATCGGTTGTCGATACCGCGCTGAAAATTCACGAGAACGAAGAGAATGGAGATATATTAGCGTTTCTTACAGGAATGGAAGAAGTGGATCGAGCGGTTTCCCTACTCAATGAATACGCGAAAATCGTCAAGGAAGGAAAGCGTTAGTAGCAGCTAGACTCATTATACATAAAGATTTGAAACATCTCTTCGAATAGGATTAGTTGCTTTATTGCGTACTAACAGATGTATTACATTTTTTTAGAAAAACTTCTACCTCTCGCAATGTATGGCTCGTTGCCAAATTCCGAGCAACTTAAAGTATTCTGGAGAGCGCCTAAGGATTCTCGCAAAGTCGTTGTTGCGACTAATATCGCGGAAACGTCTATTACGATACCGAATATCGTTTACGGTAAGTTTCGCTCTTTTTTCGATTCCTTTTCGAAATGTCGATTTTTTCAAAACCTTAGTTTTTTTACTACTTATTCATTAAAAATTTGAAACCTTCATATCAGCCAATGATGAGAGTGATCAAACCGTTTAACGTAAAATTGGATTAACTTGTATAAAACTTGTAATGAGACTATTTTTAATGCTTCCTTGTGTTTTGCAACATTCGTCTAGATTTTTCGCTATTGTAACGCATCGCTACCGCGTTTACTTAAAAATTCCGAGCTTCAAAGGAAGCTTAAAAAATGTGAGCGCTTATTCAAAAAGTTAGGCTGAACATTTATTTAGCGAAGCGTACAAACCATTATAACTTTATAAATAAATAAGACCGGTATTTTTGAAACCCGTTGGCTTAACCTTTTTTTTGTCATTATAAATTGATGCGGTTAGTGATCGACTGCGGATTTGCCAAACTTCCGTGGTTCGAGGTTGAAACTCAGACGAATAGTCTTATCGTCGCGCCGGTTTCAAAAGCTTCTGCGGATCAGCGAGCAGGTCGTGCCGGTCGCGTCCAATCCGGACGAGCGTACAGGTAAAATTCGAACAATGTAATTCCTTATTTTTCATTCTCCTACTACAAGACGAGCCTAAAACTAATTATATGCTGGCCACGACAGGTTGTACACCGAAGAGGCGTACGAGCAACTTTTCGATGCGACACCGCCGCAGATGCAACGATCCGATCTCGCGCCCGCTATTTTACAGCTTAAGGCCCTGGGCATCGATAATGTCCTTAGATTCAATTTTCCATCATCACCACCGAGCAAAAATCTTCTAGCTGGTCTCGAATTGCTTTATGCACTCGGAGCTATAAACGATTGCGGAGATTTAACGAGTCCGTTGGGCATGACGATGGCGGAGATGCCTCTGGAACCGGTGCTCGCAAAATGTCTCATCGAATCAGGTTAATGACGATTTTTTATTTTTACTTAAACTTATTTAGTAAAATAATAATGGAAAAATAATTTTTGCGGACGTTTCTCTAACGTGTTGGACTTTGAACAATGGTAACGCAGGAAAATTAATATTGTAGCATTTTTTCTAAAGGCAAAATAAAATTAATTGAGTTTACACATAATTTACAAAAAGGACTAATTAGTCGAATTAATGTTTCCAAAGCAAGACAGTTTATTCTTTTCTAGTTTCTTACTTTGTTACTATACCCGAGTAAATTCACGATAAAAACTTCACGCCAGTAACAAATGTGATGTAAAGGTCTCATCTCGCGTGCTGCGAATTCGTCAGTAGCGCTTTTTTCGCCTTTCGTAAAATATGTTACAAATTGATCGTTCAGATCTTTGATAGTGTTAATCATTAGAAATTACAGCTTGTGGTTTTAGCGACTGAAGAAAACCAACTCGAGAAATAAACAGGTGTAATCGTTTGATTAAATCAATGGGAAATTACAAAACATTTCAATAATCAGTTTGAAAAGCATTTATCGAAAAAGAAAATGCATAGTCTACATTGACATCGATGAAGAATTGCAGATTAATCCCAGAAAAAAACTCATCGAAAACTTACCTTCCTGTAAATCAGCGTTAATTATTCAATGTTTTTTTAATTCATTTTTTTATCAATCTTCATCGTCTAAAAAAACATTTTGTAACATAAGTCATGCGCTACTACTGTTATTTATTACATACAATTTTACAGAGGCGCTCACAAAAATGTAACACTGATTAGAATAGATTGAAGTGTTTTAACGCAAGCGCCAATTATTTATAAACAAAATTATTTTACTTACCGGGAACAGGTGAAATGGGATGTTCCGACGAGATATCGACTATACTCGCAATGCTTCAAGTGCAGAATGTTTTAATACGTCCAGGAGGCGGACAAGCCGCCATGAAGGCTCGCGTTGCTCACCGGAAATTCGAAGTCGAAGAAGGCGATCTCTTGACACTGCTTAATATATACTCAGCCTTCGAGAAGAACAAAACTTCGAGCTGGTGTCAAAAACATTTTCTCAATCATAAAGCTCTGAAAAGAGGAACGGAAATACGATCGCAGATGCGAGGACTCATGAAGAAACTAGATATTCCAATTACGTCGTGTGTTGGTGAGTTATTGGACTTTCAGTTTATTTATTATCGAGCAGAAAAATACTGCAAATCACAGGTAAACTTACTACACAATATTCCTGTGAATCCGCATAGAATTTAAAATATTTAAAAGCGTATTCCAATTTATAATTGATCATTTTGTGGAATAATCATAGTTCCTTCTGAAATAACTGTACTATTCATATTAAGCGATCTTCATAACTTTGGCGCCCCAAAAACACATTGATTCTAATTTGTTTTCTGTTTTTTTATTTATTATTCTTCTTCATTTTTTATTGACAATTATTTATAAGCAATAAATTTGCTATTACTCTAACAAAGTGTCGCCGTATAATCTATTCGTCCAATTCACTTCCAAGCCGGACAGAACACTGTTTATAACGTTTTTTTATCGTATTACCGGATATTTCTTTACAATTTGCAAAATTAACAATTTAAAAAACGTTTTTTAAAAAATTCAGCAAGACTATGTATTTATTTGTGTACAATGTAAACGTCGTCATCCGAACTAATAAAACGAATATTGAAAATATTGGCCTTTTTCGGACGGATTTTAATTTTTTTTTTAATATTCAACTTTTTCGGACGGATTTCAATTTTTTTTAAATCTTCGACTTTTTCGGATCGATTGAAAAATTTCTGAAATACCGGCCTTTCTGGGTCGAATTTTATTCAGATTCTTAAAAGTTAAAAGAATTCTTATTGATTTTAAAAGACCGAAATTATTTCAGGCGACGTCGAGAAAATACTGAAATGCATCGCTGCCGGACTTTTCCCAAACGCAGCGTACCTGCATTACACGGGAGTTTACAAAACAGTGAGAGGGAATCGAGATTTGTACATTCATCCCAACAGCTGTTTATACACACTTCAGCAGCCTCAATGGTACGCAAGTCTTTATAACGTGTCATTTTTATTACAAATCCTCTTGATAAACTCTTATTCTGATTCTATCTATTTTCTTTAATTCAACAGGTTGCTCTTCTGCGAAATTCTGCAGACGAACAAGACTTATATGCGAGAACTCACCGCAATTAAGCCCGAATGGCTCGTGGAGTTGGCCCCGCATTTTTTCGAAAGAACGGCCATCGATCCTGTGTAAATCTAATCTCATTAAACGTATTTATTATTTTTTTATGTAAATAAGAAGAAAAAAAATCGACTGTATCTATAGAGAAATATATTTACATGAAAAACCGAATTGTTGTCATCAGTTTTCTTAAAAACAATTCTCTGCATTTTCATGAACGTAAAAAGATTATAGTAATCAAAGTTGAAAAATAAAAACATATTTTTAATATTTTTTATTATTAACGTGAAAACATATTTTGAAACAGGTTTTAACCAGAAGGTATTCTCAAAAAGCGTAACGGCTCTTCGCGAAAATCCGTAAAATTAAAAAATAATCGTAATCTGAATTTTTCAACAAGTATCGCCAGAAACACTTTGTATAATGTCTTCATGCAATTTAATGAAGACACTTATGACTTATAACATCTTGTTTTTACATCTTTACCTTTTACTCTTTCTGAATCGATTGGATACATATTTTCAAAAAGATTTACGACCAGTAATGTTTGGTGGAGTATTTTATCTCTGGATCATCGGTTGATAAAGAAAATAACGTTTGTATTGACAATGAATCGTTATGATATTCCAAGTATCGACTGTGATACTTTTACTATTATTTACGTGTCTTCATTCTATCACAGTTTAAAAAAGGCGCAAATTTACGATGTAAATTAGTGAATTACTAGTTAAAAAATTGGATATTCAAACGACTACGATATTGTAGTTGAAGAATGCAAAGCAAAGGTAAATAGCGATAATGTTCAAGTCGTAATCGGTTCAGTAAGCAAATAATAAAATCACATATGAAATTCCTTCGAAGCTGTGGTGATAATGAGGCTTTCTCGTTTAAACCCATTTACAGAATTCACATTATACTGATAATAGTCGGTAATTTCGACGGTGAAAGTAGTAAGTAATAACCAAGAGTCAATTCAGTAGCTATCAAGCATCAGCTGTAAATATGTACAATGCAAATAACCATTCCCTAAGTGTAAACGGATTCTTTTACTGAAAATCAATGTACACAATTGCTGCGATCTTTTAACGACAAGCGATGACTACGAATCCAAATATTGGAGTGCGTGTAAGTGTCATTTATATGCACCGCATGCTATTACGAAATCTACTTTCGCTAGTAAAATGTTTGAAAAATTAATGCTTGATTTTATGTGTTGAAATCTTTTTATTCAGAATATGTGCATTCCAGAGATTCGCTTCACAGAACTTTAATGTTTTTCAGTCAGCTAGTAAATAGAAACAAATATACAAACAATAACTTTTTTCGATTTCACATAAATTTTCGTGCAGCGGATTATATTTAATTGAAGAAAATTATTATTTCCGGTAAACAAAATAAACCTATTTGTATTAATGCGCCATTAATGTACATTGAGAGATGTAAAATTCCATTTAGTACCTACATTTTGTAGTTATCGGATGTTGAATTTTGTCGAATCTAAATAATCGCGCATCTTATGTTAATTTTCCAAAAATTACTTCCCCAAAAAAATCTTGCAAAATTGAGACGCATTCAAAAACTCAATATGTATATTAACATTTAACATATATATATATAATAGCCTAAGCTTAAAAAGAAGCTTACGAAGCGGCCTAAAAAGCTTTATCTTTCAATTTGTTCCATGTTGACCTCTTATCAACTTATCTGCTCTTATGTCTCGCCGGATCTAGTTTTAGGGATTATCTTGCCTCTGCTTTGGTCCTTAGGGAATTGAATATTCCAGGATCTTAATACATATACTGTACTATTTACTATATATCTCGCCCGAAACACCTGCGAGTTTTCGGGAAGCGCGGACGTCGATTGCTCAGGTAGCACTTCGTTGTCCACTAGAGCCGGTCAAATTCGACGCTAGAAACTTCAAAATTCCATTTAACACTAACATTTCTTATCACCTAGCGCTGACTTCCTCCAGATTTGCCCTGTCAGAAAATCGATCAAGTTGTTATCCATAAACTCGTCAAATAAATTGAACGTAGGATTGTGATATAATTTTCACCAAGACATTTTTGTAATGAGATTGAAGCAAATCAAAAAGACTAAAGTTCTTTTACATCAAAATTAAAGCAAAATCAAAATGATGCAAACAAAAAAAACCTATAAACCTTCTACATTAAAATTGAAGCAAAAAAAGTCCTTAAAAGCGAATATAAAAAAAACAGAATTTCTATTACATTCAAATTAAAGTGAATTTGAAAAAACTAAAGTCTTTTCACGTAAAAATGGAGGCAAGTTAAAAAAACTAAAGTCCTTTTATATTAAAATGAAAGGAAATGATTGAAATTTCTGTACCAAACCAAAATTTGTCATCGCCCTTGTACAGTAAATTTCGTATACCGTATACCGTTGGAATCTTCCACTGCATGTAAGTTAAATTATAATGTTTTTCCCCAATGTAAACAATCACGCGTATATAATGTTTCCAAAAATTTTATCTCCATGTAAATGTTGCAAATCCTGTTACATTTAAATTAAAGCAAACTAAAATAACTAAAGTCCTTCGACATTAAAATTGAAGCAAATAAAAAAGTCAAAGTCCTTTGACATAAAAATAAACGCAAATCATAAAAATTTCTGCACAAAAACACAATTGGTCATCGCTCTCGTACAGTAAATTTTGTACATCAGTTCGAAATTTCGCTTCATTCCCAATGTAAACAAGCACGCATACACTGAGAGAAAAATATAATTGGATACACTAAATTTTCAAATAAACCATTTATCCGAAATTATTCAAGTGCAAGGTTTATTTATACCGATTATATATTCAATTTCTTGAATCGTTAAATGAAATACAAACTTCATTGAATCCACAAAATATCTATTTTTTTCTACTAAATATTCTGTTGATTCAATAAAATTATGTTATGAATACGTCAGACAATAAACGTATTCAAATTATATCGTCAATTCTATTAAGTAAATGTATCGTTAAATCAAAACAATATTTGTTGCGATGTAAGAAATATTTATTTAAACCATTTTAATATTTAATTGCTTCAATTAAATGGGTTTTCGAATGAAACATACCCGATTTATTTTTTAAGCAACTACTTGAATCAATTAGTGTGGGCACGGGCAAATACAATTACGTAGTGTACAGGATACAAAGCAATAGGGTAGATGTACCGTTAGACAATTTTTAACATTTTTCTTTAAATTATTTTTTTTACACAATTGCATGTTGATTTTTCTAACAAATTCATGTCAATTCACAGATTGACCTACCCGACGTTTTTTAAAAATCGATTATATGTTTTGATTCATTCCTTTGAATGTGATGGCCACATTGGTCCTAAGATGGTCAAAAACGGTACGTCTACCCTAAATACATTATTTTATACTCGATTTTATCTACGAAAACAGTTCCGCACGTATCCAAGTTTAACTAAATGATTTCATTGATTCAAATATATATAAAATCCATACAATAATTTATTTATTCGACTGAACGAAATATATAGCTACTTCTATTGAACTGGTTCTTTTCATTCAACTAATCCGGCTCTTTCATATAATTCATTCAACGCAATATATTGGTATTTGGACGACACATATAGTTGCTTCAAATACAAGATAATTGAATAATTATATATATTTTAAATAAACGATTTGGTGTATCCAACTATATTTTTCTCTCAGTATATGTAACGTTTTCCAAAATGTCATCTCCCAAAAAATCTTGCAAAAATACACCCGGAAAATTCAAGATGAATAGATTTCCTGTCCCAAACACCTGCAAGCTGTTCGTGCAGCGCGGGCGTCGATTGCTCAGGTAGAGCACTTCGTATACCCGCAGAGCCGGTCGTATCCGATCGCAACGCGGCGCCCGGTCGCAGCGAGTGGGGTACCGTCCAATGAGAGTCGCCCAAGCTGCCGATAGAAAGTCGCGCCGTGGCGTCGAAGCAGGTAGAGAATCCGAGCGAGAGCCTCGCTCCACCTCGTATATTTACCGGCAAGAGCGAGCGAGACGCGTTCGAGCTTCCATCGGCAGTACAGTGAAAAAGGGGAGAGGGCGGTTGGGGGGGTGCTCTCGGCGTTAGCCGCAGCAGCAGCGGGACACAGGTAGTCGTTCAGGTATTCGCCAGTCGAGGATGAGCGGGACCATCGAGTTGTCCACTGAGATATTCACGGGTTGCGTTTTACACCTGCGTTGTAAATAGGTAAGTTCCCCTCCCCTCCACTCGTTGTATAAACCAAGTGTCTCGTGTCCTGTGCCCGACCTCAGTTAAACCGGATGAATGTTACGAAAAGTTCGAAGAAAAGTAAATAAATAGAAAATCCAAGCGGAACTGCATTCGGTTTGTTCGAAATTTTTAATAATCGCGGTGTAATATGTGCGGTGCCGTTGTTGTTATTATATATATTGCGTTTAAATCGTGAGAGAGAATCGTGCGCGGCGTTCCCGTGAGTTTAGAGTGCGGTGTGTGTTTCTCTCTCGCTCGCTCTCCTTCGCTCACTTGATATACTAATCTCTCTCTCTCTCGCGCTCTTAACGTCGAGAGAGGGATCGAGAGATCGATGATCCGGTGGCAGAACCGCTGCTGCACAGGAAAGTCCACGCCCGGAGAGAGATATATCCTCGATATTAACTCCCAGGAATACTACCAGACGTGATATCGCATAGGACACACACTACTAAGGTATTTATGGAAATGACACGAAAACGATCGGCTCGAAACAACATCCGCGCGCAACATCGCCGCCCTCGAGTTCCCTCTCTGCGGTAATGAACTCCGTGCGGAGTGACTCGCTCGACGCTACCGACCATCCGAATGAAACTCTGTTTCATATGTTAGCTACATTTTTAGCGATTTCATTCTGCGCCTTGATTTTTTATATTTACGGCCGATTTGTTTTTGCATAAACGTGGCAATTACTTTATTTTGCCTATTTGATGTTAGAAGACGGGGAATTCCCCCATGCGGGTGTAAAATTATTCGTAATAAGTTTTGTTTTATAGTTCTATTTGGGTTTGGAATTTTTATCCACTTGAGGGCAGCATTTTTTCCGGTGAATTAAAGATTTATGATGAACTCACAAAACTTATCATGAACGCTAAAAAGACATTGTTCATTCACCAGTAGTTCAATCACTGATCCATTCATCCTATGTGCGAATGTAGGTAAATATTTAGCGATTTAATTTTGCGCTTTAAATTTTTTATACTTACGGCTAATTTTTTTTTGCAAAATTCTGGCATTTCCTTTTTTTTTGCCAATTCATATTAAAAAGACGGAGATTTTCGCACATGTGGCTGTAAAATTATTCGTAAAAAGGTTTGTTTTATAGTTTGATTTGGGTTTGGAATTTTGATGCACTTAAGGGCAGCATTTTTTGTTTCCGATAAATTGGAGATTTACCATGAACTCTTAAAAAGCTGTTGATTATTCGCTGGTGACTGTTCAACAAGCGGTGAAATCATCCTGTGTGGGAATGTAGCTAAATTTTTAGCGATTTAATTTTGCTCTTTCCATTTTTTATATTCACGGCTAATTTGTTTTCAGAGAATTCTGATATTCACCTTTTTTTTGCCTATTTGAAATGAAAAGTTAGGGAATTCGCTCATGTGATTCCGACAAGTTTTGTTTTATGGCTTTATTTTGGTTTGGAATGATGATGCACTTAATGGCAACATTTTTTATTTCTGGGAAATTGGAGATTTACCATGAAGTTTCAAAAAGCTGTTGTTCATTCACTGGTGACTGTTCAATAATTGGTGGATTCATCGTATGTGAGAATGTAGCTAAATTTTTAGCGATTCAATTATGCGCTCTCGTTTTTTTCAACGTACGACTATTTTTCTGTAATTCGTTTCTGCAGAATTTTGTGAATTAATTTTTTTTGCCGTAAAAAGTAAAAGAAATTATCGTATTAAGTTTCTTATGGTTTTATTTCGGCTTAAAATTTTTCATGTATTTGGGAGAAGCATTTTTTTTTTCGGTAAATTTGAGATTGCTAAAAATACGATATTGTTGCGGTAAACATGACATATTTATGGACAATATAAACGGATCTATAGAGATGTAAAAATATATTTTCAAGTTTTGCGCCTGAAATATCGCATATTTACCGTTATTCTTGCGCAATTCAGTTTTGTTTAATTCTGTGACTACGGTCACATCATTTTTTCTGCCTATTTTCCGTATAAACTAGTGAAATTCGACTATGCGGTTGTAAAGTTACTGGTAATACGTTATGTTTTATGATTTCATTCCGTTTACCGTAAGAATTTTGGTGCAGTTAAGGGCAGCATTTATTTTTGTTGGCCTGTAAATTGGAGATTGCTAAAAATACGATATTGTTGCGGTGAACATCCGGTCATATTTATGGGCTATGTAAATGAATCTCCAGAGATGTGAGAACATCGTTAGACGTTTAGCCGTAAACTTTTGCGGTTGAGATGTCATAAATAATTTTGTCAGCATTTATCATCCCAACCTTTTTATTCTCTTCTTCAGAATTACTTTAAAAAGTCGTTTTCCACGATAATTTAAAAGAAATTCGATTGCGTTAATTTACGGTATCTCGAAGGAAATTCGATTACATTAATTTTTCGATAATTCGAAGGAAATTCGTTTACGTTTTACGATAATTCGAAAGAAATTCGTTTACGTTTTACGATAATTCGAAAGAAATTCGTTTACGTTTTACGATAATTCGAAAGAAATTCGTTTACGGTAATTTGCGATAATTCGAAAGAACATCATTTACGGTAATTTGCGATAATTCGAAAGAAATTCGTTTACGTTCTACGATAATTCGAAAGAAATTCGTTTACGTTATACGATAATTCGAAAGAAATATGTTTACGGTTTACGATAATTCGAAGGTTCGTTTACGTTAATTTAATGTAATTCGAAGTTTGATTAACTACCTAATTATAGGCAAATTTCCGAGCTAAATGCATAAATACGATATTGTGACGGTAAAAATACCGGTCCCTGTGATTTATTGCTGCTCCCAGTTTAAAGAAATCCTATGAGGAACTATGAATTAAATTTCTACATAATATAGCGTATTCCGAGCAATTAAAGGCGGAATCTTTTGCGGAGGGAGAATAAGCTTCGTTGAGTACGGAATTGTGGAGCGGAACTACTATAACTTTGTGTTCTGAACTACAAGAGTAACGAAGAAATACGGTATAACGCATGGCAGGTTTAAAGCAAAAAATTATCAAATTTCTTGACTTTAAATTTGCCGAGATTTCTTTGAAAATTATTTATTAAAGAAAGGTTTTCTAAAATAGAAAGCCATACTGAGCAGCAGTCGTCAGCAAAATTTATGGTTCTATAGAACTAATTCATTCACATTTTTATAGAATTGAGGCTGAAGGTTTTCGGTTGATGAGGGGAAGCCACATATTATTGTGTTGTAATCTTGCAATAATAATATGTACCTCTATCGATTCGTTTTGACACGGAAAACACAAATTATTGTGGTGTACGTATTCGCGGAGTAATTCTTGAAATTGAAGACTAATTAGTACTGCTATGATGGGTTGCTTGAATTAATTAATTATCCGGTATGATTTCGAGTCCATATCTAGCAAAATTAGGGCTAATTATTCAGATTTTCTTAATTGCCGAAAATATGGTTATTCCTAATTATCTCAAATTAACCAATATCTTTGATTGTGCCATTACTTTGATTGTGATAAGCAACAGTGAATTTCTTTTTTTCGGATTCTTTATTGATACACCGTTTAGATTTTTTCTGGTTACGTTTTCCAGAAGTTACATCGTTTTTTTATATATAATGTTGTATTTTTATGGTTACACTTAGGATAAACAAACGATCATAAATTCTCAAATGCCAGTAATTTAAAAAATCGCCGCGGTCAAATAACGAGTGTTTTTCATTCCATCAAACGTGATATTGTCATAATCGGACGTTTTATTTAGAAAAAAAAAATAAGAATGTAATATCGCTAGGAATATTTGCTTGTATCCGTGACAACAAAAATTGAACGGTCTGGAAAAACCAAAAAATTAATAAAATTTTACTAAAAACTGCGATGATCCGTAATTTACTTATCTTAATTTTGTACCCACCTTGTAATCGATCAATTCTGAGTTTCCTGATATGAGAAACTCGAAAACAAAAATTTCATGAATTGAATAAACGGAAAAATGAATAAAATTTAATGATCCGCAATTTGCAGATTTTCATTGCGTATCAATTTTTTAAATCTATGAATTCTGACTGTCCTGGAATAAAAATCTCTTACACAAAAAAAATCGTAAAATGAAAAAATTGAAAGATTGATAGAATTTTACTAAAAATTTGAAAAATCCATAATTTACAGATCTTAATTGTGGATCAATTTTTAAAACCATACATTATTAGTGTCCCGACATAAAAATCTCGAAAACAAACATGTTATGAACTGAAAAAAAAAAAAAATTAATAGAATCATACTAAAAATGTTAATGATACCCAGTCGTCTTTATTAATTTTCAAATCGCCAAATATTATACTGTTCCGAATACATTTAACAAATATTATTTCTCGTTGTAGTGCATTTCGTGCATTGCAAGAAAACGAAGAGAATCACCGGAGTAAACCTTGGAATGGCTGAGAGTTCCCTGGGCGAGAGAGAGAGAAAAAGGTGGGAGAGAAGGAATTCGTAATTTCTCCGTTCCGCCCGAATTAACGGTACCGTCAGCGAAGGCAGCGGTTGCAGGCAGACGCATCACGCTCTGCAGATCGAGGGTGTAACGCTTAAGCCGTTGCCCAATAGCCGTTCTCTCCAGGCGGCCCCGTAATTGCAATTACGGAAAGTCTCAAAAAATTACAACAGCGGAAGATCAGCGATCCGCGCTTATCAGTAGAGACTGAGAGCGATAAGCTAGCGTCTTTGCCTCAGGTCTTTACGACTTTGGTAAACACTCCGAGCTGCTGGTCACGCGTGTACGATGACGAAGCTGCAGAGACAGCGGCGGCGAAAAGACGCGACACAAACGTGCTGACGATGTGAGAATCCCTGACGACGCTAAAAAAATGCGTCTCTTATCGTTTCCGTACGTGATACGCAGGTGCAACATGATTTACTCATTGTAATGCGCCTATACGTGTCTCGGATGTTAGACAATAATTCAGGAAATGCCACAAAGGCGCCGTTTACACGATTGTATTTGTTTCTAAGTTGGAAGCTTCGGATAAACATTTTTCGGATAATTAATTTAATAGGCATTACTTTGGAATAAATATCTGCAGCTTTTGTTAGATGAGCAACACTTTTTTGCTAATTGGTGGGAAAAAAACTTTTCTCAAAATGTCAGGGGAATGTTTTTAAAAAATGATAGAATATTCTTAATAAGTGAGAAATCAGATAAAACTTTCGTGAATAAATCAAATGAGTGATTATTTAGGAATAAGTACGTGCCAGACGATTTAGTAATTCTGACACAATTATACATGGCTCAGAAGTTAGACTGTAATTCAGGAAATGCGAAAAGTCAATTCCTGGGTTAGAAGCTTCGGATAAACATTTAACGGATAACTGATCCAGTAGTTACCATTTTGGAACAAGTATTTGTAGCTTTCGTTTGATGATCGAAACTTTTGTTCTATTTGCTAAAAAAATTTAATTTTAGTAAAACATCTCAGAAATGTTATTTACAAATGCGAGAAGATGCATAATATATTGAAAATCGGGTAAACATTAAGTGGATAATTTGTTTAGTGATCATTATTTTTGGACAAGTATCTGCAGTTTTCGTGAGATGATCGAATCTATTTACGGATTGCTAAGAAAAAAAATTTCATGAAATCCCATGGGACTGGTTTTTCAAAAATATGTGGAATATTCTTAATGCAATGAAAAAGAACACAATTTTTTTTTTTCAATGTTGGCAAGTTTCATTTAAAAATGTTCTCTCAGACATTTACAATTACAATCTTTTTCACTTATTTCCGACGGTTCCAATTATTTTTTACAGTATTTCATACGTTTTATGCATATATGTATATTTTCAAAATGAATACTGCTGTGTAAGCCACCTTTTCACACAGGTTTAGAACTCATTATGAAAATGGAGTACTGATTTAATTCTGCAAAGTGTTTTACTCGCCTTGAAAAAAGGAAAAAATTCAGTCTTGCGCCCTGACGAACACATATTTGTACTTAAATCGTGCACAGAAAACAAGATAAAAAATGTACATATAATTTGGAGTACGATTGAAATAATACAATAAGATGATACTATAAATACTATTGAAGTTTGTTTAAAATTATCTTAACTGCTTTTACAAAACTCGATTTCATTATTCGTTTATCCAAATGACTATACATACATTTCTCTATAATTTTAATGCCCCAATTTTAATTAATAGTCATTTATGAACAGTTTTTTAAAATTTAATTGCGTGAAGTGTTTCACTCACCTTGAAAAAAGGAAAGAAGAAAATTTCGTCCTTATTACCGGCCTATACAATTTTATTAATTAAGATGCAGTAATTCTTTTTGAATAACACTTTCTTTTCACGAACACATATTTTTCACTTGAATTGTGCACAACTAATTAGATAAAAACTTCATATTTAATTTGGAGCACGATATAATTAATACCTAAAAGATTTGTTATAAATTATCTTCACTGCCTTTACAGAACTCTATTTCATTATTCATTCATCCAAATGACTATACGTGCATCTCTCCATAATTGTGAGGTCCTGATTTTATTTAATAGTCATTTATGAACGGTTCGTGCTTACCTGCACAGATAAAACGCCCACCCTGCGAGAGCACTGGTCATTTACCATTTAAGTACACGCGAGATATCCGCAATACCATATAATCAACTCTATATAGTGTACAAAGAGTATATACAGATATATATCTACATTATATGGCTGAATACGTAGGAAGCATTCATTTCCACATTTGCAATTGATTCATTGCTTCATTATTCTCGATACATCGTGAGGAACAGAGACATTTAGTAACACACGCTATTTTCGTCGTTCCACGAATATTGCTTTTTCGATAGCTCGACAGCCATTGACTTATTACGCTGTTCAGAGTCATGTTGTACCGAAAATCGATGCGCTATCTCCGGAAACCCGCATTTTCCGTTTTCCTATAAACGAGCAGAAAACTAGATGTACGTTTTTTTACACTTGATTTTTTTTTATCTTTCCGCGAGAGGCGAAATTGCAATTTTATCGGCAAACGAGTGTTCCGCCCGATGATGCATCGTTTGTATTATGAGCTATGCTTCTTCTACTACCTTCCAGGAATTATTTTTTGTGGTATCTGGAACCGGAGATAATTTCTTGTTACTAGGAAACAGCCTTTGTTCGTCTATTCTATCACTTGCATTTAATATTATGTTAATTATTACATTACATTGTCCAAATAATTTTTTTTTTCGTAGTAGATACACATTCCATTATAAGTATGAATTATTTGGAAAATTTATACAGAAAAGAGGAGTAATGAGTCTGACTTAAGTTACCTTACAATGATTACAATCAGTTTTTAATAGTTTTTGAAAAAAATGTAAAGATTCGTCAATCATTTGCGATTCCCAAGAACATATGATTTTTTAGTTTTTATTATTTTCGTGTTATTTTTGGTTTTGCCTTTACTGATATTTAACAAAAATTGTAATTTTTACTCAATTTGCTTGTAACAATTTTATGATAACTTTAGTGATACCCAGGTAATCTTAATGAAGTATCACAATACTCTAACGTAGTACAGATATATAGAATTACCTTTTAACGATATTATTTCCGCTAGATGGCCAACGGCTCGAACGTTTCTCGCAAGCGATTTGTCAGCTCAGTGCCTAAAAGACTAAAACTACGCTACCCCAAAAACACACTCGAAATCTACCCTCCGAATGTGTTGCTTACCACCATTGCTTACCACGAGTTAGTTCAATGTTAAATCGTATCGGCTTATTTCTGCAATAACCAGACTTAGGTGTCAGCAATTTCGTAATCGTTGGATGCCCGAAAAAATAAATGGCGGTCTATTGTCATCTCCTTATAACTCGGAACTCGAAAAGTTAAACAAAATAATAGTAATTAAATGATACAAATTATGTGAGAAATGCTTCCCACATGACAAAAGTAACATAAACTATTACATATACACCCACACACCAACACTGTGATGTTTCCCTTACAGAAAGAACTATTGGAGTCGCCACAATATTATCGATAATGAGGATTTATTTACGCTCATCGAGCGTGCGTAAAGCTACGTTTCTCGCACCGAGTGACGTCAATATATTAATAGTAACTCAAGCACAAGAGAAAAATTGAAATAGTTATGCCAAAAACAGAAATTTACAAAAATTCATTAAGAAAAGCTAAAACACAATTTAATTTTGCTAAAGCACAGATGTTTAAGATGCCTTGTTTTAAATATATCTCGTCGACCGTAAATGTACTTATCTAGAGACGCTACTGCCTCTATTGATACCGAATAATTACTGTTAATTTTAAATAGTGATTACTATTAAAAACTAATAGTTAATATTTGGTCTCAATAACATATTGGCGAATACAAAAGCTTTTTTTCGTAAGGGTCATAGTAGGAGACAAAAAACGAGAGTATCCGGATTCCAGCCTAGGGCCAATGCTGCAATGCAGCAAAACATTATCATTATTGTTATTGTATATATTTTTATTTGATATTTTATGTGTGCATTTCCTTCAATATGTAATACATAAAAAACTTCAATGAGAGTAGATAAATATTAATAAATGATACCAGTAATATAACTGTTATGCAATTTGTTATATTGCCGTAACATTATGCGAAAACGTTTGCAATATTAATTCAATCCTACAGTTATATAACAATGTAATATTGTTGCATCGGAAATGGCAAATTAGTAGTTTTCCATTAAATGTAATCAATGAATTATTTAAAAAGTTAATTAGAAAAATAGGAGGAAAGATTTTTCCTTTAGCGATATTCCTTAGAGTACTTGTCAATTATTTTTTTCAATGAATTTCCACAGTCGTAAGTCATATGTCTCTCAGATGTCCTCGGAAATGTGTAGTTATTGACATTTCCGTTTTACGACGATTTATGGCAATTTGTATTTGTCTGTTTGCTAATCGAAGCCACTTTTCGATTGTGAAGCATCTTGAAATCAAAGGAAAACAAATAATTGAACTATAGTCTCGCCGTAACACCGCAACACCGAAATGATGTAGAACTTTCGAAATGTTTGCCGAATCGTTTATTTTCAATGCATTGTAGTTGACTGGCGGCAGGTGAAAAGATAAAGATAGCACGTAGCAGATTAGCAATCAATAGATCAATAATATTTCACGACTCAATAATATTTCAACAGAGCCTTGCTCCCCATTTCTTTGTTAGTTTACATAATCGTGCCTAAAAAGCATTGAACTGAATTATCGTTTTTCCGGCAGACACATTGACTGTACGTAATCTGAATAAATCGTCATATTGCAAAATGATTATTTCTCGATGCCTGAAATTTTCCAAACTCCAGTTTTTTTCAAATTTATTTAAAATCGGCATGCAAAGTAGAATCTGGCATATTGCTTCTTCGCTATTTTTAACTTACGAAGCTATATGCACTTCGCTTTTTTTTCCATTTCTCACGGCATACAAAAAAAATGTTTTCATCGAAAAAAATACCGCTCTTTCAATTATTAGTTCTAGGCATTTATTATGATTCCATGCCCTAAAACGGATCAAAATACTGTATTAATTCGCATATTGGCGTGCATAAGTATTTCTATACCTAAATTATTATGACTATGAATAGAATGATAAAATGTTACAAAAGTAATGCATGATTCCATTCATAGACATAATAATGCAGAAATCATTACTTATTCAAGCAGTTTACAATTTTATCAGCTAGAATCAGTAAAATGATGCCCGATCATAATTTTTTATATCAGATAATATCTTGGAAGCTTTGTTCTGACATGAATGGATCCCTCATTTAAAGGAGTACAGCGACCCGAAAAAAGTCATAAGCAAAATTGCTATAAGTGATACATCACTTATGAAAAATCTTGGTTTAAGTATTTATTGAATATAAAACAAGCATTATGATTTTACAATTTTGTAAAGAGGCACCAGACGGTGCAAGGAATGTTGTGAGGGAAAAATTAAAATTTTTCCCTTGTTATAGCTTTCAGACGAAACCGCTGCACAATTTTGAGTGTTCCATGTCTTATTTTATGTATCGAAGAGTGCATTCTTAATTGGATATAGGAATTTTTATTTTAGGTCTTTATGGCAAAGTCATGATTTTAAAAGTGTAATTAAAATTTTCATGTACTGAAAAATCACTAAACAATTGTTTACAGTGAATCAAATTTTTACAGAATCCAAAAACACTATATTCAATCCAAAATGCACTCTGTAACCGATAAAATAAGACGTCCAACATTAAAATTGTTTGACTGGTTTCGTCTGAAAGCTACAAGTGAAAATTATTACTCTTTACATCATACCATTCTTCTACACTGTACGTCTCTACAAAATTGTAGAATTATCATGCTTGTTATGTACTTAATGAGCTTTGAATATAACATTTCTTGAAACAAGGCTACCATTAAAAGATTTTTTTTTCTTATGACTTTTTTCAGGTTAGTAGGTACTTTAATTATATCCAAAGCGTCAGTTCTGCCTCCTAACTACGCAGAGTTCTGGAGAAAGATAAACGTTTGCCAATTCTTTTCTTCCCCCTGCATTCTAGTTTAATGACGCTCGGCAGGTAAAGATAAAAATCGGAGGTTCAAGATAAGATTAAGAAGTCGTGCGGCTGGAGCAAACATAAGGAAGTTGAGAGAAGCATTCTCGGGTTTATCCTCATGTCCTGATGCACGCAGTTCGCTGTCTTTGCACGGGTTAATTTGCTGTATTAATGGATGTATCATCTGAAACTCGTTTCGCGAGCTTCCGCTCGTCGATGCCGTCCTTACAGTCTCGGTGCGATGAAAAATCTTCCAACTCTAACACCTTCTCGTAAATCGTTGAACTGCACGGTGCAGTTGGCTGCAGATTTACTTCATTCGCTTACAGCCAAGAAACAAGCTCGCCGAGTTAATCAGGTGCAACGAGAGCGTTTAGTTTCCGCGTTCATTTGGCTTCACCGCAAACGGACTTCTCGCCATCAGCATTCGCACTCACACACGCACGGAATACGTACATTGACCACGGGGAACTGGAATAACCACAAGTACAGTATTTGTCAGGGCCTGGCGAACATAATATCGCTGTTAAAATACTAGAAATTCAGATACGGCTGCAATAACAGCAGTCTTACATGCTCTTCATAATAATAATCATTTTCCATATGCCGTAGGAAAATTACAGAGTGCAATAGCAATTCACTGTTGTGGGCACTCCAGTTTTCTAATCTGACCTGTTGATTCTTATATTAGTCGGATATTTTTTTTTGCGAGAGGGTTGCACTGTTAAAAATTATGGTAAATTTACAATGCTAAGTGAGAAGAAATTTACGAAACCTGTGTACGAAATGTTAATTCGTATACCATGTATTGGAAAATTACAGAAGTTGTGCACTATTGCACTCGTTACAGGAAAAAAAAGGAAATTTACAATTACATTCATAAAATCGGGGTATAGGGCTTGGATTTTTGCCAAAAAATTACAAGTGCATTGTCATTGAATTTTCCAATTCTTTAATGAAAAAATCAATTGCCTGTGTCTTTTGATATTCGTTGATATACGTATTCTAAAATCCCAGAAATGTTGAGGAATCCTAAAATGCGTTCGAATATTGCCAATGTGCATAGGAAAAGTCGAATGAAGTTCTGTAAAATTAGAACTTGCTTTTGTAAAATGACGAATTGCCAGTGAATATTACATTACTCGAATCTTGAAAGGACGATTAAATATTAATGTTGGAGAATTAGTTTAATTTAGGGGAAAAAACAGCCGTATTCAATAGGATGAAGTTTGAATCTGGTCGGTTTTTTTTTTTTTTTTTTCATTCCATCAGAAAAAATTGGACAATGATTTTTCCTCTAAATGTATATATATATTTAAATGGGGAAACATTAATAATTTTTTATTAATTACTTAATCATAAATGATAAATCTATCGATTATTATTTAATATCCTTTAATATGAATGTTTAAGATGAACATTTTTTAACAATACTTCGTTAAACGATCTTTTGCTGATGAGTTCGGAAGCCTGAAAGCGATGTAGTATATTCTAGTTTTATCTTTTCGGTGTCAAGTAATTCTGAAACCTAAAATTACAAATATTCGTCACTTCTTTCCGATCTACGACTTAAAATTTATTTTTCGAACGCATATGAAATTTACAATACTTCATCCGTATACAAACTTTCTACGGAAGTTTTGTAATTTTACAATCAATTTTTATAACAGTGTAATCAAATCCATGATATATGCTACATTATTGGTGGCTATTGGCTCTAAATTATGGAAGAGAAAGGGAAAGTCTTGATCTGAATTTATAGAGTTTGAAGAAAATTGCTGCAGTGCTAGAGATTGAAAGATTTTGTATCTAAAAATCGGAAACTTGAATTACCTAGAAAGATAATTTTTTATTCGTTTTTCTTTTGATTTAAAGTCTTATGCTATATTATTGGCGTTTATTGACCTGTGAATTATGAAAGAAAAAGGGAAAGTCTTGATCTTAATATCTGGAAGTTGAAGAAAATCACTGCAGAACTAAAGATCGTAAGATTTGGTACCTGAAAATCGGAATTTTTTTATTACGTAGAAATACTTGTTCAAATTACTTATATGTTTTAATCATAATTTTTTGCTGTTTCATTTCTTATTGCAAATTCATAGTTTAAATTCTTGTACTACGTGCACAAGAGTGACTTTTGTTACCAGTAATTTTAAAAAATCGTAAGCATAAACGTTATAATTATAATAATAAGCTAATTATTTTTCTAAATAGCTTAAGCTTGTACCTGCAAAATTATTTCTTCTCTAATAAAATCACAAATTCAGTTCAAATTTCAATGAAATCACGATTTCTATTCAATCACCAACAAAATTCTATAAAATATGAAAACCCGTAAATACTTCACCAGTTAAATGAAATTCCATGACTGATAATGCTTTTTCTCTGTACTTTCCTCCGAGTAAACAAAATACTCGTTGAATTCTCATAACAATCTTGAACCGGTGAATAGTCAATCCAATATAGTTCAATTGCTATACTTCATCCCTCTGCATCCACGAGGTCAAGTATATTGTTTATAATATGAAGAGAGCACTAGATTTTCATATCGATCCGATTTCCCATCATTTCCTTGAAGCTATTTTTCTTGGGAGATTTATCCAAGTCTACTTGCGCATTCTTTCGATAAAAGGCCTCTTTATTTGAATTTTCCGAGTTTAAAGGAATTATGATGCAATTATTGATTTTTTTATCATCATTTTTTCTGTTTTATTTATTGTCTGGAAATTCATATTTTACTTCCTTGTACTAGGTGCGAAAAAAGACGTTTGTTACGGGGAATTAAAAGTAACACAACGGACGGAAACACAAAATTATAATTTAAAAAATTATGAGCTAATTACTTTGTTTAATCTCTCGAGCTTGTCCGTGCAACTTTTTCTTTTTCTTCAATAAAATCACAAATTCCATAATAATTCCAAAAAAATCACAAATTCCATAATAATTCCAAAAAAAATCACAAATTCCATAACAATTTTTCAAAAATCATAAATTGCTTGAAAATTGAAAAAAAAATCACAAATTCCTTAACAATAAAAAAACACAAATTCCATTCAAACGGCAACAAAATCACGTTTTCACACAACAAAATCACAAGCTCCAACAAAATTCCATGACTGACAATATACCTCACCAATAATTTCCTTCTCGTAAACAACGCCGTTGAATTCTCATAACAACATTAACCCGGTGAATAGCCAATAAAATATAGTTCAGATCCCCTACTTAATCCCTCTTCTTCCACGAGGTCAAGTATATTGTTTATAATACATAGAGAGCATCAGGTATCCATATCCTTCTGATTTTCCATCATTTCCCTGAAGCTATTTTTCTCGGGAGATCTATCCAAGTTTATTTGCGCATTCTTCCGTGCAACTGGTACAAGACCCACTCACAGACACATACACACAAACATTTAAGTGTGCAGTCGCTCTCCGCGCCTCGCTGACATTTTATTCGTAGAAAGTCATACGAGGAGCACGTAGAGCATAATATCGTCGCTGCACTGATGTGATTGTACCAATCCTTCTTTCATCTCTTTTTCATTTATTTATGTTATGTTGAATTCACAGATTCACACCCGAGTATTGAATTTCTTGAGAGATGCCGTAGAAATGAAAAATGAGGAAAAGAAACGATTGAGAAGAAGCGAGGAACCTCATTCCAAGCGCATTCCACACGAAATCGTTCGCTGCTCTCGTCCTCGACAAGCATCGCCAGCACCAGCACCAGCAGCAACAGCAGCCACCAGTCAACCTACTAGCGTGTTGAACGGGTTATTCGCGTTTACGGTTCGCCGGAGACCCGATGACGTTCTCTATACTCTCAGCGCTCTTGCCTCTTCAGTGAGCTCACTCTTCTGCTCCACGTCCTCGTCCTACTCCATGACGAAGTCGACGGCGACGATTCTCCCAGTCTCAAAAGCCCGGCTATTCTCACTTGGCCGTAATTTCTCGTGTTTCATGCTCAGAGATTATGAATACTCGAGAGGTGAGACGAAGACGAGGCAATGAGAGAAGGAACAATACCCCTCGATATCGGATTAACTCTGGGATAGTCGAGAAGCCAGTAGAATCGAATTTACTGGCTTGGAGTTGAATTCCACGAAAAGCTGAGACTTCTACCTAATAGGGAAAAAAATACGACTTGTAAGACTTCTGATCGCGTTCGGCGCTTATTCCTTAATGACTCGCTCATTAAAATGCGAGGAAAAAAAAAGATTATAACACGATCGGCATTGATTTACTGGTTAAAATGCAGTTCTAGAAGCTGTTTATTGATTTATTGCGTTGTTAATTACTTGGGATTCTCTGTTGTTTGTGTGGCTCTAGTTGACTATTAATGAATCCTTTTTATGCATAACTTTTTTTTTTTTTTATAAAAAAGTAATCGTTTTCAGTTAGGCAAATTATTGAGATGTTAATATGCATTTAAAACGAATTCAAGGTTTACTTTTTGATGATTCAGTAATAAACACGTTTGTGTAACGAAATTAAGATTTAAGAAAAACGGTAGTTAATTTTTTGTTGAAATACATCAAATTTTAGAGCCTGTTTATTAATTTTTCGGACAATTAATTGACTGCGGTTCACTATTAATTTGTTTTGGCTTTTTGTTTGAATCTAGGCCGTCAATCTTCTCTTTTTATTTATTATTTACTTGCGAATATTTATTAACAAATCTCTTTCATTAAGTGCAAAAATAATATCATTTAGTTGTAAAAAAATTGATGAAATATTGAAAAACACTGAGATATAAATATGCATCTAAAACAAGTAGTTTCATAACGAGTCACAGAAGCAGAATTATAAGCACAAAAAAGGATATAACATTACATAAGAAAACAGCAAAAAAAATGCGAAGCCAGAAAAAAAGAAAAGGCGCAAGAAGCAGTCTGAAAAACATCAATAATTAAAGTCCTTCGCGTTTGTAATTTCCCTCGTTTCGCTACGGAAACTGTAACAAATGTAATTACAAGGCGTCTCGACAGCCGATAAACTTTATAGTCTATTCGTCAGGGTTTCGAGGATCTGAGAGTCATAATTTCTCGGCAATTTCTCACTGAAATTTCCTGCCAGTGTCACTGCCGACGAATCGCTATGATAATGTCCTAAATTCCTCGACATCCACGCTTGCGACTGCGAAGGAGCTGAGATGCTGTCGCACGACCGGAGGAGTATATAGGTACACACACGTTTTATTCAAGGACGTTTGCTCGCGCTCACTCGCTTATACTTCGCTCCGAGGCGACAACTCGCACATTCCGTCATCTTATTTTTCTTTACACAAGGCGTGTCTTTCTGTTTCGCTCCTTTTTTTTGCATCCATAAGTAATATCATACTCCACGTGCAGAGGAGATCGGGGTTAGTTGAAACACTTACGTCGAAATCCGGATTTTCCATGAAACTATGAGGAACAGGGTTCTCTGAACTTTTACTTAGTTATAGAAAAATCACAATTGAAGTTGAACTAAGTGGACTTGAAAAAAAGTAGAAACTTGCAACTTTCCAAAAAATTTGGCAATCATAATTCACTGTAAGTGCATTTGCGTACAAAATTTCAGCATGATATGTCGTAATTTAAAAAAGTTGTAGCGTAAAATTTCAACTTTTAACTTATAAGTTTCGGTTTGAAATACTTCATTGTGTTTTGAAGTATAACTTCTTTCATAATTATTAAAGACATTGTCTTTGATAATTAACTATCGTAATTTCACGTTGAAAATTGTAACCGGGTATCTTAAAATTGATACAAGTTGAGACGGAGTGCAGGCATTTGAAAGAAATCCGAATTGCAATAAAATTCGAACCACTCCATCGATTCTCGCGAAATTTGGCAGCGATCATAGTTCACTGTAAGTTCATTTTTGTACAAAATTTCAACATGATATGTGATAATTTACAAAAGTTATAGCGTAAGATTTTAACTTATACCTTACAAGGTGCAAGTGGAAAAACTTCAGCGGTTTCTGAAGTGTTTATTTCAACAAATAGCTATGTTAAATGTTGAAAATTTTACACAATATAACCAATCAGTTACTGAACGTAATCTCAGTACTGAAATTGCAAATCATTGACGGAAATGAATGTAAGCAATGGCAAAACAAAAGTGTCCCAACTTGCCCCGTATCTCACTCAATTGATACCTTTGTATGCACTTTTTTTTATTTCTTGCAGGAGTAATCGACGATATAATCGGTCACAATCGCCGCGTTGCTTCCACTCACTTTGCATGCGATTATTGAATCCAAGATTCAATTAAAAATCACCCAGCCAGTCTCACGCACTTTGCTGTTGTAAATATTTACAGAAACCAGTTTAAATCGCGCAAGTCAAAACAATGCTACATTTTTGTGATAATTCCTATAGAGTTCTGTGCCATACAAAGATTTGTTGAACTATTATATTTTCGTCAATTTATTAATAACTTTTTGCAACCACGCAAAATATAACCATATAAAACCTGGTCCCACTATTTATTATAATGCAGGTGTTTTTTTTTGGCCTTTGACTTTTTTTCCTGAATTCTTGATTTGCTTAATTTTTCATCACCCTCCAAGAAAATAATCGATTTTTCAACATTGTGTTAGACCGATAGTTTTTCTTCCACTCGTCCACACTAAAATTTGACTCCTCAAAAATCAATCGATTCTTGATAATCGACTTGTCTTTCACCAATTGTTCCATCACTATTTTTTCCGCACCCATTAAAAATGGTTAGTAAAGTTTCTTTCATTTCCTGGGCGTGGAATGCGTGTCTTGTCGCCTCGTTCTCTGTCGCCTTCTCATAACAGTAAAGCTCTTGTTGCAATCGAAGGTGAAAACGAGCGAAGCTACTTGAGCAAGAAGGACGCCGAAGAATCACTCGTAGCTATGTATTACAGCTGTGGATGTTGCAACGGTCAATTCTGAAATCGAAACAACAAACTAGTTATAATTCGCGTGTTCGCAACATATAAACACATGCATATGCTCGCCGTAGGCAAATTAATAGTAGTGCAATAGTAGGAGTCGCTGAGGTAGAGCAAGAGAGAATCTCGCGCAGCTCAGGTGAATGCAACGAAATCCATCGGGCGCGGCGCGCAGGTGAATGCGGATGGTATAGTGTGGAGAACCGCCTTGCCTGCTTGCCCGCTTGCTTTTCCTGCCGGTAAGTACGTATCGTACGTACAGGCGTAACGGTCGATGAACTGTGAGTGTGGTAACTTCTCTCTTCTCTAATTATAGTCTGCTCGGACGAGTAACGCGACTGTACACCAATACCATTACGTTATTATGCCCGGAGCCCGATACTCAACTTTCCTTGGTCCCCAGCAATGACTAACACTAATCATTCATTCACCTGGAAAAATGAATGTAATTTAGTTTTTTTTTCCTCCATATGTACATTGATATTTCTATTTTTAGGGATTATAGAAATCCCGCAGAGTAAATTTGACTGATGATAAAAGAGGAAATAATTATATGCGTGGTTAGTGTAATGAAAAATCGACTTGACGTCAATTTACGACTATTGGAAGTTTTATGCCTAAACCGGTATACAAAATTTAATATATACAATGTAGAAATCACTCATTGAATCAGGACAATGAATAGAAATAATTTTTTTTTCCTTTATATGAACATTGAGATTTCTATTTTTAGGGATTATGGAAATCCCGCAGATTTAATTTGACTGATGATGAAGGGGGAACTAATTGAATGCGTGGTTAGTATAATGAAAAATCGACTTGAACTTATGAAAAAATTCCACTACCAATTCAACATCACAAAAGTCACGTTTTTAACATGAGCGACAAGGTTAACTGTGAGGCATTGAAGATGATAAAAATTACGAATTTTTCTAACATGAACAATAACTTATAGAAAATAGTTTCCATAGAAATTTGCATTGATCCATCATTCTTTTGCGAATCAATTGCTCTTTCTCACGATTGAGAAAAACATTAACATTAATGATACAGCTTGTAATATAAAACGCCCTCCAATCTTGTTGATTAATCCATCGCACTTTACATAAACCATTGCAAAAATTGCAGGTTCATTTCACTATGAGCAATTCCACCGTAGAATCTCAGATACCTTATTCATTCATTTAATTACAAGAATAATTAATTCTGAACAATTTTCATTACTGTACAAAATATTAAAAATAACATTGAAATTTTTCTCAATTAATGTGATAATTTTTTCCCATCGCCTAAAATAATGAACTGATGTTCATGTTTTTTCCCATTGATACGACTCAAGACAATTTTTGCTCTCACATAGAGGAAGCTTTGTTTTCATGAAAAAAAAAGTCTTTCGTTAAAAGTTTTTTCCAACATAAAAATAAATTTTTTTTCTCAGAATCATCTACAACATGGAGAAAAGTGGTTTACAAAAAGCGTGTGTGATTGTGTGTGCAGGGCTTTGAAATTACAATTACCTGTCACCCTAGAATCGTTCAACCGATTGAGCTAAAATTTGACACACAAATGAAGCAGCAGTTCATCTTTAATTGTTGCAATTTTTCACAAAAGAACGTGCGCGCCATATCTTTCGTAGAATTGATGATATTTTTCTAAATAATTCTCCATAAGTGCGGGTACTTTCAATGTCATTTGGTATCGAGTTTTACCGAAATCGGAAGAGCGGTTCGAATTTTATAGAGTTTTAAAATTTTCGAAAAAATCACGTTTTTGTCCTAACGTTGGCAAAACATGAGATAACGGTCTGAAATTTTATAGATAAAATCGGTACTATCTACCGATGTCTAGTGCATAATTTCGTCATAATATGCAATCCGGTTCATATTTTTTTAAATTTAAAGTTTTGGAAAAACGATGTTATTGCATTAACCTTAACAAAACATAAGATAGCGACGTCAAACTTTAGACCTAAGGTCAGTACCATTCAGCAATAATAGGTACACAGTTTCGTCTTAATTTTTTATGTAGTTTAAATTTTTCAGAAATTTAGCTTTGATAAAAAATAAAGCTGCGAAGTTGAACTTTGCAAATTGTTTCCTCATTATTTTTGGTTTTACGTACAAAGCTTCCTCTGCCGAGGAATCCAAAATCGATTAACATCCTCAAAGAGGTAGTTTTGCAAGAAAAACCACAAATAATGAGTAACCAATTTGTAAAGTTCAACTTTGCAGCTATTTCTATAATTAACGTAACAGCTCTAAAATAATTTCAGCAAACAAAAAATAATTTAAACGAAAATCGGTTGGAACAAAATATTAAAATCCGTCAATAGGACAGAGAATCGTGTATACCGAAGTAGGTGTGCCTCGTGGTTTTATGGGTCAGTGATCAGCGATGATTTCGCATTGGAAAGTCAGCAAGCAAGCAGTGAGACAGAGAGCCGGCGCGTTATAACAGAGCTCGACGTAATCGTGGAATGTGTGGAACGCGAGGGATCGGTAATACTTGTAACGGGCTGCTATTATAATATATTCCACCTCGCCGTAGTACAAATAATCCCAGCAGTGTCTATAATACGAAATACATAAATATGCACATTCGCAAGTGCATCGAGTGCAATTACTGCAAGACAGAGCGACTTCCATCCATCTATGTAGCATTAACGATTCTCACGTGCCAAGCAACTCCATTAGGACGGCAAATGTGTATCAAAGTAGCGACCAAGTACAAAGAAGTGAGACAGAAGGTCGCAATCAACGTTCTGTTCGTGACCATCATTAGAACTCGAGGGATTATCTATATATATGCTTTGCAATCTTTACGACTTGATCTCCGGCTCTCTATACTTCCAAGCTCTCGTCCTAACTTACTTGGCAGATTATAATAACAACAATAATAATAATAATGCCCGTAGAAACACCGTAACTTCTGTTGTAGTACAAGATCGTCGTAGATCCTTGAGCGCGAACGTGATCCCACGGTTGTGTCACGGGTGAGCAAGCCAACACAATCCGGAATCCGGAATTCGGCGCTTTGTGCTTGTCTTTCTGCTTCTTCTCTACGCATAGAATGTTGGGTGTTGGGTTTAGTATGTTTTATTATTTTTAGACGTTTCTGGAACCGGATTTTAAAAGCTGACTATGAGTCAAATTGCTCTCGGTGATTCTTGCGAATGGTTTCCGGTTGGGTTTTTAAGGAACGAAAAAAATCTGTCTTGTTTAGACATATTTTAAGGATTTTCAGGAAAAAAATGTACAGAATTTTTGTTTTTTTATCCCGTAATATTTATTTTTATTTTCTATTTCTTGTAGAATGTAAATTTTCGGAATTAGAATTATCATTTAAACATCTTGCTAGTCTTTATGCTCATTGTTTATGCACGGAATGATGGGTGTTAAGTCGGTTTTATATTATTTTTAGACGATTCTCAAACCGGATTTCAAAATCTGACTATGAATCGAATTGCTCTAAGTGATTATTGCAAATGGTTTCCGGTTAGGATGTTGAGGGAAAATCATTGTGCCAGGTTTTGACATATTTTCTGGATAAACAAAAAAATAACAGAATTTTGGTTTATTTATTTCGTAATATTTATTTTCATTTTCTATTTATTGTGAAATGATTATCTTCGGTAATTTAGAATTGTCATTCAATTGTCTTGATATTCTTTCTGCTTACTCTTTCCGCACAGAATGTTGAGTGTTGAGTTTCGTCGGTTTTTTTATTATTAGACGTTTCTTAAACCGGATTTAAAAATCTGACTGTAAGTCGACTTGCCCTTATTGATTATGGCAAATGATTTCCGGTTAGGATGTGCTGGGAAAAAAATTCTGTCATGTTTAGACATATTTTTTACATTTTTGAAAGGAAATTTGACTGTTTGAAAATTGACTGAAATCGTTTATTTATCTCGCAAATTAAATTTTTCGTTTCTATTCATTGTGAAATATAAATCTTGAGTATTTGGAATTCCCATGAAATTATCTTGATCGAAATTAAACAAAAATGCGACAAAATAGAAAATAAATAAATTTTCATTTATGAAATTTTTTTTTTTTCTCCGATCGTTGTGCACAGACTGTTGAGTGTTAACTCAGTCGTAGTCGGTTCCCTAATTTTTAGTCGTTTTCCGATCCTAGATTTTAAAATCAATTGTATTTCCAAAAATTTTGGGGTTCACACACGATAAATAAATGCTAAATATTTATACATAATTTCTGTAATGTATTACGCGTTACAAATTATCAGTTCAAAGGAATTCGTATTCATTTGCCGAAATATTAATAGTGATCGGTATTTGGCTTTAATATAATTATCAAATTATTCCTATCGAATATTGAATGGTAAATTCATGGAGAATTCTCAAAGAGACATTATGATTTATAACGCATTGAAATTGAAAACAAACTATGCATTACATGTAAAAAAAATTGGACAAAAGACCGTATAAAAGTGATTAGAAAATATATCACAGATTTGTCTAAAGTGGCGCCCCAAAATTGGCAAAATGTCCAAATTTCATTACAAAATCCGTTGTATTAAGGTAAGAAATTGTTTATCAACCGATCGCCGATTGAAAGGCGATTTCAGGTAGGTCAAGTTCACGAGGATTCTGCAATTTTCTTGGGCCCCAAGAGAAAGGGAATTCTGAACTGGTCACTGATGAGTAATGCACGTGATCACCGATGAAACAAATTATAATGTTTAGTATATGCTCGACTATGACTATACGCAAACCATTAGCCCTCGGCGTCATCCTTACTCACTAACTCATGGGACCATAAGTTTACACTTCGCGTCCGCCGAGGAAACCACTCAGAGACTCAACACACAACACTCGTATCTGCCTTTCTCTCTCGATCACGTGCTCCTTGCAAGAATTCTGCGCGTTTCAACAGATACACATTCATACTGGGATTGCATCGATACTATCGCTGACGGATTTGTCCATAGGCTTGCTAATGCGTCGGTCATTGTTTATTTTGTCCTTATACTCTAATGAAAATATTCTTTTGAAACACAATAATCGAAACGTTCCAAAGATCCAGTCTTAAAAAAGACATGGCACATCGGAAGTCGAAATGTCGAAATATCGAAGACTGAAACGACCTTTCTAGCGTTCTAATTGGTCGTCGATGGCTTCGACATGAAGCCAACTTCGGACTAGTATAATCACTGCAGGATCACGCAGGGCGCGCTTTTTGAATTGCTGTTTTTTCGCAATTGTGAAGTGGAGTATATTTTCCTTCTGAAAACAGATTTTTTTTTTCCCTTTTAATTTCTTCCGTAAAAAGAAGAGATGGCATATCGAAAATCGATTATGTCGAAGCACATAAGCAGAAATAGGGTCACGTTAAATGACGAATGGCATAAACATGCAAATATCATGTTTATAGCCATAAGAAGACACAATTGCAAAGAAAAGAGTACGAGCGAAGCGACCACATTGTTGCTAGTTTGTGCATATTTTCGAATTTTGCTTTTCCGTAGCTTTGATTTCACGAATAAAAAAAATTTACGTTATGGTATTAAGTAATTTTTTATAAATATATCATTTAGTGGCAAACAATATGACAATTTGATTTTATGTAATTTCAAACTATTGAAAGAATGAACTGTATGCCATAATCTCATGCAAAACTTGGGATATCAAACTTAACTTTATTCTACATATAAACCCAATAATATTCCCCCATGAAAGATATGCAATTTAATGTAGGACGGTAAAAAATGTTGATTTTGTGGTATTTTGAATTAAAGAAAAAGAAACTATAGCATAAATTCTACAAAACTTGATATATCATTCCTATCCGATATTTGGTGGGTCATTCCACAAAATATCGGATAGAAATCTGGCCTCGAAATTTTCATGAATGTTTATTTATTTATAAAAACCAAGAGAGCAAAACGAAAGCAGAGCAAAAAAGGAAAAACTTTGCATATTGCTCCCTCATTATTGTCGATTTTAAAGAGCTTTTTCATGACGAAGCCAACATAGATTACCTTACTTCCTCACAGAACTAGTGATTTTGTGACATAACTGGTGAATTGAAGATATAATAGAAGAAGCTTCGTAAAATGTGGAAAATAATGAGGAAATGATATGTAAAGCTCTTCATACTTTCCATTTATTTAATTATCGAAAATATACCTTGTAAAGGGCATCTTTTCCTATGACCAAACATATGTTTCCCTAGAATGTATGATGTTTATAGTCGATGAACTCGTGAGCCAGAGAAAGCCTAAGGTGTACTTACCATTGTAATTACCATTGCTAAGCGATGATGAAAATTCCTATGTTGTTCGTGGAAGGAGAAAGAGCAACAGCTAGGCTGCTATGCTGTCGCAGCAGCAACAGCAGCACAGTCGTGACCTCCGGGCATCCCTGCGGGCAGCGGCACTTTCGTTCTCTTTTGTTTACCTACTCTGCTTCTGCTACTGCTCGCTCGATTACCCTTTCTTTGATAAGCACGGCTACCACTATTCATAGCTCGATTTTGGATTCCATCTACATTCAAACACCCGAAATATAGTTATACAATGCATTTTCACTATTTTTTGTATTGAATTTTTGTATTTTTTTTGTATTAAACAAATTCGTCTGCGATTTTAAATTTGTCATAATTCGTAAACAAATTAAAAAACGAAAAATAGTGAAATACTAAAAATTAGCTACGACTTTCGAAAGCCTGATTTTGGATTCCATCTACATTCAAACACCCAAAATATGTTTAAAAAATACATTTCTACATTTTTTTTTCGTATTGCCCTTCAAATATCGGCGGCGATTTTTAATTTGTCGTAATTCGTAAACAAATTAATAAATCGAAAAATACTAAAAGTTCGCATATTACAGTAATGAGATTTTCACATCCTTGACGAATAAAAACCCTTGATTGTAATATGTGAATGATTATCGTTCCTCTGTTTTTCGTTTACTACATTTTTTAAATGATTTAAACTACTTTTTTCCAGGGATGTGATTTTGAAATTTTGAACAATTTTTTTTATCCCATCTTCTATCAAATTATTTCAAGTTTAAATTGCTGTTATCGAATAGTAAACGAAATGCGCTATCACGACATTCTACACTAAATTGGTCAATCATTAAGAATTTCCACAGTAACCAAATGAAGAGGCGGAAAAAATTTCTCTTTTCAGTCATTATTCCGTTATCTGAATCAGACGGTTCGTTGCCCGTTTGTAGATCACCTGAGCCTGATATGCACGTTCCAAAATCCCAGTCTGTTCATATATGCATACACGATAGTGTTACGAAAATTTCTCTCGTATACAATGCAGAGAAAAATTCATGCGCGGAGTGTATATAAATTTATAAAATACTACTCGGTGATTCTGAAACTGCAAAGCACTTAAACTTTTTGCTCAAAACGCCAGTGAGCCCTCGAGTAATTGTGCATTGGACTCTTATAACGGACCAAACTAATTAGACTAGGGTTTGTTAAGATTAGTACAACTACAGATACGCATTTTTCTTTTTCTTATAATCTTATTAACAAGTAGTTGAAAAATTTAGAAACTTTACTTTCTCACTATTCTTCGCTTGTGCTTTCTCATAGAAGAAACTCTGTACAGAGCACTCAGCATGTGAGTGTGAGTAAGTGAGTGAGTGAGTGAGTGCGTGAGTGAGTGAGTAAGTAAGTAAGTAAAGCGAATGAATGAGTGCGTGAGTGAGTGTAAGAGAGTGTGAGTGAGGGAATGTGAGTGAGCGTAAGTTAGTGAGTGAGTAAGCGAGTGTGAGTGAGTGAGTAAGCGAGTGTGAGTGAGTGAGTGAGTCAGTGAGTGAGTGTGTGTGAGTGTGAATGTGAGTGTAAGTGTGAATGTAACTGCGACTGTCAGTGTGAATGTAAGTTCGAGTGTGAGTGTCAGTGTAAGCGTAGCATAAATGCACACACATTCACACTCGAAGTCAGCTTATCAATTCCTACCAAAACTTTCGCTATTAAAGAGCAAAAACAAAAAAAAAAACCAAAACCATACAAAGTATCGATAAGCTGACTCAAATATTAAATTGACTCAAACACGAAAAAAAAAAAAATCCGGTTCGTTCACATATGCATTAGCGTCAGCGTTACAAAAATTGCTCGGTCATCCATTGAAATAATGTTGCACGTAATGTATATAGACTCGAGAAATAATACTCTATAATTCTGTAACGGCAAAGCACTTGGACTGTTGGCGAGATGCGTGCCGATTGAGTTTCACCGCAATCGGCCCCCCCAGTCGTTGTGAACTCGCCGGTGATGATTGATCGAGCTAGCACGTAGAAAGTCGAACGTGCTCTCCTCGGCCAGACGATGAATGATTTCTCGCATGTGTCTGTGCGAGCGCTTCGACGCTCTTACACGACGAATCCCCGCCAAGAATATCGAAGGTCATACCAGAGATTTAATTAATGGAATAACGATGTGAAACACCTTTACACGACTCTGATAACAGCGAAGGCTCTGTTTTTCACTCGCTGATTTATCATTTTTTCCACTTTTTTTTTCTTTGACCAGAAAAGCCAAGGACAAATCTCTCAATGAAGTCGTGGCTTCGTGCTCGGAAATAAGTGGGTTGGGGACTTGTATTGACTCACACGCGCTGTTGACGAGAAATCACAATTGTCCTAGGTGACAATATGTAGGTATTCGGGTAACTGGCACAATCGGACCTCTCCAAACGTCGCTTATTATAGTTGTGACTCTTCAGCACTTTGATAACAATATGATACGAGGATGCTATATCGCTGCGAAATAATAATCTCGCACTATCGATATAATTTCACATCTGTGATAACATCCAACGAGTCTATCGGAAAGTGAAATGAGTGTCTGTTTCTGGTAATTGTCAATTTAGAGGAATCTGATATTTAGTTTGTGTACAGATAGCTCTAGATTTGAGGCATTTATAGGCTGAAATAAAAACTTCTCGAATTACACCGCTCAAAAAAGGCTAGAAGGTTTTATGTCTTATTTCGTAAATGAAATTTAATCTACAATTGTGATATGAAATTGATGTACTTTAACAGGATAATCATAGCGGACTATGGAAATTAATATTGTTTTATAATGAATTACAAATGAATCATTAAAATGACTGTATAAGTATGTTAATTTTACATCGTTTCGTATATAAATCGATACATTGTAATGTGATAGAAAAACTTTCAGTATTCCTACATTTAGCTTCATGTAGATTTTTGTTACAGTGTACGTGATCAAATATTACAGTTGTAATCGACCTTTTTTATTATTGCTTTTTCATAGACGAACCTGAGTTGTCATGTAATTATTCCTTCCGGAATTTTGATATTCACTGAAAATGATATGAAGTGGTCGAAAAGCTTGTTTGTTTGTATGTACGCGTGTGTAATCAAATTGACAGTTATTATCATGGGTCGTGAACTACGCGACAGAATCAGTTCAAATTTAAATGCAATATAGAGTATGCTTTCATTTTTTACTTGGATTAAATTTTATTGAAAATCATTTGCTGCATCTCGTTTTATGAGATTTAAATTTTTTTTGTTTAGATTCCCGTCAGTTCTCTAATTCGAACAAATTTTCGAAGAAAATTAAACATAGTAATGCGATTTTTATTATTGAATTTTTAAAATAAAAGGTTTTACGGAGTTCCTGAGTTTTCAAGAAATTTTGGTTGATGCATCAACTTTTGCATAAGTATCCGTGAATAAATTTGTATGGTTCATTCACCCTCGAAATTTATCTAAAATTAATAATTTCCTTAAATTGAGATCGAGTTTCTTTTATTAAATGTATTACTAATATTTCTTCATAAATTTCAGACCTATAAATATTTATTTTACTGAAAAAAATGACTATATCATATTCACAGACTGTACACGATTAATAAACTGTTAAATAAACTATGCTATCCTTTTCGAAAAAAGATATGGTACATCGAAAGTAAAAATATCGAAGCCTGAAGCCACCTTTCTAGCATTCTAATTGGTCGCCGATGCGTTTGTCATAATGCCAACTGTAGACTGCATTATAATTGTTGCAGGATCACGCGTGGTGCGCTTTTGGAATTGCTTTTTTTTTTAGCAATTGTAAAATAGGATACATTTTCTCTCGAAAATAGATATTCTTTTCTTTCTTTTATTTTTCTTCGTGAAAAAAAAAACATCGAAAATCGATTATATCGAAACATCGAAGCAGAAATAAAGCCACTTAAAGTGACGAATGGCAAATTTCATGTTTGATCATTAGAAGAGACAAATGAAATGAAAAGAGTGCGAGCAAAGCGAGCACGTTGTCGTTAGTACGGATAAAACGCTTGTTACAAAGTTGCTAAGTAATGACTCTAGTGCGACTAGGAATTTTTGCTTCCTGCAAAATATAAGACTCTCTCGTTACATCTAACTTTGTATGTTTTTTTTAATTTTATATTTTTCAGTTTAGTCGACCAACAAGATTAATTACTTTTTTAATGAATTTAATAACGATATCAATAGATTGAATAATCGGCAAATATCGCTCTATACTCACATAAGACTATTAAGTTCAGTTATAAATATTTAATAAATTATGCTATGAATACCGAGCGCTTATTGCCGGATGTTTGTCGTTTCCCGGAAATCGGATGGAAAGTTTTATCTCTGAAACCGATCGCAGTCAATATCCAATTAAGCGGTTGCTAATTGCGCCATTTCTATTTACTCGATAAACCGAGTCCACAATTAGAGTGTTATTGTCGTCGCAGGATCTGAAATAACGGTCAAGAGTCTTCCAGTCATCGTTGGAATCCTCTCGCGACCTTTGCAAATAATTTTCCTTTTACCGTTAAGCAGCACATGTTGCGTGATAGTCAAGCCATGCAGTTGATTGCATTTTATGTCTTAAGGCTCATTGCTACATGCAACTAGCAATGCATTGAGTGTTGAACGAGCTATTCGCGTACGTCGAACGTTTGAATCCCACCTACTAAATATTTAGTCACATATTTGAGAAATTTTTACATCCAGAGAAAAGATTTATTAGATTTTAATAAAATTCAATTGCTATAAATCAATTTTCTTATTTCCATGGAAGCCTATTAGTATTTTATTGGAAATGAGTATATATTATTATTTAAATGCGTATTTCTACACGGTTTTGAATGAAACATTGTATACACTAGTGATTTGATTAGAATATCATAAATATTTCATTCGAAGTAAAATTTAACTGAAATATTCTATTTAGAAATCGTTCATTTGATATCTAAGTTAGTTGGCTCCACTTATTGCAACTAAAATCATTTAATTGTAACAAGTAACGCTCGTAGGTAAAATTCATTAAATTTTTTTTTCCCCAAATAAAAATGTTTTTTATTCAAATATATAGAATCAGAATATGCTGTTTCATTTAAATCTAATAAATCATTCCTGTGGCTGTATTTGTGGAACTTGTAAATAGTGAAAAGGAAATTTGCTGCTCAGTCATCAAGGTATGCAAGGAGAATTCCACAAAGACAGGTTGAGTAAACGAATTAGGCCGATAGGAATTTCATTTCACCGTCGCAGTGTCTTGTACTTGTTAGATAGCGCAAAGGCTGCACGACGATACGAGTAGTTAACTTTCTTGTATCCAAGTATGGTGCACCAAGTATGGCTGTCGTTGAACGCCGGATACGACATGCCTCGCAAGTATATATTCGCTCGGGCATTGCCATTTATGAAATATTGGTCGTTCGTTCACGGATGGACAGTGTATTAAAAAATATTTCTGGCTTACATGAAAGAGTAATAAAAGCGAATAAAAAAATTAGAAGTACCTTCTTTGATGATTAAAAGCCATTACCAATAATAAAGTGCAGTAGTGGTCGCCTCTTCAGGGACGAACAGTACATTACTTTTTTATTTCGGGTTTCACCAAGAAATTTAAAATAATATAATGAGAAAATAAAAAGGATATAAAGTAAAATCTCGCACATGCCGCCCTCATTATATTTCGCTTTTTATAAAGCTATCTCTATGAGACAGTATATCGATCGATCTTGGCTTCATCATACAGGAGGCTTTGTAGAAAATCAAATATAATGAGGAATCAATGTGCAAGGTTCTAATTTGATTCCTTTTTTCATCTCGAATATTCCAAGTTGGATATCTTTACCAAGGTTTGCAGGTTTGGCCGAAATTGACTTGGATTAGGACGAAAACAAAAAATTATCGAAAAGTCAAAATTCTATAAAATCCAAACCGCTTCATGGATTTTGTTCGAGTTCAATAGTGACCGTTATTTTTTATTGCTTAATTTGTCAATCAGTATTTAGCCCATTGCTTAAAAAATTGGGGAAGCTAGAGAACATACAGACATTTTCCCAGAAATTCATAGTCTTATAAAATCTGAAAATATGTTTTCATTTTTTCGAAAATATATAAAGAAGACAGGTTTTTAAACAGTGTACCGAATTTCAGCTTGATTGTTAATGTCGTTTTCGAGATACAGCAGTTTGAATTTTGCAAGAGTGCCACACACACACACACATACATCCGGACGTTTTTTCTAAATCACTTTTCTATATGCTTTAGACCATTCTGAGTGTTTTGACATGAAGAAGTCGAAAAAATTTTTTTGCAGCAAAACAAAACTTCCTCTATGAGGGAGCTAATGATAAAATACAATATTGGTTGCTTGGTCAGATATAGACAGCCTATTTTAAAAAATTGCTCGTTTAAACAAGAGAATATAAATACTACAACGGGAACAGAAACATTAGAAGTACTTTCTTCATTGATACAAATTCGGTGGAGATACTCAATTTTCAAATATATCTCATAATTACTCTCCGTATTTAGGAGGTTCCAATGCTTTATATAGTAATTTATAATTGCTATAACCATTCATCAAACATTCCTGCAATTTTTCATAATTTTAGAAAGTCATTGCCATTTATGAAATAAGGTATTTTCGAATTTCCATATTTTATAAATGTCATTGCCATTGATAAAGATCGTTTTATTCGAACTTAAAAAGACGTTGAATATATTTCAATTCCAATAAACTATCGACGACACAATTTGTCTCGGGCAATAAATTGATCACTCAAGTTTTACTGAGAAATGTACTGAATTTGTTTTCTTTTTGGTTTTGTTGCAGATAATTCAGTGGACGAATCATGCCTTATTACAACAGCGGTCACGGTCCCTCAGCCTATGCTAAAGGTAGGATTATTAAAATCCATAATCTGATGAAGTTTTTTGTAATTATGCGAAGTAGACATGCTAATTAAATGAATTATTTTTGCAGATGGAGGTCCTGGCGGTCCTTCGAATTCCTCCGGGGGCCGAAGCAGCGCCGGTTCAGAGCCGACCTACATTATGGAACACTTGGCGACCTTTACAGTCACCAAAGAAAGTGGAATTGTTTATCCCGCTGATGGGATGAGACGACTGCTACAGCTGGAAAAGAGCAATGGGATTTGGAGCCAGAAAATGCAGCTGCGTTTGGAACGCAATTGGGTTCTTATAATGGACAATGAGACTGGAGTACGTTTTGTTTATTACAACTACAAATACATATTTCAATTATTTTTTAACTGTAGTGTAAAAAAAGCAAAAAATCGGGAGTACCAAAAGTTATTGATAAGATGACAAAGCAATTTGTTCCATTATCAATTACTCCACTGGTAAAATAGACTGTATAAAAAGGTCACAATCTTTAAAAAGATCCAGTTTTCAAATTGATAATTACAACGGTTGATAAATTACAGTGGCATTGAATCTTCAATTCCTCGTGTTATTCGTTATGAAAAATAAATTTTTTTCCTTAGAGACTGGTGATTTTTTTTGTTAGCTAGTCAGACACGATGTCTTATTTTTGGCACAGGTAATTCGGCAACTTTTTTAGATGGTTTTAAGTGATCAGAGGCTAATTGAGAAATTCAGCTTCATTAAGAGCACTAACAGTTATCACTTCAGTCCATAAAAAAAACACTATATATTTTTGACAAATCCTCTTGATATTATTTTATATCTAGATATCTAATTTAAAGAAAAATGGTGGAGGTAATGTAATGCTATAAAAATGTAAATGTTTATTTGATTTTATCAGTGCGCTTCATTTCTCAGCGCCGGTGATTAACAATTTCTTTTGATAGAATCTTTCGATAGGATAATTGGATCGAATTAACACAATATTTAGTCGAAAAAATTAAATATTTTGTTGAGTCACTGAAATATCCATTCCCTTCAACAAGACAAGTAGTAAAATATATAATTGATTCAAATAAAATGTTTAGGAAAAATTAATAAAAAAAAGAGTTTATTTAAATATTTTCAGATGAAGGGTTTTAAAAATATATATTACAAAATCAAGAGTTAACTTTGATATTTTTAATAAAGGGTTTTAAGGAAAATATTTTTAAATAAACAGTTTATTTGAACATTCTTAAGTAAAAGGTTCTTAAAAAAATGGTTTAAATGAAAAATTTTTCGAATATTTTCAAACAAAGGGTTTTAAAAAAATATTGTTAAATAAAGAGTTTATTTGAACAGTTCCAAATAGTTGGTTTATTTAAAAATCCGGTGTATCCAACTATATATTTCTCTGATTGTGATTAACAATTATTGTTATTCTGCCTTTCCAGGCGGTCATGGAGAGATTTCCAGCGGCACTGATCCAGGAGCCAACGGCCTTTACATCTCGCGATCCTATGGAGATGTACAACAACATCTTGGTGTTCACAGTCGCCGACGACAGTGGTTCGGGACAGCGAGCGGAGATGCACATATTCCAGTGTCAGAGCGTATCAGCTCAGGACCTCGTTGAGGATTTGAAGATGCTGCAAATGGGAAAACTGGTACCGGGAGGTTCGCCGCGGGGCCCAAGAGGTCAGATTCCACCGCCGCCCGCTCTGCCGCCTCCGGAACCGCCGCTCAACGGCGTAAACGTTCGGGAACGAGTATCAGTTTTCAACGCTAGCAAAAGTGAGTCCCATTTTATTGATCATAATTCCATCAGACTGCTCGTTCCCTTTGCTATTCTGTCACCGAGCGAGTCTCGCTGGCGATGATTTGCATTCCTGCAGCCCTATGAAACCCTCCAGCGACTATCAAACATCGTTATTTTCCATTCACGTTCTTTCCTAGGTTTTATGGTCAAGGGGAATTACAGACATGAAAAATTCATTTTTTTTTCAATCTTTGCAAAACATTTGATATAATTAAAAAGGGTAAAGATGCTCAGATATTCTTCAAAAATATTGTTGCTTCATAGGAATAGATTTTTGAATATGCGCTTTTTTTGTATTGGTGTTCGCAAGCAGAGATGTCCATTTTTCGTTACTTTAAAAAAGACACTTTGTTTTATTTATTCTATTATTTGTTTATTATTCAACGTTTAGTAAACGTGGCCTACACGTTTTATAACATAATGGTTTGACTTTATATGAAATCCTTACAACAAATTTTTTGCAATTAATTTCATGAAAAAAATTGTATAAAAAAAGTAACGTGTAACGATGAAAGTAGTGAACTTTGCGTTTTTTTTTTTCGTTACATTTACTTTTTCTTTATTCTTTTATGTAATTTATATAGAGGAGAATTTTATATCAAAGTTAAAACATTGACAAGAATGTATTTTTAAAAGTAACGAACGGTGGACATCTCTGTTCTTAAGTTTCATAAACATATTATGACTAATCTAAAAACTAAAAAAGAATAAGACTGTATATAAAGCGTTGTTTTTCATATACTATTTTGAAACAATTATTTTTAGAAACAGTTTAAAAGATGCTTTAATACCTGTAAAATCCGTCAGCGACTATCAAACATCCTTATTTCCCATTCATGTTCTCTCCTGCGTTGTATGCTCAAAACGAAATTAAACCGATAAAAAATGCATCTCTTTAACCTTTGCAAAACATTCAGTACAATTAAGAAAGACAAAAATGCTCAAATACATTTTTGAAAATGTTGTTGCTTCATAGAAACACTGTTGAAAATATCGCGTGTAATTTTTCATCACGGGTGACAGAAGTTCTTCTATAGAAATTATAATATTAAATTGGACATGCAAGTGAAACGCGAAATTACAGTATTTCCTACTGAACCCCATGAAAATTGACAAATTGAATATTAATCCAATTTTTTTTTAATACACTTGCATTACATTTAACGGCTGTTGAATACATTTTCTCAGAATGTGAACTTGCAAACATTTTCACCATTGAAGAGTTTTTCCATACACGTTTTTTTTCTAGCACTATTCTCAAAACTGATAAGTTTATTAAGACAGTACATTATGACACTGAAATACAGTGATAAAAATTATGGCTTTTAAAAATTGAATAAAAGTGAAAGCCAAACAGTCTTTTTAATATACACGTCCAACAGGACAATCGTATCATCCCAAAACTTTGATTCCAAGAATTCGAAAATTTCATACCCAATGTAATGTTGTCTCTAATGATAATTTGTTTCCAAAAAATGATTTTTAGTGAAAGGATAAACAATCCGATAATAAAAATTGCAAATTAGAATGTAAACTGAACACTAAAAAAAATCTTTTGCTGCGTAAGGGTTCCAATAAACTATGAGACGCTTCGTTCAATTTTCTGGATATTATTGCGAATTATCTTTAAAATTATATCATATGTGGAGACTTTATCAAATAAGAATATGCAAATGTGTTAAAAAATATGTTGGTCCAGCTGCAAAGTTCAGAAATTCCTTTAGGTCCTCTCAAATGCTTCTACCATTCAAAAAAGACCATGTTTATATGCTCAAATTTTTCCAAAGTTCCAGATGACGGCCTGAACGACATATCCCGCGAAGAAAACAACGACGAGGCCTCCTCAACATCCTCGGAAAAGTACGAGCGCGACGTAACGATTCTAAACCACTGTTTCGACGACATCGAAAAATTCATAGCTCGTCTCCAGCACGCAGCCGCAGCTTCCAGAGAACTGGAGCGTCGGCGGCGCAACAGTAAATCCAAAAAGCGAAACCTCGGCGACGGAATGTTAACGATGCGAGCGAAGCCGCCGCCGGAAATGGAGTTCGTCGACATATTTCAGAAGTTCAAGCTCTCCTTCAACTTGCTAGCCAAGCTAAAGGCTCACATACACGATCCAAACGCTCCAGAACTCGTGCATTTCCTTTTCACGCCTCTAGCGCTCATCGTCGATGCGTCTCACGACACTAATTACGATCCAAATCTCCCGAGCAAGGTCGTTTCGCCTTTGCTAACGCGAGAGGCCGTTAATCTCCTTATTAATTGCGTTACCAGCAAAGAAACCGAACTGTGGCATTCCCTCGGCGATACTTGGCTCGTACCGCGAGATCAATGGAAGGGACACGTTCCCCCTTATCATCCGATATTTATGGACGGCTGGTCGCCAGATTATCCAATTCCCGAGGATCACAGAGACCACGATCATCTCGCTTCTCTCCTCAACGCTGACAAGCAAAAAAGGGACGAAATTCCCGAGCAACAGAACGATCCTTATTACGGACACAGAGAGGTCGAGGAATCACATTACAGCAGCGATTATTTGGATTACGAGACGCGAGAGGAGCGCGGAAACGAATATTTTGAGAGAAATTACGGTCCTGGGTCGGAACTCTACGGGAGAGAGGAACGCGATCAGAGAGTCGATCAGACAAGAGCGCACAGCGATATATCAGTAGATTCGATCGAAAGAGGCCCCAGAGGCGCGCCTGGAATCGACAGAGCGCAAGAAGCTTGGCTGGACGATCTTTTAGCTCGTCAAGCGAAAATCGTGCAGGTTACTTATCCGAGAACCGCAAATAATGACAAGGAATTGACTGTGGTTAGAGGAGAGTATCTCGAGATTCTAGACGACAGCAGGAAATGGTGGAAAGCGAGAAACTCGAGGGGTCAAGTCGCCCACGTTCCTCATACGATCGTGACTCCTCACAACGCGACGCACGGCGGCGAGAACGATGTCTTCAACAATCCGCTGTACACGAGCAGGTATCAACGACAGGGGCACGGCTACAATTACGAGGTGAGCGAAAATCCCGACGGAGATTGTGTTGGTATATAAAGGGGAATATAATAAGGGGATTCGCGGAAGCATACAATGGACAATGAGTCGTCGGGTGACGCGACACTCGACGAGGACTCTATTATCGGATTACGGATTGTGTTTTGTTTGCTAGGGCTAAGAATGACGGTCGAGCGACCGCTGTTAGTTCGATTTTGTTTTGCTTCCGAATAGACGCAGCTTTGCTTTGATGAACTTTTTTTTTGCACGATTTTTATTTGAGCATGATCGAAATATGGTGCAAAACGACGCGAATAGTGGTTGAAAAAAATTGTCTTTATGGGGGACATTTCATAACTTGACCTAATTCTGACCCTCGACTTCTCGGATTTCATCCCAGATTTTGTATGCTATTGTTCTTTTTCTAAGAAGAGACCACTATTCTTATTTGATTATTTTTTGAACTTTTTATATACTTATGATTCTTATAAGTTCCATAAATCTTATCAGATATATCTTCAGATAATCTTTTCGATACACTGCGTGCATCGCTGCCAATTAATGTTGATTTGAAGTATGATAGACGGAGGTTTGATATTGAGTTTCAACAAAATCTATCCAATCAAAATTTTATGCGGTTAACATTTTTCAAATTGTCTTCGTGCTCTCACGCTCTCAAAATTGAGATATTGGGCTGAGAATTATTAGAATGGTCAATTGTTCATCCTAATAAACAAACAGTTGAAAAGTAATTAATCACGAAACAAAGCTTTTTGAGAAAGCCAAATGTCATAAACGTACTGTCCCACAAACTGAGCGGCGTAGACAGTGATAAAAGAGAGAGAGAGAGAGGAAGATTTATGACTATGTGATTGTTAGCTTTTTTTGTGTAAATTAAGAAAAAAAATTTAACTTTTTTCAACACGGTAATTGGAAAAAGTTAGATGCTTAAAAATCCTTTCACTGCAGGCTATTATTTGAACTTTTTGATATATGTCAGGACTTCGGAAATTTTTTTCAGATTTCGTCAAAGCCATTCTATTTTATTCAAATTTTTCTTTCATTTCTAAATTAAATACAAAAATTCGCTTCGAAAAAATCCGACAAGTCGAGGGTCAGATCCGGGTCGAGTTGGTATGAAATGCCCCATAGGCATTTAAGGTGAATTGTTATAGGCTTACATAGTCCAACAACAAAATAATCCGTTTATTTGTGCTTCGGCTTTGAACAACCAATTATTGTCAATTTTACCTTTCGGCTTCGATTGCAGTCCTCTTCAGAATATTTGTTTCATTATTTTCTGCACAAATCCGAAATGAAACATTCTCTTGGCGCGATGGGTCTGTTTCAACATTCGTGATAAGGAGAATGTTTATTTTGTTTTTTGTATTGTTCTGTCTTCAGATGTGTTGAAATTTTTGCCTATATGGGAGATATTTGTATATCGGCTCCTCCGGTTGAAATATCTGCAAAGCTTATTCTTAGAACTATTCTAACAGAAAATATAGATATTTTAACCAAAGGACTCGGTTCACGAATATTTCTCACATGGACAAAAATTTCAACACATTTAACACCAGAACCATACAAAAAACAAAATAAACGTTCCCCAATCCACAATATTGACACAGACCGATCGTGCTAAAAGATGTTTCATTTTGGATTTGAGTGAAAAAATATGAAACAAATATTCTGAAATATTCCGAAACGTACAATTCGCAATAAATTGGTCGTTCGAAGCCGAAGCACAAATAGACTTATTTATCAGCGACCTAATCAACATCAATAGAAAAAATGCAGTTATTAAAAAAAACATCTACCATTCACAGGATTCAGAGATCGAAGGTACGAGCACTAGTCCGGGACCGGAAGCGGCTCACAGGCCGCACGCAATTCCGCCGCCAGCGCCAGCCGATTGGGTCCGCAAAGAGCGCCTCGGAAAGAAAGGTGAATTCCGATATTTTTAAACCGTCGAACGACTCAAACAAACGCGATCGTGGAATAATAATCCACTCGTCTCGCACTTATCTTCCAACGAATAAACGTTTCGCGAGGCTTCTCAGGCTCGAGTTTTTGCAACAAACAGGCTCGGTGCCTTGAACGCGATGTTTTCACCTTTTTACCGTCTACGTGTATATAAAGAAAGAGAGATAAAAGAAAACCAAGATTTTTATCGCTCGCGATCGAGCAATTACCATCTCTAGACTCGAAGCAATGTTTGCTGGGTCTGTTATTCTTATGATATTAATGATTGATAGTCGTCTTAATCGAAAGACAGAAAAACAGAGAGAAAGAGAGGGCCAATTTTAAACGTAAATAATAATTAAGCAAATGGCCATTCGGTACCTTGAGCAGTTTCGTTCGTATTGCGAATTCGTGCGTTCTTCAGTCATACTTTCCCAAAACAAAAGAAAAACAAACAAAAAGAAGACGAATAGCTTTCGCAAGAAGATGATTTTTTGTTGTTGTGGAAACCGGAAAGAACTCTCGTATGAACGAAGCGGCGGAGACTCGGGCAATAATTTATTCCACAAAAATGAGCTGATGTGGATTCTTCTATCTATCATTATCGTTAAGTGTTTAGTGTATAATTGAGAAAAAAAAAATAGAAACGGTACAGTCTGGGACCGCCTTGATTAGTGGTTATCGCTCTGCGTATAACTACGATTATCAATTGAGGGTCGTATGATATATAACTGTTGTTATAAGTCATGTATTTATCGACTAACCAAATTTTAGATTTTACGGTTCATTAACTTAGTTCTCTCTTCGTGGATGGACGCAAAAACGTAGCGAAACGACGGTAAAATAATGATTTGACACGGAAATCATAACCACACGAAAAGAGAACTGTGTTGCAATCAGAGATCGTCACTTCGCGCTATTTTTTTTATTCAACGAGCGATACTTTACTACTTTTTATTACAACTGGAATATTTATTATTTTATACATGCAAGATTTTGTAAAAAAATTATGGAAGAAAAGTAATAATTATCAAACTTAAGAATTTATCTCGAAATCAAATGTACACCATTTTTTTCTGCCTATAATTTGTAAATTTATTTTGAATTACGTTTAATTTCGATTAGTCGATTAGACTGAATTAAATTGAATCAATTGAATGTAAAACTTGAGAAATCGAACTTTTGTCTTTGAATTTATTTCTGTGAAGAGATAATTTTTATTTTTTAAATTTTACTTAGATGTATAATTTAAAAGCCCTTTGAACGAAGGTGAAGACAAAGAGGAGATGCACGTTGAGGTAGCAAGGAGTGTCGATCTCTGATTAGAATATACGCTAAAGTAATGTTATTATACTATTTTTAGTAACTGTTTCGTCCTCTGTCGTCAGTGTGGGGCTAATGTGTGTGTCTCTTTGTATAACTGTTGTGTTACGTTGGAATATACATTTGTTTACGATAGCTTGTACAAACAAGATGAAGAAAAAGAATAAAAATTGCAACGGAATTCCGTAGTCCACTGAGAGAAAAATATGATTGAATACACCAAATCATTTATTTCAAATATACGCGATTAATTTATGTATCTTGTATTTTAAGCAACTATACGTGTGATTAAAACGCTGATATATTGCGTTGAATGAACTCTATAGAAGAGCCGAATTGTTTCAATGAAAAAAAAGGTACAATTAAATCAGCAATATATTTTGTTGAGTTGAACAGATAAACCTTAGTATGGATTCAATGTTTGTTTGTATCAATGGAACCATTCAGTTAAATCTGTATGCATGCGAAACTGTTTTCTTGGATAAATACGGATTGATTCAATTATGCATTATTTTTGTCAATAAAAACAGAAAAAATGAAGCATAGGTATATTTCGTGGAGCTAAATAAATACATGATTGTATTTCGGGAATGATTACGTGACTGTGTCTGTCTCTGTATTCTGTATTTCGGGAAAGAAAAATTTATCTTTTAAGTCGAATTGACGATATAATATGTGTAAGTATATTATCTGACATATTCATAGAATAATTTCATTGAATTAGAAAAACACAAATCAAATATTTTGTTGTGTGCAGTAAATAGGAAAATTTATTCAAGCCGTTGCTTAAAAATGAACGAAATTAAACGTTAAACAGGTTTAAATAAAAATCGTCTATATTCCAACAAATATTGTTTTGATCCAACGATAAATTGAACAACGAAATCAAATGTGAACAAATGTAGATTTCACATTAAAATAAATTGAAAAGTCGCATTAAATTTAATGTGGACGAGTGTATTAACGTTTTCATAGTATAGTTTTATTGAATCAATAAAATATTAAGTCAAAATGATGAAATATTTCGTTGATGCACTAAGATGTATATTTCATTAAATAAGTCAAGGAATTAATTACACAATCGTTTCAAATAAAACTTGCACACGGACATTTTTGGATAAATAGTTTATCTGAAAATTCAGTGTATTTAATTATATTTTTCTCTGAGTGTCGGAGTGAGGATGGATTGCCGCACGTTTTACGGTAGATCTTGGGCGGGTATATTACGAGAGAGGCTTACGTGTCTTCCAATTGTGTGTGGTCGAGAGTAAATTATACAATGAACCAGCGAATAGTAGGCGTAGAACGAGAGGATCGCACAAGAGTCGACACATGTCGTCTGACGAAATCGTTGCTATGCAATTTCGTTAAGTGTGTACATTAGCAAAATGATAATCGCGTGGTAAATATGGCTTGAAACGCTCGCTGCTAGCGACCAATGCAGCAGTGGCTATTTATTCGCATGTGGGTTTTATGTCTGTTTTTTTTATAGAAAAATATTGTCAGCTGCTGAAAGCGATGTACTGTTTGACTCTAGTGCTGGCCTCTCGTCTCTCATTTCTCCCTGTCATCCCCGTTTACACAATTTCTTTCTCCACCTGTCTCGTCCGCGGGTTAAAAAGGACACGATCCGTCCAGTATTTCATTGTATTGTAATTTATGTAAATCTTTATTAATAAACACAATATTTGAATATTATATATAAATATAAATATGTGTATGCCTGCGTTTGTGTATCTTTGTACAAGGCTTGGCTCGTGCATCGTCCCATAAAGTAGAGAATAGTATTCTTTTCTTTACGTCCAAAGACAAATATTACGACACGGCTTTTATTATTCTGTTAAGTAACGTGAGAATATTTCTACCTGTATCTTTTTATTCTTAGTTATACTCAAGGATGTTATTTATTATTGTCTTGAAATTAAACTCACGAAAGTTCCAACTGACATGAACTTTTTTTTGTAGTTGTATGAAATCTCAAAAGAAATTATTTACTGCTAACAATTTTTTTTTCTTTCTAAAAGTGTGCAGAGCAGGCGGAATTAATATTGATATTTAAGTCAACAGTACTGTATAATAGCTATAAATCAGAAATATTTTTTATACACTGCGTTTCAATAATTCGACACAATTTTGGAAATTCGATTTAGAAGTTTAAAAAATGACAGATTCACAACACTTTTGTATTAATAATTTGCAGTAAAAAATATCAATTCCACTCATAAATATTCAAAATAATCTATTGATGAACGGCACACAACGATTTCTAAATATTGTTTTGAGGGAAATTTCATAATAAAGAATACAATTAATAAGGAAGATACCGAATAAAAAAAGTGGTACAAATATTCTCAACCAAATATTCAGAGTTGGGTATTTTTTAAATGAAATTTTGTTACGCCAATTGCTTACATCATAAAATAATTCGAATAATCATTACCAGCTCAAAGAAATTTTCTAGTCCCATGTTTAAAAATATTCCTTCCAAAAAATACTCAACTCTTCACGCTTTGATGTTTCCTCAAAAAAAAAATCCAGGCTTCGGGCGAGCAACTGCAGTAAATCCGTATTAAATACGGTAAGTAATTGCGAAAAATATTCCGCATGGGTTGAGGTTGCACGGGTTATTTTCTATCGTCCGTCTCAAAAAATCATTTCTCTCAATACTCTTTTTTTAATCTCCAATTGAAATATAAGATTCCAGCGTATGCAGCGAGACGACCAGCGAAACCAGTGTGCAATCGTCTTCAGCATCTGAGAGTCCACGCTCTAATCGCAGCGCTCCGCTATTAACAAGGATGGAATCAAGAGCTTCCAGCAGTTCGCTGGAAAGTTCCAGTACTTCTGTAAGATCATTTTACAGCGCTCCTCCGCCTCCTCCACCTCCTCCGCCTCCTCCTCCTCCTCCTCCTTCTTCTTCTTCGTCTTCACTTCCGCTGCAAGCAACAGCTTCGAGCTCTGGAAGCACTTCTTCAAGTTCCAGCAGGACTGGAACGACAAAAAGTACTAAAAGTACTAAATCCCATAGCGAATCGAAGGGAAATCATAAGGAACAGATGCAAGAGGAGCTTAAATACGTATTAACGATGTTTAGGGAGAAGAAACGTAACACTGACTTCGTAAAAACGCCGGATGTCTACGTGGACCAACATTCCACTCCAAGAGAAGTGCAAAAATGGCTGGAAGACAAAGGTTTCTCGGAGAAAATCGGCAGACAGCTCAGAGGAATGAACGGTGCCGATTTATTTAGCCTAACAAAACGCGACCTCGAGCAGCATTGCGGTCAAACTGACGGCAGAAGATTAGACGGACAAATTACACTCTCCCGAAATGCCTCTGGATATCACACAACTAGATCCTGCGAATTGAAACAGATTTTGGAAAAAGCTCGACGTAAAGTTGAATTCGAGGATGAGGAGCGTTACGACTAAGAATAATAATTGATTGTTACTCGTTCCTAATTGTATCCTGTGATTAAGAGTCATGTTTGTTAAGTTTACAGCCCAAAACTTTACAGACTGCAGTCTGTTTTCCTTGATCTCATACGGAGAAGCGCTACTCGCGATACTTCGGCTATTATTATTGGTTTCGTCGCAAACATAAGCCATTTGATATTCGATTTTGGGCAACTAATACCGTAACTACATGAATGCACTTTTACTATAATAATTGAATATTTTTGTCCTGATTTTGGTTAGATAAACAGTAGAATATTAATCTGTTGTTGATTCTTCTTTGAGCTCATTTTAAACAAGCAAAATCAATTTTTTATCTATGTCTCCGTGAAAACTAGTGTAAAAGTAGCGAATAAAAATTTCTTCAAAAATTCGGATGCCATAGTTCAAATTCGTATTGGAAGAAAGATACTATCCAGAAACACTTGATAGTGTCAATGGAAGTTACCGCATTGAGCAAATTCTAAATAGAACAAAATTATGAAACAGTAAAAAAAAATTGAAGAAAAACATATCCGTAAAAAAATATACATTAATTTAAAAAATTCATACTATAATACAAACTTCGCTTCTGTTAATTTAGTACTCAAGGAAAGATAATATTAAATTACTCATATATGAAACATTATAAAAATGTCGCCAATAATATGCCTATCATTCAATATTACACTTTAAGACCATTGAATTCCTTTGGATATTAAATTTACGAACGATTAACAACATTCCTGATTAGTACGGTTGCAAACTGTCCAATTAAAAATTGACGCATGTAGTTATAGGTATTAGTGTTATAAATTGATAAATATCGATTACTATGAGTCAAACAAAAAAAATCAATATGGTATTGGGAGAAGCTCAGCTCTGAACTCAAGTCCCCCTGTTTTATTATTCTACTTTCTTGTTATAGGCTTACTCGTTACGCCTTCAATTATTTTGTTGTTACGTTATTCTATATATAGATATATATATATATTTATTTAAAGCAATCACATATACATTGTTAACAGACATAAATAGATACTCTAGTGGGTATCAACCTTATGCGTATCGATCAACTCTATATGCACTCGTTTATTTTTTGTCTGCAAATATCGTCAAACGCATCGTCTCAAAGATCGCTGAACACAGTACGATTATCTAGCGTATTTTTATTACTTTTTTTGTATAATCGTCACACGATTAAAACGCTATGCAGAGAGTGTAGAAAAAACATGCGAAAGTCTTTCTTTTATTTTTTTAAAGATAGCGAGAGAATTAAAAAAACACACGACAATTGCCATCACAGTGTTCAACGCAGGCACCTGACATCAGTTATTGGTCACTCGGAGTGCGAACTTGGCTTCTGCCACTGAGAAGAGAGTTTATTATTAGATACTTAAATTTGTTACCAGTTAAAAATTTATAATATTAAATACGACGGAATTAATATTTTGCTATAATTAACAAATCGCTTATTTGAGCCTTTGAATTGGCATACATAATGATTTATTAATAGTTAATAAATGTATGTTTGAATAAAAACGTCCCTTATCAGGGTTCAATGACCGCTGATGACACAATATAGGATTGGCTTTTAATTTTTGAAACACTCATTAGCAATTACTATACTAATATTTCAAATTAACTAATGCATGGTTATAAAGAACGTTTACAATATTCGCAATCATCATGAAATTTGTTAGAACTGTGCATGAGAAACGTCTCCATACTTAAAACCATGATTATTAAACTCTATTATTATGCACTCCTTGCAAACAAATGAAAGGTTTGTTTAATACCGTTACAATAAGAAAAATGACAGTTCCAATTAATGCTTTCTATTGTGTCGCGGTTCTACGATTATATTTTTAAAAGACAGTATAATCACATCAAATTTTCGGTACTTGTCTGAAATAAAGTTTTGTCAACTATCAACAAATTCAAAGTAGTTTTAACTCTCTTTAATCTTGTTGCCTCAAATAGTTCTTCATTTATAATAAACTTCGAGCTTATTGAAAAAAAGCAAAGCATAAGCAAATCGTTAATTTGACGAAAATGTCGTCAGCGTGAGAGTTTGTAACGAGAACACTTATTTTCATTTGGTGCTAATGAATTTTGTAACTGTTAACAAATATTTTAAGAAACATAATGAATAAACTCTTTTCTCAGCGTGTGTATCAATCAGCGGATCCTCTTCGTTAGTCGGCTATTATTAATCTCAGGATATACTCGCGCGCTTGTTAAGCTTCTTCAGACGCTTCTGAGGAATTTTCGTTACAAAAATTTGGTAGAAAAATTGTAGAGGGTGTTACAACGGTGAAGGAATCTATTATAATGTGATATACGTTCTTGGAGCAGAATACCCACAGTGACTGTCAGTCGAGAATGACCGACAAGTGGCACTCGACTGACAACGAATACGAATACGTCAGCAGACAGACACTGTCCGCAAAAACGCCTGTTTAACGAGCGATTTACCATCGCGAGCTGCTTCCAATATTAAATATTTCGTAAACGCGTAATCATCGATATGTCGATTTTTTTTTTAATTCTTGGCTGCCTAAATTCGAGCAAATTTTGTCAGCCTGAATCATCGAGATTTTATTTCTACTCTTTTAAAATCCAGTAAGCGACGAGGTAAAAAAATTCAAGACGCTGTTTACAAAATATTTCGAATACTGAAAGCGTAGGCCTTAGCAGAATTTTTTTTTGATTCTGGGAATTAAGGAAGTTGAAGTGTATCAACTTCTCATACTAGTCGAATTTGTGGTAAATACTTTTTGACGTTTTTACAAAGTTTTGAGAATCAATTAATTGCAGTGAAGATGATTGATCATTATATAAGCTGTAAAAAACGATATAATAAAAATCGATCCCCACTTTCCTCAATTAACACACTAAAAACTTCACAAAAGCGACGATAAAGATTTGGCACTGATTTGAATAGTGTAAGACACTTTGACCTGAAATTATGGATTTAAATTCGATCTTAAGGTTTATTTTAAGATCGAAGTTACCGACCAAATTTGGTTTACAGCTAATCTTGAAATCGGAGTTTTGTGTAAAAATTCGACGCTTGAACTTCCTTAAAGAATTAATTGATTTTCGTTTCTTAGGTTTCTACGTATCAGTGCTGTCTGCCTATAATCTTATGTGTAACTCGAGTAAGATCTAGATTCATCATTATTAATTCGCGACAGATGAAACGATGAGCCTTGTTTGCTTAATTCTAGTGCGGAGATGGTGGGGAAATGCCTAATTCTCTCGGCTATATATGGTATAATGTTTGGGCACACGCACCACGTATTCACGATTTCTATTTTGCTTAAAGACTTTTCTCATTTGCTGGTTCTCATCATAAAATTCGTACAACAAAAAGTCAACCGACGAACTAACTCACACGTTTAACTAACACATTTGATATTTAAAATCATCGAATAATTCATTATTAACACCGAGAACCATCGGCGAATGAAATTTCTGTACAGATCGATGAAGAATCGAAACTTTTCTCTTTAAAAAAAGTCACAAAGAGGATTCGCTACAATAAAGATTACTTTGTTGAATTCTGAGATAAAAGTCGGACACAATAATAGAAAACAATATTTATACTATTTTACCAAAGTTATTCGTCAACAAAAATTGACTCAAATTACAAATGTGTACAGCATTCGAAAAATTCTAATATTGAATCATTATAAAATATGAATCTTTCGACAGCTTGATTCTAAATCTTTCTGACCAGAAAGAACAAACGCCTTCCGCGCTTTGCAAAAACGGAGAAGACAAAAAATGGGCAGCATTCGTTACTTCACAATACGCATATTTTGTTCATTATATCCTATGATTTATTTATTCATTATCTTAATAACTTCATACAAGAAAGTGCCATGATAATCAAATAAAAATTTGAACTTCATATAAAGTTACTAAAAACATTATTTAACATTCGAGTGGCTAAAAAAAATGACAGAAAATCAAGTCAATGAGCGTTAGTTTAACACTTTTTTTCCACAATTTCCAACAAATATATTAATTGAAGAATGATTGAAGAAAAAGAGAAAAACATGTGGGACATATGAATGAAAAATAGTAAACAAAAGGTGAGTATTTAAAAATAACGGCCCCAAATCTTAAGAGGAATATATACGCAGACTCAACAACATCTCAATGCCAATCGCAGATGAAATATACTCAATGTTTCAATAAGTCGATAACGTTATAAATATATCTTCGAATGGTTACACGCGCAACTTATAATAATAATCGATCTAAGGCTTAGGCAAATACACTCTCGGTTTTTAAACATTACTACGATTATATCGAATAGAATTTAATTGTGCGTCGCGTTCAATCGTAGTATTTTCTTTTATTATTTCATCTAGTCATCGTCCTGTGAACAATAATAATCTGGGCGAGCCAAATAAGCCGCATTGGCGCTCTAAATGTTACGGCAAAGCTCCGGCGCGCAACGATCATCAATTGACGCTCACGCATTATTCACCTTCATATGTATAAACATACCCTATCCATTAATTTACTTGTTAATTGATACAATTATATCCAGGTATAATTTATTATTATTATTTATGAATCTTAAGCGTGCTGTACACACGCTATCGTTAACATTAAGACTCTAAGTTATACTTAATTTCTTTCCCTTCACAGAGTTGTAAAAATCCAACGACTTTTAAAGTCACGTTATTTCATTATTAATTCCATAAATCATTTAATAGTAACCATCTTTTTAGAATTTCGCACCATATCAATGGCAAAATGTATAATCATTTTATAAAACAAGGTTTTCCTATAGAGATATTTTTTTAAATGCTACGAAAATGAATGTAACGTCCGAAGAGCTGTTATTTACTTTTTAGTAGCATTTTATATAGATCTATGAAAACTGTGTATTCTAAAAAATGATGAACATCACATTATTTATAGAACAGATAATTAAATAGAATGAATTTAAAAGTGGCGAGATGCTTACAACTCTGCTAGTGTTGCAGCCTCCTGAATGTTGCTCGAGTTATTAAATTAATAATATAAATAATCTAAAAAAAAAAGAGCAATGTAATCACGAATGTACGTCAATGTTATGTGTGTCGGTGTGTTTATGAACGATAGCGGAGCTTAACGCTCGCTTTAAAAAACTAGCGGATGGAGAGAAAATAATTAGAGAAATTGTTCAAATGGCTCGTAGCTCCGTTGGCTATGCTTTAAGTAGTTATTTTTTGTTCCCAAGCACCTTTCACGAGGCTCTTGTGTAATTCTTCGTGGCTGGCGATGTTTTTTCGAAGCTTTTTTTTTTACTGCGGATAAATTGTCGATTGTGTTTATTCGTAGATGAACAATAAAAAAAAACATTGAACGCAATTTATCCGACAAAATGAAGGCGTCGACGCAGCCTGAGTAGCGAAGAAGCCTCGCATATTTTTTTGCGATCAAACTCGATATAATGAGTAGACGCGAAAGCCGAGCGAATTCGCGAGGAAGCGAGAATATTTTAGAAAAAAATTGCGCGACGATCTCCTGTGCGCGCGCGATCTCTACTGGCGCTTTGCCTCCGAATCCTCCTTGGTTGAGCCAGACCTTGACCGATTTGAACAATTGATGAATGATGAAATAACTTAATCATTAATATTTGGTGATTAGCGAAATATTCAAAGCGAAACTTTCCCACGGGAACCGGGAGATGTTTGTTTTGTTTGTTAAGGGAATTTGGGACTGAGAAGGAGCTTTTTTTGCTTATCCTCGGGATTATTGAGGGAATAGACACGTATTTTTTTTCAGTACAGATTATTTTGTTATCCCGCACAAAGCGTAGACCCGTGACTTGGCTCAATTACCAAAAACCTCCGGCGCTGCGACCACCCGGCGGATTGTTGACGCGGATACACGCTCGTCGGGCCTCGTCAACGTCCTCTGCAAAAAAAAGAGAAACAAATTCTTTAATTATTCACTCTTCTGGATTTAATTTTCATTATATAAGCTTAATTCCTCATAGAAAAAGCGTTTGCATGGATGTTTTTTTGGCGAGAATTTATGATGTTCCGATATTTCATGGCAGAAAAATAGAAACGAAATGAAATATCGAGAAAAGTTTCAAGGTAAATTGTCAGGATTGATGTATTTGTGTGGAATAAAGGGCCTAAAATTCATCCTACCATAACTTGCGACCTACTTTACCGAATCAGCTCAAAATTTAATGCCATCTACAGTTCTGGTAAATCTTTACTTGGTATTAATTTTATGTAAATTGTCTGACGCGTTCCGTTTTTACGAGATTTTTAAGATTCTGAATTTTTGAAGTTTGTCGACGCTCCAACTTAAACATTTTTTTATTTGTCTGCCTGAAACTTCTTATGAAAAAAATATATGCAACATTTAGGATAGAATTTAAGCAAAATCGGTAAAATTTATGAAGTTTTGAAACTTCAGAAAAATTGATCTTATCGTTCTAACTCAAATAAACTTCGACCAAACTCAGCTCGACTTTCCTTCAAGGATAAATCCAGCTGTCATAAATATTAAATTTGGCAAAGATCGATAAAGAGGTTTGGATCATATATAATTTGGAACTTTCGAAAAATTTGTGGTTGTCGTTCCAATTTGAGTCAACTTCGATAAATTTTGTTAAATTGTTCTGCAGGTGTGGATCGTTATTCGGTTATGCTAACAAATTTGATGAAGATTGAGGAAGGATTCTGCATTTAATAGCAATATTAATTATAAAACATTATACTTCTTTGCTGTCGCCTTTGACAAAACGGGACAATTTTGTGAAAAACAACTGAGGCATCTGAATTTCATAGAACCTTGAATTTTCTAAACTTCATATTTAAAAAAAAAGTTACACAAGATCGCCTTGCGAATTGCTTCCTCATTTTGCGTCGTTCCCAAAGGTTTTTTTATAAGGAAGCCAAATTTATTCAACACTCTTCTTATCTGTAAAATATTCAGAGATATTTTCACCAGGATCGTGAAAACTCATGAAAAGAAGGTGACGGAAAAAGACAGATTTTGTTCTTTCTCTGGAAATTCTAAAATTAACGGTCGCAAAATGATAAATTAAAATTTTCAAGTAAATTTAGTATACAATAACGCACTTTTCATTTTTTTAAAGAAATTTTTCTTTTTCGACTGCGAAATTAACGGTCGTAAAATAATGAATTAAAATTTTCTTAAAAGTTTAGTATATAATCTTAACGCGTTTTTCATTCTTTATAAGCACTTTTTCTCTTTTAACTTCGAAATTAACGGTCGCAAAATAATGAATTAAAATTTCCTCAAAAGTTTAGTATATAATCTTAACGCGTTTTTCATTTTCTACAAGCACGCTTTCTCCTTCAACTTGGAACTCAACGTTCGCAATATAATGAATCAACATTTTTATGAAAGTTTGGTACATCATCTTAATACGATTCTTGCAATCTTACAATCTTTCTACAAGGACCTATAATTATAAAAAGAAATCACAGTTTTTGTAGCGAGCGTCGTGTTTCTAATTCGTGAAATGTTAGGAGTACTAAGTAAAGGAAGATTCCGTTTTACCGCTGATGGAGAAAGTCGAGTCCTGAAGATTTCTCTGGCCTTCGAGACGAGGACCCTTTGCCGAGGGTGTGACGACTGCAGACTCCGGCAGCGTTGGAACACAAGAGACCTGCGGCAATTTCGGTTTATTATGATGAACCTCGTGGGTGCCATTCGTCTGATTGACTCGAGCAGCTGCGGCGGCTCTCGCGGCTTCGCGAGCCTTAGCGATTGCGGCATCCTCGTCGGCATATCGCTTTGCATCCGCTCCGGTTCTTGCAACTCCGCGTGGTCTCTGAGAAACGCGATATTGAGATGAATTAGAAGTGTAAACGTCGGAGAACGTCATGTTTAAGGGCAATTCTCGCTATCAAACCTTTTCCCGGTCTTCTATCAAATCGTAAACGTGGGAAGGATAACTCGGTGTCTCTACGTATTTTCCATAACCGTGGACTACCTTCACGTCGCATTCATCAACGCAAACTCTGCCATTTACGATAACGTATTCCGGCACACCATGAACCTCCATGCCCTGAAAACAAATGTTTTTCGTTGAGAAAAATCAATCATTGCATTTTTTGCTTCCTCATAGAGGGTCTTTTTAAAAGAGAAAAGAATATATATATATATATATATATATATATATAAGCAATTCCAGCGGAATTAAGTCGAAAAAAAAAATATTTGTCCTTAAAAAAATGTTACAAAGTCGGGATTTGTTATTGTGAATACTTCACCAAATTTCAACACGATAAAATAGAAATCTGCTGAGATATTAGAATTGTTCAATTTTTTAATCTATCTTGGGACTGTTTCAACGTACATATATTTCAGAAAAATGGAAATGTGTGGAATTTTATGGCCTACAACAACATTAATACAGATTTATATGGGGCATTTTAGCTCAAATTAACTCAAATGTTTAAAAAAAAATAGTCGAAGACATTTTTTACCAAAGATTTCGCTACTTTCTAGCCAAATGAGTTTTCTTAAGTTTGTATTTATATAACGAGTTTTTAAGATTTTTTTTTCACAACATGATCCGATGTTGCTGGCCGTTTCAATGGTCAAATCTTTTTGTTATTTATTTTTTTCGAAATCTTCGCTACATTCGAGTCGAATTGAGTTCCTCGAATTATGTATATGCATGACGAATGTTGAAAATAATTCTTGTAATAGTTATGGAATTCTCATTTGACCATGATGACTCGGTGAATTATCAGTAATTTTGCTGTGGATAATGGGTATACCGGGTCAACGATTTGTAATCGCAAAAATCGTTCTTAACATTCGTTATTTATATACATAATTCGAGAGAAACAGGGGATAATTGTAGGATTTAGCTTTCAAGAGATGATTCGCCGTTAGAAATAGCCAGCAACTCCGAATCCCATTTTTAAAAAAAGTTTGAAAATTCGTTATTCATATACAAAACTTAAGAAAATTCATTGTGCTAAAAAATTTCAGTACGTTGCAGTTAATTAGAGTCAAAATGTTCCATACGAAAATGCATTCCTTTTTTTTTTGAAGCCCATAAAATTTCACACATTTCCATTTTTCAGAAATGTATGTACGATAAAACCGTCCTAAGAGCCGTTTCAATGAAAATTTCAAAACTTCCATTCTATCGTATTGAACTTGGGTAAAGTTTTTACGATAATGAAACTCGATTTTTCTAAATTTTTTGTAGGATAACAAAATTTTGGTGGCTAAATTTCAGTGAAATCGCTCATATATTGTCCGATTTTCATGTCAGATTACACAAAACGATCTAAGACATTGAGAAAAGTGGTGTAAAAAAAGTCTATAAATATAATATTTGGAATATTAATATACTGTGTAGTATTTTCATATATTCAATTTTTCACTAAACGCTCGAACAAGTAAATTTATATTTCGAGTAAACATTTTTTTGATAAGTTAATATGGATATTTCAATGAAAACAGTAAAAAAATTCTTGATCAAGGGCAAATTTTAAAACGGAATAGAATCAAAAAGAAATATTTTTTAAAATTCTCAACTACTTTTTTTAAATCGGAACAAAAAAGTTCCTTCTCCTTCAATTTCTAGGAACAAATTTAATTCGTTCTTAGATTGTTTTGTCTCTGAAATGTTACTAACTGTCTTTGCAATGCATTTGCAATTCTTTTGTGCTCTCTTTTATCGTAATCAAAAAATAAATCAGATTTATCATCCGAGCAATCGAAATAATACCTCAAAGATGTTAAAGTCAACAGCCTGAACGTGAGTCTCAGCGGAGATGGTCCGTTTCCTGTTGGGATCCCAGACGACGATATCAGCGTCGGAGCCGATAGCTATTACTCCCTTCCTGGGATACAAATTGAAGATCTTGGCTGCGTTCGTGCTAGTAACAGCGACGAATCTCGTGGGATCTATGATTCCAGCGTAAACTCCTTTTTCCCAAACAACAGCCATTCGATCCTCGACGCCGTTGACTCCGTTGGGAATTTTCGAAAAGTCATCTTTTCCAAGAGCTTTTTGATCGGCGTTAAAAGTGCAATTATCACTGCCTGTTGCTTGGAGTCCGTCTCTGTATAATTGATCATTGTTGGATTGATTAAAAATAACGTATTATAATGATTACTATTGTGAAAAATAACATTCTAATGATTCATTTCAATCAATAAGAATATTGATAATTTTTTTTCATGACAGTCTTAATCTACCAAACAATTGATATTAATTAACATTTTTTTTCAAACATACTCAGTATATGTGTGATTCTTAAAAAAAGCGATACGCTCGTAGACCTTAAGGTATTGGATTCTAATACTATTTTATTTTTATCGGATTCTTAAATCTCATTTCCGCCGATTTTTGTAAAACTGAGAGATTTTTTGTGTAGAAAAACAAGTTTTTTTGTTTTTTTTCTCTTTTTTTTCGCATTGCATATAATCATTTAAAAATTCGCAATTCTTAATTTTAAAAACGTGAAAACCGGTTTATAAATCTGAAAAAATTAAGCAGTTTCAAATTAAGATACACGATCATATCGTGAAGTTACGAGTGTCTCATTTTTCTGCAGCATCACCTATACATAAAAATAAAATATACAGTTATATCTATTTTTTCCCTGAAAGTTAAGACACGTTTATAACATAATAATAAAAAAACTTTTGAGAACTCCGATTGCGCAGAATCGTTTTGATAAAAAAAAGATAGTATCGTCGGTAACGGTCTGAGCGTTTCAACCGAGGCATAAAAATGATCTTGTCCCGAAGATTACTCGATAATGCAGCCATCAATCCATCAGACGTTAATTGAAACAGTTTTCCTTTGCTCGCCTCTTCGCGCCACAAATACTCCTTACATCGTACCGATGTTGACACCCTACACTGCTCTGCATATCAAGTCAACGATCTATGTATACATTTATATGCAAATAGCGGCACGCCAAGCTGACACTCCGTTACTTATGACATCCTTCCTGTGCACTTATGTTTTATGTTTTGAAGCATCAATTATTTTCAATTTAAAACACGGTAGCACACATGTTAAACTTACTGTTTGAGTAATCTCTCTATTTACCTCTTCGAATTTATTGAAATTCTACAAAATTTTATTGGAATACACACAAAGTTAAAAAATTGCAAATATTTCTCGATGGTATAAAAATCTGGAAAAATCAAGCATATGGTAAAAAGAATATTTTTGTATAATGATAATTCCAAAAGGTTATTAATAAATTGATGAAAAAATATTGTTCAACAAGTATCCCAAAAATCTTACTCCTTCTTGAATGAAAATTATTCATTTATTATTCTGAATACGTATTAATTTTTGAAAATTGGAAATTCATTGTGAATTTTGTGACCATCCACACATTTTTATCACATATAAAAAAATTAAAACTGAAACTTGTTTTACCGATTTCTCGAATTGCCTTTCCGACCACTTTTCACAGATAACTCGGCCCTAATGGTAATGGTAATCTCAAACGGATATGAAAAAATTAATTTTAGGAAATACCGGACTTATTTCATGTAAACAGAGCCAGAAAATTAATTTTTTCTTTACCCAGGATAAAATAAAACGAGATTGGAAAATTTTTATCCTTGATATCCTACAATATTCAAAAAAAATTTCCCGTGCCATTTTTGTGTCATCAATTATTTTTCTTTCACTGGAACAATACACATACTGAAAGCTGCCGTTCTAGTAATTTCTCTAACTACTTTTCCGAAGATGTTACGGAAAAAATGGGACCTTAATGACAATAGAAAACTCAGTTAAATAGGGTAAAACCATTTTTTAAATTGCAGTACTAATTCCGCATCGGAAGAATCTGCATACACCCTCTATAAATATAGATAGAAAAACTTTCTTTTTTCTTAATCGAACTTACGGGATTTTGTATTTTTAGAACGACCCACTTTTTAAAAAAATCGGCAAGTTCGTGTGCTAGAAATTCACCGGCTAATGGTATTTCCACGTAACTGATAAAAGCAGGTAAAGATACACTTGCTGAAGTTTCTCTAACATACAAACTTCCCAATTTCGCTTTAGCGGAACTGATAACCCGATAAGGCTTAGCGAGTTGATTGCGTTTTATCGAATGTACGAGCGGGTACTCAACGAGTATTCGATAACCTTGCGAGATTATTCGCTGTAGCTCAACTCAATTCTCGCAAAAACCGTTGGAAGCTTCGTTAATTTTTGCGGCATTGAAGCATGAACGTTACGGGCAGTTAGCACTGCAAACCGTAACAAAAAATTGACTTGTCTTCACGGTAATGGTCTTCGGTCGTTAAATTAAAAGAATGTACGAAATGGAACATAAAACACTCGCTGTCAACCCAGCCAATTTTTTTTCCACCATCTCAGATGCACCCCTAAATTAATTATATTCAAGTACCACTAAAGGACACTATGTGAATTTTTTCACATTTTTTTACCCAATATTTGAGGAAAAGCCTTTCTTTCTATCAAAAATATCTCTGAAACTTGAGGTTACTGAAAAAAAAATGTCTCTTCTTAAAAGTTGTCGTTTTTCCTTAGCTTTCGAACAGAATATTGGAAATAATGTTTACGTTTCGGTAACACTAATTTTTCACCGAAAAACGGGAGAATTATTTTTTTAATTAATAACTTTTTTTTTTATCATCGGAAAATTTACAGTGTATTTCTGCATGACTGTCGATGTCGTAAGAAAATCATCACAGTGACACGGATCAAGGTTAAGGTATAAAAAAAACTGTATATGTTTGGAAGTTGAGAAAAATAAAATCAATATCCTTCAGTAGGACGTTATTTAATTTTTTCACTGTAGAACTTCAATCCGAACTACTCTGGCAATTTTCTCTTGAGATCGTCAGACATCCAAGAAGAATCGGTAATTTTTCGCCGAAAAAAAAATTCATTTTTTAATTTAACAAATGCCCGTTTTTCGGTAAAAATTAATGTTACCAGAACGTACAAATTATTTCTAATGTTCCGTTCAAAAACTAACACAAATTTACAACTTTTAGGTAGGGAAATTTTTTTTCCATAATCTCAAGTTTTCGTGATATGTTAGATTGAAACAAAAATGCATTTTTTAAAAGATTTGATAGAATAATCTAAAAAGAAATGCACAAGAGCGCTTTTTAGTGCTACTTTGATATAAGTAATTACAGGGCAGATCTGAAATGCTAGAAAAATATAGCTGAATTAACAGAGAATTCCTCATATATATGTGATTGTTGCTCTTGTCTGACCACGTCGACGATTACTACTTACTCGGCGAGCTTTTCTATCAAGTAAGCGGGCGTAGTTGGATCCGGTCTCAAGGGCGGACCAGTGACGAGACGCGCTGCCTTTTCGACGTCTTTTCCGTATTGTTCGCTACCGTCGATTCCGACGCTACTAGCCAGAGGTTCTCCAAACACCACGGCGCCTTCCGAACGCTTTGCGTTTACCACGTCCGCAGCTGACTTGCTCATAATCGCCGTCACGTACAATGGACAATTCACCTAGACGCCGGACAAATCTCCTTCCAATTTAATAATTATCTCAGTAGCGATTGCCAGTTCTTTTACACTCGTAATTCAACACCAGAAGGACTTCATATCAAAACAGCACAAAAGTAGAGCAGCAATGGAAATGAACAGTTTATATATTTTTAAACTCGTATTTTTTAATATCAATTTGATGTTTAATTAATGAATGGAAATAAATTATTTTCTGTGTATTAATTGTATCGTTGTATATAAGAATTTTGAGTTCTGTGTTTATATTTACTCATTTTTAATAGACTTGATTTAATGTGTAAAATAGTCACATGGAAAACATTAAAACAACTGATACTTTATAGTTGCCACAATTTCTACAGTTTATGTAAGTACAACATTTCTCACGTTTACTTACAACATCTGTACGAAAGCATTAAAAAAATCATTCATTTTTCAATGAATCTTTTGTTATTTGTATATCTTTAAGGATAAAAGTGTGAATTGCAAGACTGTTAGACACTTCTGAAGAATTAAATTCAATACAAAAGTCAAGTTTTCCATATAATATTCATTTGAGTGTCAGCAAAGTTTTTTGTTGTTTCAAAATTTTCCCCTGGACAGATATTCTTAATTACTAATGCAAACTTTTGTGTTCAATCTTCTCCAATCTGTAAGCAACTATAGTGATGATTTTATACTAACAAAAATGACCACACTAAAATCTCAATTTCTTTTGTGGAATCGATTTCATGGTCATGTCCGTGTGAATCGTTTTGCAAAGAACCAGCCGTTCACCTAGGAATTCGCTCCAGACACGAGATTCTCGTCTAAACTACAAATGCTTGTAACCGTCCGCTGACATGAAATGCTAGAGCTCGTGCTTCACGTGCTTTACGACTATAATGCAGAGTGGTACACGATTATACTAAATGCTACATACACAACCATTTTGTGGCTTGCCAACGTACTTCATAATGTATGCAGGCGAAAATAGCTATAATAAAAATCTAAATGCAGATAATTCACATAATATGGACCGCTTTTACCATGTAAATAAAATTCAAAAACACATTATTCTCGAAACGAAAACACCAAGCATTCTAACAACAATCAGAGAACCTTCCACTGTGAAATTTTTTTTCTTAAGCTTTTATTGCGAGTATAAAAAACTCTTATATATGAATTGGTATATTAAAATTTGACATACAAGTTGAAAAGTAAAAATACAATATTTTTTCACTAAATTATATGACAAATCGGGAATTCAATATGAAATTCGGTAATGTAATATAAAAATTCTGAAAATGAATAAAAAATCTGGAAATTCCCTGCGAAAATTCAAAAATTTAATATGCAAAAATTGATATACAAATTCGAAAATTTGCTACCCCCATAAATACAATTCATTAGTAAACTGATGAATAAAATTTCCTTATTTTTTCCTTATCTTTTTGGCTTTTCGTTTCGAAGCGAAAATAAAATAAAATTCATACAAAAAGCGGTCCATAAAATGTAGAATTCCTGACAAAAAAAAAGAGCAAAGGAAAACTGAAACTCAAGGTAAAGTGCGAGTGCATGAAGGCGTAAAATTACGTATATGTGGCTACGCATGCGACAACATCTGTCGCTGTACCGCGAGATCTGGGAAAGAAGTACAAATAGCAGTAGAGAGTCGTTCTCGCGGCAAGAAATCGCTGCGAGCGCGCGAGTAGAATAGCCCACGTCTGACCTATTAAAAAAAAAACTGGTCGTCGCCCCTTTTGCGCAGGAAACTCGTGGAAAAGTACTCGATGCATTTCTTCGGATAAAAAGAATGCATCGGATTGTCCGGCTACAGTGATTAACGCTGCTGCAGTCGATGAGCTTCCTTTCGAAAACGATTTGTACGTTTAAATTCTTGACCCACGACGTAGGAGACTTCAACTCACGTGGCTAATTTGGTCATGAGGGCCAGCGGAGTGTCCGTGTCCGGCCTCAACGGCGGACTGAGAACGTGTCCGGCCGCGTGTCTCCAACAGCTGTGACTATAGTTGGTGCCATCGGCGCCCAGACCTGCGGCCAACGTCTCGCCCCAAACGCAAACTCCACGCTTCCGGGCAGCCTCGAGCGCTTCCGCCGCGCTACGACTCATCACATGTACTACGTACAGCGGACAGTCGACCTAAGCGTGCGAAACTTTAAGCCTATTGACATTCTTCTTTCGTTTTCTTAATTACCTGTCAATTAACTGAGCTGTTTTACAACGTTTCGTACTACGTGATGCGTTGCTTATTTATTCCACAATTTATTTAATATTCGTTGTTAAAAAGTGGGTACACTATAAAAAAATCTACTTGGAATTCAGTGTAGATGTACCGCTTATATGCATAAGCTGGTATTCTAAATTTATTGTACGAGTGCAATATCAAATTTACTTTTGGTACAACAATTTCGATAATGTGCCTTAATTCAACTGTAGAAGTAGTTTAATTAAAAAAATTTGCTTTGTTTTCATAGGAAACAAAGTATCTTATACTTTATATCACAATTGTACAATAAATTTAATTGGCGAGTTTATGCATAGAAACTTTCAGTCTTTTTTGACAGTGTATTGTGTCCGTGGATATTTCAGTGCGGCGACATGTTTTTTAGGAAATTTTGCCTTGGGGTATAACTTGAGACGAGTTCGATACGTTTTAGGCAACAGATCATGTTTTGTTTGTTTTCTTCCATTATAAAATTCGGTTTCATTAATGTTGTGTATATTTTATTCGTTACTGTTTGTTGAGCATTTTTTAAAAATTCGGGTTCCAAATTTCGTACAATTGAGGTATTCATTAATAAAACATTATTTCGATAATATTACAATTGGGAGTAATTAATGTTTCAGATTTTTTGATTTCCTTACAATTCTTAATGTACGCACATAATAACGAACAAATCCGCCGAATTTAGTACAATCCCGAGTACAATCTCTAATATGCGAATTGTCATTTCATTATTTCACGATTATTTGTTTATTCAATAGTTTTATTAATGAAATTTTGTTTGCACTCGGGAGATTTTTAAATTTTTGTAACGTTATTTTTGAATACTTGAATTTGGGCATTTTTTACAATACTGTTACGAAAAAAATAATGCCACATTATTTTTTACGATCGAAAAAAGGAAACATGTTCTGCTTGGAATGCCTCTTAATATCGTACTGCAAATCGCATCGAAGATCGAACTCATAACCGGAAATCTAAACAATGAATTAACAGCGTCAGGACAATTGAATCACTTTTTCTGATAACATTATAACTATTACATTATCAGGTTATTAAAAATCTCATTCCTAATTCGATCTTCAGTTGCATCTCAACTTCAATCTTGAGACAAAATATGCAAAAAAAAAATTAATTCTGCGTAACCCAAAAATAGTCAATGTCGAATTATACTTCAAATTTTTAATATTTTTCTAAATATATCATTAAACATACGTAAACAACGAATTTTCTCGTGCAACATCTTGACTATAAAAATTGATATCTAATCAGTTCATTCTATTGTTCCCTACTAAAATAGTTAAATAAATTGTGCAATAACGGCAGACAAAAAATAGCAAAAATGACTACAAATAAAATAGAAATAAAAGAGGCTTTGCAGGTGAGGAGCAGATGGACGACAATCGCTATTTTGCTGCAATCCCTATTCAATTATAAAATTACAGACCCAAGAGAGCGGTTAGCGTAAAGTGGTGCACGCTGTGGTACGCAGACTATTTCTTACTGCGTTTGAGGCAGCAAAGACGACGACCACAACAGCCACTGAACTTTACGATAGTCTTGCGGGGCGAGTGAGGGATTTTCAGCGAATAAAGGGATTTTTCTGACTTCTCTTTTTCGCAAAAGAGACTCTGAAGCATCCGGTCGTTATTCACGAACGTGCGACTGTCGGCATCAGGTTTATCACTGCAGTTATAATCTTGAAATGAATTTCAACAGTATAGACACTTGAGTGTGAAACGTTCTTAAGCGGGCATACAGCCAAATGCAATAGATCAGGCAACGATTATGGAAACGTGAGATACATAGTCTAGAAAGGTGCACCGGTGAAATATACCTGGCCGGCGATGACGCAGGCTCTATTTACGGCTTCCGCTTCGACTTCTTCGGGACGTGACATTTCGTGCCCCTCCGGGCCAGTCACTCCCGCAGCAAGCAGCTTTCTCGTGTTCTGCAATAAAGAGAATGAAATTGAGCGCTATAGACGATAATTCCTGGAAGAATTTCAACCCCTGTCTGCTTCTGTGGTACCGAGCCAAGTGCATTTAATTTTTTTGTTAAATCGATTCATGATCGCGCTGATGGAACGCTGGCATTTATCTGCTGGTTCACCAAAAACGGTTTTTTTTTCGTGCGTACAGGTCAATACATTTTTGTTACTCTTTAAATTTTTTTAAACGTGGAATACTTTCCTGTTGAAAGTAATTTCTAAATAATTGATATATATTTTTCGTGTTGTGTAATAAAGAGAATAAAATTCAGCTCTATAGACGATACTTCCTGGAAGAATTCCAACCCCTGATTGCTACTATGGTACCGAGCCAAGGGCATTTGATTTTTTTGTTAAATCGATTCATGATCGCGCTGATGGAACGCTGTCATTTATCTGCTGGTTCGCCAAAAACGATTTTTTTTTTCGTGCGTTGGGATAGAGATCAATACATTTTTGTTACATCTAACAATTTTTTTAAAACGTAAAATATTTTCCTGTATAAAGCAATTGCTGAATAATTAATATATATTTTTCGTGTTTTATAATAAAGATAATAAAATTCAGCTCCATAGACGATAATTCCTGAAAAAACTTGAACCTTTGACTACTACTGTGATACCGAGCCAAGTGCATCTAATTTTTTTGTTAAATCGATTCATGATCGCGCTAATGGAATGCTGGGATTTATCTGCTGGTTTACCAAAAACGGTTGTTTTTCGTCCGTTGGGATAAAGATCAATACATTTTTGTTCTATTTTCAATTTTTTTTTAAAGTGGAATATTTTCCTGTCGAAAGTAACTTTTAAATAATTGATATATATTTTTCGTGTTCTGTAATAAAGATAATAAAATCCAACTCTATAGACGATAATTCCTGGGAGAACTTCAATCCTTGACTGCTACTGTGACACCGAGCCAAGTGCAATTTAACTTTTTTTGTTAAGTTGATTTATGATCGCAGTGATGGAACCCTGGCTTATATCCGATGGTTCAGCAAAATTGCTTTTTTTCGTTTGTGGGGATAGAGACCAATACATTTTTGTGACTCTTTCATGTTTTTTATAACGTGGAATATTTTCCTGTATAAAGCAATTTTCGAATAATTTATATTTCTAAGTAACGAATATATATTTTTCGTGTTCTGCAACAAATGAGTAAAATCAAACTCTGTAGACGATAATTCTTGGAAGCATTTCAACCCTTAACTGCTACGTAATACCGAGGCAAGTAATTTTTTTTGGTCAATCGATTCAGGATCGCACTAATGGAACCTTGGCATTACATTAGCAAATGTGAAGGCAACAAAATCGCTTTTCCGTGAGTTCGGATAGAAATCAATAAACTTTCATTACCTTTTTGATTTTATTTCAAGCACAACATTATCGATCTCGAAAGAATCAGCAATTCCTAAAACTGCAACTGCGAAATTTTTTTCAATATAGAATCGTATTTTTAGGTGATTATTATTATTATTTTGCGCTTCCCTTTTTTTATCTCATCAAAAAACTGTCGCACTTCAGTTTATGTATAGATTTCTTGTTATAGAAATTTACCTCAGGGACCAGGTTAACGCCTTCAACATTCACCATAGCGACAATGTGATTTTATGACGTACAGCAATATTTTCCGTTCACTACTTAACGTTTCCCTCGTTTTTTAATTCATTAACAAAAATCACTGCTCTGCTTCAGTTTGTGTGACAATCTCCAGTTGTGACAATTTACCTCATCGACCGGATCATCATGTTCAGCATGATTAATAAAGACATGTTCTTAGTTTGCTATTATTATCTTATGTTACCACCCTTTTCTATATCATTGAGAAAAATCATTCCAGTAATTTGATTTATGAAGAAATTTCTTGTTACAGGAATTAACCTCGGGGATCAGGTCAACGTCTTCAACATTGACCATAGCGACAGTGCGATTATATTATGTACAGCAATATTTCTAGCTAACTATTTGACGTTTCCTTTTTTTTTAATTTCATTTTAAAAAATCACTGCCCTAATTCAGTTTATGTAGCAATTTCTAGTTGCGAAATTTTACCTCAGCGATTAGGTCACCATTTTCAGCATGAACCATGGCGACAGCTCCGAGACTTTTGCAGGCACTGAAGCCTGCGATGAGTTCTGGGTCTCTGAGCATGAAGGAATAGGCCATGAAGAACTTGAAGCTGTTGACGCCGTGTTCCTGAACGAGTGCCGCCATTTCTTCTTTCACCTGCGGAAGCGATAAGAATTTTCTGATGAGTGAGCTATGACAATTCTGTTCAATAGTCGTTCATGGATGTTTTTTTCTCGTCTCAAGCATGAAACATCAATCTCGACACGGCTCGCGAAATTTAGGTCAAAAGTTTACCCACAGGCGATTCACGAGCACGTAGCACAACGTCGTAAGTGCCATTCGTCGTCGTGTACATAGTATTTCTCTCACTCGAGTACTTGAACAACGCGTACGCTCGTATTTAGAAAAAGGAGAAAGCCGAGAGTGTGTGCATTGCAGGAATTGAGTAGAGATCTCGTAATTCTACGCGTGAGAGAGTTTTCACGTACTTGGTGCGCGTAACTCGCTAAATGCTGAAACTTTTAAGCATAACGCACACGTTTTTATTTTTTTTGGATGAAAACGAACTACCGTGGCTGAAGCATTTGGAAGTTTGGAGTTTGCAGAGAAAAATAAAGCGTCCCCGAAGAGAAACCGAGATGAAAATGTTTATATGTGCGAAATGTATGTGGAATTCATAATATTTTATCGTTTTAACTATTTACATGTCGTTTATATATATTTTCCATAAATTTCCACATATTTGTCATATATTTTCAACAAGATACTTGTGGAACCTTTTTGGAACACCTATATATTTTTGGTTTTGTTTTTTATTTGTCTTTGTAACTGCAGTTCTACAAAAACTATTTGGCTGAACCGCGAATCACTTTCCCATAAAATGGAGAAAATTGCTAGCTTTGAACTATGCAATTAGCCCTCAGGTCGATTCTCCAGACAACTAGTAATTTTTAGTGTCTGGTGTTTTGAGTGTGTACAAATAAGTTTGATGGATGAACGTAGAACCTGTTTAGATGATCATGGAATTGATTTTTTATTTAAGAGCGCAATATTTTGTGATAATAGTTTGTGAATTTTAAGCTCAGATGACTCATGAATATTTCGACGAATGGTCCTCACGATTTGGTCGATGGATTTTTTTAAATACCTAAATGTCATTTTGAGAATTCAAATTTTGAATTGAAAATAAGTTATTAATCGACATTAAATTTTCCCGATCGATAAAATTTTACCATATCAAAGTAAACCATTTTCGATACATAAAACAAAATAAAGTAAAACAAAATCAAATAAAAGAATATGGAATGAAGTAAAATCAACTAAAACAAAATGCAATGCACAATGGAGGTTCGGCACGACATTCAAAGTCAAATCAGTTCTAAATTTTCGTAATCGATTTTTTGTTTTATGTTATCGATACATAGGCCCAAAAATTCTGTAATTTTTTCAGCTAAAAAAAGTGGCCTTTTTGGTTGAAAAAATAATATTTTTATTTTTTTTAGCAAAAAAGTTATATTATCGGATCGCAAAATTATTGAGAACATTTCATTGAAAAGTTCACATGAAACTACAACTTTTATGGTGAACAATGTTTTTCTATGACTTTAATTTTTCAAGATATATTGACTTTTAAAAAATCCCCCATTTCTGGTAATATTGGATTTAAAAATCTGGAAAAATGAGGAGACAATACTTTTAATTGATACTAAAATGTGTCGAATTATGGGACTAATCAAAGAGGTTTGAAAAAAAGTGGGTGAGTTGATGAAGAATGCTTTACATGCAAATGTCCAACGGCATGTTTTTTCATGAAGTTTTTCCAAAACAATGAACCACAATTGTACTCCAATTATGCAATGTCTGATTTTGTTTTTTGAGAGATTCTTAATCGACTGACTAACCTAATTTTGTGTTGTATTATTGTTCTTCTAAAAGTTACAGCTATTGATATGCCTTATGTTAAATTAGAATAGGACAATTAAACGTTTGTATCTTTTGAACAATCAATACTATCAAAAATCTTGGCAGGCAATCGATTAAATATTTTCCAGCAAATAAAACGAGATATTGCTCATCATAATTGGATTGTCATTATGGTTTATTCATCAGGAATGATAAAAACGTTTTGAAAAATTTAACACTGATTTGACTAGTGTGAAGCGCAGTTGCTACTTTAATAGGATGAATAAAAAATGCACAGGATACAGATTTTTATTTAGCTAAGTTCGCTCCCCGGTTTGTTATCCCGGCCTTGACTGACTTTGAGCAACGAGAGCATCGACGTCCAACGATCCGCGAAGCTCAATCCGATTGGAATATAATGCTGAACAGGCTGATATATGGTTCAATTCAAGGCCGATGACAATGCAGAGCGTGGCTCTGCCCGGTTGAGCGGTTCCCACGAATTTCCGGCTCAATTTCCGTATTAGGCGTTCACGCTACCGGCGATTCACAGTAACCCAGTTACCTTTGTGAAGAGTATCCGAAAACAAAGTTTCCCGTTTATAAACACGGGCGTCGTTATGGAATTACGTGACTACAAGCGGTGCACAAGAGGTGAGAATTAATTATAGCAACAATAGCGAGAATCTGGCGCCTTCAGTGCCTCATTTGCAAAATACCAAAACGCGATCGAGTTCAAACGTCGCTCTCTGACTTTCTATGCTAAAAGTTTACTGCGACTGCAGTTTTTACTGCAACGATGTCATCTACTGCAGGAATTGCAGTTACGCCATTGAGTGCACAATTTCCGGATTAAGTGGTCGACCTACCGAGCACGTTTTGCTGACCTCGTTCAATCTTTCTGACACAACAAACTGTACGTTACAAACTTTTACCAATAGTTGAACTTTCAAAAGTTAAAGACTCAAAGCTTAAAGATGAAGTTCAGTATTGAGAAATATCGTACTATCTCCGTTATTCTTAGCGTAATTATTCAAAATAGAGCCTTGTTCTGAATGAAATTATTTGCTTTTGATTCCTTGTAGAGGACGCATTATTTTCGTGAAAAAGTTAAACTTGCTGTGTATCGCGAACGGCTTTAATAATTGAATTGAAATTTCATACGCGCATTGAGTAGCAACGTTCCTTTCTTTGTAAAAATTTGCGAATCAATTAAACTATTTTGTTAGATTTTATGAAGTTTTGAGTGTAAAGGAAAAAAAACTGTAAGTTCTTAAGCTGACGCAATTTTTTAGGTAATGCGCTCGGTAATTCTCATAAATATAATGAATAATTCAAGCATCCTCAAATACTGAAAACTGAATAGTTCGAAAGTCTTCTGTAATCTTGTAATTCTGAAATCTTCTGATGAAGAATTCTAAAGTAGAACGATTTTTCCATTCCGGAGTTCAGAATTTCTACAATTTTTAAATTAAAAAATTCTTATATATTGAGAGTCAAAAATTCTAAAAATTCTAATTTTAAGACTTAATAATTTTTCGATTTTAAGATTTGGAAATTCCAAAATTTGAAGATTTAGAAATTCTAACATTTTTACATTCAAACATTTTTTAATTCTAACATTTGGAATTTCTGAAATCTTGAACTTTAGAAACTCTAAAATTTTGAAAGTAAAAAATTCTAATATTGTAAAATGTAGGAATTCAGACATCTTAATATTCTACTTTTTTTTTATTTAGAAATTCTAAAATCTTAAAATTTAGAAATTCTAAAATCTTAAAATTTAGAAATTCTAAAATCTCAAAATTTAGAAATCTAAAATCTTAAAATTTAGAAACATAAAATCTTAAAATTTAGAAATCTAAAATCTTAAAATTTAGAAACATAAAATCTTAAAATTTAGAAACATAAAATATCAAGATTCACAAATTCTGAAACATTGTGATTAAGAAATTTTTTAATTTCGAAATTCACAGATTTCAAAACATGGAGATTGACAAATTCTAAAATTTTGAAATGCACAAATTCTAAAATATTCCTCTAAAAAAGTACAAAACCTACAAATTACGAATTCGTGGTCTGGAATAATAAAATCCTATCCCATCTCGTGTCTAGCAGCCTCAGAGTGACTAAGTTTGTCTATCACCAGCGAGAGATCGTGTTTTTCTAATTAAGTCGTATAACATGATAGCGAGTGACTAAACGAAATAGAGAGGCCGTGTGAAGCGCTCTTGGCATATGGCACAATGACCCCAACCGAGTTGAACTCGATTTACAGAGTGTGCTCTGTAAATTATATTGACTTGGCACACTGCGAATAAGTAGAATACTGTCGGTTTCGTTATAAAATGGCGACTAGACCATCCTCATCATTTTCCCAAGCTTTTGCATGACTCAGAGAATCGCCAATTCACGAATCTCACCTTTGGGCTCCAGTTGGGTATCACGACATGAAGAGCATAATCGCAGCATACTTTCTCGTCTGCGATCGCTCGATATCTGTCGTAAGCCTCGATGAGGCTCTCACCCTGCTTCGGGAACACGAAATCCATGATCATCGTAGTACCACCGGCAACAGCTGCTTTCGTGCCTTGATAAAAGTCATCCACCGAAGTGGCGCCCATGAATTCGAACTCGAAGTGTGTGTGAGGGTCGATACCACCGGGCATTACGTATTTTCCTCGTGCATCGATGGTACGTGTGCCGCCAGGAATGATGAGGTTGCGGCCCAATTGTCTGTAATTAAATAGGAGGAGATAACATTAATTCAACTTGCACCTGGTAATAATAAGGAAGTAAAGAAAGAGATGATCATTTCATATGTTGTCTTCAGCTTGAGAATGGATTTCTCTATTCATTATTGCGAATTTTTTTTTCTGGAAACAAAACGAGGTCCTCTCCCTGAATTTTGTATTTATAAAATGAATTGCCTTATTTCTTGCTTCCTTGAAGAGGAAGCTTCGTTTTCGTGCATACGTTTTTTTTCCTCTTGACATAGATCTGTGGATCTTCACCGTGACAAAAGCGAGTGAATTCTGAACGGTTTTATATAATTGCAGAGAATAATAATTATCAAAATCAAAATGCGATAAGGATTCTATTACATTTCCTTTTCTCAAAGAGAAAGCTTTGTTTTCGTGAAAACAAAATTGTGTCCCGACTTTATATATCAGATCGACGGTGCCTCAAATTATTCAAATGATTTGAATGATTTAATCAATCCAAATAAACAATTTTCATTTGAATGAATACGGATGTGATGTGAATTTAAAGTTTATTTAAACGAATGCACTTTAAATTTGTAGTGACTCGCGGTGACTCAATTTATTGCAAAGATTTAATTGATTCGGTCAATTCGAATAATACAAACCATCTTCGATAGCAGAATGAAGATGGATGTTATATGTATTTCAAACATAATTATTTGCATAACATTAAATTGACCAAGTTTAATGGAGAGTAATCAAAGGTACGCGATGTCGCTCGCTGGAGTGAATAAAGTTCGAGTTCAGAGCGTATTACGGTGATTCAAATTATTCGAATACTTGAAATAATTCAAACAAAATTATTCGAATAACCTTTAATTGTCCAAGTTCAACGGAAAGTAAAAAAAGGTGAGAGATATCGATCGCTGGGCTGAATGGAATTCACAGTCATTTACGGACTCAAATTATTCAAATACTTGAAATAATTCAATCATACAAATTTATTCGAATAATCTTCAATTAATCGAGCTTAAAGGAAAGTAAACAAGAGCGAAAGGTGTCGATCGCTGGAGTGAATGAAGTTCAAGTTCAGAGCGTATTACGGTGACTCAAATTATTCAAATACTTAAAATAATTCAATGTTAGAAATTTATTCGAATAATCTTCAATTAATCGAGTTTAAAGGAAAGTAAACAAAGGCGAGAGGTGTCGATCGCTGGAGTGAATGGAGTTCAAGTTCACGGCGACTGGCGGTGACTCAGAAAATATCCAGACGAAGCGGAGCCGCAACAGAGAGCGTTGCGTACAATATTTTTAGACCAAGCATGTACAGTGAGTAATGAAATGGCATCGGGAAGCCACGGGGACTCCACCGAGGCCACCGTGAATCGTTCTCGTTAAAAGGAATCACGCGTAACGTTCAAAGGGATACTTTTCGTTGGATCGCCAGCAGGAAGATACATAGAGAGAGCAGCGATTCGAGAGCAGTTTAAACACTGTATCGCATTGCATGGAACGTGGCTCGTATTTCCAGAGGTGTGCCGCACAAGAGCGACAGAGAAGCCTAAACAACACTGCTGTGAAATTATAAGGCTTCTCCTGTTCGCGATTAAACAACCGGTCTTCGACGATTTTCAAGCCGATTCACCCATAAAACCTCCGACAACGGCAACAGAGGAAAGAAACCGAAGATCATATTTATTGGCTGCTCACAAGCTCGATGATCACTCGCTCGAGTGAAAAACGAACCAAGCCTCGTTATCCGAAGGGTGCAAGTTTTTAAAAGATGAAACTTGTGTCATATTTTCTGAAATTACAATTATTCAAGTATCGAGGATTCTTTAAATACTTCTTGGAATTAAAAAATCCTCGAACTCTGAAACTTAAGTATTTGAAAACTCTTAAATTTTGAGTTTCAGACATTTTACAAACTCCGGATTCACAAATTTGGAAATATTTCGAGTCGGGAATTCAAAATTTTTAAGATTTACAAATTCTAAAATATTTCAATTTGAATATTCTAAAATTTTACAATTCAGAAATTCTTGAATTTTGGGGTTCGAAAATATTCGAATTTTGAGAGTCAGAAATCCGAAAATATTGAAATTTCAAAATTTATTGATATTTATATTCAGAAATTCTAAAGTTTCAAGATTCACAAATTCTAAAATATTGTCTCTCGGAGCTTCTAAAATTTCAAGATTTACAAATTCTAAAATTTCAAGATTTACAAACTCTAAAATTTCAAGATTTACAAATTCTAAAATTTCAAAATTTACAAATTCTAAAATTTCAAGATTTTCAAATACTAAAATTTCAAGATTTACACATTCTAAAATTTCAAGATTTACAAATCCTGAAATTTCAAGATTTACAAATTCTAAAATTTCAAGATTTTCAAACACTAAAATTTCAAGATTTACAAATTCTAAAATTTCAAGATTTACAAATTCTAAAATTTCAAGATTTACAAATTCTAAAATTTCAAGATTTTCAAATACTAAAATTTCAAGATTTACACATTCTAAAATTTCAAGATTTACAAATCCTGAAATTTCAAGATTTACAAATTCTAAAATTTCAAGATTCAGAAATTCTCAAATTTCAAGATTCAGAAACTCTTGAATTTTAGAAGTAACAAGTTCTAATATTTTAAGAATCACAAATTCTGCAATTTCTAGATTTACAAATTCTAAAATTTCAAGATCCACAAATACTAAAATTTCAAGATTCACAAATACTAAAATTTTAAGACTCACAAATACTAAAATTTTAGGATTCACAAATTCTAAAATTTCAAGATTCACAAATTCTAAAATTCAAGTGACTCGTATTGCCAGATGTGTGTCACAGAAGAGCAACAAAGAAGCCTAAACAACTCTGCTGTAAAATTGTAAGGTCTCTCTTGTTCACGATTAAAAAACCGGTCTTCGTCGATTTTTAAGCGGATTCATCTCTGAAACCTTCGACAACGCTAAGAGAGGAAAGAAACCGAAGATTATATTATTGGTTGCTCACAAGCTCAACGATCGCTCGTTCGCGTGGAAAGCGAGCCAAGCCTCGTTAGTCCGAAGGGTGCAATTTAATATCTTGCTTAATCTAGACAATATTATAAATCATCGCAGGGGAGACCGCAGCTAGAGAGTCACGGGCGACTATAGGGCTTAAACAAGGTCCCCAGTCATTTCCGGTCGGTGCTCCGCAATGTCTGGATTATCGCACCACGAGTTCTCCGCTCTAGAATCTCCTGCTTGGGCTATAATCAAGAAATGCCGTTCTAATAAGCTGAATCTTACGATAAATATTCATTACCGTCTACTGAAGGCAACTGCATCGACTAAAAAAGTGTATTTTCCAATCCTAATGCGATTGCAGAAACGAAACCAAATGGAAGAAATGTTGTTTGACTTGGTCAATAATTGACCCTGACCTCGGCGAAAAAGTGCGATGATTTCTCAGTTGATGCTTAAGTAAAGATCTCAATTTATTTGAAGTTTCATAGATCAACAGATGATTTTTTTTTGCCAATCTGAATTATTTTGTTGTTGGTGCTGTGGTCGCAAATGTAATAACTATTTTGTTTTATGATATTCAAAAATCAGATTTTTTGTTTTACCCTAGTATGAAGTACATATTTGTATCCACTGTGGAAAAATTTAAATTGTATAAAATGTCTCTAAATTTGTAACCCAAGTAAGCCAAACAAACATGTCTGTAAATAGAAGCATTGAATATGATCGTTAAACAAAATTGTTGAAGGAGTGCTTACACCGTTTTTAAACAAAAAAGTGTATCTTTTTTAAAAATTAAATGCCCTCGACCATTTGTAATGTTGTTCGAATCATGTAACAAGATCATTCGGGATGAATATAAAAAATATTACAATCATATCTCGTAATATTGTTAAATAGTACTATTAAATTCCGTTTTTAGATCATTTGGCCTCCTCATAACTCCAGCAATATTATTAAATTTACAGACAGAAGTTCCTGTCAATTTATTTTTTAGACAAAAATGTTCAATTGTTCCTTGCAAAAAAATTAATCGTAGGAATACTTTTTTTATGCTCACTTGATGATTCCGTCTTCGATGTAAACATCGCTGTCAATGATTCCATCCTCGTTGACAACCTTTCCATTTTTGATAAGGAGGCGGTTCTGCGCGCTCTAGAAATAGATAATAAAAACACATTGTTAAAATGCGTAAGCAAAGAATTTGTGAATCTTGGGGTGGGAATTGGGTTTGCCTGGCTGACCACGTTAACGATAAGTCTCATGGCCGGCAGCTCGTGAAGATTGTATATAATTTGCCGATCAGCGGACTACCGCTAGCTGCGATTATATCGAGCACGTGCGTACGCTTTTACTACAATTGAGAATGTGGAACACGAATTCTCGGCAAATTTAAATTCTACGGTAGAAAAAATAAAACAAAGTAAACCTCTATACTGTTTTCATGAAAATACTTACGCAGAAAAATCGGAGTAGGCGTGGCAGCTATATAAATAATAGTTATTAATTTGTAGTACATGCGTCCATTTTCATATGTACATCAACTTTTTCCATTGTTACCGTAATTATCCACTTCTTACGGTACGAATGAAAAAATAGCCGCATGGAATAATCATAAATATAATTGCCACGCCGATAATAATTTTTCTGCGTGTGTCTACAGCTATCTGTTTTTTACTTTTTCACACTTTAAATATAATAAAGTAGTGTGGACTAACGATAGATACTTGTCGAGTTTTTTACAAATTTTTTAGTTTTTTTGTTGTTATTATTCATACTTAGTTTATTTTTATTTAAATGTGAAAATATGTTGTCATATGAAGATATCTGAAAATATGAGCAAAAAAGAATAATTAATGGTCAATTGTGTAATTAATATGATTGAGATAAAAATTCATATATTTTCTAATCAAAATATGAAAATATTTTAATGGACAATCAGCCAATGGCTGATACTTAATAAAAGTCAGTTCTATCACAATTTCCTGAAACGTGTTTTAATATTTATCCTTTGTTTGTAAAAATAATTCATCGAGCAATAAAATTTTAATTACACTTCGAACATTGCGAGAAATGAAGCCAGACGCTTTCAATATTCACTGTCAAGTGTCTGTGCAATATGAAAAGCTACAAATGCAGAAAAAAAATGATAATATGCAGGAGACACTCATGATGGCGACAGAAAGAACCTTTGCAGTTTATTCGTGTCCCCTGTTGGCTCGGATAAAAGATTTTTCACCCTTGTGACAAGCGGAAGGGGAAAGGGTCGAAGGAGTGTCTCTCGAGCGACCCTCTTCCTGCTGCGCAGCCACCGAGTCGACCACCGAGTTGTCGCCCTTTTCTCATACTCCTGCCCAATGCTTCCAGCCAACACTCACGCTTTTTCAGTCCCTGCGTATAGATTTTCCGGCTGGCAAAGGATCGTGCCACGCTCTGGCATTATATAACCCTCTGGTTGCGTTTAAAAGCACCCTTTGCCCTGAAGGCAACATCTACTGTCATGCGATACTAATCCCTCGTCTCTCTTTCGCCACTGAAACATATCCCTGCACCATTCAACAAATTCAAAGGAAATTCACTCATTCGTGACCTTACAGGTAAATATATTATTTGCTGAATACTGAAGCGCGATTTTTGACCCAATGGAAAGTAGGTGACTAATGAATTATATATGAACGATTTCACCAAAATTGAGCCAACATTTTTTTTTATTCCAAGAAATCGGGTTTTGTTGCTGTAAAAACTTTACCATGTTCCAATAAGATCAAATAGATATCCCAGGAGATATTAGAACTTTTTTATATTTCGTTCTAACGGCTCTATCTTGGAACACTTTCATCGTACATATATTTCTGAAAAATGGAAATATGTGGAATTTTATGGTCTACGACGAAAAAATTAATACAGATTTATATGGGACATTTTAGCTCAAATTAACTCGAATTTTCCGAAAAAATTAACAATAATATTTTTTTTTTATCGAAGGTACTGCTCCTTTTTAGCGGAATGGATTTTCCTAAATTATGTACATGGATAACGAATTTTGAAGACTGTTTTTCTAATAAGATTCGGCGGTGCTGACTATTTTTTAGGCCAAATGATTTTGAAGAATTATTATTATTTTTTTTTTTGTGAAAAACTTCTTGTGTTTGGGCCGAATTGGTTTCCTCGAATTGTGTATATAATAACGTATTTAAAAAATAATTTTTGTAATCGCTAGCTTATTATTATTTCAATCATGATGACATGGTACATTTTCATTGATTTCGCTGTGAAAAATGGCTGTATCTCTTTGAAGATTTGGAAATTCGTTTAAAAAATCGTTCTTAACACCGGTATTTATATGGAAAATTTGAGGAAATCAATTCAGCTTGAGAATAGTGAAGTTTTCGCAAAAAAAAATATTTTAATGATTTGGTCTTAAAAATGGTCAGCAACTTTGAATCCCATTGCAAAATAAAATCTTAAAAATTTATTATCCCTATACAGACCTTTAAAAAATTCATTCAACTCAGAAAAAAATATTATCAATAATTTTTTCAGAACATTTGAGTTAATTTTAGATAAAATGTCCTATAGAAATATGTATTAATTCTTTTGTTGTAGACCCTAAAATTCCAGCCATTTTGAAAATGATGTTGAAACATTTTTATATCTCATAGGATTTCTATTTTTTCGTATTGAAACTTGGTAAAGGTTTTACAGTAACAAAACCCGATTTGTTCAAACATTTCGAAGAAAAACAAAAATGTGGTAGCTAAATTTCGGCGAAATCGGTCATATTTTTAAAAAAATAGAACCTTGCAGCCTTTCCTCATTATTTTTTGGCGTTTTATAAAACTCGATCTGTGAAAATGGATTTTCATAAATGTTGACTTTCGCGTAAAAGAATCATTATCAAAAGTTGGCAACAATAAGGAATTTATGTGGACAGTTAAATTTTGCAATTGCAATTTTTCAATTTTCAAGGTTCATTTTTTAATAAATTTGAAAAAATCAAGTTCAGATCAATTTTAATAGTCAATAATATCGAAAAATTGAAATTTCTGTATCATATAACTCTGGTTGCGTTTAAAAGCGATCTCTAGCCTCGAGGCAACAGATGATACTGTTTTGCGATACTAATCCCTCGTCTCTCTTTCATCCCTAAAACATATTCCTTCACCATTCAACAAATTCAAAGGGGATTAACTCATTCATGACCTGACAGGTAAAGAAATTAATAGCAGAATACTAAAGCGAGATTTATAACGCAATGGAAAGTAGGACTGCATTATTAAAAAAAAGTAAAAACTTTCATAATTATTTTTGGCTTATCACGAACCTCGATTTATGCCAAAATCTGTTCATCAATTCTGCCTTTCTTGTAAAGGAAACGTTGTAAAATTTTTAAAATGATACGGAAGTAATGTGGAAGGTTAATTTATGCGATTTCGTTTCTGACAAGTTTGAAAAAAAATAGATTTACCGAAATTTTAGAGGGCAAAAAATAAAATCATTAAACATTTTTCTATAATCTAAATTTCTTTAACGATCTCCACTAAATTACGTATTTAGTATCACTGAATGTTATTCCGTTTATGTGCAAAATTTGGGCCCGCTCTCTCATGTTGTGTAATAGTTAATGATATAATGTAATTTTTTCGAAAATTTCTAAACTCCATTAAATTTGAATCGCTTTTCTAATTCCGATTAAATTCAATACCGAGCAAAATTACATGTACCTGTACTTATGAAAAAATATTTCGCAAAATATGATGAACTTTACAAAAGGTATTCACGCCGTTTTTTAAAATTATTTTGGAATAAAAATGACCGCATACATTTTGTCAAAAATGCAACAATCAAAAACAGATAGGTACTGTATTTGTGTTTCAAATTCCAGCTCATTCAGTTAAACGGGAAGAATTTTTTTTTGAATTTCTTTTCTTCATGAAAACAAAGGTTCGTGAGGAACCAAAACGAGTCAATTTCACGAGCTTATGTTTGTAATGTCCAACGATTAAAACTCCCAAAGTGGACACACCTAACAGCCAAACAGGACAATTATAGTTTCTTTTTATCTCAACCTCTCTCACGCTTGAGGTTTTTTATGACCTGCTCGTGTAAACAGTTGCCACCGACTTTATCAGCCTCGTAGTTCCAACAAATTTTTATGAGCAACTCCAGAAGGTATCTTCAACCCAGTGAAAAGTTTGCTTTATGAACCGAGGGAGCGTCTGGAAGAATAATAATTCCGAAGCGCCGAGGGAGAGGACCAAAATGCTTTAGCATATTTTTCTTTCAGAAGAAAAAAAGATTTTTCTTGTCGCTCTGGATCGTTGTCACTTGGATCAACAGACCACGTGGTTCCGCCCTGAAACTTACACGAGCCGTTTAAATCTTTTTTTACTCCAGCATTTGCTCAATTTTTGTACGTTAATGGAATAATATTTAGGAATTTCGAAATAAATTCTTATATAAGTAGGAAATAGAATTCTCGATATTATTTCTTAGCGATAAAAATTTCGCTCAAGTTGAGCTTTCCAAATTCATTGAAAATATGGATGCAAAGTAGAAATTTACGTATTAGGAGTTAGAATTCAAGATATTATTTAATTCAAATTAAAATTTCATTTTTCACAATTTATTTAGCAAAATAATGCAAAGTTGAGCGTTGCTATTTTAAATAATGACATTCTACCTTGTATTCTTATAAATAAATTGAGAAAATTTTTATTTCATTGAAATCCTCGTCGGCAATGAATAATATTTTTAATTCTAAATATTATGATATTCGATAATATATCAAATTCTCATTATTATTTTCTTATTTTAAATAAGGAGGTTCGACTGCAAAAAGTAATCCTCGATGCAGTAAAAATTACTAGAATGCACTCATGGACAGAATGAATGAGGGATTGAAAATTAAAATTTCTTTGTTTTTCTCAAGTTTTGCAAAAGTTACAATAAAGCGATAATGTTTATTTTTTTTAAAATTCAAAATTCCATGAAATCCAAATCGCGTTACCGATTTCGTCACGATTCAATACCAAACAACATTGAACGTTTCTTCAGTTATGAAAAATTACTTAGATAAACCATCGAATTTCTACGAAAGTTAAACCGTAGGATTAAAAAAGACATAAAAAAAAATGGAAGCACATATTTGTCCAATATAAAAGAAATTACATGGAAACAAAGATTCCTCTATGAGGGAGCACAAATTACAGAACTTATATGCTTGTTATGTACTCACTGAGTTTAAAACGTAAGATTTGAAAAAAAAAGGCTATCATCTACAGAATTTTTCTTCTCATGACTTTTTTAAGTGACTCGGTCGCCTTAACTCATCACTTGGATCAACATACCACGTGGTCGCACCCTAAAACTTCTACCGGCAGTCAAGAACTTTTTAGTCCAGATTTTCCGCGTCTCTTTTGCCGCCTCTGGTGAGTCTCGCGTCCATCGGCGACTATTTTAAGCTGCATCGCTAAAAATATGGTGAGTTGAGGCACATATGTTAAGCATCGACCACTACATGGTCTAGCCGAGCTCTTTCGCTGCTTATGTACGTCCTCGGCGTAATAACTCTCAGTCGGTCTCTTCGCTGCAACTCCACAAGGTCTCCCACGCCCACATAACGCCGATAACGCTCCTACATACTTAAGAGAGAACCAAAGAAGCGCGTGCTTATAGGCATTCTATTTCACAATTACTAAATCGATACGCGTACTTCTCGTGATCGTCCACGCCTTATTAGCTTTTGCGAGCGACACCTTAGCTCTTGTTTCGTGTCCCACTGTTGCACTAGGTACTCAATTGTCATTAATTATTCATGAGGAGCTATCGCGTTCGATTTTTTTTATTAATGAATTATTCAGATTTATTACTAATAAATGCGCACTTTATTTCGTGAGGGATAAAATAAGCTATCATCTCATAAAAATAACACCCATTTTGTCTTCTCATGAGCAATTATTTTTTAATGCAAACAAAATCAGGGATTTTCATTTTCGGATGATTTGTCTAAAGTAGTTGGAAAATCATAATTAAAAAAAAATGTGTGTGTTTGAATATTAACTAAGCCAGTTTTGAAAAATGTCATATTTTTTAAAATTAAATCGCTTATCGAGATTTAAGTAGTTTCATTCAATGGAGGAATGGTGGAATTACTGTTCCACTATACGTCCTCAATTGTCATTCATTATTTATGAGGGGTTATCGCGTTCGATTTTTTTTATTAATGAATTATTCAGATTTACTACTAATAAATGCGCACTTAATTTCGTGAGGGATAAAATAAGCTATCATCTCATAAAAATAACACCCATTTTGTTTTCTCATAGAGCAATTATTTTTAAATGATAACAAACTCGGGGATTTCCATTTTCGGATGATTTGTCTAAAGTAGTTGGGAAATCATATTTAGAAAAAAATGTGTATGTTTGAATATGTGTTCTAAACCAGTTTTGAAAAATATCATATTTTTTCATCAAATCGCTTATCGAGATTGAAGTAATTGGAAGAAAAACGCATCTTTGCAATATAGACACTCGACTGTCGCTGATTATTCATGAGGAGCTATCGTGTTCGATTCTCAATTAATAATTTATTCAGATCCATTGCCAATGAATGTGTATACAATTTCGTGAGGAAGGAAATATGCCTACATCTGATCAATGAGTATACCTATTTTATTTCCTTACAGAGAAATGATTAAAGAATCAAACCAAAATCAGTGATTTTTATTTCCAAGTTATTTGTTGGAAATAGTTGGAAAGTGACATTTACAAATAATGCGTATGTCTAAGTATGTGACCAGTTCTGAAAAATGACATAGATTTTTATTAGATGATTATCGAGATTTAGATAATTTCACTTGAAGTTTGTGCGGAAGAATAAACCGTTAAAAAAAATATGAACGTCTTCTCGGAAGTTGACATTATAAAAAAATGTCAAAACATTGAGTTTTTGATCTCGATATCGTTCACATTTCCAAAACACAGACCTGTGAATTGGCATGAAAAAAGTCAGTGGTAATTCCTGCTAATTTGCAATTTTTTACCGCAAAATTCGTATTACGACTTCATTACGAACTTGAAATTTAGTTTATACTTTTGTTAAAGACATTACTTCCTTATTAGTTTTTATTCCTGACAGAGTTTTCTCTATGAGGAAGCTAATATCAATTAACAAACTTTCCGACAGAGGTAACTTCGTAAAGATATTTAAAAAATTAGAAAACAACGTGCAAATTTTTCCTTTCACCTGTGTTGGAATAATTTGTTATTTATATACAGTATCTAATCAAATAAACATTTCATAGCACTATTAACTATTCAAATGGAATCGGAAATTTTAGAAATTCATTTAAGAGAGCAAAGTATGCAATCCAAATGAGGTAAAAACGATTCTTTGTTCGCATGAAACAGTATAAGAAAGAAGTGATACGGAACGAAAAAATTATTATCATAAATTCCTAGATAATTAATATTATTCATGTTACCGTTCTAATTTATAGATGCATGCTCATCATAAATAAATGCATACTCAGAAAGTTTATATAAAAATTCTCATTAAGAAAATTAAATACTTCAAGTAAAAGTTATGTGAACTGATAATCGTACATAGAAAGTGTAAAGAGCGTTTAGTATGTATTTGCTGGAGTGAGAACGGATTTCCTGAAAAAGTTGGAATGAAAAAGTATTGACTATTAGGTAGTAGAAAATATTTGAGTAAATTCATAGTAATTAATATAATCCATATTCACCTTTTAATTCAAATAAACATTTTTTTTTATTTGCAAAAGTGTGTCTCTTTACCTGCATCTATATGTGCACCGTTTTAAGTAGAATCCACTGGCAAAATATTCGAGGTATTGTTTATCGCAATATTAAAATAACAAAATATTGAAATCGCGACAAAAAGTGAATATATAACGGAAACAATTCTAATTAAACAAAAAAATAACAAATATTTCAAGTAGAAGTTATCTAAAATTATTTGATAATCGTGTACAGAAAGTGTAAAGAGCGTTCAGTGTGTGTTTAATAAAGGGAGAACAATCGTTGGAAATGGAAATGAAAATATAAGTGGAAACAGCATTCGAATCAATGCAATGTAGAGTAACGTAACAATTCCGAATGACTTTTAATGATAATTGGCCCACGTCCATTTTTTGCACTGTGTATGGCCATCACCTAAAGTTTAAGGTTTCAAAAGTATAAAATATGTTATATTAAAAATGACAGAAATCAAACTTAAAAATTAAATTAAAAAAAAGAGAACATACACGAAAAAATTATCATCACATTAAAATACAAATATTTCAAGTGAAAGTTATTTGAAATTATCTCATAGGGGTACATAGAAAGTGCAAAGAATATTGAGTGTGTGTTTGCTAGAGTGAAAATGGATTTCCTGCAATAGTTCAGAATGGAAATGAAAATAAAAGTAGAAATAGTATTCGACCCAATGCAATGTAGAGTAACGTAACAATTCCGAATGACTTTTAATGATAATTTGCCCACGTTCATTTTTTTCACTGTGTATGATCATCACCTAAAGTTTAAGTTTTTAAAAGTAGAAAATATGTCATATTAGAAAAGACAAAAATAAAAACTGAAAATTAAATTAAGAAAAAGAAAACATACACGCGAGAAATTCTCATTCCATAAAATACAAATATTTAAAGTAAAAGTAATTTGAAATTATCTCATAGGGGTACATAGAAAGTGCAAAAAACATTGAGTGTGTGTTTGCTCAAGTAGGAATGGATTTCCTGCAAAAGTTGAGAATGGAAATGAAAATAAAAATAGAAATAGTATTCGAGCCAATGCAATTCAGAATAACGTGACAATTTAGAGTGACTTCTTAAGATAATTAGCTCATATCCATTTTCTACATCACGTGTGGTCATCATCTCAAGTTTAAGGTTTAAAAAGTAGTAAAAAATGTAATTTTGAAAATGAAAAAAAAAAAATGTATCATGAAATCTGAGTTCAAAAAAGTATGTATACATCGATACAAATTCTCATTACATGAAATAACAAATATTTCAAGTGTAAGTTATCAAAAATGAAGTCATAATCGTACATAGGGAGTGCAAAGGATATTTTCTATCGCTTTGCTGCAGTGGGTGCGGATTTCCTGCGAGGGTTGGAAATGGAAATGATAATACAGGTGGCAATAGTATTGGAGCCAATGCAATTTCCAGTAATGTGACAGTTTAAAGTGACTTCGAAAGATAATTTGTCCACGTCCGTTTGCGTAAGCTTTGAAAAGTTTCAAAACAGTAATATTGAACATCAATAAAATTGAAATAAAATTAAGAAAAAAATAACATACACGAGAAAAAATTCTCATCGCATGAAAAACTAAATATCTCACGTAAAAGTTACCTAAATTGATCACATAATCGTACATAGAAAGTGCAAAGGACATTTAATATCCGTTTGCTGTAATGAGTACCTGCGAAGATGGAAATGTTTTTCCTGTTGAAAAAGAAAAAATAATTTAAGTGGAAATAGTATTGGAGCCAAGGCAATTTATAATAACGTGACAATTTCGAGTGTCTTCTGAAGATAATTTGTCCACGTCCAATTATACAAGCTTTGAAAAGTAGCAAAACAGTAATACTGAAAATGAATAAAATTGAAAGAAAATTAAGGAAAAGACAAAGTACACGGAAAAATATTCTCATTACATACAAAATTTCGAAAAAAAAAATTCCACGTAAAAGTTATCTAAATGATCACATAATCGCACATAGAAAGTGCAAAGAACATTTAGCATCCGTTTGCAAGAGTGAGAACGGATTTCCTGCAAGAGTTAAAAATGCAAATGGAAATTGAAATGTAAGTGGAAATAGGATTGGAGCCAATGCAATTTAGAGTGACGTCAGGCGTGTCTGTTTACCGTGAGCTCGTCGTTCAGGATAGAGTCGTATCTGTGTAGCAGAGTCGAGGCGTTCGGAGCACGCGACTAGCGAGAATCAGTCAGCCCGTCGAATCGATACCTCTTCCCCTTCCTCGTGTCTTGTCGCGAATTCATCTCTCTGCGAGTGCGCCGCGAGAGATCATCGGAGATAATGTCGACGGGTATGGCTTATCTCGAGATTGCAGGCTTATCTACTTCTAGCTTCTTCTCTTCCTCTTTGCTCCTCTTTCGCCTCTATAATACAGTCACGAATCGTGAAAACTGATCCTAATGCTGAGCTATCGTGTAACTCGTGAGAAATATCTCTCTGCCCCGTTACATGTCCGCGAAGAATTCTATTTGCAGTTGTGGCCAGGCCTAATAGTAGAATCCTATGACGCATCGTCTATAGCTATTGCTGAACTGCTTTGCCCCAACAGTTTCGTCTCCGAGAAATCAATGAAAGACATAACACTGCTTCTTACGTATTAGGATACACATTCTATGTGTATTTTCCACAGCTTAGATTTTTTTACAAATTATATTGACACTGGAAAAAATATTTGGAGATATGATATAATGTATGATAATTTTATATATTGTATATTTAATGAACACATGTAGGAAATTCAATGTCATTTTTTGCACCATTATATGTGTATTTTCCACAGCTTAGATTTTTTTACAAATTATATTGACACTGGAAAAAATATTTGGAGATATGATATACTGTATGATAATTTTATATATTGTATATTTAATGAACACGAGTAGGAAATTCAATGTAATTTTTTGCACCAATTTATCACTGTAATTTTTTCAGCCAAAAAGAATATCCAGTTTGAATACAAAAAATTATTTCACCGTTGTTCGCGAAAACATCAGTGTCACCAAATGCTAAAAAAAATGCAAGTCTTGCGTTTGAAAACTAACACAAAATTACAGATTTTTTTACGAATTATATTAGCACTGAAAAAAATATTTGAAGGTATGATATACTATATGATAATTTCAGATATTGTATATTTAATGAATACGTGTAGGAAATTCAATGTAATTTTTTGCAGTAATTTATCACTGTAATTTTTTCAGCAAAAAAAAATATCCGTTTTGGAATACAAAAAATAATTTCATCCTTTTTCGCAAAGAAAATCAGTGTCACCAAATCCTAAAAAAAATTCAAGTCTCGCGTTTGAAAACTAACACAAAATTACAACTTTTGTGTAGATAGTTTTTTCTCAGTAATTTTAAGTTTCCGAAATATGTTAATTAAAAAAAAAAAAATCCAAAATATTGAATAAAATCATCGGAAAAATTCGTAGTGCTTTTTAGTGTTAATTTAATAATCGACAGATAGTTTTTAATTTTTTGCTATTTCATCTGACATGGAATTCCCATAATATTCCTTATTCCATGATCACTAAAACCACTTCATTTTCCAACCCCTTAGTTTTGTAATCATGAGAGTACACATTCAGGGTGTGGCAACCCTTAATCTCGCATAAAACTATCGTCATCGACTTTTATTGGTCTACTTTATTCTGTTTCCTTGAGAATTATCACATCACCTAGAACAGGTTTCCTAAAACTCGCCCTCCCACTCCGCCATTCACTCTTCGTGGACTTTCACTATTTTGGTCGAACCCGGCAGCGCCAAGTCGTCCAGTTCTGTATAATAGGTCACGGCCAGCAGGAATTAGTGAGAAACAAGAAAGACGACGGCTCTTTGGAGCGTCTATTTTCTCGAGACGCGATGAGTAGCGGAGCTAAGCGGGTCATGAGCTCCCGTTGTGCATGCCCCGCGCGGAAAAAATAGTATGTCGACCCTGTCACGGCAAGAATTTGGTTTAGAATCTCAGAAAAAGTCATGGAACAATCGGAGTCGAACGAATCGATATTGATAATCATTTTTATTATTAAACTTGAAGGTGTAATCCCTGTGCTCTTTGCGCGTCAGTTTTGTGTGTGTAGTATTTTATTTTACCTTAAAAAAAAATTAGGGCATAAGTGCCTATGAGGGAATTAAGAAGAAAAAAAAAATTAATTAATTAATTAATTAATAATAAAAAACAAAATAGTACTTTCTGATACTGAGGCAAAAAAGCAAACTTTTTAGCAGAGGTTATATTCCATTTAAACGGGCGTTCGCTAATTTGGGTAAGTATCACATATTATTTTACTAAACGAGTGCGCAAAAAGTGTGCGAAAAAGTAAAGAGTACGCCATTGCGCATGCGCTATCTGTTGTTCTCATACATAACCAAAAAACGCCACCTTCAGCATGCGTTGCAGGACGAAAAAGTGGACTTTTTGTGCATGTGTTCCAAAAAAGTACTTGGACATCTCTATATATATTTTTTATATTCTTTATTGCAACAAGATTGGAATCCTAAGTACGATTTTCTCAACTCATCGGCTTAACAAATCAACACAGACAAATCTTTACACGTATTCGATAAGAATTTCCAACATAAAGCCTTTTAAATTATCATTGAAATGAACAATGAAAATGAAACCTCTGAACAGAATGATCGTTAAATATTCCTAGAGGAATTACATTCCTGTAATTATTAACGATTTCAACTCGTCATCAATACTGCAATAATATTTACATTCGAATGTACCCTTAGAAACATTTTTAAATCATTTATTCAATATTCTGTATTATATGAAATATTGATTCACACGAAATAAATAAAATGTTATTTCGATCAAATAGAGTCTATTCCGAGTAGAAAATTTTTAATTCGAGTAGATAATCCGAGTAAAAAAATATTTTCACCAAGATCGGGTCACGATACTATTTTTTTAACAGTCTATATGACTCTTGCCGATATTTTCACCAAGATTGGGTCACGATACTATTTTTTTAACAGTCTATATGACTCTTGCCGATATTTTCACCAAGATTAGGTCTCGATACTGTTTTTTTTCCTACGCGCGTGCTCTAGTTTTGTTTGTAGCAAACGAGCAACAGCAAAAGCAGTAAGTAGTATTAGCGGGAACGGCAGCAGCCCGGAAACAGTGACGGGCGTAGGTCACACCTGGCTTCCCCATCCTCTGCGACCGCATCGTAAAGCTATTTATATATTCACAGAATCAACAACCTGCGAGCGCCTACGACTACGTGCAGTTTTAATGCTGAAAACGCTCAAGAGCTATTATTACATACATTGCAACGGAGAGAATGCACCTGTTCGTTTTATTGGAACGATAAGAATAGGAGATACGTTCAATTCTCAAACGCTTGTATCATGCAATCGTTTTGTTGCAGAGGCCTAGTTTTCATACTCAGATTTAGCGCTAAATGTTGGAATTACACGAATGTGTTTCTGGCCCAAGTTCAATTCTGGCCCTCGTCGGACTGGCCATAAATTTCGAGTGCGTAAGTAGAACATCTCCGTGTGCGGTCAGACGGTTCATGCTGAATGGAAATTTTTGTGCATAAGACATTTTTTTTTGCTGCATTGCATGTTGAAAAATAATTATTTATTTAAAGGTGAATTTTCTATTTTTTTGTATCGTTCAAATTTTGTTTTTATTACTTTTTTCGAGTTTTTTGTGTTAGGATACTTGGTGCAATACATTAAGGAAAGTGGTCGAAATTTTTTTCAAATTTCAACCACTTAAATTGAAGAACGGTGCAATTGATCGAGATGAAATTTTGCACACACATGAAAAGCGGCATGTTTTTTATTGTTGTAATGTTTGTCAAGTCTATGCATCAATTAACATTTTATAGCTTATTGAACAAAAAAGTGTGTACACTCTAATTTTTAAAAAGTGTAGGATATTTTGCAAACCAGTTCCTCAGAAATGAAGATAGTGCATTCCAGGCAAATTTGACCACCGGTTGAACAATGTTCCTTCGCCAAGTATCATTTTCGATTTTTTAATGGGATTCTTCCACATAAAAACAAATCTACGAATTCAAAATGCTCCGTATCCACTTGATGAGGATGAAATATGAGATTTTTTAAAAGAAGGGTATCATCTGTAGTATGTTATTCTTATGACTTTTTTTGGGTGACCCCCTCAAAAAAATCTGAATGAATGCATCTGAGACTTTACAATAACCAATTATACGACGGATCTGAGATGACACAAAAAAAGTGGCTAAAACGACACAGAATGCATAAATATTTATTTTATACAAAACCGAATTTAAAAAGAATTCAAAAAATTCCCATGTTCGTGGGTGTTGACTGAGAAACTAATGAATAAAAATTACTCGCGTAGGTTTGAAGAGCGGAGTAAAAAACATATTTATAGAAAACGTCGAGTTTAGACTGCACGAGCAGCGCGTTTACTTTTTAATGCTTAACTGTAGAGTCACCGAGTCATGGCATTTGGGTTCATAATTTACCAGCGTTTTCCGCGTCTGATCGGGAAATTGCATTGAAGCCAATGCAATTCAGAGTAACGTGACAATTTCAACTGACTTCTAAGGATAAATTGATCGCATTCATTTTGTACACCGTGTATGGTCATCACTTCAAGGTTAAGCCTTGGAATGCAAGAAGAAGAATATACACAAAAGAAAATTTTTATTACAGAAAAAAAAAATCCCGGGTAAGGTTATCTGAAACTAATTGCTAATCGTACATAGAAAGTGTTAAGATCTTTTGGTGTGCGTTTGCTGGACTGAGAACGAATTTCCTACGAGAATTGGAATAGAAAATGGAAAAAGTGAGTGGAAAAACCTGACGAAATTCACAGAGCCTCTTTTAGTGGTATTTTTATGTAACCAACTAGGATAAACTGACCAGTGAATGGACAATGAAGCAGACGAAAAAACCAAGTCAATGGGCGCTGTATATGCACAGGCTCTTATGGACAGTGTGTTCATTCACTGGTGCCCGTCCATACACTAGCTCGTTCACCCTATGCGATAAATCTAAGATCATCGAAAAAAGTGGTTGAATTGACACAATGCTGCGCATATTAATGCCATACAAAACCAATTTTAAAATTGATGAAAAAAAAAATTCATGTTGGCTAAAAATTTTATGGATAAAAAATACACGCGTAGGATCGAAAAGTGTTGATAAAAAGTATTTGTAGAAAACGACGAGTTCAGATATTACGAGTGGAGAGTTTACTTTTTTATGCTTAACATCATAACATCGAGTTAGCGAGTCACGGCAGTTGGGCTGATAATTTTCCAACGGTTTTCTCGTCTGAGCGAGAAATGGCATTGAAGCCAATGCAATTTAGAAAGACGTGGCAATTAAGAGTGACTTCTAAGGATAATTTGCTCACGTCCATCTTTTGCACCGTGTGTGGTCATCACTTCAAGTTTAAGCGTAAAAATAGAAGAAGAAGCATATACATTGGAAAAATTCTCATTACATTGAAAATGGAAATGCGAATGTAAGTGGAAAAATCTGATAAAATTCACAGCCTCTTTTAGTAGCCCTTCCATATAGCAAATTATGCAACAAATTCAAGATGACTGAGGAAAAGTGGTTCAGTTAGAACATCATGCTTCAAATATTTATTTTATACAAAACCGAATTCCAACAGAATTTGAAAAATTCTCATTTCGTGGGCGTCGAATGAGAATCTAATAAAAATTACTCACGTAGGTTTGAAGAGCGGTAAAAAAAACATATTTATAGAGAACGACTAGTTTAGACAGCACGAGCAGCGAGTGTACTTTTTAATGCTTAACTGTGGAGTCAGCAAGTCACGGCAGTTGGGCTCATAATTTCGCAGCATTTTCCGCATTTGAGCGGAAAATGGCATTGGAGGCAATGCAATTTAGAGTAAAGTGACGATTTAGAGTGACTTCTAAGGATAATTTGCCTACGTTTATCTTTTGCACCGTGTGTGGTCATCACTTCAAGTTTAAGCGATGAAATAGAAGCAGAAGAATATACGCTGAAAAAAATTCTCATTAAAGAAAAAAAAAAATTCAAGTAAAAGTTATCTGAAATTAACTTATGATTCTACATAAAAAGTAAAAAGAGCTTTTAGTGTACATTTGGTGGAGTGAGAACGAATTTCTGACGACAGTTGAAAATAAAAATGGAAATCTAAGTGGAAAAATCTGATAAAATTCACAGCCTCTTTCAGTAGTCCTTCCATATAGCAAATTATGCGACAAATTCAAGATGGCTGAGGAAAAGTCGTTCAGTTAGAACATCATGCTTCAACTATTTATTTTATACAAAATCGAAATCCAACAGAATTTGAAAAATTCTCATTTCGTGGGCGTCGAATAAGAATCTAATAAAAATTACTTGCGTAGGTTTGAAGAGCGGTAAAAAAAACATATTTATAGAGAACGAATAGTTTAGACAGCACGAGCAGCGAGTGTACTTTTTAATGGTTAACTGTGGAGTCAGCGAGTCACGGCAGTTGGGCTCATAATTTTCCAGCATTTTCCGCGTCTGAGCGGGACAAGCCCCGCGGCGCGTACCTACTAGTGTCGACGAACTATCGATTCGTGGTGGCTAGTCGTTCTAAACCGAGCGGCTGCGATAGACTCGAGCGTTGGTTCGCTGTTGTACGCGTTATATCGTTCAAATATTGCTCGTGGGCGTATATCTTTTTTTTTTCTCTTCCTCAGGTATTAAAACACAAACGAATTCACCGGTTCGAGATGCTATTCTGTTCGTACACGAGGAGAACCGTAAATACTAACGGGATGCGTCGTTGTTACGGCTCGTGAACTACTCGGTTGACCCAACCACTTTCCAACATCTTTTTACAGCGAGAAACGTAAACAACATCTTCCTTTAAAGAAAAAAAAAGAAACACTCACTCCGAACCTTATAAAGCCACGAAACTTTCTGATAAACTGATTAGATTTCCACCGGACTTCGAACTTTCCTGTTTACTTTGATCTCTCTTTTCAATCGTTCATGTGCCTTACAAGAAAGCGAGTCTAGTGAGATTAGCTTCACTGGTATCGTAAGTATGTGAAAAATTCCCTTGATTTTTTTAACGGAATGCAACGTATTTAGTGCATTGGGAAATTTCCTATTTTTGAAGTCGTTTTGTTAATTTTTATACGATTTTTTAAAGATAATTTTGAGTGGATTTTATCAGAAATGTTTACTTTTTAGTTTTTGAAAAGATAATACGTTGGGAAGTAAGATTAAGCAAATTATGGTTTTTATAAACTGCTGTTCTACCATTTGTATTTAGAAAAGTGTGGAACATAAAAAATTGTTTTCTTTTTACCTTAAATAATTTTGCACACTAACGAATTTAGAGGTAACTTTATCTATTTCAAGCAAGAAGCGTATTGATATTGTATTATTAGCAAAAAAAAATTGTGGGATATGTGAAAAACATCTCAGACTTGTAGTCGAAAAATTGTAAGAGTGACGTTATTTTTCTACTTTATTTTCAATAGCGTTTTTACCTATAACAATGGAAAATATTATTTTGATTCAGAAAAGTATTCAGAAAACAAATGTTCTGTTTACAACGGCCAATAATTTTGCACACTAAAGGAATAGGAGATTCTCAATACATTTTTAAGCAAAGAACGTATTTTATTTTTTAATACTGGTAAACAAAATGATATTAAATTCCATGCGATGGATTATCCAGATATTTTTTTTGTTGTTGACAGGTTTGAATACAACAAATTGGAGGATGTTTTTATGTTTCAGTTTAATTCAATTTAAAAAAATACATGTCTCATTATTTTTGAATATTATTATTTAGATTCATTTTTTATTCCAGTTTATTTGCTCATTTAAAAAAAACACATTTTTTGAGCACAGAAAAACTGTCGTCTACTTCCAATGAAAGAACGTGTTTTATTTTTCAATATTCATCAATAAAATCATATGAAAAATTAGTCGGGTCCCTTATTTTCTACTTTAATTCAACTCTTAAAAATAGATGTCTGATTATTTTTTAATATTTTTACGTGTATTCTATACCCAGATTGTCAACCATGTAAAGTTTTGAATTTGGTTATTTATCCATAAAATAAATTTTTTTGCGCCTCATCAACTTAACAAGGTAACTTTGTGTTTTCTTGCTGGAAATGGTTCATAATCGAAGCGCTACCAGTGAGACGCTCTGCAGAGCGCACACAGTCGCAAGATAGACGGATCAATAAGCCACCAACCTTGCGATTGCCTAGGTGCGATAAAACTTTCGTTTCTTACGAGCGAATCAACTCGTCTCTCTTCATTCTACTGTTGCCTACGATTCTCTCCTTTATTTTCCATAGAATACATGAATTATTTAGTCTAGGAAGATTCTATCAAGTTGGTTCGTGTCACCCCAGAATTTTAGGGCGCCTGAAAAGCATTTCCATTTCTCTAGGGATTCATTAGAACGCCTTTCACGTCCAAAGAGGAAATTTCATTGAAACCTAATTTTCAGACCTTATGGCGAATTCTAGAAATATTTACAAAAGTTCGCATAAATATTTCAGTACAAAACAATACAAATGCGCTTTTGACGTTAACAGCACAAAATCTATCAAAGTAATTTTGAATTATCATTAATTATAAAAAGAATGATAACGATATAATTGCTAATTCGAATTTTGGCAGAAAATAACTAAAAAGTTTGAATTAAGATGCCAGCAAATAATTGTGTATAATATTTGGAAATACTTATATTTTTGTTTGCACCTAATTGTTGAAGTATATAAGTTGAGTGAATCGACATTCGATAATTTACTATCTGTCAGATATTTAATTATTTCGATATCCAATAATTGAATAATTAACTATGTGTCGATATTGAGTTATCGATTATTCAATCATTCAAATATTCGGATTAAATGATAAAGGCGGTCGGATAGCAGTCCCTAAGGTAGTTCTAGCGGTACAGTCCGATCAAATTTTGAGAGAACATCAAACACTTCAGCATAAATGGAAAATAATTACCAGTAGTAGTAACAGAGTTTTATTGAAAATACGTTTACAGATTTTTTTCTTGTATATTTTTTTAACTTTTCAATTTTTTAAATAACATATCCACGGTTTTGGCCGTACACGCATTGACAATAGGCCATCGATCGGAGTCCTTCAGCCTTAATTACTATTATTTTCTTTTTTGTGTAAAAAGTCACGAATTTTCCAGCGTATTCGAAAACCACCCATAAAATACACCCACAAAGTATTTAATAATTAATCAAGCATATTCCTAAATATTTCCCAAACATTAAAAAAACACACACACATTTCAAAAAAATTACATTAAATTTCAAAACAATGTATTCAGAAAAATGAAAAAAATAATTCCCTTCTAATTTCATTCGATAATAATTAAGTCACCGGATTATTTGCTAACGATTTTTTTTAAATCAATTTATTATTCATTTTTATCGCATCGAAAAATGTTTGAAATTGCCTTTAAATCACACGTTTGAACTGACTGTACCGCTAGAACTACCTTAAAGTGTCCGTCGAAGGTTTAAAGAGTGTTCAACTCAAGGCCAAGGCGTTAATTGCCTAGTAGTAATTTGCACCACTTGCCCTCACTGCGGCTTAGTGACCTGGCATGTAAGAATAAGAAGAGAAGTGTGCGCAAGGCGAGAAAATTGAAACAGTGAATGAAGATAAATATACAAGGCCTATCGGCGATATTTACTATGTTCTGGGCTTGGCCGACCGCAGATTGTACCGCCGAGCATCGATATGTCATCGCTGCGGCAGAAGATATACTATTACAGATATACTTCGACTACAAATGGACTGGACTGTTGGTGGTCTGCCCGTTGGCTACTCGATTTTTTTTTTTTGATAGGAGAGACGAGTGAACGAGTTTCAAGTGGCTGCCCACTTACTACTCCCATATAAGAGGCCTCGCGGTGCACCTGTTATACACGTACCGCTTTGCGGAGTAACGCCTTTTAAACCATAGCAATTCTACACACTCTCTTTCACTCTAATTTCCCATAATAATACTATCGACTAATCTGCAATAATCAACCGTCATCAAAATTTACAGATGCAACATTAAATAATTAGGAAAAAATTAATAAAGTTCATTGTCAAAAATGTTCAGCAGCTTAATGTACATTTGTCGAATACCGAAATTGATGTATTTAATTTCATAATAATTGTATCGACTAATCTGCAATAACCAACCGTAAGCAAAATTTACAGATGCAACGTTAAATAACTAGGAAAAAATTAATAAAGTTCATTGTCAAAAATGTTCAGCAGCTTAATGTACATTTGTCGAATACCGAAATTGATATATTTAATTTCATATTAATTGTATCGACTAATCTGCAATAATCAACCGTCAGCAAAATTTACAGATGCAACATTAAATAATTAGGAAAAAATTAATAAAGTTCATTGTCAAAAATGTTCAGCAGCTTAATGTACATTTGTCGAATACCGAAATTGATATATTTAATTTCATAATAATTGTATCGACTAATCTGCAATAACCGACCGTCAGCAAAATTTACAGATGCAACATTGAATAACTAGGAAAAAATTAATAAAGTTCACTGTCAAAAGTTTTTAGCAACTTAATGTACATTTGTCGAATACCGAAAATGATATATGTAATTTCATAATAATTATATCGACTAATTTGCAATAACCAACCGTCAGCGAAATTTACAGATACAACACTAAATAATTAGGAAAAAATTTATACAGTTGATCGTCAAAAATTTTCAGGAGCTTTAATGTACATTTATCACATACTGAAAATGATAGATTTCATTTCATAATAATTATATCCACTAATCTGACCAAACTTCACGAAGCGATATTTAATTGAGAAATAATTAACAAAGTTCAATGTTAAAAGTTCTCAGGAGATTAACGTAAATTTATCGGAGGTGCGCTTACGTAAAACGGTTAATTTAATTTAATAACTATTCTATCGACTAATCTGAAATAACGATCGCTACCGAGCTTCACAGATGCGATAGTGAATAATTGGAAAAAATAAACAAAGTTCAAGGTTAAAAATTTTCAGGAGATTAATGTATATTTATCGGAGGTTCACATAAATAAAACGGTTGATTTAATTTCATAAATAATGACTCTGTGGACTAATCTGAAATAACCAATCGCTTTTTTATGTTGATTTTGATTGTGTTTACGTGCGTAAAGTTTTTAAATACGTTTCAAGTACCGGTTATGAATTTGGCATCAAACGGTACGTTTAATGCAACTTTGCGATATAATTATGAGGAAATTTCACAATGAATATGTTTAGGGATTTTTGTAGTTACGTTCGATTGCAAATTCATATATTGAATCTAAAATTAAATTTGAAATAGGTTTTTTTAAAAATAATGATAGTGTTTCTTGGTGATTTTTTTAGTGAACGATTATTTGAATCGTAATTGCTGGTTTGTAGTCAGACTGAGAATAATAATTAGTAAAATTAATTAAATTTTATCCTTATTAGTTATTCATGTTTCGATATAAAATCTATTTAGTAGGAAATTCAAATTTATTGAGATAAAGTAGGGTTTGAAACTACGATTTTATTTCAATAAATTACATTTTCGACCTAAAGAAATTTGATATTGGAGCTATCAAATTTTTCATTAATTTCTGTTGTTTTTGGCTCAGTGTGCGCAAATCTGTCTCTACCTTTAATTCAAAGGCTGCAACAATTGCAGAAAAAAGCATGCAAAAAAACTTCCGGATGTAAACTTTTCTATAGAAATTCTCAAAACGAAAAGTTGGGAAAGTTATATTTTTTTTAAATGCACGATCTGTTTCATTCAACTCTTTATATTATCAAAACACCGCTACAAACAATCAATCGCGCATGGAATATCCGGAATATTTTTATACCAATACAAAAAAATTCAAAACATCATCAAATAATCGTAAAGCGAATTAATAAATAAAAATGTCAACTATAATATTTGAAACAAATTGCGAAAACAGCAAAAATATTGTAACCGGTAGTCAAAAGTTTTCTTAACAATTCTTTACTCCCTTTAAGAAAGCAAAACATCGGCTAATCAATGCCAACAAAACTCCATATTTCAATTATTTTTGGCTGAGTGTCCGCAAATCTGTGTCTACTTATGATTCAAGGGCTGCAATGATTTCAGAAAAAAAGCGTGAACAAGAGCTTCCGAACGTGAAGATCTTTTCGGAGTTCTCGAAAAAAATAAATAAGAGTTATATTTTCGTTAAATGCACAATTGGTTTTATTCAACTCTTAATATTATCAATACACTGCCACAATCAATCAATCACGGATAGAATATCTGGAAGATCTTTTTACCGATTAAAAAAAATCAAAACATCATCGAATATCCGTAAACCAAATTAATAAATAAAAATGTCAACTATATTAACATCTAAAACAAATTACGAAAAAAAAAAATATTGTAACCAATATAAAATTATTTCGTAACAATTCTCCACTCCCTTCATTAAAGAAAAACATCGTCTAATCAATACCAAAAAAAAAGTATAAAAACTCCATATTCCGTTCTACAATTCGATAAATTAATTTAGCCGGCAAAAAGGCGTATCATCGGCTGTCTGTCATAATGCCAGAGCATCTATCATTACGTAATGATCGTGAGCATCGCGACTATTACGCACAACAGCAAATTTATTTTAGCGCTCGGAAAGAAGCGCATTATCGACTCGTGTGCGGCAAAGGGCGTGTTGTCGACGCCGGCATAATCGAACTTCATCTCTCGCGCGTCTCGGGACTCACCTGCAGGTGGATCGGCACTTTCTTAACGGGCGTGCTCATCTTCGCTGTATTTTTGCCGGTTCTGCAATCCAAAGTGTCTTCTTCCACTCAAACTACGTTTTTTCTATTTTTGTCCCGTAGGTCCCTCGCAGAAAAGTCTCCTCTTCACCCTGGACCACCCCCGAAGAGATCGCTGCGGAATAGATCGCACACGCGTTAAATCTCTCAACACACGCGCGTAATTTTTATCTATTCTCTTGTCTACACGTTATGTTTATTTTTATTCTTCGACAGTAAGAGAAGAAATTTGCAACCTGTCGCTTGGTTCTAAGAGAAGTTTCGTCTATGTTAACGCGAGACGAAACGCAACGCGACACTTTGCTGCTGAGAATTTGTTGTAAAAGCCTCTTGAGCTTGCGCGCCTGTCCGACAGTGCCAGCGATCGACTGATGTCGCGGAGGCGCTTCGCGCAGTAGCGTCGTCGTCGGTTGAGTTCGCCGCCATCCCCACCACCGGACATCAAATCCCCCACCTTCCGGTCCTCGATCGGCGACTGCACAAACCACCGCTGGCTTTTTCGGCCGAGAGAAAACAGTCGCTGGTCGCGGCTACTCTCGCTGAGCGTCGGATTCTCGCCGCTCTTTCATCCTCTTCTGGCGTATTCTTCCCTTTTTCGTGCCTGGAAAAAAGGCGAGCCTCTGAAAGGACGCATCGGCACGTGCTGGATATTATGCGAGATTAGGGTTCAATTTGGACGACGAAAAGGCAGAAGAAGTTGGTGAGGTCGTTTTAGAGGTACAGTTTGGGTCCAACGTGAGACTCGAAGGGCATTTCGAACACTCGTCGATGGGATAAAGATTTGAAAAAGATGCAAACCTGAACTTTGCGAATTGCTTCCGCATTATTTTTTGTTTTTTTTACAAAGCTACCTTATGGATAGTGTGTTAATCGATTTTGGGTTACTCGTAGAGAAAGCTTTGTAGGAAAAAACGGGTGAGGGTCAAAAAAGGGAATGACCAAAATAGTGCATGGTTAAAATAGCGAGTTTCGAAATTAAGAACGTCTGAATCCAGGATGGTCATCATTTTGGAATTCGCTATTTCAGCCATTCGCTATTTTGACCCTTCGCTATTTTGGCCTCCATCTTTTTAAAATGCATTCAAAAGAGCGAATGGTAAAAATGGCAAATGGCTGAGAGAGCGAATTCCATGACTATGGATGTCTACATTTAGACTTTCCTTATTTTTAAATTCGCTATTTTAGCCATTCGGTATTTTGATACCCACCAAAAAAAAACCGCAAATAATGAGGAAACAATTTTCAAAGTTCAACTTTGCAGCTTTATTCGTTATCATAGTTGAATTTCTGAAAAAGTTTAACTACATAAAGTATGACGAAACTGTGTACCTATCATTGCTGGATACTACAGATTTAATGCATAAAATTTGAGTTCGCTATCTTATGTTTTGCTAAAGTTAATGCAATAACATCATTTTTTTCTAAAAGTTAAAATACTGATAAATTTGAAACACATTGCAGATTATGTCGAAACGATGTACTGATCATCACTAAATAGTACTGATTTCATGTATCAAGTTTAAAATCGTTATCTCATTTTTTGCCAAAATTAGGGCAAAAACGTAAATTTTTTTAAAATTTCAAAATCCATAAAATCCGAACGGCTTTTCTTATTTCGGTCAAATTCCATACGAAACAACATTAACATTAACTGCACGTATGAATAGTTATTTAGCAAAATATCGCCAGATTTACGAAAGCTAGAGAACGCACGTTCTTTTTTTAAATAATTAAAAAAGCTAGAAAACTAAAATGTCTGCATACATTTTGAAAATAATTGCATTAGTCGAAGATGGACTGTCGCTTCATTTGTGTACTAAATTTCAGCTCAATCGGTTGAACTGTTCTCGAGTTACAGGGGACTCAAATTTCGAACCACACACACACACACACGCGCGCACACACACACGCACCCACATACGCACACACGCACACACGTACAGACGTTCTTTCTGAACCACTTTTTTTTCGATGTTCTGGAGCATCGTAAGTGCCCTGACATCAAAAACGAAAAAAAATTTCAATGTAAACAAAACTTCCTCCCTGAGGAAGCAAAAAATATAATTAGACGTACAAAATATATTATTGATTCAACTAAATCATTTTTTCGGCACCATTCAAAAAAATGATTTTGTTGAATCGAATCGATGATTTACTTTCTGTATCCGCTTGAGTGAATGCCATAATTGTTTCATTCAACACAATATTTCATCGATTGAAATAATTTAACATGAATCTGACCTACGATTTAATACAGTAAATATCTTGTTGAATGGGAACTATTGTTTAGTCATTACAAAAAAGGTATAGTTGAATGTATAAAATATTCAATTAACTCAATTGAACACTTATTACGAACAAGAATTTTCGTCAAACAACTATATGAATTAGCTTTTTCATGTAGTTTAATGGAACATTTTTGCGTTTCAACTAATTATTTCATTGGTTAAAAAAAAAAAACTTGATTCAATGATGCCAATTTGATAGAAATAGCTTGAAAAATATATAAATTTGATATAATTGATCATATTATAGCCATACAATTATTTAATGCCGTGATACAAAGAAATATTCTATCACGTCTATGATATCAATTTTTTGAATCAATTAAACTGGATTCTTTGTCCCAACTGTCAACTACATGATAAGTATATTCAACGGAATATTTGGTTTCTTTTACTAAATATTCTATTCCTCGAAACGAAAATTTTTTCCATCATTTGTATAGAATTAAAAAAAATTGTGTGCTTTGAATTTTTTTTCATGGAATAAATGTGTGAAAAAACACGAAATTTAAAGCAAATGAATAAATAAATAAATAAATCATACGTATTCAGAAGAATGAGTGAAGCATTTTCATAGAATGGAAAAGTTGAGGTTTCGGGGAATTTGTTGACTCATTTTTTTTTTGTAACACATGTATGAACAGCGGTGCTTTCGATGGCAGTTTTTCGGGCCGAAAGTGGCTAGTTTCATGGCAGCGTTAAAACAATCGATCGTCGCGAGTGTAGCTCGCGTTTTTTTTCACTTTCGTCCTTTCAGCGTGTCACTATCGTCCCTAAGGACGAAAGTTCGGAACCTCACTTTTCACTGTTCTTCCCTCAAAACTACCGTCCAATGCACGACTATTCATGCACTCGTTACAAAAAATATAGTGTGTAACATGGACCGAAATTAGCAATTGCGACTCTTTGATTGCAGCCCTCGCTTCGTTCCGGCAACAAACCTCACACTCGTCGCAATCGCAAACTTTCGACCCTTATTGCACATATCCTATTTTTTAATCACCTCATTAATAACATTTTGAAATTATTATAATGCAAAATTAATATTTCCAGTACCTTTCAAGCATGTTTTCAGATCTGTGTACAATCGAAAACTATTTGCAATTTTCCCACATTTTTCTCGAACTTATGCAAATATGAAGAAACAGAACTATCTTAAGTCATAATTTTTGCCACTTGCATATGCAAAATACAATCAAGCACTATTTGCAATTTTCCCTCATTTTTCTCGAACTTATGTAAATACGACGAGACAAAACTACCTTAAGTCATCATTGTTGCAACTTGCATATGCAAAATACAATCGAGAAGTATTTGCAATTTTCTTTGATTTTTCTCGAACTTATGCAAACACCAAACGACAGAATTACTTTGAGCCTCAATTTTCACCACTTGCGAATGCAAAATAGGTATTGCGCTAATTGGAAAAAATATTAAAAAGGTTCCAAGACTCCACTCTTATAGTGGAGTCTTAATACTCCTTTTTATTGTTTATTCATTCTCCGCTACCTGCGAAAGCAAAATAGGTCATGCGCCGATTGGAAATTTTTTTTTTATGAGATCAAGACTTCAATCTTATACGTGCAGTTACAACTAATTCAGTGGCTTTAGAGAAAATTTATTTTAGTCTTATACTGTTTTCCATTGTTTACTCACTTTTTGAATAGAATTTTCGAGGGTTTGGATTAATGTGGTAAATTGAAAACGTGACGTCAAGGATTTGAACTGCCGCAGCTGAAGGTGTAAATTTGTCATCTACGCGAAATTTTCTTTAATTATAAATTTACAATATCTCGATAAGAGCTCCCGCAATTTAATAAACTTCAATCTCATTCGGAGGCCCGTAAAGAGATTTAAATTATTATGATTTCGTAGTTGATTTAACTCTTTAACTAGATAATTGGTGTTTCTTCCTCATATTTTACATCACGTCAATTGTACGTCAAATTTAATTAACGGGTTGATGCTTAAAAAATGCGTATGCATAAAAAAAATCTTATTGTGTGGAGATTATAATGTTATCAATGGCAGCTATACCCAAAACATCAAACACCTGCAAAAAAATTCAATTTGTGAAGATTTAACTCCGTCGCTATGTTGAGTTGACTTTAGAAGGACGTTCGATGAATTTTTCACTCCATGATCACAGCGAGCTTTGATTTTCCGTACTTCTACGTGATCCTTCCAGTCTCACGTCCATTAAGCTTCTTCAAGTTGTTTGGCTGAAATCGACAGATTTTCCGATTGGCTTCAATTTACGAACGAAATCGGAACTCCAATTTCAGGTGATTTTTCCAAAGCCCAACGAAGTTTCCAAACTGCTAAATTTCAACGATTGACAATCCCAGAACCTAAATATGTTTAATACTAATAATCGTCTTAGTAAAAACCGCGTAAAAAATTGTCTTACACTAAAGAGAAATTTAATTCAAACTCAGTTCAATTGCGGGCTTACATGAACGAATGTTGTAAGTTGAAGTTGAAATCTAATTATTAAAATGCCATGAGATTAAATAATTAAATATTCCCAGGTTAATTTTCAAATATTTGTTTATATCCGAAAATCGTAAAAAAATTAAGTATAGATCCGAAAAGATGAACGTTATTTTAATCTATGTATTTGATATCAAACGAGTAGCCTTCGATTCTTCTCAATAAAAGATAATAGAATCCTGTAATATCCATTCGCTGTTTCGACGATCGTTAGAGAAGATCGATATTCAAAGGGTCGAAAGCCCCTCTAATAAATCTATACAAAAAAAAATGTTCACATTTATTGTTTTTCTCTTTATTATATAATATATATATACTTAACACTGTACCATCGAAGAGAATCCATATTTTGAATAATAGATTGAAAAATATAGGCGTCACACTGTAACTTAAACGAGAGAGGAAAATGCTCTTATAACCGACGTTTGCGATTAATTTATTACTCAATCTTAGAGGGTCATTGTAGGGGGTGGGTTTTTGTAGGTTTCGTTTCGTTTTTTTTTTCCACTTAAATTAATCGTAATTGCTTTATTAAAATGGTAATAAGGATAGAGAATATATACTTTAAATGATCATTATTAGGTAATAAATCATAGAAGAATAGTAACCAAACGAAAACGAGGGGAAGACGAAGCAGCTCTTCTCCCCGTTTCAATTATTATGTATACCAATTGAATAATAATCCTGTCTACTATTTTTTAAACAAAAATAAAATATATCATAAAATTTAATATTTGAGATATCTTCGTTTGACCGATCGTATTGTTACTTTTTTTCATTTCGTTCCTTTTTTTTAACTCCTAAATCATCGCCTGTCATCATACACGCTCGTCCACGTATCAATAACTCTTAATTATTATTCTCATTGTCAGCGATAGCTTTTATAATAGATACTTCACAGATATACAATGTCCGTCCATTGTCACATTTCGCGATCGGCGGAGACTTCGCGTTTCCACTTCACACTCACATCCTTATTCTCCGAGAGCTTCACAATCACACCGAGAATTCTTCGAATCCTCTGTATTCTTTTCCATCGAATAACTCGTAGCGCAACGCCGCTTACCCGTCCTTTTGTCGCTAGATTTTTTTTTATACAAAAACCAGATAGATCTCAAAAATAATCTACCACTTTGACGATGCGTGTGTCTCACACGCTCACCTATGTACAATTTTCGGTGCCACGACCCTCCAAGTCAATTGGACTTGGACCTCGAGAGGAAATCTCGGGGAACTTAATTACGAGCACGTAGGGCATTACACAGGGAATCTAGGACAATCATCGGTCGCTTTCAGAGTTTTAATCATCCTATTGCTTTCAAAATCTTTGTATTCCTTTATCAATTCCCCGAATAACTTAATGTTTATTAATTTTCCAGTAAATCTTGCGACATTGGTAAAAAATGTAGAAAGGTTACGATATGGTCACGATTTTTTATGGTATTTTTCCACCTAAAAAATGCATGTAGAGACATGATGTGAAATAACGATCATTTGTAATTTTCATATCAGTCTTTCCATCGAAGTTGCAAACTGTTCTCAAAATTTTGTGTGGATGTACCTATAAAAAAGATCTGAAAGTACGAGGAAAAATATCTTCACTTTTGCTTTGGAAACCATTTTTTTTATCATTGCCTAGATTCTTTTTCGAATTTATAAATTGAGGGATTTTTCGTTTACCTTCAGATATTTATAATATTTAAACTTTATGAAAAAAAAAAAAAAAAATCCGTAACAAATTGTACATGCATTTTTTGTATTTTTCGACCGTCGATCGAGTTGGCCTGGAATTCCCGATATATTTCTCTCTCGAAGATTCTCTTTTCAAATACAATTCGAAAAATGTGTCCAATGTAGAAAATAGTGACCATTACGTACAAGGATTAGTTTACTTTTCGTGGTGTTTACAAATGAATACTTGTGAAAAAAGGTCTTTTTGTGCTTTTGATAAAACATTTATACATTTTTTGACCGATAGGGTACGTTTTTCTGAAATATTAATGAAGAGAAAATTATTCATGGAATAAATAAACAAATAGAGAGCGTTCGGAAATGATGGGATACTTAAAATTCTGGTCGCTCCTGCATCGAAACTTTGCTTCGCTAATTCGCAGTTTCATTGCCCGGCGGTTTTTAGTTCTTAGGGCAATAAAATTGGGAGTGAAACAGCGTAAATTCTGTGGCAGGACGACCGATGAACATTTCACGTCTAAACACAACACAAAGTATTTATATTACCGACATTCGTTGCAACGATACACAGAAGGTTCCAACACTCGACAAAGAGTCAATCAGGAATTATCTTCGGCGACAGCTCTTTCTTTCTCTCTCTCTCTCTCCCATCGCACATTTTTCGATTATTTGCCATTTAGTACATTGCTAAAAATATTTTGAAAATTTATGTACCTGTACCTAAAAAAAAACAAACATTTATAGGTAAAATGTTATATTGGATTCGATATGGAGCTTCAATTTCAAATCATTTATCGAGCACGAATGCTTTTACAATTCAGTAAATTGTAAATTCACTGTCCTCGCTTTCCCAATAATGTTTGTAGATGGTAAAGGTACATAAATTTTCATAAAAAACATTTTTAAATTGCAGCTGTTCACTCGATTAGTCGGGGACGTATTGCGCAAGAATGGTACAGTTTTGAAACTACTCATGTAATTTGCAGCGATTTGTTCAACTAGAAACTCTTTCTCGCACTTTTAACGCGATCAATTCGTGGATAACGTTTATTCAACACAAAATCAAAGATGCTTTAACAAAACAGTAAAAATACGCAGTCGATAGCGTTGTGCCACGTTTTTCGTTTTTTCAATGCCAAATTTAGGATTTCCTACAAAAAAAGACGTTCTCTCTATATACTAGGCACTTTGATTTTTTCATTCTGCTCATCTAAGGGACAAACAGCGTAAGGCCGTTTAAAAAATCGCTTTGTAGCGAACAGAATTGGCAAATTTCGAATGTTTATCAAATACGGAGTACGACTAATGCAGTTAAGGGAAAAAGTGCTTCTACGATTTCCTGTGCAACTTATAAGTCTAGTTTCGTGTGCAGAAGGTATCGCTAATAGACGTTTTAACTGGAAGAGTCTACTTGTGGCGCGGCAGTCGTTTCTGAACAGTGGAAGACCTGATCGAGAAACTCGCAGAATTCGTGAAAATAATAAAAATAACATTTGAAACCGCGTGTGAATACAGAAATCTCGTTATTGCGTAACTGCTGTTAGATCGAGAGAAAGAGAGTTTGTGGCAAAATCGGTGATTCGACTTGCGTGCGATACGGTTCAATTTTCCACCGATGCCAGCAAAAAGCCTGTTTGTCATTACCGGTAAAAAAAACAAATCATTCAGGAAATCGTGTACAATTGATTGCTCATTACGATTTTTCCAACATATAAAAATATTCCCGGACGTAATAATAACTAATACCGGGTGTTTCGTTATATTTTTCAAGTTATATGATGTTCGGTGATTTTTTAAAATCAAAATGACATATTAAATGTTATTTGATCATTTTAGATAGCTTAAAATGCGACCGAAAGAGTTGTGTCTTCCCGAAATGTTTCTTTGGTAAGCAATACTTGTTTCACGGTTGATTTTTCAAGGGCAAGAAACATTGCAGAATTCGCAAAGTAAGAGTTTCTCTTTTTCTGTATGAAAAATCAACCGTGGCTCAAAACGACGCTTTATAGTTACGGCCACGGATCGAACACATTGTTTAAATGAAAAAATCGTTACAACTTAACGCTGCGATTTGTAATGCCATTTTTTTACGGATAAAAAAATTTAAATAGGCTTTTTGCCGGAAATCCGTGGAACTCTCCGTTAATCTCGAAGAAATAAATAAAATAGGTACCGCCTTGGACTCGTTCGACACCTCGTGGAGACTCAGGCGTCCCTGGAAGAGCTGAAAATCCAAATGGTCGCCCTTATTCTTTGTATTTTCGTGTAATTGTTGAAACTTTTTTTTTGAGAGCTTCGTCAAGCTTTTTGTCAGCTACGTTTTATAAAAATACCATTATTCCGAGCTACCTCCCCGTATATTATGCTTTTGAATCTTGCCTGTCCGAATAGCGTCGTCGAGTGAGCATTTTTTTCGACGTTTCGGCCGCGAGTTTCGCTGTCCGCGCTGAGGTGCACAGCACTGCAGACGCATCTTTTGTAGGTGCGCGACACGTGTAGTCAGCGATTCACTAATTGAAGGTAACTTCGCGATATGTATCGTAACGTCGTGTAGAAAGCAATACAAATTTTTCTTAAAAATTCACTCGACTCCGTAATAATCACCTTATTATATTTATTAACTGTTCTTGGTAGTTTGTTGTTGTGTTGTTTTTTCGTTTGTTTGTTTTTTTTTTACATAGAAACTCGCGGAAAAGCGAGCTGGCGTACCCGCGCATCGTGACGCAATCGATCGATTGTTTGTTATTATTTTACCTTTTGTTTTCTTTCGACGTCGTTTAGGCGTGTGTACCAGCGGAAATAAAATTATATACGGTTAGCGCTGATCGGAGACTCGGGAGGGGAGTTTTTCAATTTTCATTTCTTTCCGGGAACGCAGAAAGTAGCTCACGAAAAGTTGTCACCTGCCATTTCAGGCTTCACTCTTTTTTGGGGGGAGCTTGCTTGCGACCGCGCATCAGATACGGGTCGCTTCACTTGCGGGTTTGTTTTCACTGCGGTTGTCGGATCTGCAATGAGAAAAAAAAAATAAACGTTACAAACATTGTTTAATACTTGAAAGAAAGCAGATAACGGTTACGGGGACGAATTCAGCACTTATTTAAATCGTCCCACGAAACGTCAACGCCTAAATATAGGATATATGCACCAGTGATAAAATCACCGGTGAATGAAGGTAGCTTTTTAAGGCAATGAAAAATTCAGACGACTTGGCGGTAAATTCGATTTTTAATTTGTATGGTTTTTAGTTGATTAGTGTGATTATTTAGTCGCAGAAACCCATTTTCGATTTGAAGTGTCGGTTCGATCGGCCTGTTCATTCAAAGGGTTTTTTTTTTGGATTTTTGGTATGTAGTATTTGGGGCAGTTCCTCGACCTACCCGATTTGGGTCATAATTTTTTTGTAGAATTGGTTTCCCTTTCAAATGCACCAGGTTGTTTGCTTTTTTTTCTATGCAAATTTTTTTCTTTTATTTTTTTTCAAAGTTCCATTTTAAATGCCATAATTTTCAAATCTGAAAAAATTCCGGAAACCACTCTGTTGAATATGAACATGTTTTAGCTTAGACCCGAAGGGGGGAAGATTTTTGAGTTTTTTTTTACTCAAAAAATGATTGAAAAAAAGGAAAAAAAATAAATTAATCTACTATGGACGACTTTTCAAACATTTTGTGGTAGAATTCGCCTTTTATGGTCTTGGAATAGAGTCTTGGTCGTTAAGAATCTTAGAAATCCCCAGAGATCTGGAAAAATTATTTTAAGAATCCGGTTTCACATAAATAACCGTTCGATCAATCGGGCTTAAGCCCTTGAAAGCTTAAAAACTATAGAAAAAATTTTACCCACTTTGACTATGAGCTAGAAAATTTTGATATTTGACGAAGTATTTTACAGAATTTATTAGATTTTCAAATTCGATTGTCACTTTAAAAATATATAAGAAAAAAATTGCCATAGCAACAAAAAAATCTAGTGCATTTGAGGATCCAACTAATTCTACAAAAAAATTTCGAGTCAAATCAGAGAGGTCGAGGTCAAATTCAGATCAAAATGAAAATTGAGAACGCTTCATCGTGTTAAACATGAATGCAGATTTCAGACTCATTATTGTTTGAACAACACCGTGCTTAGCTTAGAAGGTCACTAATTGGATAATCCACCTTATTATCTACAGAATTTTTTTTCTGATTTTTTTCAGGCGACTGAATCCTTTTAATCATACGTATATGTGCAAAGCAGATAGAGATCTTTTTCCCAAGGGACGTGAACGCATTAATAACCGCTGAAGTTTGTACTAACCTTGCAACCACCTGACTTGAGTAGCTGGTCCGTATCCTTTGTCGTTGCGCGCGGCTATTCTGAATATGATAGCGGGTTTTGTCGTGACGTCCATATGGGCTGCGCTGAGTGAACTGTTGGGCACTGAACATGCGTTAGTGGGTCCGCAATAAACCCTGATGAAGGCCAGCTGTGTCGGAGTCGTTGCGACGGTGGTTGCTTCGCCGGCGCTGTTTGAGACAGCGCTGGCACTACGAACGGCCAGGTACACCGAATACTCGAGTATTGGACCCAAATGGCTCGGCGGAGGTTCCCACGAAAGTTGGGCACCTTCCGCAGACTTTGAGATTTTAATGGCGCTCGGTGCACCCGGAAATCCTGGCAGGCACGTTTTGAATGCCGAAACCTTTAAGAAAACATCGACAAAGACGTAAAAATTGCTGTTTCGTTCCAAGAGCCATGAATTAATCGATTATTTACGACTAATTGTTATTCCACTGACCTCGCTCCATGAGCTTCGGCCACAGCTATTCACAGCCGCGACCCTGAATTTGTAAGCTGTACCGGATTCCAGAGGAATCTTTGTTCTGCCTTTGAATATATCTCCCAGGGCTTGGGACATGTCTAGTGGCTCGTCGCCCGGAAGATAATAGTGCTGGACGGTACATGTTGTACCTTTTATTACACCTACGTCGTACCATTCTATCTCCTTCTTTTCGTCTTCGGTCTGCCAAAGAATATACGTTTTTGTTAAATATGATAAAATGCAGTACAGAAATTTATAAAGACGACCGTGAAAACTTGAAGCCTTGCTTTTATCGATGGCTAAATCTCGTTGAATTTTTATTTGTATTTGCTTTCGCGGAATCTAATCATTTATGCTGTATGATAACGCATAAGCAAATAATTAAAAAAATGGTTACCACTGAATCTCCATAATAATATTCCCAACAAAAAGTGGCCTTTTATATATTTATTTCGATACTTCGGTGTTTTTAATTTTCGTAGATAATATTTTGTTCTTTGAAATTATAGAAATAGAAGCTTGAAAGTCAGACAGAAGAAAAAACTGCACTGTACGGAATCGAACATGTTTTAGTGTTATTTCATTTTTTAACCCCAGATCATTGATAACCTGGATCCGTGCTACTCCGATGATTTTTATTTTGCGATATCGATAGTAACGCAAAAATATTCTGCAATTTTCTTAGCCAAAAAGAAATATCTGTTATCGAATTACACAATAATTTCCTCATTTGTAGGCAATAAATCCGTTTTACCGTGAACATTACTCAAAAGGTTCCATTCAAAAGTTACTACAACTTTTATGTAAACATTTTTTTTCGATAACTTCAAGTTTCCCAGATGTGGTCATTTGATATAATCAGTGCTTTTTTAAATATTGGATTAACAAATCTGAAAAAAATGCACAGAGCGCCCTCCAGTGTTACTTTGATATGACAAAATATGGGGCAGAAAAAAGTGGCTAAATAGACAGAGAATGCTTCAAATATTCAATTTTCACGACATCAATGAAAACAGCATATCGCTTATTCATTAATTGGCTGTTCGCTTCATTAAGCCGCTTGATCATTAGAATATCTTTTTAATAAATACAAAACAAATATCTGAGCATTAAAAAAAGATTCTTCACTTACAAGTTCTGCTTTAACTTTAACAGCTTGCTCAGCAGACCCAAGTGCGGCGGTGGCGAGTGTAGAGAGCGCAGTAGAGTCATCACCAGATTCGTTCCTCGGCTCATTCTCCTTTTCCTTCTCCTTTTCCAGCTTAACACTTTCCTTCTCCCTCTTAACAACCGGTGGATCTTCCTTCAAATCGGGTTTGACCATCGCAATAGCTTTCTGCAACGCGTCCAATTCCGTTTCCGTATTAGCAGCGCCATTCGTATGATTCGCAGGCTCTTCAGGTTTGTCTTCGTCCATAGGTTCTTCCAAAGCTTCAGCCTTAATTTGCCTCGTGGCCGAAGTCGTCGGAGGGGCCGCAGCAACGGGAATGACAATCGGAGCGTTCACAGGTGGTTCCGTAACCATAGGTTCCTCACATTCTCCAGATTTCCCGCCGATTTCGTTCTCACCAACAGAATCCACTTTAGGCTCTGCGACTTCGTCCTTAATCTTCACATTTTCGCTCTCCACATCAGCAGGTTCAAGAGTCTGATCCTCAAGCGCATCCAGAAGAGCCTCAGCATCAGATTTCTCTTGCAAAGGCGGCAAATCCGCAGCGACTATCGTATTAGCTTCAGTTGGTTCAACTTCTTCTTTAATATCGATTTTCTCCTCTTCTTCCGCGGGTTGCGAGCTTTTTTCAGGCATGGGTTCATCAACAGCAGCTTGAATAGCCGACATTTCAGATTTTACCGGTGTATCAACGGACGGCGAGTCGCTAACGATTTGCATATCTCCTTCACTCGGTGGTTCCGGTTCGCTCGTTCCTTCCGTCGCTAATTCGCTTGTTTGCGACTCTGCTTCAGTCTCTTTTTCCGCAGGAGCTTCTTCTGCAGCAGTTTGCGGCTCCTCTTCCTTCGTAACAGGCGCATCAGCAACCTCATCGTTTTCCGGCTGCTTCGACTCTTCCTCGACAGACGGCGTTGCTTCCGCGGCCGTTGATGGCGCCACCTGTTGCATATCCTGAGACTCATCGTCCAGCGACTCTCCCTGCGCTTCCGGCGGAGGATTAGCTTCCGTTTCGCCCTCGTCATCCGACGAAAGCAAATCAAAAGCTCCGTCCACTTGCGGAATAACAAAATTGCCCTCGCCGTCAACTTGCATAGGCTCGGCGGCGGATAATTGAGAAACTAGAGCCGCGGCGGCCGAAGCTTCATTTCCATTGCAACTATCGTCGGTTTTGTCGTCCGCTGTGTCATCGGCGACCATAAAGGAAAGTCCGCCTGAAGGTTCTTGAACAGGGTCTATTAGCCCAGCTTCCGCAGCTAGAGCGGCCAAAGCGGCGTCCGTAGTTGCGGGACCGTCTGAAGTTGAGGCTAACGAAGCCGACGGTTGTTTTTGCGGCACAAACATCATTTTAGTAGTGTCTATAGAATCCGCGGAAGTCGTGACGATCGAACTGCTCGTGGGCATGAGCGTGACCGTCTTAGCACCGAGTCCACCGGACATTTGTAGTGTAACGGGTTTCCCCGCGACATTAACACCATCTTGAGCTTTTTGTATTTGCGGCATAGTGACAATTTGACTTTTACCAGGATTAAAAATAGCCTGTTGTCCTCCTTTCGTGGCGATCGTCACAGTTTTCGGTACACCTCCCTGACCGGGAACCGTGATTGTTATAGGCTTTCCGGAAGTCCCTCCGCCCATTGCGCCCGAGGAAACAACGATCATTTTAACGCCTTGTTGATTCGTCACGTGATTAGCCGCGGAAAGTGGAAGTACGTTAACGGGAGTGGTGAGATTACCGGCTTGACCAGCGCCGGCTTGTGAAGTCGTGACGGCCTGAACGGCTCTTAAACCCGAGCCTGTCGTCACTACGATTATCTGATTGGTTCTCCCGACAAGTCCACCATTTCCGCCGGGTTTCGTTATCATAATCGTCTGTTTACCAGCAATGCTTTGACCCTTGCTCATCGCCATCAGGCTGGAACCTTTCATGGTCGTTAGAGTTTTTAATCCAGCGACCGTATTGGGATTTACTAGGCGAAGAATCGTCGGGCCTTGATTAATAGGCTTTCCTCCAGCGCCCTGGACAGTTTTTCCAGGCATTAAACTGACTTTCGGCATAGTAGCCATCATTCCTTGTCCAGTCTTAACCAGATGGACAATCTGCGCCTGGCCGCCGATATTTTGACCAGGTTTCTGCAGAATTATCTGTTTGCTTTGCTGAGGCGACGCGGTACGTAAAACAGTGGCTCCGGGAGCCGCGAATCGAATTTGCTGGCCAGGTTGCATTGTTTTCATTCTTATGGTGTTAGCCGTAGCTTGAGGAAGCAACGGGACGTTGTTCATGCTTATTTTGGGAGTCGCGGCTGCTGCAGCTGCCAAAGCAGCGATTCCGGACATTGCCGCGGGAGTTTGCGCTGCTGTGGTTGTGTTTAGGATCGGAGAGGGTTGATCTATGCTGCTTACAACCGCTGCGGATACTGGAGCGACTGTTGAAGGAATTGCGGCGCTTGTTACGAGAGGGGAACGAATCCTTATGAGATTTCCGGTCAAACGAGGCGCCATTGGACTCGCGGGCTTCGCAACGGCCGGGGAAGAGATTGGCCGAGGCGCTGGACTCTGAATTGGGGGTTGGATACGAATCGGAGCCGTTTGAGGGATTGTTGGACGAACTGGAGTGACGGAAACGGGAATTGGCGATGCCGCGGTCGTTACAGGCGGCGAATTCACGGGAATCGTCGGCGGCGGTGGCGCCACCGCTGGCACCGCTACTGGCGCTGGCAACGGAGCCAATGCACCCGTTGGGAATGCCGCCGGTGCCATATCGTATTTTTGGATCTGGAGTATGTAATATTGTGCTGATGGCGTTGCTGTCCAGCTGACCTCGAGCGAGTGCGTCGAGGCCCGGACCAACTGGACTCTGGACGGCGCTGGTGGTTTGCTTACCTCCAGGTACCACAAATCTTTGCAACAAACCTGCGAATAATAGCGGGAAGAAAAAATGTTGGGGGGTTAATTGAAAAAAAAAGTAATTTTGGGTTGGCGATAACAGATGCGCACGATAGTGATGCGAAATTGGGATTCGAGTCTTTGATAACCGATTTGTAGTCTAGTGGATAATAGATAATTACGATTTTTTATCGATTATTTTGTTTTTTGATCATTTGGATTTGCGATTATTTCGGAATTAATTATGTACAGTCGATGAGCGGTTGAAAATATGGATTTTAATTGCTATGCTCTAGGTCAACTTAAATGCAATTGATTAATTCTGGAAACTTTGTGCGATTTGCATAATTTCTAATACATCGTAGGAATTTCTGTTTTTGTTAATATTACTAAATACGTTCATGATTTTACGTAATATATTTTTATATCAAACTCTCGTTTAAGATTTGATAATGATTTGAAGTTTGTGATTTTCACCCGATGAACATTTTGCATAGATAGTTTGACGTTGAAAATAATTAACTTTTAATGTTATCTTATATCTTTTTTTTTAGTCGTGTAGTTCTTGAAATGTTTTCTACCATCTGCTTATTAGAATGCTGGAAATATTTTTAATTCTATAGCTTTATTCAAAAAATTTGATGTACGTGCATTCGCTTCATTGTAGTTCAAGTTTTACAAGGACTTTTGTAAACATTTAAAACATGTTTAATATCATTCAATGTATACACGTTGTGTTTTATTGACTTTTGACGTCTTTTTTCTGAATTCTTTGTTTGATTACATTTTTTTATTCTCTAGATAAATGATCGATTCTTTAACTTTATTTTTCAGCTCGATTGTTTTGTTTATCAGCATTAAAAGCTGATTTGTTGAAGATTAAATGATTTGGCAGAATCGATTTTTTTCTACCAATTTTCCCAACACTAAGACGCGCCTCTCGGCGAATTAAACTGACCCTAACCTGGTTGTTCCATGCTTTACGGTAACCATCTCTACCGGACCACACGTACAATCTGCTGTGCACCCCGACCGCACAGTGGCCAGCACGAGCTCGGGGAACGTTCTCCTCAAGAGAATCTACTGTCAACTGTTCCCAGGTTAATGTTTCTGGAATTGGAGAAATATCGTGTTTAGATAAATCGGTGCCGGGTCTAAGTTTGCCATGCTTGTAATATACGATTTTTGCTTACTTAGCCCCTGGCACCATTCGACTGGAAAAGCATTTAAAAGGTTTTTAGATAAATAATTCGTGAATAATTTTCGGGTAGAACTTAAAGTATGTGACGCTCATGCAATAATTTTTAATAACGACGTAGTTATTCTTTTATCATAGATTATCATAATCTTCCTCAACCTGACGAACATTCTTCTATGACAATTTGTCCAAAGAACTATAACTTTTTTTTTAAAACAGATATTTATTAATTTTCTATGATCCGAATACCCCTAAATTTTTTCCGCATAACCACCATCATGCACAATATACTGAAGTACGAGAATTATTCGCAAAATGTTGACTTATCATTTTATAAACATTATGACATTATCATAACGTTATCACCGAAGCAGTCTTTTGCAGATAAAATACGTCTTTATTTTGGAAACCTGTGATTTTTTTTCAATTGTTTGACTCAGAAACTTTTAATCACAAGCATGTTTTTTTCGCAACGTTTAATGCACACCACCAGCAAACTTCATGAGAAAAAATACGTTTCCATCTACAATAAGCTTCGATTTACTATAAATTTTGTATTGCAACTTTGTATTGACGTTTGCGATTTACAAAAACCCGACGATTCCCGCTAATAGTTAGTAATTATCTTCCAGGTACTTATCAAAACATTCAAATTAAATGTACTTCGAGGAATAAACAAAATCTCAAATCTAAGAATTTTAATACTTTTAAGTTAGTATCAACTTTGATTCTCCAGAAAATCATTTAAACTTTCCGTGTTTTTCATTTTCGATATTTTAGCAATTTTTTTTTTTTTGAAAAATGTTCGCCATGATCGGCGTAGTAATCCGCGGTTGTTTGGTTTGAAAAGTATCTAAAATTCTTTGCCATTCGAATGGTACCCATGCCTAACCCAGTTCATATGATATACGTGATTGCATACAGGGCAATCCACGCCAATTCGACCGCTTTGGTCGAGGTCCTCGATTTGTTCAAAAATTGTTCAAAAAAGCATTATTTTTTTACGATTTTTTTCAACTTATCAGTTACAACTTATCACAAAGGATTTTGCAGAATATCTTCAAATTCTTTCATTTCCATTCCTTTAAAAAAAAACAGATTATTCGAAAAAATCATTCAGAGAACTTAAAAAAATGCTGTTTTCCTTCAAAAGTTCTTTCTAAAGAACATCAAAAAATATCACCGACTGTGTCCAAGATATCGATGCTCACATACCGAGGTCGAATTGTCGTGTAGCCCCGTACAAAATCGGAGACATCAATCGTTGAAACTCAAAGCCATAGCCAAAGGAGGAAAAAAGTAGTCGGAAACTTACCTAAATTTAAACATGCAAGTGTGCTTGTGCATTTCCACTCCTTCTCGTGAGTGGCGACTTTGACGTCGTCGACAACGAGAGGAACCCATCCACCGAAGACGTACATTCGATGTCCGATGAGTGTGGCAGTGTGGAGCGATCGTGGCAAAGGTGTTGGGCCGTGGACCATGGGCTTGTTCCAGGTCATGGTATCTACGTCGAGGAACCATAAATCGCCGAGGCGGCAGCCGCTCATACCGCCGTAAATAACGAGGCATGATTTTCCGGTGGTACGATCTGTGTAGGCTACGCCGGTGTGAGATTCCCGTGGAGGGGGCGCGTGACCGTGTGTCTGCGGTACCTCCCAAGCCGTTGCACCGTTTGGAAGCAATTCCAGAGTATACAGGTCGTTTAAGTACCTCGGTATATTGTTCTTAGGATCATCGCTGTCGTTAGCGAGTCCTCCGAAAAGGAAGACTTTATTTCCAATCAGCGTAAAGCTGTGGCCCAATCGCGGGCACGGCGGTTGCTCGTGCTTCGGTGGTTTTGGCTTCAGCCTCTTCCATTCCCATCTGCTCGCTTGCAATTCGTATAATTCATTAGAGTACTTTCCGTACTCTACCATTCCACCGAATACGAGAATTCTCGTTCCGTCGACGACGAATCCATAGGCCGCACAACCCGGGGGAATGTCGCCCTTCGTTGATGGAACAAACCATTGGTTTGTTGCTGGAATATTAATTTTCGTTGAATGGAAATGAACAGTGATTATACAACGGTAATTAATATTATTGTTTGTAAATCTTTTTATGGTTTCTGCATCATGATTAGCAGGAATTTAATGATTTCACTGGGATTTCCAAGTGAATATTGGAAATTTCAGGATTCATTGACATGTGGAATGTTAAGTCATCATGTAATGAAAAAAATGTGCATTGTATTGGAAAATTTTGTTATAGGCGATCAGTAGAGATATTATTTTAATTATATATGTTTTTAAAACATTTGGGTTTTGAAAAATGCAAAAAATAAAAAAAATCCTCTGGCTTTGTATAAAATGGATTACTGAGTTTTCTAAAAATTCCAGCTTAAATTTTTTTAATGATTTTTCCTGGTTTTAATACATTCCATATGCATGATTCGAAAAATCTCAAAAAGTTACTTTATTATTTGTATTTTAAGAAGGATCAATAATCAATAATTTAATATTGATAAAGTTATATGTGACGAAAATTATAATGAGTTAGACTAGATGTAATGATTCTGATTTAAACTATGGTTACACTTTTGATTAACTTTTGCATGATATTAAACACGACTTTACGGTTAAACTTAAAAATAAAAGAAAAGTAAATAAGCTGTGAATTGAAAAATGCCAGTGTTTGTGAACTTCATCAGTGCTGAAGCTATGAAGACCAATGTGGGGAAATATTTGCTGTAGCCAGATTAGTATAATTATTGGTTAGTGAATGAGTGCAGCAAGCATGAAGAAAAGTGTGTGGCATAGAAAACTATAGGTAACTGTACTCTAGAAATTATAAAGAAAATATGTAGAGTCTGGTAATTATATGGAGTAGATAGTTGAATTGTAAATTGGATCTTGCATTACAAATTAGTAGAAAATTAAATGAAAATTATATGGGATTACAAGAATAAGTAATAGAGGACGAGTTATGGAATAATAGTATAAAAAAGAATTATATGAAAGTAGTTTTGTAGATCTTCATCATTTAGTTTCATAAGCATTGATCACATGATTAACTTAACAGTTATAATTTTGTGATTATTATATGCAGCTTTCATAAAAACAAGATCTATTTTTTGTATAATTTCTGAGTCAATGAAGAACAATTTCTTCCATTTAGAGATAATTTCTGCAGGTAAGCATAACTTAATTTTACAACTCACATTACCTTTTCAGCCATGGATTTTCCATTTCCGCAATGAAAAAAGTCATTAGTTATTCCAAAAATTAGATTAAAACATTATGAACCAAATGAGTTCAGATGGGTTGTTTAATTTTAAATGTTTCGAACTAATTTTTGACAATAATTAATGAGTTCTTATTGATCTTGGAGCCAAAAAATGTATGGTTCAAAGACTTGAGAAAACACTAAACTGCTTAAATTACCCTCCAAATACTTTGTCATAACTTAAAAAAATAGCTACTTTGAACACAAAACAGTCTCAAGAAATTATGGAAGTATTGAAAACCCCAAAAATGTTAGGAAAACCGGTTACCTAAAAAAAAAGGTGACCCAACTTTTCAACCCACAACATATATTTCACATAAATAACTCGTGGATATGTAATCCATCACTGAAATATCCCCATAAAAAAAGATCGCATATGCAAAATGCTCTCGAATGAATTTCAACTGATATTAAATTATAATTGTAGCTGATAAAAATTATAATTTGTGTCTCGTATGTGAATCGAAAAATGTAAGCGAAGCTGGATTTCTTCAGGTGTTCTCTAGTTGACAAATATACTGATCTAGGCAGAGCTTGCAATGTTTGCTTTAAAGAAGAACTTCAGGGCGTGTGTATGTAGATCTGCTCATAGATGGTGCAACAAATGACACAGATTTCATTAAAACATTGTAATTCACTTCTGGCATCTCAACAGCATTATTTTTGCAAGAGCGGGGGGATATATTGATATATGATATTTTTGGCATTGGATATTATAATTGTGGTATGTTTTGGTTGCGGTATTTTTGTCTAAGAGACAATTTTGAAGATCAAAACCTTGGTAACAAAAAAAAGTAAAAAAAAAATTCTGTTTCTGATAACCTTCTTTCAGAATTATAGTGCTTAGTATGTACTTGATGAGATTCATGAGTAAGATTTTTCTAAAGAAGGCTATCACCAATACTTTTTTTTTCCTAATGATTCTGATACCTCAATCTACTGATTGATATTGATCTACAATGAACCAAATACTTACTTTACCAAATATTGGACAAAAATCTGGCTTTCAAATGTTTGGTGCTTTGTTTTTTCGTGATTCGATTTACTATACTGAAATAAAGAGAAAGCTCGAATTTGAGATTTTTGCTCATCACTCGTAAAAAGTATTGTCTACTTTACTTTTCAACTAAAAATTTTTACTTTAAATTTGAATGTCTTATAGAGTTTGATCAGGAAAATCCAAAGTATTTTATGTCGGAAGTTTTCGGAATGTTGAAAAAAAATATACCTAAGTTCACATTTGACAAAATTTTTGAGGTCAGAGTTAAAAAAATATTTGAAAAGCCCTTTTCGATGCTCTTCCCATATTATTATTATTATTATTATTTTTTTTTTTTTTTTAAGTTCAAAATATGTATAACATGGTAAATATAGTTGATCAATTAGTAGAGGTTTTGAGTTATTTAGTGGTAGGTACAATTTTCTGAGTAGTTTAATCATTCGAAGTTCGAAAAATGATGAATTTTGCGTTTCTAATATCATGTTTTGGTGGATTTAAAAATTGAGTTTTGGAGAACACAAGTTAAAAATTTGGTATTCTTAGGCACATTTTCCAATATTAGAACAAAAAAAAGTGGAATAACCACTTTTCAAATCTCTTTCAAACTTTCTGACCTTAAAAATGTTGTTGCATGTGAACGTGCATATTTTTTTCTTCAGAAATTTGGAGAATTTCAAAGAAATTGATAAATTTATACCACATCGCAATTATGATAAAACTGTACTAATCACCACTGAAGAGACCACTTACATGTATGAAATTTGAGTTTATTATCTCATGTTTTGCCATAATTAAGGCAGAACTTTAAAAAAGTTAAAAACTCTATAAAATCTTAACTGCTTTTTTAATTTTGGTCAAATTGAATACCAAACAATAATAACAGTACGGACGTATATGATGAATTGGTTGGCAAAATATCGCCGTTGTTACAAAAATTAGAGTGCGTCATCCTTAATTTAAAAAATTCAAAAAGCTAATAAAATTAAAGTTTTCAGCATACAATTCTCAAAAAATTGCAACAATCAAAGACAAACTGCTACTACACTTGTGTGCCAAATTTTAGCTCAAACGGATGAACCGCTCTTGACTTACAGCTCATTAAAATTTCAAAGCCCTGCGCACACAAATTCACCCAGTCATTTCTTTTCTAAATCACTTTTCTCAATGTTTCGCAACATTTGTGGTGCCCTTAAATAAAAATCTCAACAAAAAGCATTCATGAAAAAAAAAAACTTCCTTTATGAGGAACCTAAAGAGCACAAAAAGCTTAATTCCCAGATATTCGTCCAAAATTACATGAAATCACCCAGTATACTCATTAGGAACCGCTTCATAAATTCCCTAATTACTCCACCTCAAAACTCCCCATCCACTTCATAAGTGGCGCCAACATTGACGCATGCGCCTGCATCACCACGAAGTTTGCCGCACTCCTCGTCGTCCCATATCAAAAGAACCATCGAATCTCTAGCCGTGTAGCTATCGCGGGAGTGCGGGGAGTGAAACGTAAGTAGCGCGAACGTGGAATGACGGGAAACGGCGCGATGCGTTGTTATGGTGGGGGGCTCGAACGTGCAGCAATGGCCGCTCCCGCGCGTATAAACAGCAAAAATGTCAGACACCACAAAATACCTAATCAACGATTCCTCCCAAAAACCTATACGTCGCTCCCTTAAAACCCTTAAAACGTCGAAATTTTCCAGCATAACAACGCAATCCCCTAAATTCCCTCAGACCTACATAAACCCCCTCAAATCTCGGCTCCGGCCGGTGACCGTCATGTCAACGTACGCCGCCATCTTGGATCGCGGGAGAGGCGCGCAGGCCGAAAGGACGCACACACGAGTAAAGGGTTAAAGAGTTACAATATAAAAATAACATAAAAATTACCTGTATTGTAAACGTGAAGCTCATCGACGATTCCCTCATTGCCACCGCCAAACACGACCATGAGATCCTTAATGGCGACCGCCCTGTGTCCATGTCGGGGTCTCGGCTGGGGCCCGGTTGGATTCGTGATCCGTTTCCACTTTAACATGGGTGCCGCCATGATGACCGTCGATCACATCATTTTTTCCATGCCCACACAGCGCTATTACCAAGCGAGCAAGTGCAGCGCGCCGCTGTTGACTCTCGACGCTGAAAATCCTTTGAGTTTTTTTTTATATCGAGATGATGTTATATCCCCGCACTCTGATTTATTTCAATTTTTTTGTTATTCACCTCGCGTCTCCCGAAGAAAAAGTAACTCGCATAAGATTCGAAAGTTCTTAAGCACCTAATAGTTTCGCTCGTGAAACAGCGCTAGTTACGAAAAGTTGTCACTCGCGAAGACGAGCGACTCGGACTCTCCTCTATATCGCACAGTCTTGTGTATAGGAGACTCTAACCTTCTCTTCGGCGCCGCTGGACGTTCTCGCGATGTTTAGCTTGTCGGATAACGCGTTTGATGAGATTTAGCGGCATTGATAACAATTGGCGGCTTTGAAAGCGACTAAAAAAACTTTGGGTTTGTAGAGACTCGGGAGATGAGAAAAACCCGGCGGGTTTTACTTGTGAGCGCGAACCCCGCGCGCACGGCAGTCCAAACGTCGGCCACGCACACTAATTCACGATCGACGCACACGAAGTCACTAAAAGCTAGTGTAGAGTTTACGTTGGTGTGTTATTTACTCGCCCAATGTTTACGGCACTGCTCTCTCGGCTTCTCCGCCAGAGAGTGTAGTCGCTGCTGCTGGTACGATCTTCAAAGAGCGCCAATAGCACGGACGAAAATATATTTTTCACGTTGCACAACCATCCTCGATTATTGTGTCCGGGGGCCGGCTGTTCGGATGTTGTTTTTGTTAGGTGAATTTAGGTTAAACGCAAATGGATATGAGAGACGCGCATGATTAAGCGATGAGAGAGCGCGCGCTGGGCGTTTTATCTTGGAGTTAATTGTAAACTCGCGTCAAAAATCCGAAAAATCGTGAGGTCGCTTTACGCGGGATTGGATTCGAGCAGCTTTTATCCTCGATTATGACGAGGGATCGAACTCGAGATTGTGTCTCACCTTCGTTATTGTCGAAAAGTCAGAGCTATTCGCGGAATAAATGTCGAGCACTCAGCAGTTTTGACGGCACGCACAAGCGGCCTCCACGATCTGCATCCACCATTGCACACAACACTTGCGTCGGTAACTACTCTAGCCATTGCTGCCAACCCACGATTTAAGTTAGGAACTTTATCGGGCGGACGCCACGAAGCGTGGCAATACGTGGCTTCGGTCTAGCGAAGCCCAATGGCACTCTGCGCACTGCGAGGCTTTTCGGAATGCCTTCATCCGCGATGGGGCGCGGATAGTCGTCTGAGGGGTTTGAGCAATCCGCCCGTGTATGACGCATTCCCTATCAACTGGGCCACTTTTGCTTTCTCACAGAGGAAGCTTTGTTTGCATTTTTTTTTATTTTCGAGAATTTTATGCCAGAACACTTAGAATTGTCCAAAACATCGAGAAAAGTGGTTTGGAAGAAATTGTTGTGTGTGTGTGTGTGTGTGTGTGTGTGTGTGTGTGTGTGTTTTCCAACACCGAAAATTCAATTGTCCGTAACTCGCTAACGGCACGATGGATCGAGCTAAAATTTGGCACGCAACTAGAGTATTAACTCCTCTGTGATTGACGTAATTTTCAATTAAATTGATCAGACTATACAGATTTTATAGAATTTTTAAATTAAAAAAAAATGTGATCGCTCTCTCTTTCGTAAAAATGATGATATTTCCCCAAATAATTCTTCATGGGTTCAGGTACTCTTCATTTTGTTTAGTATATTGGATGTGACCGAAATTGGGACAGTGATTCGCATTTTTCAGAGTTTTAAATGTTTCGAAAAAATCACGTTTTTGGCCTAACTTTGGGAGATATTAGACAACGAACTCGAATTTCATACATGAAATCGGTATGATATCTAGCGATGATTAGTACATAGTTTCGTCATAATAAGCAATGTGGTTCAAGCCCTTCACAATTTTACCTTTCACAAAAAATGATGTTAAGTATTGCAATAACTTTAACAAAACGTAGAATGGCAAACTCTAACTTTACACATGAAAGACATTTCTTTTAAATATCCAGGTTTTGCAAATATCAACTTTAATGATTATTAACTACGAATGCACCTTCTGACAGTTTCAAAGAATTTTCTAATTATGATTACATAAAAGTACACTCGAAGGAAAGATCTTTCATCTAAGTTATTTTTTACACGATACGACTTATATCCTCGAAGATACGTGTAATACAGTACGGGATGTAAAAAAAACGATTATTGAAAAGAGCATAAAAAATTCACGAGTTCGCGAAAAATGCAGTACAAATTTTGGTAAAAAATCGACCATGCTCCATTCATTGGGGTGAATAAGTGACAAAATAATTAAACATATTGAGGATGGTCATAGTAAAAAGTGGTCCAGATGACGTATAATGCCCCATATATATGAAGATGCAAAATCTCTCAGACGAACTGCAGCGCCACACTGGCAAACGACTTCGGTGGCGACATTTCGGCGTGAAAGTTATCGTATCGGAATGAGGCTGTGGTCTAGCGGTAGCTGATTCTGCAAAGACCGACTAAACAAGCCCTCCCATTACGATTCTTTTGCCATGGTAACGCGCTTCCCTCTCCTAAAGCGTACGAGACTGAGGTAATCCTCTAGTTGGGGTGAGTAAGATGAGGGAATCCAAATTTAATATCTTTTGAATATACAGCGTTCGGGAAACATGTGTACAAAGAATCTGATGCTGTTACCGGAGGTTTAAGCGAGAAATTTGATGTTCAAAGTCGAGGATTTAACGTTGTGTCTTATGGGAGCATCGGCACGCACGCTCTTTTAATTGAAATTTCATGTACTTTTAGATTATATGGACGTGTGCAACTATATTGAAAATGTTCCCTAAAGTTTCCCGGTTCCGCAGACACATGAAAAATAAGCGATTACCGAATGTTTGGCTTCGATTTCTGGAGCTTAAGATGCGAGAATGTATCGTGTGAGGGTTTCCTTTGCTGTCATTGGTCAACATGCTAAAAATGATGATTTTTCGACCAATGAGTAAAATAGCAAGTGAAATAACTTCACACGGGGAAAATATATTGTTTTTTTTTAAATATTGAGATGCCATTATACATATATATTTTTTATAATTGTGTTTTTTTTCATGTTTTAGCTGGATTTGAAGATTTATTCAATTCATTGTCCGGATACTTTGTGGGTATAATCGTTGATTTTATGACACGCCCATTCGTAACTTTTTAATCGTACGAAAAAACTAAAAATCATGATTTTCAAAATTTAGATGAAATTCGGAAAGAAATTATACGTATTCGGAGAAATGATGGAATCGTTTTTATTTGAATAAAAAGTTAGGTTGATGATCGATTTGTTGAACAAGTTTGTTTTCCTTAGTTTGTTAGTAACATTTTAGAATTCTTGTTTTAAAAAACGAATCTTTTACGCACCTTCGATGTGCGTAGCTTTTTGAAGTTTTTTAATCCGATCGAGAAATCTTCGAAATTATCTCTGAATCTGACGTTTGACCGGACGGAACCGATAAAACTATGCAATTTGAAAACAGCCGGTTAGTAGCCCCCTTCGAAATATATAAAGAAGCGGTAGCGCTCGTAGAGTCACGAGTAAAGCTCGCAGTCACGATCAGACAGACAGAACAGAATGGTCATGTTATTATTAATTTTTATTATTGATAAATAAATTTATTGAATTTATTTAACTAAATTATTACGTCATTATTGATTTTTACTTATAAAAAAATATTCCGGTAAACGTTCCGTGATTTATATAAAAATAAATAAATTAATCGAATCATTAATTTAAAAACAGTTTTTCCAATAACTTTATTAATATCTCGAACCGTTTCACAGCGCATTATATCAATTTTAAAAAATACCGGGACATCTCTCCATTCGTTTTTCAATGTTTTAATCTTATCTCGACAAAACGTAAATACGATTATCCGCATTTTATTGAGTCGCTAGCAATGACGTCTAAGCTTTGCGTAATCTTTCAAAACTTTTCTGCAGCTCAAAATATCGAATATCTGTCGAAAAAATCATAAAAAATGTTATGGCATCGTCTGATCCGAAGATATCTTTTTTATTTTAGAATTTCATCGCGTTTAGTAGGCAGAAGGTTAAATCTAGGGAATATTAGTCACCGCAATGCGCAGGTTGTCGTTCTGTTAAATCGCACTTCAATCGTCATCTTTCCTCTAGTCTGTCCAATCTTGTTAAGTTCGTTCTATGAATACACGAAATTTATCACGAAACAACCGCTCGAAGCTTGACTCATGCCCTCCCCTTATATCTAATCACTCACAGGACTCTATTCCTGTTTGTAGTGAACGATTATATAGGTTTACGACCTTCGACCCACGTAATTACTCATCGCTAGGAGAGGGTACTTTAAATTGCATTACGAAAGCGTTAATATATCTCATAAGTCTATTTATTTCAACACGTTTGCGATTCATATCAAAATGATATACATTATTAGCAGAGAACTCGTATTATTCAGCCAAAATTGCTGAATTTTATTTAATAACAATAATCCGCACTAGAAAAATGGTTAATTAAGTCAGCGAATATGCCTCTGTAACTAGCTTAATCATTACAATGTAATAGCGGATTGGCTGAACAATATAGTCATCATATATCAATATAATCGATGCTATTGTTATTTATAATAATCGGGAATTGTTGGTGTATTTATCGGAATTGCAGTGAACTAATTCTTAGTCCAATACACTCTTTTCCGACCTGAGAAACTTCACAAACTTTGCAGACAATATCTTTGAATTGCGGGTGATAACTAGCGCCACAAAGTGGACACTTTATTTCTGGCTTTCCGCGGTAAATCGGCGTGTAAGTTGAGGCGCAGAGCGAGAACGGATTGTGCTCGTCGTAGGCCAGTTGATGCTCGTCCACTGGATTCTTATCGCAGGCCTGAAAGTAAATAGATTCTCATTACAATTCAGTCACTAACAATTTTGAAATTTCCGAAAGTGATTAATATGATAAACCGTCCTAAGAAAAATAAAGTTCGTGCAAAATATGAGGCTCTCTTTGTCGATGTAACAATTTTTTTCTGAACATGACTATGAGAAATATCGCTGATGTTCATGATGATTATGAGAATATCTCTGTTATTTATGAGATTAAGAAATCTTGGAGATATTTCTCATAATCAGATCTTACGTGTTAAGAATAATTCCTGTGAATATATTCAATTTTTTGATGTTATAAAAACGTAGGATTTGCATTCTTTTTAAAACTACCCTTAGTTTGGATTCAAGTATAGAGAACAAAAATACAATGTAGTACATTTCCATTTTTGTAGATTTTCGAACGAGATTTTGATTTTTCATTTTTTAATTCAACGTGGAATCGATTGAATAGTGGTATCTTGAAAAAGTAAAGATTTAAACAAATGAAAACGGAACAATTTAATGTTCTTTGCTGAACAAAAACGTTTTGAATTACTTTGAAAATTGGCATAATTCAAAGGGCTATTTTAAAAATCTAAACAGAATAGGCGTTATGGTAATCAAATATTTGAGCAGCTGAGTAAAAAGTAGTATATAACGATAACATGCGGATTTAATTGAAGCAGAATTTTTTAACTGCTTTGATATTTAATTTTTACGTGTTTCGTTTTTTTTAATTCTACAAATTTTCATAAGTTCAGCAACATTTTTAATAAAACCGAAGGCGCAGCATTAAACGAAAAATGAATATCCGATGACTTTTACTCCCAAAATGACATTTAAAGATACGAAAACTGAAAATAATAAGCTGTGGCAGAACATTTTCATAAGTATCGCATTTTTTTCAAGAATTCATTCCATTTTTTTCAGTTTTTTTTTTTAATCGAACATAATCTCGCATGCAAAAATCCAGATGAAATTCCAATCCATAGAAATTCAGTTTACCTGAAGAATCTTGCGAACTTGTTGAGCAATTTCCGCTCTGGGTCCCAACTCCAGTAATTTCCTCGCAAACGACGCTGTGGTCTTATAATTCTTCAGTTTAAAGAACATATTAACAGCAGTTCTGAGCGTAAGAATTTGATGAACAGGTTGCAAATTGCAGTGAGTGAAATACGCAGCCATTTCGCAGACTCTCTTCTGTTCCGCTAGCGTTCCCTTCGGTGAAATTTTCCGTTCGCTTTCCATCTTCAATCCCAAAATATATTCCCTACATATTTCGATAAGTTGCTGCGCTTCAGCGATATCTTGTCTGGTGTCGACAACAAGTAGCGGAACGCTCAATAAAATTGCCTGGAGCTTTTCAATAGCCTCTACAAACTTTCCTCCGGTCGTAAGTTGATAACAGACCTGTAATCTTTGCACTAACTCCGTAAGATGCAAACCAACAGCAGGAAGTCCTGTTTTCGGCGTGGCGTCTTTCCAATTTCTTTGCGGATACGCGTAGAGCGAAGGAATGCTTGGCAAAGAAGCGTAACTAGTTCGTGCGCGAGCAAAAGTGCTGAGGAAGTGATTTTGATAGACTGCGAACTCTGTAACGCCGACCTGATCGTTTAATAAGCGAAAAGCGGTCTCAAAGGATCCAGCGAGAATATGATCGACCGCGAGCTGAGAATTGTTGACCCAGTGTTGAGCAGTAGGAACTCCTTTCGTCGGGGGAGAATAATAACCGTCTTCGGCGGCTGCGACTGTAGTTTCCAATTCTGGAGGAAGATCTACATCCTCGACTTCCCAACCGGCGCCATCCTCGCCTTCTGCTCCAGTTTCGCCCTCGACACCCTCTTCGTCGTCGATTCCGAGCTCGTCGTCCGCTCCCCAACCTTCTACAGGAGTGGAATCCTCCTCCACTGCCAAAGCTGCTGCCACTTGACTCTTTCCTCGAGACATCATCGCTCCCTCGAAGAAACCCTTGGAAACTGTGAGAAGAGGCCAGTTATTTTCGGCTTGTTGCACCGGAACTGGAGGACGAAGATAAACCGCTCCGCGCTCTAAATCTCCGAGCTCCTCGTTCAAGGGCTCGTTTTGGGAGTCGTCGTCTTCGTTTGCGATTCCGTGAATTTTTTCTGTTACGAATGCGAGAGAATTTTGGCCGGAGTTCTGCAAATCGGAAAAATTTTATAAGAGTTTATGACCTTCCCTATGTTTTGTATTTTTTAGATTTTTATTGAAAAAATAATTGCTGATGATTCTTGGAATTTTGATCTGTTTTCACGAATTTAATATATGTGTTGTACGCATATTAAAAGTAGTAGTAGATAAACGGGAGAAAAAAATTCGACGTTTCTATAAGGCAACAATATTTTCTAAAAGTTTTAAATTTTTTAAGGAATAACACCACTCTAGAGTTTTGGAAAAGGCGATTTTTCTTTGCTTAAACAATACTTTAGGTTTATACAAACAATAAGCAGTTACACTTACACAAAAAAAAAGAATTTGAAAACGAATAATTATATTATGTATATATAATTATTAACGATTAAACGATTGATAGCGTGATCGTAAAACTTTAAACGTGTTTTTTTCGAAACCAGTTTTTTCAAACTGGGAGGACGGATTACTTGAACTCTGTTGCATAGATCGTTTTGGGAATGTTTCAATAATTTAACAATTCTATTCCTAACAGAAGTATGTAACCATTTTTTGATTAAGTGCAAACTTTTTTTTATACAACTTCTGCTTATTTTTTTGCAAAAAAATTTCTACAAAATTTATTTTAAAAAAAATAACCCCTACATATTTTTATAGCCAATCGTATATAGATTATAAATTCGTTTAGTTTTTTGTATCATGTCTTATACTTAACGAGAAAACCGTCTCCGTTAAAGTGTTGCAAAACAATACGAATTTCAAGATGGTCTCTTGAATGACAATAAAAAATGCATTCTTCCTACTTCAACATGCGTTAGATAAATCCTCCGAAAAGATATCATACTTCTTTTTTTATACTCCCAAAAGAAAACGTCAAAGTCAGATATTTTTCTGCCGTTAAAGCGGTGTTACTCCGTATTAATTAAAAATTAAATTAAATTCCGTATTTCTGCAAATCAGTCTTACTTTCAAAAACCATTTTACGAAAAAAAATATTCCCTTGGTTCAAAATCATAAATAACCTTTCTTGGTAATAATGTGACTATAAAAAATAATGCGAAGACTAAAAAACGAGATTTAAGAATTTGTTGAAGATTTCTTACTCTGAGAATTTTTGCGCGTTCATAGATATCTCCTAATAAAAGGCTGCCTTGATACTGTCCACACACATCTTTCCTTATTTCCGCGATTTTCGTCATTTTCTTCAATTTGTCGAGATTACCAGTGATTAAATAGAGAAAAGCTAGTTTCTCGAAGTTCTTCGTTCTCTGATAGCACATTTCGACGACCTGATGATTTCCTTGTAGCAGAGCGGCTTCCGCAAGATTTCCCCAGCAAGATTTTTGATCCAAAGTCCTCGCAGCTTCTAGAGCGACTTCTATGTTTCCACATTCCAAAGCGAGTCCGAATCTCGTTTTTTCATCCTTTACGAAATGCAGAGCAACTTCCGGATATCCTTTCTGCTGCAAATACGCTATTATCGATTGGCCAACCAAATTTGCTGTTCGCACCATGTGCAAAACCTCCTCGTACTTTCTGTTTATCAGCGCGAGCTTGAATTTGTATTCTGTGGGATCGATTCTCAATATTCTCGGTCTGCACTCGCGATCTAGGCAATAAACTTGATTTCCCTTGACTCTGGTGACGTAAATCGGCAGGTCTAGAGTTCTGATTATTCCGTGATCGCCAGTATTTATTGCGTACTTGATGTGATTGCTAGTCGTGTAAATAAAGACGCCGGAATCGTCCCAAGCACCGGATTTTACTCTCGTGTTCTCGCAGATCGTGCAAAGAGTCTCGAGCTTACGATTGCAAATTGTTACCACATGTTTAGCAAGCAAAGCGACGTGAGACATGTCGCTCGACCAAACGACGTAACGACACTTTGAAATCTTAACTTCAGCGAGAGTTCGCTTTTGCTGAACGTCGAAGAGAATTACTTGGTCCACGTCGCGGAGCAAAAGCATTCCTGTGCCAGCGTAGAAAATCTCGTCGCAGTTTGGTATCTGCACTTTTTTCGTCACTTCGTTCTTCAGATTCTTAATGACGAGCTATAAAAAAAATTAATAAACGTAATTAAGACCTTTTTGTACGAATATTATTTTCGCAAAGACTTTAAATAACAATTTTTTTAATGGAACTGACTTCGAGAAAATCAATGGAGGAGATTATATTATTGAAAAATATTAAATAAATGAATACTTTACTGGATAGTATTATTCAATAAGAGATTAAAAATTTGAATAGTTTTTCACATTGCGACATTTATTACAAAATCAGTATGTAAGGAAACGGATTCTGGATAACGAGCAGTGATAAATAAATTAAGGCTATTAAGACAAGGTCTTTTTTTTCATTCACTTATGTCGATTCAATATTTGCAAATGTCTTCATTTTTCAGAATAGGAAATGTTATAAAATATAAGATAATTTAGTTTTTTGTTCAAATTTAGAAGAGGATAAAATTGTAAGTTCACATTACTTAATCAGTTCAGCAAAATTAACATCTGGGTTTTGTATTTTTTCTTCTCCACAATTTGTTTGACATTATTTAACAAAAGATACCGAAATGCAGAAAAACAACCAAATAGTTACAATTTCATTTATTACACTTCTTTAATTTTTTGATTACGAAAAAAAAAATGTAAGAAGCGTAATTATTGCAATATAAAAAAAATTGATTCCCAAATAACGTAAATAGATGTATTAGTCTTAAATTCTTAACAACGCATTAAAAAATATCGCTCTGTCTGGTTTTGTGTACTACTCGAAAACACGATAACTTAAAAAAAAAACGAATCTAAAACGGCACTAAAATTCGGTGTATATCTGCTATGTTTATATGCAGCAGTAAAAATGTAATTAAACATAAATCTTACCGAGTAAACTCTGTCGAGGACCGCGAATCGATTCCTCGCGACCCAAATCGCAGTAACACCGGATCCTCTCTTGGTTTCAGGATCGGTATTCGAGTCTCCATCGCGTGGAATCATGTACAAATCGTACGTACTATTGTCAATATTTGCGGCAGACCTCGTGCAAATTAGAACAGCGTTTTCGGCCTGATTGTAAGACATACTGTATGCAGGAGTCTTTCCACCTCCCCGAATTTGCATCACAGACGTATCCTTGGACGTAGTGAAGTCTAATTTCCGCAGGAATCGCTCCTTAACGTAGTACAGAAGATTTCCATGTACAGCGTAAGCTGGGCGCTCTCTTTCGAGTTTGAAAATGATCATTCCCGAGTCATGACCAGCGGCGAAAAGATTTAACGTTGGATGAGCAGCCAAAACCCAAAATCTCTCGTGTTCTCTTCTAAAAGTGTTGAGGGATGTTCTCTTGGCCATATCCCAGACTCTAATACTCTTGTCTTCGGAATTTGAAAGGATAAGGTCCTGTCTAGGATGGAAAAGGACGCAGGAGACATTGTTGTAATGTCCTCTGCATGTGTCGACTTCCCAGGCTTTCATATCGTTCATTCTCCACATTTTTATCTGGCGATCGTCCGCTCCGGAAACAATGAGAGGCAAAGTTGGATTGAAGGCCGCCCAATTCACTCCTCGATCGTGACCTTCGAGTACGTGACGTACCTAGAGATTGAAAGTTACGGTGAATATAAGCCACCATCGATTAAATGATAAGTAATCGTCGATTGACGTTACAGATTTTATCCTGTGTTTTCTGTATGCCAAATGGCCATTATTTGTTGAGATCTTGTGTAACCACAATTATTTTCTAAATTTATATTCATAATTCGTTTTGGACGCAAACTGACGATAGTTTTTTTTTTCAAGAAATAGTTCTTTTAAGTAATATTAATGAAAAGGTTGTACTAAAATCGTGACCGTGATGATCCATTTATTATGAATTGACGCTTGTTTTGAAATGGTCAAAAAATTACGACAGTTTAAGAAAAATAATTTTTTTCATTAATATATATTATTTTTTTAAATAAACGCTTCAATGTAATTGCGGTTGCAGTGATTTTTTCTTCCTTGAAGAGGAAGTTTCTGTTAAAAAGAAAAAATTCCGTCGATGTTCATGTCAGATTACTCAAAATGGACCAAAATATCGAGAAAAGTGGTTTAGAAAAAAAAAGTTCAGATGTATTTGTGTGGCCGGTTTGTACAATTCAAAGCGCTGTATCTTAAAAACGGTTTAAAAATCAAACTGAAATTTGACACACGGTTAGTGCAGCAACGCTTCTTCCGATGTATACATTCAGATTTAATAGAATTCTGAATTTTCGAAAAATTCATGTTATCGTTTCAATTCAAGCTGACTTTAACCAACTCTGCTCAAATCTTCCACAAGAACGAATTAATATCGCTCTGTAGTAAACATCAAATTTGTTAAAGAACGGTAAAGAGGTTTAGGTTTTGACGGATTTTGAATTGTCGAAAATCTAAACGTTGTGTAGTTTGCGCGTTTGCTCGTGTAAATCAGGAAATACCGGGTTCAAATTTAGTTCACACATGAAATATAACATGAAACATAGTTTAGGCAGGAATTTGACATGAATCGGTCGAGCGATTCATATTTTATGACACTTTGAATTTTTTTGGAAAAGTAGAATCTTGCAAATTACTTCCTTATTTTTCACTTTTCACAAAGCTTCCTTTATAAGCAATTCAAAATTGATCAACGTACTTTCTCATAGAGATCTATAAATCGCAAAAAAATAATGAAATAGCAATATGCAAGATTCTACTTCGCATATTTTTTTCATGTTAAAATAACAGAAAAATTATCGTAATTCCAAATAGTAATTTCAGACATACCACAGCATCGGCTTGACCGAAAAGATCCGTCGCTCCTGGATTTTTCAGATGATCTTCAAGACCTCCAGGTCCTGGAGCAACATTCTTTTTCCTCAGTCCCGAAATATCCCAAACCCTGACCGATTGATCGAGAGAAGCAGACACAATCATATCTTCAGATGGATGGAATTGTGCGCACATCACGTAGTGATTGTGGCCAGTGAGAACGCAAATGCAGGTTCGACTTTGCCAGTTCCAGATGCGAATAGTTTGATCGTCGGATGCGCTGAGAATCCATGGATATTCGTGATGAAAAACGGTCGTTCTGATGTAATCCAAATGGCCCAAAAGCGTAAAGATGCATCGTCGCTGCTTGTAGTTCCATACTTTGATTTTATAATCGTCTCCACCGGAAACGAAGAGTGGCTGTTGATTGTGGAAGCAAATTCCGCGAACCGGACCATCGTGCTCATCAAATTTATCGAGGAGAGTGCACATTCGGTAGTCCCACAACTGAATAACTCCATTGTGCAAACTGTAAATGTTTCAACATGTTGTAGAACTTTTATTTTTGGAATTTAAACAATAATGTATGCAAAAAAGAGAGTGGATTTGATGGCTTTATATTTGAGTAAAAGAACCGCTCCTTCAATGAGGTTTACTTTTGGGTGATTCACTGAGGAATGAAGAGAATACCGAGAGTATTGACCTCTGGAAATAGATCAGCGGTACTGTTAAAGAAAAAAAAACCTGTTATATCCAGAAGCTGGTCAGGTTTACGGGCGGAAGATTATTCTTTTCGACGAAGTAACGGGTTGAATGACAATTCATTAGGTAAATATGGACTTAGGCCGCCTGAGGCAGGGAACTAAAAAATCAGGTCATTTAGCGCGGAGGGAAAAAAAAGATTGGTGGGAGTGTGCGCTGGGCCCTCGGGCTTGTGTATATAGATCACGGGAGTATCTGTAAACCGACAGTTCTTTTCGTGATTCCGTTTGATTGAGTAATTCAAATCTGTAGCTGTAATGAAGACCTGTATTATACCATTATTTGTAAGTACTAGTTACAAGTTATAGTAGTGATAGAGTTAAGGTAGTTCTAGCGTTAAAATCCGGTCAAACGTGTTTGAACACTTCCTGGTGGGATGAAAATGTAAAAGAATAAAGAATATTGAAGTGCTGGAAAGATTGACTTTGCTTAATAATCATTTCAAAATGTTATTAACATATCAACTTAGAAAAAGGTTTGTCAACAAAATAACCGTCAATTTAACTTTTTTTTAAATGATGATTTGTGCATTTTTTTCTCATTACATATACATTTTTTCAGTATCTTATCTCATTTTTTAAAAATACAATTTTTTTTGCGCGCATTCACGTTCAAGTAGAAATACGCGCAGATAAATTCAAGCGTGAAAAAAAACACGATAATAAAAAATTAGGTAAAATTTTTAATAAAGTGTATACGTTTCCAGAAAAAGAAAGAAATCATTATCATTTGAAATAAAAAGTAGGTTGGTAGCTAGTTTGTTGAATTTTTTTTTCTTAATCAATTTATTCATAACATTTTGTGATTATTATAATACGAAATCGATCTTTTGAGCACTTTTAACGTGATTGATTTTTAGCTCATCAAGAGATGTTTTAAATTTGCTCTGAACCCATTTTTGTTGTAAGAATGTCCTATATTTCACTTTCATCAGTGATAGTTGTGATTTGTTTTTTAGTACAAGGATTGAGATAAATGACCAAGGCCCTTTTTTCAGTTATTCATAATTTAGAGCCAAGAGTGTTTGTAAAAAGTATGAAAAAAAAAATTCGAAGAAATAGGAGAGCAAGATATTTTTTTTCTTTTTCGCTTTTCTATTCCTAAACATTTTTCATGATCAATTGAAAGAAAATGAAGCAGTTTTTAGTAATCAATGATAAAGGAATTCAACAGTTATTGGTAATAAATTAAAGTGGAATTATACACTTTCCAATAAAAATATTAAATACAATAATTATATTATTATTGCAACTGCTAAATTTAGCATATATTCTGTTTTTTTTTTTGCTTCTACGTGTTTTCTTCATCTTTTCACTATATTTCTAACATTCTCTTGTATTTTACAATGGCAAGGAAATCAATTACCTGTTATCAATAAAATAAATAGATGATTAAAAAATTTGTTTTTCAGCTTTTTCTCGCAGTGAATGGAGCATGGGCAACATTTCCCTTGCCATACATCCACTTTGGCATGCTACCACCTCCGCATCAGTTTATTCACTACCCTCAACAACGATTTAGAGCACAGCCACAATTTTTCATTCATCCACAATTTAGAAAAGATTTCTTAAATTTATATCAACCTTTGAGCTATGATCAGCCTGAGAGATACAATTATTACCAGTATCCGCAAGCCCCAAGATATCCTGCATATCCCGTGTACAATCCAGTACCTCAAAATTCTCATAATTCCATAGTGGAATATGTTTACCAACAAAAACCATTGCATCACATGCCAAGCAGTTTAGGAGCACCTATGATATATCGGGAACCTGTACTGCAAGTTTTGAATAAAGTAACTGAGGTATCAGAGCCAGAAAAAATTACCCAACAACCTGAGGAAATCAGTGGTCCTTCAAAACCTGAAGAAGCGACAACAAATCCTATAACAGCGAATGACAATTCAGAATCTGAGGACATGATGACAAATCCAACAAATGTCAATAACAACTCACAAAATGAGGAAATGATGACAAATCCAACAAATATTAATGACAATTTGCAAAATAAGGAAATGATGATAAATCCAACAAATGATAATGACAATTTACCAAATCAGGAAATGATGACCAATCCGACAAATATTGATGAAAATTTACAAAATGAGGACATTATGACAAATCCAACAAATGATAATGACTTTTCACAAAATGAGGACATAACAACAAATTCAACTAGTAACAATGATGAATCAAATCCTGAGGAAGTAACAATGAATCCAATGAATTCTGTGTCTGAAGCTGAGTCTATGAAACCTACAGAGAACAATAATGCTGAAAGTATAACAATTCAATCTACAGAAGACCATGAACTCAATGCAACATCTTTGATGGAAGAAACAGCCACTGAACCAACTACGAATGCTTGAAAATTCTGTTTAATGACAAAATGACGCGAATACGAAGCACTGAAGTTGTGATATTTTTTTATGTATAAAATCAAATTTTTTATTAATATTTATTGTAAACAAAAATCAAATAAAATATAAAACAAATTCCGATGACTGGTCCATTGCTTAGAGATAATTTATTCTAATGCAGATTTTCAATAAAGTTTTAAGTTAAGTAGCTAAATAGTCAGAACGTGAAAAAATTATCCAACATCCTGAGAAAATCACTAAACCTCCAAAATCTTGAGAAATAACACCAAATCCACAACTACAATTCATAATCGAGATTTTTAAGGAATGTTGGCAAAGGAAGAAGCAATAATCAATTTAACTAACATTGATGAGTGTAGGTTATTGGCCATGTAGTTGTAAAAATTACAGAACTACTACTCCGTCATTTTTATTTTAAATAACATCAATAATGATTCAGAATCAGAGAAAGTGATGTTGAACTTAATAAATTCTGCAAATGACGAATCTATGAAACATATAAACCAATGGACTAAAAATATAACTAAGCTTACAGCAAATCATGAGACTGATTTATTTATTTATGGATATTTAATGTGCCAAAAAAAGCCCAATTACAAGGAAATAGGGAGTTATCTCCCAAAGTACAATTACAATTTATGAGAAAATGTACAGAGATAAAAGGAGCTCGTGGTATATATATAAGAAACATAACAAAAATGTTTATAGTCAGATCATGAGTCTGATTGATTTAGTTATTTATTTATTCGTTTATTTCTTTACATTTAAATGTTAAAACAGCCAACAAAATAGGAAGTTATCTTCCGCAGTAGAATTACGATAGACAAGCTTACGTATGTCATGATAAAAGTACCTGATGGTACATGTGTAAGAAACAAAACAAAAACACTTATAGTCAATATAAAAGGTTTAACATAATAACATGTTTAACTATTAAATTCATATAAATTGTCAAAAAGATCAAGAACAGTTATAAAAATAACAATAACAATGCATAAAACAAAACAAAAACATCAAAACGCCTACAAAATTGTTAATTCTTACTTTATTCACTTATTGTTTATTGTGAAGCATGCAATTGTTTAAGTTGGCCTTAAGAACCTATAGACGTGATGCAATACCTTCAACGCAAGAAACATCAACCGAATCATTGACAACAGCCTAAAAATTATGTTAAATTATAAAACTACACAAATACAAAGCACTGAACTTCTAATAAATTTTGATATATGAAATCAAGTCTTCATGTCTGATTTACTATAAACGAAAAATGAGTAAAGTATGAAAAATTCACCAAATGTCAATCACCTGTCAATTGATTAAAGGGCACTTATTTTAACGCAAATTTTCGGGACAAAGTGAAAATCAGCGAACGTGGAAATTAGTGGATTGCGAAAACGAATAGACGTTGTATTTTGCAGCTGTCAGGGCAGTGAAGGATCAATTATTTGAACAATTATTACAAGATGTTAGCGTGTCAAATGGGGGTTACTTACCTAGCGAGAACCCACGGTCGCTTTGGATGGAACGACAACCCCTTAACCCGTGCAGATTTCGTCTCGAACTTTGTTAACATTTTCAATGCTTATCGTTTAATAGTTGATATTAAACAAACATCACCGCCCAAGCGGTTGTTTTAATTGTAGTTATTCCACACAGCCGAAAACGGAGACACGTCACTTGTTCACGTTCGCCAACTGTACTAACAACGAACGGCCGCCATCTTGGATTTCCGGCGCCGCGCGAAGCGCATGTGCTATTTTGGGTGTTAGCGGTCGTTCAAACGAAACTTATGTACTGTGTTTGGTAAAAAATAGTACATTAAGCCACGAGGTCGGGAAACCTCATTTCTCACGAGTGTGAGTTTCACACTCTACAATAATAGGTTTGAGGAAACGTTTTTCCGCCGAGTATTGTATACATTTTTACTTCACAAGGTGTGCAAAGCAAATTTTTCGTTAACGAAGCGCACGGGAAATCTCATTTTACATGCCGCAAGAACGTAAAATATATATTTTTTATATTCTTATAGTTTGGGGTCTTAAGAATATGTATTAACAATTTTAAAGTGATTTTCGTAAAAATAGCCGAGCTACGAAGGTTTAGCTGATGCGACTCTATAGAGCGCGTCGACCGGTTTAAATTATGCTCCTAGCAAATCGATCGACTCTACTGTCACCCTAAAAAACGACCAGTCGTTTTGTGCCGGAAAATAACCATGCGAACGACCTCAAAACGACCTCTATAGGCGTTTTCTTTATTAAGGACCGCAAAACGACCTTAAGGATGTATGATAAGTACAGTCCCGACAAAGGTGAGTTTCAGACAATTTCGATTATTTCCCGATGGGATAAAAATCGGTAAAAAATCATGCATATGAAAAATGCTGAAAAGATTGATTTCGCATCATAATCCTAATATGTTATTAACAAATTGGTGAAAAAAAACAATTGATGAACAAATAAACAGTCAACCCAACTTTTTCAAAATGGAAATGATATTTTAATTTTTTTGAATGCGTATGAATTTTTTCACATTTTTCTCTTTATTTTGATTTTGATTTTTATTATTCGATTTTTATTATTATTTATAGATGGCGGGCTATCGTTCGGCCTTCCTTTTAATCCATGTAAGTAAAATACAATAAACTTGTATTTCTTGCTTAAACTCTCTCTTTCATATGGTTTTGCAATTAACCGACGTTTGTTTTCAATGTTTTTAGTTACCATAAACTCACCGGCGCCCAAAAGAAATTCACTATTAGTTAAATTAGTTAACCAGAGTCCTGATGGCAGCCACTGACCGAGGCTACGCCAGGTGGTATATTTTGTTGTATTAGTTTGTCAAAAATAGTCTCAAAAATCAATAAATCAATGATCAATAATTAATCGTTGTTATTCCATAACAACGTATTGGTACGGCGTTATTCAGTCGTGATTGGTGGATATTTTTTGCGTCCAGTTTTTTTCTTGGCAAGTTATTTTTTTGAACTTATTATGTCGCCAAATGTTTTTGCCGAAGTTATTATGTCGTAAGTTATTTAGTCATGTAACCAAAGTAAGACAACGGAAAATTTTTTTTTTGCGAAAAGTTCTGCCGATGTTGAAATCAGAAAAATTGTTCCAAATTCTGTAAGAGAATGCGCAATTTTTAGTATTTTTGATTTTCTAGGGACTCTTCAATGTTCATCAGTTATAGCTGGTTACAATATCTAAAGAAAATATATGGGACAACAGCAAGCGATGGGATAGGTGCTTTTCTAAAGGGAGAAGGCGGCCGTGCGGCCCTTGAGATTACATCCGGTAAATACATACGGCACAAATGCACCTCGTTTCTTATTTGTACTACCCTTATAGAAATTTGCATTATGAACATCCCTTTACTTACAATCGTTGGTACAACAATAAATAGCACATTTCAGCTTTATTATCATTAAAGTAAGTCATACCGACTGTTGATAAAAGTGCTTCTATTATAATCTACAGCTGCACTGGTCCAATATAGGGACTTACATTACCATCAGTCAGTGTCTCCGGGACTCAATGTTAATTCGAATCATACAATTAATAAGCGTTATCTATCGAATTAACGAATTTGCTACAGTCGATGCCACCCTTACCGTAGAATTTTTCACAGCAACTATAATGAAAGATGGTCGATGTGACCGAAAACCTTGCTGGCCGTTTGTATAGCAAAGCTGAGAAAGGAATGCAACAATATATTATACGAGAATCCGAAACAGGACTGACTGCGCGTATAGCAAGCTCGATGACCTCGTCCCGTACGATAATAATTGAATTTTATTGATCGGCTTCGTTAACGGATTCTACGCGAATATTTACTATCGTAATGGATTATTGCAAGTCCTGAGTTGTCAATTGCTACCGTTGTATAACAATAATGATAGTCAATACGTGTAATGACTGTACCAACATGCATATCGCAAAAAGATGCAAAACTGTACATAATAACCCAAAGTGTATGTACTTTTCGATGTTGACATTGCTAGGCAATTCTTGCTTGTCGTTATTTTTGTTTTCTCACGTTTTTACAATGACGAGACTCAAAGTCAAGCCTGGCAGCGAAAGTTCGACCGTCTCACTTCTCGAACCGGCGCGAACCTCTGACAAAGACGCAGCAACGATGACCGAAGGAGTGAGAGAAAGACAGATGAAGGAAATGGCTTGGCGGGGGGAAAAGCGGGGCGAATAGGGAGTGAGACAGCAGTAGTAGCGTCCATTAAGAATGAGTTTGGAAAGAGAGAGGACGAGTACGCGAACTCTTCACTCTTTCAGACTTTCACGCCGATACTGAGGACATATAGCCAGACTCCTAGAGAACTCGACCACCGTGGAAAGTAAACGCAAGTCTATAGGGACAGTCAAGAGCTGCTTTCTGTTAGCAACAATATTAGGAAAATAATTTATTATAACAGAATCACAAAAATCAGGCGCCAGTTACTGTGAAAATCCTTAACGTCGCACTAGAAGCGTTCAAGTTTATTGAAACCTTGAAGAACACCGCCTGGGGTAACGAATCACTCCACCACATTTAAGTCCTGCTTTTTTTAGTTGCAATAAAAAAAGGTTATTTACACGGCAGAGGGTAAAAAGAGGGAATTCAGGATGAGAGTGATATGCCGCACAAGCCGAAGGCGAGTCAAGAATCGTCTATTAAGCCCGTGCTATAAAGCCTATTTTCTGTATTGCCTCTAAAATGTGTGTAAAGGACTCTTTTCCGCATTAGTACACAAAGAGTCGTGAATATTAGGATCTATACATGCGTCGGAGTTTTTATACACGCTGGCATAAAGTGCCTTAATGCGCACCGAATAGAAGCACAAAAAGTCGATTTTTTTATGTAAGCAATACGGACATTTTGTTTAGTGGCGCAAAATTTATTCTTACAAAACGAAGAAACGATTGACATAGTATATTTTACGATCTGATGAATTGGAGATAGTAAAGAGTACTTTTCAGTCCCCCGTTCAGAAATGTGCACTTTCCTGCAGAACTGCAAAACTGCAGCTTTGGATATGATTTTCGCTCAACCCTTGAAAGAGATTTTTCTTTAGCTCGTGTGAATACAGCTCACACACGGTATAAAGTTTTTTCTCCCTACCGTTAAAACGTTTTAAATTGAAAACGCCGTTTAAGTGGCTACTGTCCGCAATTGTGAGATGCTACAGCTGACATCGCCGAGTTGTGCTGTAACCTAACATTAAATGGTTAATCTATACTTTGAAGTATTTCTTCCATTTATTCCAAACATGTTGTATGCCTGAATGTGTTCTCAATGTAAGCGTAAGAAGATCTACATACTTCGTTCGAATTAAATTGTTTAGCAGATGTTAGGAATCGCGTCTTACAGTCGGGTCGGAAATATGGGCTTAAGTATCTAAGAAACCTTTGACTTTCGTGTAACTCAAAGATGGAATACGACAGTGACTTAAACGGAATGAATTCCGTGAGTATAATAATTTTTCTTAGATGTACGTGAAATAATCCATCTAGAAAAAACAAATTCAATTTGATCATGCACGAATCGGCTATTTTATTCTGAGTCAAATGAGGATATTATACACATTTCCGCGTCACTTCATAAGGATGAAGCATTGATATAGATCTCCAGAAAAATGTAAATATAATCGTGAACTTCTGGTAAGGTGTAATGAACATAATGTACCTAATTTTAATCGCCAAACATGTCTGAAAATTAAGCGGTTATCCTGTGAACGCCTCTGTCACTCGATTTTAATATTGAACCTGACATTCACTGTTATATGGTTCAGGAATATTAGCACAAGCTAATTAAGCCAAGTGAATTGGATGCACGTAAAGGTAGATTCATCACGGATTTAATGAGGTGAACTTTATGTCGGAGAGTAAAATATATTTCTCGCAGCATTCTTAGAAATGGACTCATATTGCTGCGTGGAAAATAAATGTTAGATTTCTCGAATCGTTATCCTGCCAATCTAATTAATTAAGATAATACAATTGCAGCTGAGGACGATACTGTTGTCACGAATTACATTTGCCCAGATCTGTACGACCGTTTGACGAGAAACCATTTTTTTCTGGGTCAAATTGTATTCAATTGCCAGGTTTATAAATTCCCATGATAAATTCAAACTACTACTGTTTCTAAATTGGATAAACTATGTTTTGAGTAAGTAAAGTCATTATCCGTCGCATATATCATTTTCTGTATATGTTTCGAGTCATATTCGATAATAATAATTATCGATTGTAAAGAATCAGTCTATACTTTCCAATGGCTCATTTACTAAGAAATTAAGTTTTAATAAGTCGAACACTTTTTAAAACTTTACTTCAGTACACACCGTGAGCGATAGTATAGACAACGAATTTGCACCAAATGAATTATTTTCAGTTATGAATTACCCTTATCAGAGATCCCTTAATAACTTTGGTATTCATTCTCATAATAATACTCATTATTTTCATTTTTTTCACTTTCTTTTACATAAAAGTTAAAAAGCATGCATAACCTTTTTTTGTGCATTATCATTGATTTTTCCCATATTACCAATTTTCGGTTTTTCCCTATTATCATTTGTCTGAAGAAATAACGTTTTTAAACAGAATACAACGAGACTATTTTTTCCTAACAGCCTGATGATGCGTTCGTTTTGAAATAACGTTTGAAAATCTGGTTATTTTGTCAAAAACTGCAATTTTTTGGTAAAAATTGCGTTTCTTTAACAATTTTTGTTACGTGTTAAGCTTAAAATGTTGTTTTCACCCCTTACACCTTAATAAAATCAAACTGGCTTCATACAATTCGTTTCCATATTAAATAACAAGGCGAAACATCTCATTTACTGCTTACCGGACATTTCTACGTATAGTAGAACCTCGATTATCCGAACTAGCTGGGACCGAGACTAGTTCGGATAATCGACACATGGTGTTTTTAGGGACGGGATCATAAATGACACTTTTTTACATAAAACTAGTAAATATACATTAAAACTTGACACATATATTAACTTTCAAAAATGTATCTATTTTAAACATCTAGAAAAAGTCGAATGCTTTTTTTTATCTTCTTTATAAAATCGTCACCTTTCAATTAACGAACTGCTGTCACGCGCTTGTTGAATACGCGCGGTTCGCGCAAAGATGAATTATTGTTCACGGCCCCGAGAAGCAGCGAGAAACAATGTATATTCCGCGCTGACGTTCGGATAATTGAGTGTTCGAAAAAAATAAGTCACCGTTCGGATAATCGAGGTTCTACTGTAGTAGAAAAACAGGGGATCGCTAGCGACACCAGTCATGAGTTAGAGGGTAAAAAAAATGATACATGAGGTAGAGGGATAATATTGTCCTTTCGACCGTGTTAGCCAAATCTATTGATTGAAGTTGGACAAAATCATGAGGCTGCCGACTAGCCATATTACTGAATTCTGATGTTTCCGGTCAGATACACAGGCGCAAACGAAGGTTATGTATATATACGAGAATGTAGCTCGAGGCGAGCGCGTCTGTATGAAAGAAGGTGAGGTCAGGTCAATACTGAATACAGGTATTCAACCCTCCGCCTCAACGTAAATAAACGACTGCTGCACCGATGGATCCGGCACAACGCCGCCATTTTCAACGCTCTTCCTGGAAATGAGCAGCCATATGAAAACATCTGGGGTAACGAGCTGTCCCAGTGTCAATGATTAAATAATTGCAACGATTGCCATAAAATGGTCTGAAGATTTCGTAAATAGTAACTCGAGGAAATTATTCTGCTGAGTTATACATGGCAAAAACATAACACCACTTAATTTTATAATTTTGAAGAACGTCATTCACGCAATTGATTTTTTTACTGGAGCATTGGAAAATTCAATGACAATCCACTTGTAACTTTTCAGCAAAAATCCAAATCCTGTACACCGATTTTATGAATTTAATTGTTCATTTCTCATTTTTTCCTCTAACGAGTGCAATAGCGTACAAGGCTTGCAATTTTCTAATGCATGGTATAAAAATCATCATTTTGTACACGGTTTTTGTGAATTTCTCGTCACTCAGCATTGTAAATTTTCCATTACATGTTTTTAACAGTACATTCGTGCAGCAACTGAAATGAACCGCAAGTCTATCCGCGAATGGTATTGCCGCATTTTCTGAAATTAGCCAATCATATTTGTGGACTAGCTTCAGATTTTTTTTTCACCGCATACATGATAACAAACGACGACTATTTATTTTTACGGTAGTATAGCTCGACCCCAGCACAAATATTTACAGTTAAGTAAGGTCAGGATAATACTGGATACAAGTATTCTATCCTATGCCTCAACACAAACGACTGCTGCGGCGGCGAATCCGGCGCATCGCTGGCATTCTCAAACATTTTCCTGGAAATAAAACATTGAGAATCTTCGTTTGTTTCACAGAGGTCGGTTAACGAAGCTGTTTTTTTTTTTGTTGGACGTTAGAAAGGAGATAATAATCGTGTATATTCTGTGGACTGTAGATGTAAGAGTATATTATTCTATCGTACGTGAGCGCAACGTTTCAGCGGTAACACGAGGTGAAATCTTTTTGCCGACGCGACATACACACACGTATAAGCGACACGCCGGTCGACCTTCTTCCGCAAATGTAATGGAAAGTTGTGTGTGCGCTATTTCTGGACGTTCTAGTGATCCGGTCGCGCGGCGAAATATCATTTTCATGACTACTATATCGCGCTATATAGCACAATTTCGTGTTCAACTATGTGGTACTTATTTCGACGTGAATCTAAGTATGTGCACTGCTGAATCAGCGAAAAGAACACGTGAATGCAGTCGACAACAAGTGGAAGAAATAAAATGAAACAAAGCTTTGTTACAAAAGATGCTTGGAGTTAACGTGTGCTCACATAAAAAAAATATATTCTTCCTAATTCAAAATTAACATATGTCTTCAAAGGTGTGTACACGGATTTTGAATACTTATACGCCTTTTTCAAGTGTTTATCAGAGATATCACCTTACGGTCACTTTCATTGCGTTGCCTCGATACGATTACGGCTCCGGCTTATAATTAGGACCATCTTCTTTTCTGGTAGTTGCGAAGATGTTTTTGGTGTATTTATGATGTCAAAAAATGTTATTATAAAGAGTTTACATCCAATTTTGTTGTGAGCTAAGTGCATGTGTAATGAAAAATTCTACGTACGCTTATTATTGTTTATTCTTTGAATGCTGTATTACGCAGCGTTATTTCTCTATCGCCGGTATTTTAGTCAAGTTAACTCAAGTATATTAAGCTCTTGGCTTTTCTAAATTATTTTCGTAATATCAGGAAGTGCAAAAAAAAATTTCAATTACTAATATGTCATAACTTCGCTAACTAAGTGTATATCATAACTTTGTAACACTAATTTCGCAGTAGAGCTTCGGGCACTGATGAATCAGCGCGAAAAACACGTGACAGCGATGAGTAAAAATATGAAAAAAATCAAATGAAACCAGACGAAGCTTCGTTTTAAAAAATGGGGGCATCGAAGTGTACCGGCAATATCGCTTTACGCAGTCACTTCCCCTGCACTATTTTTGTACGTGGAAGAGATTCGAAGAAAATTCCGTTATACGCCATGCGGGTAATCGGCGACGCTAGCGCGCGTAACAAACGTCGCGCGACTTACTAGGTAATGATGTATTTCCTTCTTAATTTTCGTGCATGCGGAAGTCAACGTATTTTAAATGGAAACACGTGTAATCCGATCAAGATTCGAAAGAATAAATTATATAATGTCAGTTATTGTTATGTATTGCCATTCTTTGAATGGATGCGAAGGGTAACATTAACAAGCTTTATCTACAAAACTAGCATCAACGTGTTTGCTTTGCTCGCACTCTTTTTCTTTCATTTGTCTATTCTTATGGCTATACATGATATTTGTATGCTTATATTTTACGTGATTATTTCTGCTTTAGTGTTTCGATGTAATCTACTCCCCATGTGTCATAACTTCTTTTTTCGAATAAAAATAAAGGAAAAACAGAAAATCTGTTTTGGGAAGAAAAATGTATTTTATATCACTAGTGCGAAAAAACAACAATTCAAAAAGCGCGCCACAAGTGATCCTGCAGCGATTATATCAGTCTGATATAAGTGAGTTAGCTTTATGTCAAAGCCATCGACAACCAATCAGTATGTTAGAAGTGGGGCTTCAGTTTTCGATATTTCGACTACCGAGTGTCCTATCTGTTTTAAGAGAGAAATCAATGTGCCGTGTCTTTTTTAAGGTAATTATGTGGCGAAGCCAATCCAAACTCATATGCATCCAATTTTGAAATATCGTAATTTAGTTATTCATTTTCACATGTAGAAAATCTTGAAGACTTTTACGGACTATGTGGAGGAATAAAAAAAAATTCAAAATACATTTTTTTACACAGCGCTAATGGGAGAACTAGCAAAATTGATCTTTTAATCGAGAATTAACTAACTTAGATCAAAGATAGAGAAAAACAAAAAGTACACGTCGTACTTCGGAAATCATTCAGAAATTAATGGATTATAAAAAAAAAGGCGAGGTCACCGGACGAATGTTCAATTGCGCCAAGGTCAAAGTGCAGGACACCGGGCTAAATGACGTTTCCTACCCTAATTATCGCAAAAATGAAGTCAAGTCCACTCTAAAGATATAAAAATTTTGCAAATAATCGATTCAATCTGATTGCGACAATTTTTATGGATGCTCGATTATTTTTGATATATTATCAAGGCGTTTAAAGTGATGCGTACGATAATTTTTTTATGCCATATAGACGCCGGCATTTATGACTACGGCGTATCGACATAACTATCTCAAGATTGTTGTGCTGTCTGGGCTTGCGGAGTGAGACGACGGGAGACAAGGAGGCGCGCGGTGTGAGGTGCGGTTAATGTGCGAACGAGACAGCTGCGTATTCAGTTTCCAAGCAAAGACGACCAAGACATTTTTATAAATTAATAATTGAATAACGGTGCTGTCGATCGTCTTCCAAAGCTGCCGAACGCACAAGCGATTATCACTTAAACTATACATATTTCATTTACGTATGTGGTAGCATTTTCTTAGCCGTTATAACGTAAATACGGTGGAATCACCAGAACTCCCTATAACGGATGAACGGATAGTTGCTGTGCGGAAGCGGAACTCTCGCCGGCAGCGCCAGCAGAGGACAGACAGACAATGAAATTTTGCTCTTATTCGACCAACCTCAAAAACTAAACATTCGGTTATTATCAAACTTAGTACATAAAAAGCTCACAATTAGAATTTTCACGTTGCTTCTCCATTAATATCTATCTTTCTTGGAAATTCTGTTATTTTCAATTTTTTTGTTATGTTTGACAAAAAAGGAAGCTTTGTTGTGTGATAAGCTACGTTTATTGTATGAAAACTAGCGTCAACTTTTCGATTATTATTTTATTATTTTCAGACAATGCGAAAAATTCGAAATCCCATAAGAGTTTCATTGTTCTATTAATCTTTACAAATTCAGTACCAACTATTAGTCTGTAACAGTCCAGTCGTAGACCAAATTTGAGCCCGATATCGTGAAAAATGCAGAATTTAGAGCGTGATAAGCGATTTTCGAAAAAATTCAAAATGTAATTTTTTTCGCACCACTCGATAGATTCGTTCTAGGTTTCAAACTCAGGCTTTGTCGACTCACACTTTACTTGGGTACTAAATTTCAGAATGATTTCTCCAAAATTGTGAACGTTGTTGTGTTAACTAGATTCCAAACACACATACAGACACGAGTACAGACATTTCATACAAATCGTTTTTCTCGACCTTTTAGAGCATTTTGAACATCGCGCTCCCTTACGGGGAAGCAAAAAAAATTGACCCTCACTTCACATTGCATTAAAATTTGAGTAATGCACAAGTCATAGAAGTATGAATTTTCCATCATCGTACACACACATACATCCTGACTATTTTTCTGAACCATTTTTCTCCACTTTTTGGACCATCTTATGTATATTGTCATGAAAATATGTTCAAAAAATGTTTAAATAAAATCAAAGGTTCCTCTACATGGATAAAATAATCTCAGTTAATAAATCACGTAATGATTACAATAAAATTGAATTATAATAGATAGATATTGTAAACTCTCTTGAAAAAGCAAAAAAAAGTCAAATTTATAGCCATTTTTATCACTCATCAATTAGTCATTCGAACTAAACGCAGAATTTGACAAATAAAATCGCCAATATCTACACTTTTCCACCTTAACCTATATAACATTAAAAACACATTGCTAAATTAAAACCGATTACGTTGGAAATTATTTTAAAAGCTCCCTTTTCTCAAAGAATTGGTGGAATTCCAAGATAATCAAACAAAAATGAGTTTTGGCAACAATCAAAGAACTTAAGGACGTTGGGGTGTACGATATATAGACTGTGTAGCCAAACAGTGAGTAGATAGTGCGCGCAACGGGCCACGCAAGAATAGTCAGCGCAGAAAGCACCAATTCGCACGAGTGAGAAAAGGACGCTGATGATAAACACAGAACTCGATGGGCCAGTACCCAAAGCTTTTAACTTTCATATTTTTTATCAATGAAAAAATTGAAATGACACAAGAAAAGGACGCACGACGAACTTTTCCATTTCACTCAACTTTTATCGGTTGCGTTATTGCGTGATCGGTCAGATACGCAGATAATAAAAAAAAGTAGCACTTTATAAAGATCGTGTTCATGTAATCTACACCTACTAAAATAGGCAGTGGCTCGATCTCACATATCCTAATTCAATACAGACGCTTTGAGCACAAGCAATTCTACACAAATCAAATGGACACACGGAGAGAAAAGCATATCGTTAATTCATCGATTTCACATGATAAAACGAATATAGAAAGGCTTGCAATCTTTTATGGTTGAAGCAATGATAATATGGTCCAGTTAACGATACTTCCTCGGTTATTGGAAACAAACATTAAAGTCATACATGCGATGGTTGCTACTATAGATATATTTGCTGTAATCATAACATATAGACGTCCCTCCTGGGAATTATATTAATGGTTGATTTAAATTTTTCCTTATATTTACTAAAACCATAAAATAAAGGCGTCCCTCCTGGGAATTATACTTTATCGTTAGATTATCGTCGGTATAACAATATTTTTCTTAAATTACCAGATTTTTCTCTAAATGCACTTTACTAGTTAGACACAGGAGAACTCAATATAGCACCAAATGGACACGGTGCAACTCGACACGTTACTAACTCGACCCAAGAAAATTTGACACTTCGCCAACTGGTCACAGCAAAACTCGACAAACATCAATTCGACACGGAAAGACTGGCCCAGACGCTCAATCGAACACAAACCACATTGAACACAGACGAGACGTTTAGTAATCCAGCTTCGTTCCAATTGAACACAGACTCAAAAGAAGACACGCACCATATTGCACGTGTCCTTTTGGGTCTGCACCCAACTGGAACAACGCTCGATTTCCAAGCGTCTCGTCTGTGTCCAATCACATCTGTGTTTATTTGAGATATGTAGGATCGAGAAGCTACCCTAAAATATTGAAATCAAGGTTGTTATAAAGCGTAGTATCGCCGACCAATGTCAATTACTGAATATTCTGAGGCTTTGGCAGTCCTCAGAGTTAAGCAGCATTGTTTGCGGCCATAACTTGGATGGATGACCACTTAGCTGCACACTGGTTTGCGCGTAAATCGTGGGAGGCAGTTTTTCTAAGTTTCTAATGTATTCTAATACAGTAGAAACTCAATAAAATAAAGCCGCCTGTAGTAGTACATTAGAAACAGTGGCTACGGTCAACACTGTAGAGGGCTCTCGAGGAATAAAAGGGGGAATAACCGGGAGGAGATAGCAAAAGCCAATTGGCGTACTTGAGGAATAACCAATGAATACTGTAATCTCAGTACCACGAAAATATCCCTGCTAAAAAAGTTTGGTGAAAAATGATCGCGGACAAAGGATTTCGGAACCAATGTCAGGATAGCCATCAAAATCCTATGTCTTCTATAATATTTCAACGAAAATTTTCAACGGGAACAACAGTCAACTGCGACATATATAACATTTCCCGAGATTAATCTTATTCGAAGTCTGGAGCTCCTACGTCCTTAAGAAGTAGTGTCACTTCTCCCACTACTTTTGAAATCTTGAAACCTTTTTTTTAAAACGTTCTAATATATCCGGCTCAGTTTTTGAGAGAATACGCGGAGCTTGGTAGAGATAAACTATTTCGAAAAGCCGAAGCTCAGATTATGTGTAAGAGAGATGGACCCATAGACGTTTAACGTTAGGCGACGAAAAACCTACGGTAAAATATCTCTGCAGCAAGATTTGTAAAATTATTTCGCCATAAAGCTTCGTGAATTAGTGAACCCACGCAAGAGCAACGCGAGGGCGATGAGCAACGAGTACAAAAAATGAGATAAAATAGGATAAACCTCGAGACAAAGCTTGGAAAAAAAAATTTGGTCACCGAGGTGAAAAGCGATATTGCTTTCCGTAGTCGTCTCTTCGACCCTATTTTTGTAACGTAGTGGAGAATCGAAAAAATACTTCTATTAAAACCTCGAGCGGCGAGTATTTCATAGAAAGCTCGTCCTAAATATCGACCGTTGTCGTCAACGAATAGACTTTCGATAGACAACGCATATAATCATATCCATAACGAATATTCAGTCACTAACAAGACTGATAAAAATCATGGTGGCCATCTTGTTTTTTATTTTTTTATTTTTTTATTCTTTGTCTTTCATTCTGAGCACGTTCTAGCAATTTTCAGTACCTTGAATTACCGTAAATTAATTAGTATAATTTAATGAATTTTTATAGGCACATTAATTCCAAATCGCATTATTATCTCAGTTGTAATAAAACAAATCTAGCGCCGTTTATAATTTCTCGCGTTTATCACTTCCTACATAAATTTCGTATGTATAAATTCTCATGTGGGATTCTATATTTATAGGCGTATTTTTTCTTTCATGCTTTTATAATTACATATATTCATTTTTATAGGAGAGAAAGAGAGAGATGGCGGGAAATTGATAAGGAGCCAACCACGCCGGATATTTCAATGTGTATAGTGCTATATTTAGTTCTATGCTACCACTACGAACAAGTTAGCGGGAAGTTTAGGTTAGGTTCCTTTCGTCGAAATAGCATCCGGTCAATGTATGTGTATGTGTGTGTTTTGGTGGTGTGTACGCTCACTCACGCACTCACACAAATATACATACGAACACTCGTCAAGCAAGTGGACTATATGTCTGCATAAGCTGCGCTGCGACTTTATAGGTGAGATAAGACTTTGTGGGTCATAATGTAAGCGGTGCAACATATATATTGTAGTCTCGTACAATATCTACCACGAATTGTGTTCCGCCTTGTTCCCATACGAATGAAAGAGGTGCCGCTAACGACGCATCCTGCACGCATACTGAATAAGTAATAGTTTTCGTTTTTCCGTGGGAGCAAACGGAAAACAATTTTTCGTTGACACGTACGTTATGGTTTTTCTACGTGCTATGCGTCTCGAATTAACGGCTATGGAGCCAGTGTTGCCACGAATTATGGAAAAAATTTTGCCTTTTATTCCGTTTTGAAATCCTAATCGATGTTTTCTAATGGAATTTTACTAATGGCAGAAGTTAAGAAGTTTCGCATAAATTTTGGAGATAATGGGTAGACTGTAATTTTTTTTTCTGATGAGTGTATTAGGATGGCGAGGTCGAAATTTTACAGTCAATTGATATATGGATGTGCCAAGTTCATACTTTCTATTTCGATTGAGTATTTCTATTGAAAAATATTGTTCAACAATGAAAGCACTACTATTTATTTCGCTATTTCTATTTAACGGGTGGAAACTCAATTACAGAATACCATCACATGCCATGATATATTATTATATTAATATCGGATAATTACAGTTATTGAATTCTTTAGAAATCATTAAATTTTTTCTAGCGCTCGCCATTTTCGTATTCTTGTTTAAAATTAGGAAAGTGTGAGATCGCGCGATAGAAAATTTGGTAAACTTTGCTATGTCTGCATTTGAAGTGAATTTGACGGATAGCTTATTCAGCGGCACTGTGTATAAATAATAATAAATTCATTGATTTTCGATTTCTTTCATTCAAAGAAATCAAATGAAATCTTTCAACGACGTCATCTTTGGTCGTAAACTCAATAGAAAGACATATCCTTTTAATAAACCAAATCGATATATTTCGGTCTTCTGCTATTGCTTGGTCTAAAAACGAAGCGTGTTGCCAACTCTGTTATTTCCGATCCTTGCGTTGTAGATACATACTTTTTATACAGATCAAAGCGTATTGTTTCAACACAGAAATTACACACAAGAGTCACACAATTGCAAGAGCGCGAAGAGTAACTAACAACAATGTGAAGGATAGAAAACACACTTCTGAAATGAAGCAGATCGCTACTTGCGCTTTTGTGTATCTTTGAAGCTTCGATTTTTTTGAAAAATAAAATTAAACAAATATTCTCTCCGGATGTATGAATTTTTTTAGGAGATAAAGGGATAGATTACAATATCCTCGGCAACCCGCATGATTTTTTAAACCACAGGTAGAAACAATAGTATCTCTGATATTTAAGCACAATTTCGACTTTGCACGTGTTGGTATTTATTGACAGAAAAAAATGTATAATCTCTATTTGTACTCGCCGCTGCTATTTCAACATCAAATAATTGCTTAGGTCTTTATATAAAGTAGTAATCAACGGGGATTGAAAAAAAAATCGGTTCAGTCAACTGAGCAGCAAATTGTCGTGCAGAGGCAGCACCGTCTCTCTGAGCTTCTCACTCTTGCTCACTGATTAATCGTGCCTGTTATAGACTGTTTCCCAGTCTGTCCTGTAACCCTAACGTTTCATCCTCGCTTGTCCCCTTCTCGAGTCGGCAACAGTACTGAATACCTTGACAAAAAGCGACAACCACTTGCGTGCTCAGGGAAAAAGCGATTCAACTCATCCATGTTAATCAGGCCATTAATCTACATCATTCATCGATAAATATAATGAAAAAGCGCCACTGTGTAAACGCCGTAACTCTGTTTCGGCTGCAACTGTGTACATAACTGTACGTGCAATTTACTAAATTTACCGTTTCTTTTTTGTTATCCGTACCTGCACAGTGATGTCTAGATTCTCTGATGTTGCCAGACGACAATAAAAAAACTACAAATATTCGCTGTCTCGAACTCGTGAAAAAGAAGAACAAAAAAATATGTATATAATCGCGGTTTCTCTGACGTAAGTTTTGCCGGTATATCGTGCAACCGACGAGTGCGGAGCACGGTGTTACATACAGGTCTTGCCACTCCGTCCAATTTCGGTGGTGGGGCTGTGATCGCTTGCATACATATGGGGCATTCCATACCAACCCGCCCTGTGTCTGACCCTCGACCTAATGAAGTTCATCCCCAATTTATTATGATATTTTTCCACCTCTAAAAAGCAACCACAGTTTTTATTTAAAAAATTTTGAACAATTTTTATACCTATGATTATTTAAAACGAAAATATCGAAGGTCATTTCTATAAAGCCTATCAAAATTCACACAAATTTCAAATCGGATATCAATATTTTTGAGCTTAGGCTCAAAGAATTTTTTAATCAAAATGAAAATTGAACAAAGTTAGGTGCGTAAAAACACTTTCACCGAAGGCCATCGCTTGAATATTTCTATATACCTAAGACTGAACAATTTTTTTTACGTTTTATTCGAGCGATTTTTGTTTGTTCAAGTTTTAAAAAAAATTTCATTTTAATACTAAGGATTATTTACAACGAACATATTGAAGGCCATAATTATAAAATTTGATGAATTTCTCATAAATCCAGTTTTAGATATCAATATTTTAAAGTTTAAGTCCAAAGTGGGTTAAAACTCGCTTCTATTTTTACGACTTTTTTAAACGAACATTGAAAAAATTGAATGCGTAAGGATTCTTTCATGACAGGTTATCGCTTGAACATTTTTATATATCTTAGACTTCGGAGAATTGTTTCAGATTTTTTCACAGCTCATTTCAAAAAACAATTTTTTTTTCAAAATTTTTATTTTAATTCTTCTAATTATTTATGATGGACATACTAAAGGCCATACTTTGAAAAATCTAAAAAAATTGACAAATATCGTGACTTCGAAAAAAGAATTTTAAGCCATATTCGATAGCGGGCACGATGTTTCCTGTTAAAAAAAATTTTGGTTAACGTTTTTGAAGCGTACGGATTATTAAATTATTTTTTTTATTTCTCATTTTAATGTTACAAAAACACTTTATAATCTAAACAAATATTCCGAAGGACGAGGTTCAATTCAATATTCGTTTTGAAAAAAATGAGTAAAAAATAGAAGCGAGGTCAGACCCACTTTGGGCATAAGCTAAAAAAAATTGATATCTGATACAGGATTTATGAGAATTTTTCCAAATAAAAAAAATTAATTTTAATATTTTCGTTATAAATAATGATAAGTATATAAATTGTTGGAAAAAAAGTCTCATAAAAATTATGGTTGATTTCTAGAGATAGAACAATAACATAAAAAGAGTAAAAACGGGGATGAAATTCAACAGCTCGAAGGTCATGCCCAGGGCGAGTAGGTATGGAATGCGCCATACATATAAGATGATGCTTTCAGTCTCTAACACAGCCACTATACGTCGCTGCGGTCGAATTACCAGATGAACATTGGTGATCATAACCTAACAACGGGCAGAGCTGTTTTAAGAAGACACAGCATTAATTTATTGTTGCTCCTTATTGTTAACTACAATAAATATGTATAACAAACATGAGTGAGAGAGTGACAGATATTTACCAACAGGCTACCGGCGACTTTTTTAGTTGCGCGAAAGGCAATCGCAGCGATCCTGGCGGCCATTACGGAAATACGGAGCGCCATCACTAAAGGAAGTACCTCCACCACTAAAGATTCCCGACCTGTATGTAAGAACGCGGTGTGGAGCGTAGCAAACGAAGGACAGAGTACATAACCACCTCTTCCCCCTTTTAAGGGGGAAAGGCGCACGGAATCCCGAGGTTCTATGTGTGAGAGAGCGAAGGACAGAAATAGCAACTGCGTCCAATTTCATTGGTGAGGTTGTATCGGTTGTATATATATATATAATGCTTTTAGTTCCTAACACAGACACTATACGTCGCTGTGGTCGGATTTCTAGATGACTAGTAGTGAACATAACCTAAAAATCTGCCAAGCTGCTTAACAACAATGAGCAGCGTTAATTTTTTGTTGATCTTTTTGTTTGTTAATCACAATAAATATGTATCATAAACATAGAGGTGGGCAAAGCTGAAAACGATGAGTGGGAGAGACACATATTTTTACCAACGGGCTTACGGCGACGCTCAGAGTTACGCGAAAGGCAATCGCAGCGATCCTAGCGGCCATTGCGGTACTATAAAGCATCATCGCTAAACGAAGTACCTCCACCACTAAAGATTCCAGACCTGTATGTAAGAACGCGGGGCAGAGAGTAGCAAACGGACGGACAGAGTACATACCCACCCCGTTCCCCCTTTCAGGGGGGAGAGGCGCACGGAATCTCGAGGTTCTATGTGTGAGAGAGAGAAGACGGAGATAGGGGCCTTCGCGCTCGCGCACATAGCGCTGAACTGCTGCGGTCTCCCCTAAAAACGGTACATCTGCCGGTCGTGTCTCCACCTGCGCTGTCGATGGCAGCTGTGGCCCTCTCGAATAATTGCTTTCATGCTCGGGCTGACTGGCGGCGCGTGCGGCACATGATACACATTGAAAGTGACGGAAAAGATAAAATAAAAGCAAAATTTTTCAAGCCCTGTCGAAGAGGAATCAAGTCGAAGGCGAGAAACCACGGAGAGTGGTTCGCGAGATCTCGTACGTAGAGACACTTTCTCCGGCGCGTAACTACCTGGGATAATTAAAATAATGCTTTGAATCTTTTTTTCTTCGGATTAGCGATTTTTTACTTATAGATGAAAATTTATGATTTGTTTCCGTACACTGTAAAAAAAGATTGTAAATTTAATGTACTTATGTATATGAAATTTACAAATTTTGTGCATGAAACTGTGATTCATGTACCGAGTGCTGTAAATTTACAAATCTATCGTGAAATTAATGTACCTGCATTGGAATTTAAGAGAAATTCATTGTAAATATACAAAACTTGATCAGTAACTGTATAATTATATGACAAGTTTTCGAAAATTCCTGCACTGCAGTCGATTTTTGTAGAAAAATCACCTAACTTTACGAATATCTTGTAACTTAGATTTCAAACACCCACACTGTAAAAAAAAAGAAATTTAATGTCCTTATGCTTATGAAATTTAAATACTTTGTACTTGAAACTGTGATTCAAGTACAGAGTGCTGTAAATTTCCATTTCGTTTCCGAGATTAATGTACCTAACTGTCAATTTAAGCAATATTTATCGTGAATTTACAAATCTTGAAACACGTATACAATGTTTTGTATTCGTGTTCTGCTACTGTAAAAAAAGTTGATAATACGCTGTTAAAAATGTCGGGAACAGTAAAAAATGAATATGTGAATGATAAGTACGGTTAAGAGAATAATATATGTATAACTCTTATGCCATTTTAATATCCAAAACTACTAAGTCGTTGATAGCGTAGTTGGTAGCGTGCGTGCGTAGTTAGGTACTTAGATAGGTAGGTCGTAGGTTCAAACCCCGGGGTAGACGAAAAATTTCTATAGCAATAACCAATACCCGACAATTTCTAATGATGTCTATCATGATGATTTCTAATTTAAAATGTCTGAAAAAATAATGCCTGAGCAATAGTTCTATTTTATTTTGTTTTTAAACCCATTTCAAATTTCCAACATATATGTGATTGAATTTTAAGGTACCGTTTTGCAATAAAAGATCTATGACGTACATTAATTTTATGTACCATAATCAGAAATATTTGACGCGGTACATTAAATTTCAAATACAAAGTCACTGCTATTACAATAAAATTCAAATTATTTTCAAGTGTCCTACATTAGAATTTTCGACACATTGGTGCTTGAACTTTAAGAGACTGTTTGCGAATAAAAACTTCCGGTACCGGTACTTTAATTTTCAAGTAGATTTTTTTTACAGTGTACAGAAAAAGCTTTGTTTTCGTTGAATTTTTTTTTTTTCGTTGACATCACACTCAGAATGATCCAAATTTCATGACATCATTTTCATGACATTACACTCAGAATGACCCAAAACGTTGAGAAAAGTGGTTTAGAAAAAATGTCTTTATGTGTGTATGTATATTATACGCTCGCCAAATTAAAACCTTTATAACTCGAGAACGTCTTGAGATATCGAGTTGAAATTGTCACCATAGATAGAGAGATCAATCCTCATCGTTCATGCAAGTTCTTTTTTAAATCCCCACGATCGTTGAATTCTTCCGCGATTTTGAATTTTTTGAAGAATGTCCGTTAACGCGATAACTCTTTCAATTTTCAAGATATTGATGTCAAGATTGGTAGGAATGTGAGCTTTCATACACTGGTGATCCCTATTGAATTTGGTTACAATCGATTGAACCGTTAACACGTCGATCTTGTTGACGTTTTGATTTTTTTAATTTTTCGATTATTTTTTACGATGCGAATTTTGGTATCAAATATCGAGATGGAAGTTAAATATGTGCCAGATTCATGATTAACGGAAAAACATACGTCAGATATAGCCCAAAAATTACGAACGATACCATATTTTTATAGCGATTTTGTACAATCTATATTGCGAAGTGTAGCGATTCATGTAGTATAATCTGGCCTTATCTTAACTTTCTAATGAAATTTAGGAAAACTCCGGTTTTCTATCGTGTTCTACAGGCAAAAACAGAGCAGATGCCGTATTCGAGAGAGTTTCCGGTCCGTCCGTTCTTATTACATTTTCACAAAGCGGGAGTATGCGCTTATTTATTTATTTACTTAAAACAATATATTTACTCATATAAGAAACTTTGCGAAAGCGCAAATTATTGACGCAACAATATGCAGAGTTCCACAAATTTATAGAGATTTGATTCATCAAGAAATAAAATTTGGTAACAAAATGTTTGGTAATAAAATTCGAACCGCTTTACATATCATCACTTAATTGAGTACATAGCAGGGTTGAATGTTTTTTTTTTCTTGTGTTACAGTCCATATGTTGAAATTTTACCTGAATTACAGCGAAACCAAAATTTTTAAATCTCATGAAAACCGAGCCGTTTTTCCAGTTTGGCCCAAATTCAATACCAAAGATCACATCACTTTGCTCAATTTCAATACTATGTTTTAGCCCGATAGCTAAAAATTGGTTCGAGCCAGAGCGTTTATGTACTTCCCAAAAAATTAAAAAATTATTATCAAAGTAAATTGCGTAAACCAATTTTCATAAAATTTATACTAATTGAAGATTTGACAGTATTATACACGTTGCTCAAATTTAAGCTGATTGGGTCGAATGGTTCACAAGTTACAGTTACATGAATTTTAGGCCTTCCAACATGTACACAAATACGTACATACGTCCGGACAATTTCTCTAAACCACTTCTCTCGACGTTCCAGAATATATTGAGTGTTCTAGCATAACATTTTTTATTTTTGTTTCCAACGAAAACGAAGCTTTCTCTATGAGGAAGCGAAATAAGTGCATTTTTTTCGTTACGGGATCTTTAATTTTTCAGGAATCTGTGCGGAATTTTAAGCAAAGTCGACTGAGGACATCAATTTTTCGAGCATTAGGAAAGAACAGTGTTATTAGTTTAAAATCAAATAATATGTTTTAACATTCTGAAAAAAAAGATTTTCACGTCAGTATACTCAGAATGCTCCAAAACATTGAGAAAAGTAGTTAAGAAAAAATGTCCGTATGTACGCGTGTGTGTATATGTATGTGCAGGCTTCGAAATTTAAATCATCCGTAACTCGAGAACCGTTGAACCGATTGAGTTGTCCACAAATGAAGCAGCAGTCTATCTTTGACTGATGCAATTTTTTTCAAAACGATTCAAAAATGTTCATTTTATAGCTTTTTGAGGTTTTCCAAAAAATCCCGCGCGCGCTGAACTGTCGTAAAAATGCAATATTACGCTAAATAATTCTTTCCAAAAAGAATGTAGGTACTTTTAATGTTGTTTAGTATTAAATTTGACCGAAATCGGAACAATGGTTCGATTTTTATGGAGTTTTGAAATTTTCGAAAAATTCACGTTTTTCCCTAAATTTTGGCAATACATGAGATAACTATCTCAAATTTCATACATGCAATCGGGAGCATTGAGCACTGATTAGTACACAGTTACGTCATAATCTGCAATGTCGTTTAAATTTCTCAGAATGTTAACTTTCAAAACAAACGATGTCATTGCATTACCTTAATGTTAAGCAAAACATAAGAAAGCAAATTTAAATTTTATACATGGAATCAGTAATATTCACCAATAATAAGTACGCAGTTTCGTCATAATTTGTTATGGGGTTCAAATTTTTCCGAAAATTAACTTCAATAAGAAATAAAGTTGCAAACTCGAACTTTGCATATTGCTTCCCCATTATTTTTGGTTTTTTTCTTGCAAAGCTCCCTCTATGAGGAAGCCAAAATCGATTAATATACTCCCTCATGGACATAGTTTTTAAAAAAACAGACAAAAATAATGAGGAAGCAATTGGCAAAATTGAACTTTGCTGCTTTTTTAAAATTTACTTTGAACGATAAACCATTGAAAAACTCTACAAAAACCGGCTTTGCAATCAATAACTGTTGTGTCGCCCCAAAAGCAACTTCACTTTAAAATTCGATTGTGAACTTCAAATTAACTTCGAACAAAAAGTTAAACATCCAATATTGATAAGTTTTAACATTTCAAGGAAAAAAAATCTTTTCTTTATTCATTTAATTCTCGTCGATGATCTGTTGCAAAATCAACCATCAAAAATCCATTTTGCTTTTGACGATTCTCTAATAACTCCAGTAAAGCGACATAAATGACGTTAACTCTCAATATAATTGAATAATATTGAACTACGCTTCAGTAGCTAGATGCCTCGTTGTAGTAGCCCTATTCACCCGCTAGCCACATGTTAAATAGAGCGGCGTCGATCTATACCCAATTCGATAGACGCATGCGCAATGCCTTGAGATACGCGAGAGCATATCGGAAATTCTATCAGGGAGGTAGAAGTCGGCAAAGCTGCGCTTCGAAAGTCTGCACATAGTGGGTACATTCGGAGATTGATAGCGTCACCGAGTATAGCACCTCAGTTAGAAACTGCAGTACATATAATATACTTATAATACGAATTCCTCGCTGCGCTGTTACCGATAAGCCGATACGCGGAAACTCTTTTCAGCGAGGTTCGCACTTTATAAGCGGCTATCGGATACGCCAATAGAATTCCGTGCTTCGCCTCATGACGCTCAATTCTCAGCATAGAAGTAGCAGTTACGAGGCATCTTGTAACATGGACGCGGAAAGTTGGATGTTGCCAGCGAACCGAGAACCGTATAGCCCTGCGCACCTTTTAATACATGCGCCGGAAACGGGGTCGTCCCCGAAACTTCTAGAACATTCCAGAGAGTAGTAACCACGGCGTCCGAGGTTTTGCGCCCAAGATAAGCTTATCCCGGCGCCGTCTCCGTGCGCCAAACGAGCGAGCGTCCTCACGTCCGCAAAACGTCGCTCATCTAAAACCCCAATAATCATTCAGAGCGCTCTCCACGACAAAACGCCGTTTTGTTTAAACGATTCGCGGCTAATGCCGGAAGTGCCGGTTATTTTAACGCAACGAAATCGTCTCTGATTGGCAATACACGCAGTAGGAGAGGGGGAATCACAAGTGGCTGTGGAACTCGATGCGCTCTTGTGCGCAGGTCCAAAGTCGCCAGTTCTAGCAACCTATATTTTTTCTTACAAATCATTGCATTTATATGACGTTAGATGATCAAAAACGCGTGCACAATGTATCTGCTATTGAGAATAAAGACAATGTCTTTTTTTAATGGCTTGTTAATATTATTTATGTAATTTAAAACACGATATAGACGATTTAAGGCATCGTCGTCGAGTCTCGCTTTGTAGAGGGCTTCGACGATGACATCGAGTGACCCGCCATCTAGAAACGAGCGGGAAAGAAAAGCGTTTGAAGGCCGCCGGCCGGGCGAAGCCGCCGAGCGACTCAGGCGAATCCGTGAGCGAGTCCCTCTGCCATTTGCGCGTCGGTAGGCAAACCTAGTGTTGCTCTCTCGTCCGGTATCTCTCCGTACATACACACCGAGCGTAACGTTACCCAAGCGAAGCCAAGGATCTTACAAGTGCATATAATATATATACATACATATATATATTATATATATATATATATACGCATCGTTCTCGTGCTTCCACGGTTGTAAAAGGAAAATAAACAACAACATCATCAACAATGGCTGACGTCGATACCAAGTGAGTACATCGATTTCTGCGATGAAAATCTTGCTTTTCACCTTCGCGTATGTCGAGCCAAAAAAAAACTGATACTTTTGCGCGTTCAGAGAGTCTGATAATCGCGAAGCGAAAAACGCACGCCGAAGTAACGCCGCCTAATAATCGGCGTCTTTCCTCAATAATCTGTTGAATATGCAACTTAATTTGTTGAACAAACTATCGCCACGTGGCTCCGCGTTTTATTTTCGTCGGAATATTAATTGGCGATTTTTTTAACGTGTTTTTTCCCCCCTCCCGGCGTCGTTGCCGATTTTCGCGGCTTTTCTTCACACTTTGTTAATCTTACCGTTGAGATTTTGCGTGAAAATTATTGCCGCGTGTTTATCGAATCGCGTACTATCGCAAAACTCTCATAGCGGCTTGTTCACCGGGCAAAAAAAAAAGGAGAACCGCCGCGCGGGGAGGGGAAGGCGGAGGGGGGATGGGGACGCCGCGTTCGAGTTATTTTCTGCCTACCGGCCTACGCACCTCTCGCCGCTTGCCGTGGACGATTTACCGTCCCACAAACTACCTCGATGTACGCGCTTCGCTATTCCGATTATATCTTAATCCATAGTATTATCATTATTGTTGTTATTATTATTACGATCAACCCTCGGACAATCGACGCGACCTGTCGCGCGGGTAAAAGCATTACTTTCGTTATAAGCTTCGCGCTCAATTCGCCGGAACTATATATTGTTTATAAGGTCGCTGACTGAGAGAGACACAAAGTCGAGCAAAAAATGTACACATTTTCGCTTTCCCTTCCCACCCCCAACGCTATCCACTCTCTCCCGCTTCGAATCTGCGCTGATTTAGGTCGAATTTCGCTTCTGTGTATACAGGTATATATGTTACATATATGTACGTATTATGTACATATATATGTGCATACGTAGTATCACATAGTTGCATATAGTAGTGGAAGTACTACTATGTGCACTCATGGCGCCAGGAGGGAGGCAATGTGAGAGAAGATATGAAAGAACGAAACTCGTTGAAAATCTCGAGTATGAAAATACAACGTTTTTGCAAAAGGCTTTACTACGCGAAGAGCGCGTCCCAAAGAGAACGCTCGGGGAATATCGATCCGCACCCGCTCACCAACGCCGGTTGGAGAGCGCGCGCGGCAAACAATAAAGACCTCGCGCGTCTTTCCCTCTCTCTCTCTCTCTCTTTCTCGCCGAACGGTGTCATCGTTTTTTATAGCTAAAAACATGACATTAGGTTTTTTGAGCCGTTGGATGTGATATGCGATATTAATAATCCATGCTACCGGCGATTTTAAGGATACCCGTTTTTTTTTTCTTAATACCCACGAGGCGTCGTCCCGCCGGCGTCTCTTTTGTACGATGAAAACAATGCGTGACGCCGCGAGCGGGAAATCTACGAGTTGCCGCGCAACGCTGAAGCGCGCTCGCTTGCTTGCCCGCCGCTTGGCAGTCGCCGATCGCGGAGAAAGGGGTCAACGCCGCGGAGGGGAAACGCGCGCGGTGTTTATCAGTCGCTTGGAGGGGGGACGCGACGGTTTTCGAGAGATGGCGCTTCGCGCTGCGCCGCCGAGCGTCTCTGTTCCCGCTCGACGAACTGGCGGGATGGGAAACGAATTCGCGAAATGAAGATTACACTGTGTGCTATTATTAATAACTGTGACGTACCGGCGTGACGCCACTCGCGTAGAAGGATGTTCGCTGCTTCATGTTTTACCGTTAAATTATATACCTAGTCGAACTTTGTGTTTGCAGTGGACTTGAAGGATTTCTTTTGATCTATGTTTTTATTATATTTTTTTCATTTTTATTGTTTTTTTTGAGCGGTTGAACAGGAACTGATAAGGTATTTTTGAAATTTTCTCAGGGAAACCAAAGTCGTTGCCTCTCCGGAGAAGAAGGTCGTAGAGAAGGAGGAGGAGAAGAAGGTCGTCGAGGCTGAGGAAGTCGATGAAGACTCGAGGGCGTCCGAAAACGGCGATGCCAAGGAAGCCAAGGAGAACGGTTCCGTCGAGGAGAAAGAGTCCGACGAGAAGGAAGCCGAATCCACGGAGAACGGTGATTCCACAGGTAGTTATCTGATGCAATTAGAAAATGATTAATTAAAAAGAAAATTTTTTTGGATGGGAGTCTGAACACCTAACAGAAAAGGGAGAAAGTCATGCTTGTAAAAAAATGAATACTGAAAGAGGCAACAAATATCATTTGAATTGATGAGTAAATAGTTAAAACAAATAAAACAATGTTATTTAAATCAGTAAGAATATCGCGTATTGGGGTATTTACTGCATACAGTTGAAATATTAAAAATTAATATGATGTATTTCCGTGAAATTTTTGCTAATATATTTTAAATTTGCAAACAGAAGTTGAGATTGGTTGACAACAATTTTATCTGAGTATTTCTTTAAAAAATTATTTTAAGAAATATGAATGAGATTTCGTTTTGGAAAATGTTGATTACAAGGCTTTATATATTACATTTAACAAGGATCTTGAGTAATTTGCAATACGGTAAATAAATCGATTATATGAACGTTATTGCGGATTTTGATCCTGGATAATATCGATGATGAAAATTATTTAAAAAATTCGTCCAGCAACGAATTTTTTAAGAATGGACGGAATTTATCATATTTCCATTGAGAATTTGCTGATATTGATAGATATCCCACATTTCTCTGCTAAAGTTTTTAAATATATATATCTTCTTTGAAATTCATGTTATTAGTAAATCGAACAAAAATGATGTAACTATTGTAAATGAACTATAGGAAATTTATGGCTTTTTAAACTTTTCTGCACTTTGTTGAGTAAACTCAAACCAGAAACTTTCTAAAAAGTGCTCTGTTGTACATATAAAACAATGTATTCTGCGTGAATGTACCGATCGTAAATGAATATAGAATTAGCAAAACACTGTACACTGATTGAAAAAATTATTTTTATTGATTGATAATAACTTCACTAAACTTCAGTAAAAAAAAGTTACATTTATGCGTAAAGAAATTATCCCAGGCTCAATTGAAGTTTTTTTTTTTTTTTTTTTTTGAATATCCGAATGACTTGTCATTTTGAGAATCAATAGTTTTATTGTTATGTTGCAAATGACTTTTTTTTAAATCGCGAATCCGTCAAGGGTGTATAAAACCCTCAAATTCATTATAATTTATTTAATAGTCTGAGTCTTTTGCCACAGAGCCAAACATTTTTTGTGTTATGAATTAGTGAGATTCCGACAATGAATATCACTAACTTGAGTTCAACTCCCTTGAATAATTCGAATATGAAAACGCCGACTTCGTTTCGGTGGATGCGCGTACGGTACTAACGTTGAGGCGCAACAGTTACCGCAATACGGAAATCACAATGGTAAACGTTTCCAACTAATCTCTTCCGCTTCTTATTTCAGATGCACCCGCAGTCGATGCGTGCAGCATAAAGAGGAAATCAACTGCCGGTGTCGAGGCGTCCGAAGAGTCTGTGGTGGACGGTATTAGTCCGGAAAAGAAGGCGAAGCTCGAGGAGAAACCGGCGGTCGAGGCCGAGAGCAACGGAGGCACGGAGACCGCGGCCTAATATATATCTCATCCTCCTAATCCCCACCCACCTTAAACATAATATGCCCGAGACCTAATTCTATGGACAGTTTCACCGTTCAGAACGTGAATTCAGACTGCAACACAGAATCATTTGCACGAGAGTCGGAGAAGACGATTGGCGGGCTGGAATTTAATTTTCTAAAAATTAAAAAAAAAGCAAATAAGTAATAATTATCACCCGAAAAAAGATCGGAAGAAGAAAAAAAAAACAAAGAACTATTGGTGAAAAAGTACGATTGAATGAAAAAGCAAATGGCAAATAAAAAGTGCTATGTTGCGAAGAAAAACACCTCGTATATCATAAGGTCGCTACATGGTCGATAATTCCTCCCAGCCAGAGGGTAAAATACATTTTTCGAATTACGTTTAAAAAACAAAAGAAAATAATATAGCTATTGATGATTTGAAAAATAAATTTAATGTCACTCATCTAATGTACCAAGTATTTTAGCAAATTGTGACGCAATTCGGATAAATTTTAATAACGTAGTTGGAAAATTTGAATTTCGCCCGATTTGTGCTCTCCTCACGTGCTAAACACCCATAAACACATTTACCTGTTATATTGTTACAATAAGAAAAAGTAAAAAAAAAATGCGGATGATATTATAAGTACCTATATTTGTAATTTGGAGAGATCACGATGCGGTGCTCTGAGGAATATCCACATTTTTGCTAAATGTTTTACCGAAAGAATGATCCTTGATGACAAAAAAAAAAAGGGAAAAAGTGACAAATCGTTTAACTTCTCGGTTGAACGGATTTTTTTTTTCTTTTTCGAAGACGCGACTCAAGTGTGAAAGCGCAGTGTTTGCGGCAAAAGAACTTATTTTTTTTCTGTGAGCTGAGTACATTCCTGTATTACGAAATTTTGGCGAACTCCAAATGTGTGCACTTTCTGCGATAGAAAATTGTGTTTTTTTTTTAAAGGCATTGTAACTTTTTCGTGAGTCACATTATTTCGAGGCGCGTTCAGAAACTGTCCCCGAGGGAAAATAGAGTGAGTGTTGCGCTAATGAGAATATCCGAGAGAAAAGCTACTTACCCGTGGTTATGATTTCTGAACTCGGCCCTGATTATAGGAGTAAAAAAAGAAATATGTAAAAGTATGGACACTATTTATCGACGACGAAACACGCAGAAAAAAGCGATAGAGCTTATGTATTATCGGTTCGTCCGTCGTGTTTGTAACACATGAGGAAAAAAAAACGTATACGTTTATGTAAAGGTTTGACTTTCACATAAAATCCTTTGACAAATCATTCTAAAGAATTATGTCGATGTTTTTTTTTCGTTTTTAAATTATTTTTATTTCTCGCACCTCGCTGTCGAGTTTACATCCTAAAACACAGTTTTTACGCGTTTGTTCGTCGCGGTGCGCTTCGATTTCAACACGTGCGATACGCGCCCGTCGCCACAATCGTAGTCTTTAGTTAATCGATAATTATCCCGATCTGATTACTGTTTTCTTTTTCTTGTGTTCTCAATTTTGTTTCAAATAGAACGTTGAACCAGTGCAATGCGCAGCTAAGATCCAAATGCAGACTCAATATTTTCTGACCTTGTAACAGCGATTAAGCAGATGTTATAAATATTACAGGAACGTAATTTAAAAAATGAAGAGTGTAATAAAATGACAAAAATATCTTATATATTTCTTTATTCGAAATTTCCTAAATCTTATTAGAAAATATTTTGCTAATCAAATGATTTTGAGAATACAGTTTTCGGCGCTGCTGAAGATTCTTTTTAAGAAATTAATTATAACTACAATAGATGCGGTGAGCGTCTTGGAGACATTTTTTGGAAGACATTAATTGAGGAATTTTCGCTTCCAATTTCGATTTCGGTAAGTGGCAATCTATTTTGAATTATCAGTTTTTTTTTCTTCAGTTCTGAATTAAGGAATTTCGGCTTGTAGTTCTAATTTCGGTAAGCGGCAAAACTACTTTGGATAATCAGTTTTTTTCATACTTCAAAAATCGAGCCGAGCCCTGCACTTAGTGGTTTTTTTATCTTACACCTTTCTCAAAGCTTTTAGTGAGGTGGAACATGAGAAAGGAATGTGCAAATCCCGAAATGTGTAAAGTCAGTAATATTAGTTTATCCCTGTAGAAAATTGCACTTGAATCGGTCGAAATCGACTCGAGTTAGAACAAACGTGGACATTTTTTGAACAAATCAAGATAATAATATAGCTAAGAAATTTTTAATTCTCCACGATTAAATTTTAATCACATTGTTTAATTTGCTGCCCATTCCGTAATCCAAATGTAAAAAATATATGCGTAGATATGCACAATTTTTTGAGCAACTTAATTATAAAAAAAGCGACTTCCTGTCAAGTCGTCAATAAACTTTTATTTAAAATAAATTTAGTCCATGCTGTGCATATTGATGGATTATAAAGGAAAATAATTTTTTTTAAATTACCGATAATTAAAGCGATTTTTGCTTTTCCCGGCGTTTTTCTGAGAGGCAACTGTACGCACCAATTTCTCAGGCATTAATATGCCAGAATATTCTTTTCTTTGTCTCGAAAGCAATATTATTGAAAGAAATAAAATTGTTTCGTTTGAAAAAAAATCGAGAAAGAATTATCCTGTCCCCCTAAGAGGAGCAACTATTTAGGGAAAACGAAAATTATATAATATTTTCATTATTTCAAATGTAAAAAAACAATCGAAATTTACCAATCCCTGACATTAAATTATTTATATTTCCATACATCCCTGGTAATTTCTTCAACGCATTTGATGCATTAATTAAAGTGTAATTCTTGGCGTGTCCACTTCTTTTTTTTTTATTTGCGGAAATCCTTTAGTCTGCGATTCTCATCGGGAATCATCTAAGAAAAATTCCTACGTTGAAATCTTTAACAAAGACATGAACCTGCATTTAAAAAAATCGAAACAAGAATTCTGAACTCATTCAAAATAGTATGGATTTCTGGCATCTTTTTGTTTTCAAATACGTTTGAGCCTTCGATTTTAGATTTTCCTTTCATGCAAGTTTATATTCATTTCAATAATAATCAGTAACAAGTATGTAGATTGCACCATAATTAATGCACAAAATAAGTTATAACAATTACCATAGGTGTACGAAAACATGGATAAATTATTGTCAGAGTCTGGGATATTTTTAAAAATTGTTTTCACAAAAAATAGATAAAAATCCCCTAATTCGCGGTCTCCTTAAGTCCTTGCTCCCCTTAAATAGCAGACTGAGGTCCAAAAGCTGAAGGCTTTGTTACGCAACCTGTGAGTTTTCTTTTCAGTCTCTTATCGTTAATTTTATATGGCGCAATCCACCCCGTTTCGACCAGCACTTAACCTTGACCTCTGCGATTTGCCTTGTACTTTTTTGTAGGCTTAGTTGGACCCTCAAATGATCCAGATTTTTTTTTCCGCTATGGCAATTTTCTTCAAATATATTTTTAAATCAATATATCAAACGCCATAATTTGATAAACCAAAAAAACTCTGATAAATACTTTGTTGAGTATCGAAATTTTCGAGCTTATTGCCAAAGTGGGCACGATTTTTCTTGTTACAAGATCTTTTATTTCCTTGGCCATGAGCTAGAAAATTGTTATATTGAACAAAGTACTTTTTCAGAATTTTTCCCGATTTTTAAATTATGGCAATAGCCGATAAAAATGAACCTACCTTATAATATAAAATAGTACATTACGATACTAGTGCGATGAAACTTTTTCGCGACGAGTGTGAGTTTGCAGCACGAGCCAAAGGCGAGTGTTGTAATCACACGAGATCAGAAAAAGTTTCTCGCACGAGTATCGTATAAAATTTTATGCCACTAGTGCGAGAAGTGCCTATTCCACGCACGCGAGCGAGGCGAAATGTGCGTGAAGTAGCCACTTCACGCACACTGTGGCACAAAGTCTGTTATTCCATCCTGATCATTATACCATCAATTTACGAACGCATCTGTGGTTTTGCCGGCAAACTACCGGCCGGTGTTCAATGATGTAGGGGAACCCCCGACCGCTTGACGACAAAGTCAGTCATACTGGGTGTCGACTGGCTAGAATTTATCAGAGGACGTTTGGGCTTCAGTGAGATCGAAGCTCGTCCAGAGATAGAAACTTTTCGATCATGGCTACTGCGAAAAATATCGTCGCGATCGCTTTGATATTATTTATCGTTGGCACCACAGCTTTGGAGTAAGTACATTTTGGGAATTAATTAAATTATTAGTAGGTAGTTGCATTTATATGGCCGTGTTTTCTTTGGATATGAAAGTTGTATCAGTCGTAATAAGATATGGGTAGACTCTTCTCCTACCTTTGTGCGGGCTACGGATAATCCATAGCATGGCTTATGTTATATATATATATGCATATATGTGTATGTATTCAATGTATCTCAAAGACTGATTCGCATGTGTATGTATTTTATCAACAGAATAGATATATATCGCCATCGACACGTTCCGTACAAAGCACACAACACAAAGGATACCAACGATTCGGTTGTCCTTTACAAATACCTAAATGTACGTAATTTTGAATATGAATATTTGTATTTTATTTTTTAAACGTGACGAAGAAAATTGCAACTCGAATTTGTTAATTCTTTACTCAGCAGTGATTCAAAATTTCGATTGGAAAAATACATGTTTGTTTATACGTTAGTATTATCGTTTATGTTAAATTAATATATATATATATATATATATATGAATTAGTGCTTAAATGTTACCATCTTTTGTTTCCATCTGAAAGTTTATGTGTATTCGATTTTGAAGTTATAAGAACTCCAAAATTCAATTGCAGCAATTATTGGCAGCTTTTGTTAACTGATGCTCCAATTGCTGAATAAGTGCATTATAAAGATAAAAATAATATTTTGTAGAATTTTTCAGAAAGATCCAGAGATAATTGCAATACATTGAAGATAAAATTCAGTTCATAATATATTTTATTTTTGGTTTTTAAAAAGTAAAACGTAAATAAATGTACATAAATATAAGATTGTGATTATTAAAAGATATAACGAGATTTGTTGATTGTTTCCTAGCTCCAATGAAAAAATTCAATAATAGATGTCACATACACAGTTTTAATTTTTTAGATAAATTTTCGTTAATTGCCTTAAGGGTTATTAGTATACTAAATTTTATTACAATTTTATTAGATTAGTGTTATATTCGTTAATTGGTCCAAATAACATCGCGCGGCGTATTTCTCGAATAAGTATGCTGAAAAAATTTGATTCATTGGAGTTGAAATTTTGTTGAAAAAACAATCTTATTTGAAAAAAAAGTATCAATATACTTTGATGAGCAGCAAAAATATATATATAGCTTCATATATAGACAATGAGTCCGCAATGAATATTTCATAATATTATATTTCAGAAAATATATTTTAAAAAATGCGGAAATAAACATAATGTGTTATATTTTATGCTGACATTCGTAATTTTTCTATTAAAGGGAGAATACTACAGCTTGATCGGTGTCGGTTCACCAGCAAAACAATTTAAAGTGACATTTGACACAGCTTGGGGCGACTCTTGGCTACCATCTCAACATTGTGGATTTACCCAAATATCTTGCTGTGATTATCATTCATATTATATATTCGAAGATATATTGCTTAATACCTTCTAACTATTAAATGTTAAAAATAATTTACTTCAGTGGTGCACACCAGATATGATAGCTCAAAGTCATCAACATACCAGATGGATGGCAGGAAATACTCGCGCTCCAGCAAAGACATTTCGTTAAGCGGGTTTTTGTCTATCGACAATTTCCATGTAAGCACTAAAAAAAATAAATACATATGATGCAATCCCGCCGAAATTTACATGCTTCGATCCCGAAGCGCATTAATTTTTTTCGATTGATAAAAGACTGTTCTTAAAAAGAACAGACAAGTATTTTTTATTTGGTGCTACTATCTTTACCCGGAAGGAGAATTTTCGTCGAACATCGGACATCGAAAAATTCAAATTTGGACGACACTGAAGGGAGAAAAAGTGACTGTTCTTTTTCAGAATTGTATTTTATTACAAAATTTTTTTTTTTCAATGCAAAGGGTCAGAGTGAAAGCATGTAAATTTGACCGCTAATGCTTCATAATTATTCGTAATTCGCAACGTATCTGATTGATAGAGCTTTTTTCAGCTGCCTCACATCGAATTGAAGAACCAGACGTTCATTGAAATAACACAAATGTCGAGACTTCCCTTTGTGTTCGACAAAGCCGATGGACTTATAGGTTTGGGCTTCAACAGCTTGGCTGTTAACGGCACTACGGGATTTTTCTACAATCTTGTTAAACAAAAGTTGATAACACAACAAGTCTTCACTTTCTACATGAATCGGTAGGTTTAGATTTTTAAAAATTTGTTTTTTACAGTCAATGATTATTTCGAAACGTTTCGTTGGACCTATAATTAGTTAAAGATTCTACTGTGGAAAAATCCAGGTCGGTTTATATGCGGTAAATTTGAGAACCGTTCAATTGATTCACATGTAATTTTTATCAATAGAATTTAAGAAATCCCCGCGATTATGTAGTACACGGAGAATAAATTCAAATACTAGGGATAAAAATGCAATTTTCGCCAATTAGATTAACCACACGACAATCAAATTTGAATTGAAAAGAATTTCGATACAACATTTGAAAACTTAATTTTAGGCAAACTTGTAGAAATTCAATTTTTTTTTTATTCCGGGCTAGAAATTTTGAGCTCTGTTTGAAAAATCGGTTTGCACAATTTGGTGCTTATTTCACTTTCTACTTCGCATGAATTTATAATTACTTCGTCTTAAATTTAAAAAAAATATGGAAGCAAATAAAAAGTGATTCAGATTTTATGTGATTATAATAAATTCACAAAAAAAATTATGTTATTCTAAGAAACCTCGCGAAATCCGAACTCTTCAGCACGAATATGCTACACAAATAAAATACTATTTATAGAGCGTGACTATTCAACGTAAAAGAAATAGATACGATATGACATTTTTCCCCTCATAACTTATTGACAACGATTGTGAGGCGGTTTTAACTGATAATAAGGCGTTTACATCTTACATTGGTTTAACTTGACAGAATAACCTGGCAGTAATAAATACAGCAAACTCTTCTCTTGTCATGAATCAATCTATAAAACTTCTAAAAAAATATTGCATCGATTTAACTAACTAACTGATGTAAAGCATTTAAAGCTCTAGAGAAGATTGTAAACAAAATTACGGGCATAATTAACTTTTTAATGATTTCAAAATGTGTATCGCTGAAAAATATTGAAAACTTCATGAAAGTGTAGCTGTATTCACATTTTCATTTGATTTTAGCGATCCCACAACTGAAAAAGCAGGCAAACTTCTGCTTGGAGCGACGGAACGTTCATACGCGAAGACTAATCTAACTTTCCTTTCTGTTACCGAGAAAAAATATTGGACCGTACATATGGACAGGTACGTTCCCAAAATGTGGTTCGAAAAAGTGAATTGCAGTTATATTTAATTGTTTCCCTTTTTAGAGTCGTCATTGACAATAACAACAAGTCTTACACGTTTTGTCCTAACGGTTGTGACGCAACTTTTGACACAAGTAGTAATCAGATAGTTGGACCCGCCGACGAAATCGAAAAGATCAACAATTTGATTAAAGCTAGGCAGATTACACCTACTTGGCCTTACAGATACATGGTAAGTAATATTATAATATGTGTACCGTGATTTTAGGACATTAAAGTAAAAAAAATCGATATCGCATCAATTTTCCTTCCTACAAGATTAAAAAATTACTTTAAATTAATTTTTTGTTATTTTGACAAAGTGTGCAATCAATTTAAAATGCCATGTTTATTAAAACATGTTCATGCAAATTGTTCTTTGCAATTTGTTCTACTAGCGGTGGTACGATTTTCTAATAAGACACGTTGTTTATCAGAATCGGTGAATACTAATTTTCCTAAACAATAAAAGTACTTAAAAATTTAATTCAAATAAATGCGATGAAACAATTTAACTTGATTGATTTATATAACTTTTGAAAGGTTCATAGTTTTTTTAATAGCATTAAATACATTGATAATCATTGTTATTTATCTTGCGAATTTCATTTAGTGTTAGTTTTGGTACTCATTTATATTTTTTTCACGTTAGGTCGATTGCCGTGAATTTGCCAAATTGCCTCACGTACATTTCGTGCTCGACGGAACGGCCTTCACAATCGAATCCAAGTATTACATTCAGCACGTAAGTTTGAACCATAATTAAGGATAATGATTGCCGTTATCAAATCGATTAATTGAAGAATCAATCGATTAATCAAAAGGTAAATCGATTTATTAAAGCATTAATCGATTAATCGAAGGGTCAATCGATTACTCAGCAAGTCAATCGATTAATTGAAGCATCGATCGATTATTTGATAAATCAGTCGATTAATGCATTTTAACTGATCAGATTATTTTAGTAAATAGATCTATTAAATTTGAGATCGTTTAATATTTCCACATGATTGCTATAAAAAAGAACTAATATTGCTGATAACGAAGGGAATTTTATTGTGCATGCGTAAAACGGGGTCTGCCTTTTTTCTTGTTTCCGTCAACAAGTTTTATTTCGGTAATGTAGTTCACCGATAGATAAGTCAATGTCATTTCCTGCGGCCACGCAGTTCACATTATTGTTTTAACTTTGATCCAGTTCATCTCAATAAATACAACAAAACACTCTTAATATTCAAAGTATGGAACTTGACTCATTTGATCAGTCAAATTATTTATTTCCCAACATACAATAAAAAAAATTACAGCGTCGTAGAATTGTACAAAAACCTCAATTCTCTCATGAGCAACATGTATATCGAACGATTTTGCCATATCTTTATTTCATCTATATAAAAAAAAAAAAATTCCAAACATTTGAGAAATATTATTTCCACTACTGTAAAAACAACTGTTCACGAAATTTATATCCGGTCGTTTTTCGATAAGCGGTTGTTTGTACAGTCCTTATAACCAATTTTTGGTTTTGATTTGCAAAAAACCAGCTGGTGGGTTGGCAGTGGTTTTAACAGTTAATCAGTGAAAAAACAACGGGTGTCAACATTGCTAGGGTCCTTCCGAGTGAGCTCCGCTTTTGAATAAAAGTAATTAAATCTTGATGAACAACCCGATAAAATGGAACTTTTTCTACCAGTCCAATGGCTATCAAACTTATTCTAAGCATAGCAAAATACCCTATTCTTCCTACTTGAATTTTTCTGGCAAGAACAAGGATTAATAGTAGACCGATTATCTCGTTCTCGATTTATGGTGGAATATCACAAGCCGATTTAAGTTAAGAAACTGATTGTATTTCAGATGACGTACATGGGTTTTACTATGTGCTTATCTCCATTTACCGTTGGCAATGACAACTCTTGGATTCTCGGTGGCGCCTTCCTGATGCAATTCTACACAGAGTTCGATGTCGGAAACGGAGTGGTTGGAATTGCCGAAACGGTTTTCTAACAATCGTCAAAAAATTAAAGCAGACGTCAAAGCCTTAAAAAAACGTTGCAACGATTCAATAATAAAAGGATGTTCTATATTTTCAAGATAAAAGTTCTACAATTTATATATATATTTTTTACCTTATTTTTATCAATATACGATCCAACGATAAATATGAATTATTATCGAAGAAATAGCGGTCGACAGTATCGCATATTGTATATGACGAGATTTATATAATATTTTTTAATGTAATTATACACACGATTGTGATCTCGCTGGGAACAAATAAAGCTGTGAATTTATAAAATTTGTGATGCACTTGACGTGAAGTTGAAGTCCAATTACGCGCGCAGCTGGGAAGTCGCTAATTATCGTCAACGCTGATGGGTCATCTGCTGAAAATGCTTTGCACTAACCGTGACACTCGCGACTGAGATTCATGAAGGTCGGTTATTTCTGCCTTATCTGTATGCAGGCAGTTTAAAGTGAAATGCATGTTTCACTGATATTGTATTACTGACACTCAGGCACACACATCACTAAATCGGCGACCGCTGCGGTCAGTGATAAGGCTATGTGACTTTTATTGCTACGACATGTAATAAGTTTTTCTATTCATTAGAGATTTTCATAGCAGCTTATTTATAAACGTCTAAAGGTCGTAAAAAGTAGTTTAAAAAAAGGTTTATGAAAATGGTGAGGCATTCTTCACTCATTTTTTCTCACCCTCCCGGATTCTTTCCATAATTGGCCATAGTACAGTGAAGTCTCGCGCAACTTATCTTTATGTAAATAATATCGGTAAATGAAGGGGAACGCTTCAGCGTTTTGATTCTCGATTGTACAAGAGAAATAAAGAGAGAGAGGCGCCTGATTATTTGGCTTCTCAGATTGATTATTTATTCGGTTTATATGTCGCCGTATTAAGAGAGCTACGAGAGGTTCCACTGTACTAGTTGAAGTTACCACGAATAAGAAAAAAGTTTTGTTCTCCTGTCTTGAAAATATATTTTTTTAAACCTGTATATCATGATTAATGGAAAAAAGGGTAAAAAAGTTTTTTAACCAAAAGTTTACATTTTTTCATGAACTATTCAATGGCATATCCTTCTTTAAAGTTGAACTTTAAAGTTTATGTTCATGAGTATTATCATTGTTTTATTCGTGCTGTGATTGGATGCTAGGAAAATCCGCGATAAACAAGTTTAGTTTGGTGTCAAATTGCACATAAGAAGAAGACGTGCGCCGCATCGCCCGTGCCTTTTTAAGCTGTTGTAAAAGTTGAGCAGCGCAAAAGAATTTCAGGTTGATTAGCCGAGTATATCTTATGTTATTAAATGCATAAAAAAAGCTATTTTCAGCATGAAAGAAAAAAATTTCAATGTAACACGTTCCATTCCGCTGTAATTATTACGGCAGTGAGAGAGTAAAAAAACTAGGGCCTCGAAATTCTTGTCGACTAAAATAGAATTGCACGGAGCGAGGTTCGTTTAGGTAAGTGTATCTGAGGTCTTTTTTTCCATCAACTATTTAACTAAGTATATGAGCGAAACCGCTGAAATTCAGCAACCAACATTTTTTTTTCCTTTAAATTATTTTTTTATTAGATCAGGTTTTATTATTGTCAAAACTTCACCAAATTGCAATACGATTGAGTAGAAATCTGATGAGATATCAGAGTTCTTTAATTTTTCCTTCATACGGCTCGATCTTGGGTCAATTTCATCGTACATACCTTTCACAATAATGGAACGTGTGAAATATTATCGCTTTCACAATAATAGAATATTCTTCAGAATTTTCTTAAATTTTGTATGTGGATATCGACTTTTTGGAATTTTTTTTCGAATGGTTTTCGGAGTTTCTGATAATTTTTAAGTCAAATAATTTTTAAAAAAATAAATCTCTTGCGAAAACCTCGCTATATTTGAGCCAAGTTGGTTTTCTCGAATTATGTCGAAGCGAATGTCAGAAACGATTTTTGTAATGGATTTACGAATCATTGAAAATATATATCTATTTTCCACACTGAAATCATTGAAAAACTACCATGTCATCACGAACGAATTAGAATACTTTAGCCATCACAAGAATTGCTATTGAAATTTGTTATTCATATACATAATTCGAGAGAATCGATACGGGTGAAAAATAGCCAGGCTTACGCGAAAAAAAGATCGAAAAAAGATGTGAAAAATGTTTTGGCCTCAAAAATGGCCACCAACTCCGAATCCCATTCCAGAAAAAAACTTTAAAATTCGATATCCATATACAAAAATTCAAAAAATTTATTCGTTTAAAAAGTAGCAGTACTTCCGATAACGAAAAAAAGAAATATATAATTTATTTTCTGATTCGAGGTAATTTGAAAATGTCCTGTATAAATCTACATATTTCTTTTGGTTGTAGGCCATAAAATTTCACACATTTCAATATTTCGAAAACGTATGTACGATGAAACTGTCGTTTCGATGAAAAAGTAAGAAATTCTAATATCATCAGATTCAAATTTCATCGTATTGAAATTTGGTGAAGTTTTTACAAAAAAATAACAAAACCCGATTATTTTTTTTCATTTTTAAAGAAAAACCAATTTTTGGCTGCTAAATTCCACTGGAATCGCTTATACATCGATCAGCACTATTGGATCTGCATTTAATGCGCTGTTGAAGGAATTTAGCTTCTTTCTAGCGAAGACCTCCAATCCCCATCGTAGATATGATGCGGTCGGTGAGTAATAGGAACATTAACGGCGAATGCACTCAGAATTCTAGCGGGTGGTCCCGATCGTACATTTATTAAATTCAACATTAATATTATTCTCAACAGTGATAACCCAGATAGAGAAACGTGTCGTCCAGTGCTGCACGCCATGTGTGCACGGTGCAGTTAGTTGCTTTAAAATGAGACAGCACTGTGACGGCACGGCGTGCCGATTACGCACTGTGCCTGCACGGTATCATAACGTCTTGCATGGCACAACGTACTGGAACCGTGGGAGCACTGATGCAGCTTCAGCACACGGTGCCGTCACTATGCCGACACATCCCTATCGGATTACCGCAACCTCAAAACAACCCATAAAACGACGGTAGCAAAACGCCGTGAAAGTAACCGCTTGGCAACTGAGATTCTGCCATTGTATCCGCTTGGCAACCGCGGTTTTACCGCGATTCTACCGTTGTAACTGCAAAGTAATCGCGTTTCTGCCAACGGTGTTTTTTACACTTCCGACTGCAGCAACCAAAACAAACCATAAAACAACCGTCCTTCCACCAGCACCGAGGTTGTTTTATAGTCGTTCAGCGGTAAATGGTGCGGCGAAAAGCAACCGGTGGTTTCGCGGTAGTAAAGTGGTTGTGGCTACGGTTGCCTAATCTGACAGGGATTTGAAAGCAACGAACGGCATTGCGCCATCACGCCGTGCCGTTTCGTGGTGGCTGTGGACTCACCCTGAACCTTAATGACTATAAATTGTGATAGTTCAGACATACATCGACATTAACTGTAAGAAAAAAAACTTGCAAAGTCGAGCCTTGGCCATTGTATCCTCCTAGAGGAAGAAATGTGCATATTGATGAAACAATACGTGCAAAACTTAACTTTGTAACATTATATAAAATCAGCTGTAAAAAAGAATTAAAAATCAAACGAACTTATCCGTGAGTGCCTGAAAATTCGGAATTGTTACGGAGCCGCTCTACACTTTCGAAGATTATCGTATAACGAGAATAACACGGTCTAACGTTTTCATTTTTATTGCAGAAAAACGAGCAATTCCTGCACTGGCCACAATGTTTAACAACTTCTACACGTACTAGAAATTACCGCTGGTGGCGCTGATCTCGTGAACCATGGCCGAATGAAAGCTCTGCCGGGAATTCGGCAACGACGTATAAGAACACGACAAACTTCGGGGTATTTTTTTTAAATTTGTTTAAATATATATCGCCGGAGCATTCGTATGAATTCAAATGAATTAACATATCATTTTCATTAGAAAAAAAGTTAGGTTGACTGATTGTTTGTTGAACAATTATTTTTTTCACCAATTTGTTAATAACATTTTGGGATTATTATTATGCGGAATCAATATTTTCAGCGGGTTTTATATGCATAATTTTTTTCCACTTTTATCCCATCGGAAAGTCATAGAAATTGTCTCTGAAACTCACTTTTGGCGGGACCACTGATGTCGGTAACTTTGAACCTTGTAATTTTCCTAATGGCTACTAGAGACCTCTAAAAATGCATTAATTTCGGATTTCCTTCGCACATCCTATTTTTAATTTATTCCTTACTACAGTATGGGATGCCCGTGAAAAAAATCAACAATTTTCCATTCAAGGACCATCCACCGATAATATAAGCGCTTGGGAGGGTTTCCGGGCATTTGATCAACAATTATTTGACCGACACTACTTGCCTGACAAATAATTAGACCGACACTACTTGACTGACAAATCATTAGACCGACACTACTTGACTGACAAAGCACTCGACCGACTGGTAAGTTTGACCGACAATACGTTTGACGTTAATTTCCTTTTTTTTTTTTTGATAAATTATGTCTTGGTCAGATTTTTTTTTTTCAAACATGTATTGGGCATGTTTATTTTCGAAAACGATAGAAGATTTTTTTAATGAAAATTTCCATCGTTTTTCCTTATTCCACTGGATAAATGTATTTTATCGGTCCGAGCAAATATCGGTACGGAACATTATCTAGACGAATAATAGGGTGTAAGTTGTCAGGGTAATGCTGAAAATCATTTTGAAAAACCATATTCTGACGAATCATCGTAGGTTATCCGTGAACCCTTTGAGTCACAGTGGGTCGCTGTGCGACCCACATGTTTTCTCTCAGATTTAACTATTTTCAACTAATTTCTGACAATTGTTAATGAGTTTTATAATTTCGAAAATGACAAATGTATGAGTCGAAGGGTTAAAATGGTAAGAATTGTACGCTGCTGTTCCATCATCTGACAAGCCATAACCCTCCTTACCCCAATTTTTTCTTGATGCTAGAATAGTATATTTTTCTTTACGAGTGCAATGCAAAATCCGGGTTGGTCCGCCGTTTACAGACATGCAAAAAGCGGTTAGCCCTCGGCGTTACCATAGCAACCTCAAACAGTGGGCAAGACGCTTCACGCGCTGTGCAAAATGTTTTGCACACCGGTGCGGCATTCAGCTATTTCGGCTGTCTGCAAACGGTGGGCAAACTCGGATTTTGCACGTGTAAAGAAAAAAGCATATAGTGACGCATGCAGGCGAGAGGGATCCAAGGGCAAAGCCTGGTGGGGTCCAGGGGCAAAACCCCGGCGGGGGGTTGCCTCCCCATTTCACAATTATCCTTTTTTATATCACGCACAAATCGGACTCGGTTCGTCCGATTACTTAATGCACTAATTCGCACAAACAATCGTGTATTTTGCATCCAAATAAAATTCTAATTAATTTGCATGTTCCGAAGGTTATTTGTCGTAATAACCTTCTATTATTTGACCGGATAGTTTTTCAACGATTTTACAGATTTTCTGGACCAATCGCATCCAGTTATCCATACGAATGTTTGTTTTAGTATTTTAAGATTCTTAGGTGTCGATTAAATGATTTTCGTTCAAACGTACCAGACCCGCTTGGGAGCCGCAGAGCGGCACACTGATCGTTCAAGTTTCAGTGGAAGGTAATTTTGGTCCTCCCTTTTAAGAAATCCTACTTACCAGGCTTAAATAAAAAAACACACAGGAAATTTCCATCGGTGCTTGGTCGGCAATCCGATATCAAACAATTTTTATATAATAACAAACGCAATTCTGTCGATGGTGAATAATAATATCCTACAGAGTTCTCGAGGAGTTAAATCAAGTTCCGATGTCGCGTTTAAAATTTAGACAGAGAATTTGTTTTCCTGTCACAATATGAGTATTTTATTTCAAGATAAAATATCGATGTTGCATCGCTTAGTTTTGTAAAATTCTTTTTTTTTTTTGCAACATCTCTAAGATCTACCTAATTGGCGTATTACATTGCCAGTGGGGTAGACGTTTGAAGCTTTATATTATTTTTATTTGGGCTGCGTTCTGTTCGAAGGATCGAAACCATCAACAAATGGCAATTTTACGTTGACCGGATCAATTATAGTAGGATACGGATCGGTAGTTGCTTTCAAAGAATCCTGTGTGAGAGTTGTGCGAACGTGTAGCATTGTCGTATTGCCTGCATTCTCTAGGCTTTTGACGGCTATATCTTCAGTTGTGTAGGAAGTGAAAGTGTTGTCCGACACGATGAATCGACTGATGGAAGATTTCTGCAAATCAATGCGAAAATAACTACAATAGTATATTACGATACGAGTGCGATGAAAGTTTTTCTGACGAGGGTGAGTTTGCAGCACGAGCAGAACGCGAGTGTTGCAATCAAACGAGTTGAGAAATAGTTTCTCGCACGAGTGAACAAATTATTTTTTTACTTCGGAACTTTGATCGGTTCCAGTCTGGCAATTTTTTAATGTTATCGATACATAGGCGCAGAGATTCTGTAATTTTTCCAGTATAAAAAAGTGGCCTTTTTTGGTTGAAAAAATAACCTTTATATTTTTTAGCAAAAAAGTATTATTATAGGCTCGCAAAATGGTTCGAAAAATTTCATTAAAAAGTTCACATGAAACTACAACTTTTATATTGAAACAATTTTTTTTCTATGCCTTTAATTTTTCAAGATATATTTACTTTAAAGAATCACCCCATTTTCCGTAGGATAAGATTTGAAAATTAAAAAAAAAATTAAGAAAGAGTTCTTTCAGGTGGTACTAAAATGTGTCCAATTTTAACTTATCAGAGATGTTCGAAAAAAAGTAGCTGAATTGATAACGAATGTCTCCTAGATAACTCAGGAGCCCACCACGAAAGAACGACTCATAAGTCCATTAAAACGCATATTTTAGTGCTTTCCTGAAGACGGTATTGACGATTCGGGTCGGCAATATTTTCATCGTAAAACTGATATTTTTTTCACAAAAAATGTCTTCTATTCGGAATTTTTTTATCGACATTGACAAAAAATAATTTTTCAATCAAATTTTTTTAAATTCATAAGTATTAATTAATCAACCGGAGACACAGTTGTCAATTTAAAAGATCTCAATAAAATTGAGCGTCCTTCACTTGACACATCAGAATGAATATTACAGTGACAATGTGTAAGGAAAACACAAGGTCCATAAGAGCGTCGGATTTCGGAAGAATGATCCATTATAAGATAGAGGCGTATGTAATTGGATTAAAAGTCAAAAGCCATACTAACAATGTCATAATGAACGGAAGCCATCATCGGGTGGTAGAAGAAAGCATCGAAAATCAGAAGGCCAGGTACGGGATAGCAAGTCTCCAAATTTCTTGTCCGTTTGACGCTCACCGTCTGGCGAGGATTTTTCTTCGTGCCATCGAACAGACGATTTCTTACGATTTTCACAAGAGCCTCGCACTTTCCGTAGACGGATTCCTCCATCATCGTGAATGTTCCCTCAATTTTTTGACGAACGTCAACCCCAATGAAAAGGAGATTAGCCATTATTCTATAGAAGCTAAGTTGTTTCAGAGAAGAACTGGAGCTAACCGTGAGATGTTCCACGATCGAGCCACGGTATTTTATCTCGAAGTTACCAGCATAAGAACTACCGTCACTGAGGCGTGGTTCCCTAAAGCATGAAGTCGAATTTTCGCACGCCGTTTTATCATAGTTGATCTCGTATTTAGGATCGTAAAGAGTGCAAGTAATAATATCACGGGTTCGCGGGCGACACTTTAATTTAATCGTGAATGTTGTCTCCTCAACGTCGTCGATTAGTTTCGTCGTGACGTTGTAGACGGATTCACGGTCGTCGAGTATTTTGCCATCCTTGATGATTACCGAGAACGAAGACGTGACGGACCCCAATATTATACCTGAGACAAGATACGTGCGTGATTAAAGTATAAATTCGAAAAGTGTTTTGTTTATTTTGTTGTCTGTAACATTGTACGGTCGATTCACTTCAATTTTTACTAATACCGATTTATTGCACCAGTGATAAAATGTCAAGTATGTCATTCAGGCAGATTGATAATAATCATTACGTAGTGATTTTACATTATCATTTGATTTATTCATTTAGTTAGGTTTGTAAAGTGTTTTTTTTTAAATTGTTTAGTCATTTCCGATATCAAGACCGTTTACTTCACTTTTTTGTTCTAATTCTAAAAATGTTATTTTTTCGGATTTGGAATAATATTTATTGCGGAATGATTTTATATTGGCATTCGATTTATGAATTTACTTTATTTTAAGGTTTTTTAAAAATGCAATCTTACCTAAGAAGAGCCACAGGATTGCGCAGCTGTACATCGTGGCCCTTCGCTCGCTTGGAACAGATTGTAGGTTGAACTGATGTTCATCAGTCTCTTGTGCTGTACAGTATGTCAATTGGCACGGAAAGGTCCCCTCGGCAGCTCCTAATTGGGTAAACGTAGATCTATCATGAGAAGCATGCATCCATTCATATAAATGGCGTCACCTCAGTGCAAAATAACATCACTGGGCAATCCTTGCTTTTCCCTGGTAAAAATATGATATTGAGATTGATACAGATCGATAGAATTTCAATGGCATTTAATCGTGTGTTATTATCTCTAGCTATTCGGACTTCGTTAAATTTGTAGAAAGTGAATCGTTGTTATTAGTTTCCTTTAGTTTTCCTTTTCTATGGTTTTAATACGACAGATACGTTATCAGTAAGAATGGTTCACCAACGGACTTATAACATTTAATATTGAATTTACGTTCCGTTACTCATAAATTTATATCCGTTTGTGATGAATCGTGTTATATCGTAAATCTATGATTTAATATGAATCATTCGCAATCAAAGAGGCATTAAAGGAGTGATCAATGGTTTTTTATTACTGTCCCAATGGGTACAAAATAACGTCGACATTGATTCTTCATTACAATTGGAAAGTGCCGTGATATTTATCGTGGCAAAGTTTTTAATCCTGAAGATCCCGAAGAATGGGCTTTGATTTTTGCGGGCGACAGTATATGCACGAGCGACTGCACTGTAAAAAAAATCTGCTTGAAATTTAGTGTACTTTTATTGGAAGTTTTATTTATACACTAGGAAATGAAATTTAGTATACAAGGGTAATGTAAGATTTAGGTATAGTACATCATATTCAACGATTTATTTTTATTTTACAATAAAAGTATTTGAATTGTAATAATTTTCTTCATTTTTACTGGGAAAGTACACGTATTTTATACCCTAATTGTTTATTAAATTTCGATGACGAGTTTATGCATAAGAACTCACGTCTTTTTTTAACCTTGAAAATGTTGTCGGGTGTGAACATAAATATGTTCTTAGTTGAAAACTAAAGTTGGCGTTCTCTTTCGGAAATAATGAGCACAAGATTTCAAATTTTGGCTTTTTCGTTATTTCACTATAGTGAATGAGATCATGAAAGAAAAGAGCATCAAAAATTTAAAGGCCAGATTTTCATTCGATATTTGGTGGAATATCTAGATTGAATAAAGATAGAAACAAAAGAATCGAGAAGCATTGAATTCTTTTCGCTCAGTAATTTCTTCTAAACCACTTTCCCGATTTTTCGAGCCATATTTTGCGTGTCCGCATATGAAAATCTCAAAAAAAAATTTCCCATGCAAACAATACTTTCTTTATGAGGAAATTGATAAATTATTAAGAGCCTTACCTTTTACCAACAAGCAGAATCGTAAATTTGATCCATTTGAGAAATTAAAACAAATATGGAAAAACAAAAAATTGGTAAATACCAAACAATGGAAACACCCGGTATATAAACAGATGCGATCACAGCGCCAGCGACATCACGCGGTTGACTCACCGCTCTTTCCTCCCGTGCATAAGTACACACTGTTCTGCCATGACTTTGGAAGTTTGAGACTCAATACAGACCGAGAAAGAACGCAACCCTGAACACAATTAAAATTTAAAGAGATCTCGATTTTCACAATATTCAGGTGAAAATGTGGCGCATCCTAGCATGGACTGCCCTGTTCGTTGCGGTGACTTCTGCAGAATTGCTCCGGTAAGTTTTTACTCCGCAATTAAGTAGTTAATACTATTTGTCCGACGCAATTGTTTTTGTGACGTTTACTGCCAACGGATATTTTGGTATTTCCATTGTCATTATTTTCAGTCAGTTTCTTGTTATACGCAGTAGAAATTTTAATGTCGTTATCTCAAAAATGCTCGAGAATTTACGGAGATTTATAGAAGTTATTAAAATGGTATTTACTCTTTCATGATTGCTGAATTTGAATACGAAAAAAGCAATGGTATATTTTTGTTGGTCTTTGACCTATTGGGGTGTTTACGATAGAGAAGAAAGGTCTTGTGATAGGGAAAACCAATGATGTGACTGCAATATGTGATTATATTGACCTTAGCACTGAGCGACGGTCAGACATTATGATATATAACAGTGATACAGCGATTGTTGTTGACTACTATTCTGCCAATTCCCAGGATCTCAAACAAAGGAAAAAAAAAATTCTGATTGGTATTTTTGTCCAAGTTTTAACTGTCTTCGAATACATTTCTTCTTACTTTGTGCATAATAAATAAAATTATTGTATACACAAACAGGAATAAAATTTAAAAAAAAATACAACAAAAAGCTTAACAATAATACTAAAAAATCTGAAATGTACACAGGAAAACACTGAGTATATATTAATTGAGTTACTTTATATCCAGTTTTTATAATGTTTCAAAGAAAAGTAAGAGATCAGGACATAATAAAAATTGGAGTATGAAAACATGGATTTAGTCACGAACAATTCCGGAAACTATGAATATCAAAAACATTTTATACTTATGTCATAAATCTTGATGAGATGTAGAATTCTGACCAAATCTTATGAGAAAATCTATTTTATATATTCCAAATTTTTCTGTACCTTGTAAATGTAGTAACACAAATTCTACACAACTTTAGGAAAAATCAAAATGGTTTATTACAGTTAAAAGAATATTATTTGTTAATATTTTCCAAATATGGAACTGTGGAAAACTGATTATCAAAAGTACATTGAAAAACCTTTTTTTATTATTTTGCACTTGTTTGTTATTGATATGAATTGTTTTGAATAGATTATAGTAAATGGGCTAAGTGATAAACAATTTAGCCGTATTTAATTCTATATAAAATATTAGATTAAAATATATAAAATAATTTGTTAGCATTCTTAACACTGGAGATCAATGATTATTAGGTGTATCAACTCTTTCAAGAGACAATTTAACATCGGAAGATCACTCCTGTGGATACTCTAGATCATGTTCCTATATATTATGTTTCTAAGCTTTTCTGACTCCAATTAATTCAAGAAGAATAAGTTTTTTAAATAAACAATAATACCAGATTAAAAAGGATATTTCAGGAACCTACGATAACAAGAATTGGAGTTTTGATAACAAGATTGAATTACGAATAGTTATAGACTTTTAAAAAATAAAAAAACCTTTAATACTCAATTTTGAAATGAATATTTATTTTTTCAAATACAGAGTTCCATGGTCAAATACATCCAGTTTCTTACCTTAGTGCTTAACAGCAGTCATCAACTATTATATATTTTACATTTATGAACGACCGTCTTTCTATTTATCTTAAAAAATGATTTTGTAAACAATGACAGTTAAAAGAATAAGTTAACAATTTAAATGTGGTAAGATAACAAAAAATGGCACTTTGAAAGTACAGCTTTAATTATAAATAGTTATAACAAAATCTTTTAATAAACAACAGATTTTTTAGCTTAATTCATAAAAACCTTGTATTTTTTTAGCATTCCAGTATACAAAACACAGAGTGCTAAAAGGAAGTTGCAGGAAGTTGATACTGACATCCAAGTACTCCGTATGAAATATGGAGGAGGACCTGCACCTGAACCACTATCTAATTACCTGGATGCTCAATATTATGGCTATATTACCATTGGCACTCCTCCTCAAAAATTCAGTGTAGTCTTTGACACTGGATCCTCAAATCTGTGGGTCCCATCAAAGAAATGCCATTTCACTAATATGGCATGTTGTAAGTGTTACAAGTAAAACATGAATATTTCTTATGATAGCATTACTGAAGCTTATAGATAGCTTAAGGGGACAAAATCACCTAAAAAAAAGTCATCAAAAATTTGAAAAAAAATTATGTCCCTCTTTTAAAAAATGTTGCACTCATAATTCATTAAGTACATAACACACATTATAATTCTGCAATTTTGTTAAGATGAACAATGCTCAAGGAGATGTGAGGTCAAATATAAGGTTCACTTGTTGTAGCTCTTAGTCCAAACCTGAGAACTGATTTTAGTGCTCAATGTCTCATTTAATCTGTCAAAGACACTATTGTTGATTAAATAGAGCGATTCTAGAGGTAGTGGAAATGATATTTCCTGCATCCAATTATTCAATGATTTTTTAATTGAGAAAGATCTATTTACACATTGAAAATCATCGCTTTGTTAATGAAGATATGAAATAGAAATTTCTATATTCAGTTGAAAATGCACTTTTAGACAGATAAAATAAGACCTTGGATACTAAAATTTGTTAACTAATTTGATGTGAAGAGAAAAATTTTACTTTTTACCTCACACCACTCTGGTGCACTGTATTCTTTTACAAAATTGCATAATTATTAGCTTGTTATGTATTTAATGAGGTTTTAATTTGAAATTTTTTGAAAGAAGTGTATCATTTGCGGAATTATTTTTCTTATGACCTTTTACTGGGTCTCCATAAGCTGAAAAATAATTTAACTTCAATAATTAATTTTTCTTCTTAATCATTTCCGTTTGTTTACTTAGGGAAATCTATGAATACTTGTAATTCAGAGATTTGGATTAGCAGAGTAAAAATAATGATCCATTTTTTTTTCAGTGCTGCACAACAAATACAACAGTAAAACGTCGCAAAGTTACAAGGCTAATGGTACAGCATTTGATATTCGTTACGGATCTGGAAGTCTTTCCGGGTTTTTGTCAACTGATGTCGTGAATGTAAGTTTCCAAGCAAACAAATATTTTTATCAGTGTAAGTTTGTCTCGCAAGGTCCAAAGATATTAAAAATCTTCTTAAATAATTAAAAGTTAAGAAACCGAAAAAAGTTCGAGTGGATTATTAAACAAGCTAGAAAATTTGTTAACTGTTGAGCGAAAATGTAGAAACTTTTGGCGCACATCGGGACTCATTAATGCAAGAAATGACGTTAAAAAATGTACACATGATCATTATGTTTGATCTTTCGAAAAATTCAATTAAAACACCAACCTTTTATATATTTCGTCTCAAAACAATACCGATATTTTGCATAATGACTATACTTGCACAGAATTGTCCCGATCGATAGCTAGAAAGTATTGACCGTTAAAACGCGTCTTTTTTAAAATACTAATACTAGAATCTTTAATCAAGTTAAAAACAAAGATTATCATCTACCAAAGAATGGTGACTTTTGCAGCGTATCATTTCTCTGTTTTCTTGTGATTGTCATGTTCATTCTCAAAAAGAAATTCGAAGAAATTATTGTTTTTTTAAACAGATTGCTGGAGTTGACATCGTTGATCAAACGTTTGCGGAAGCAATGAGCGAGCCAGGTCTTGCGTTTGTCGCAGCCAAATTCGACGGTATTCTTGGTATGGCTTATTCTCGCATTGCGGTGGACGGCGTTATGCCTCCGTTCTACAATATGGTGAAGCAGGGATTAGTCCAAGAGCCGATCTTCAGTTTTTACTTGAACAGAGATCCCTCGGCTAAACTCGGAGGTGAAATGATTCTAGGAGGTTCCGATCCCGACCATTACACCGGCGACTTCACTTATGTCCCCGTAGATCGCAAAGCCTACTGGCAATTTAAAATGGACAAGTAAGACATTTTCTTCCCTATGGAAAAAGTTCAAATTGACCCTGAAGGGTTCACGAATTTTTTTTGTCGATATTCTCATGTTGGCAGACTTAAGGAGACATCTACGGGTCATGCTAGTCAACAAACGCACTATTGGAAATTTTCATATCAATGACAAAAACATAGAAATTTGTAGTGCGTATTACTCTACATTATCCCTTCAGTCACTCAGTCGGGTGTTAAAGCGAAATGTAATTTCCTTCTATTTCATTTTTACGAATTACGGAATGCAAAGTCACTCATATGACTATTGTGCCAACCTTATTTTGGACGAAATAAAGTCGAGTGTCGCGTGTCGAGATGTAGCGCGGAGTTCGTGGCAACGTCGCACATATGTTGAGAGTGGTATCACTGTGTTCACATTTAGCATGTATTTAAATTTCAAAAATGTATAACTAGTTACTGACTACAAAGCAGTCATATAATTACAATCGAGCGTTGATGCAGCTTGATTTAATTCTAAAAAAATGCAAACTTCCGGGATTCCAGAGTTTTTTTTCGTTATATCTGCTAAGAAGCTTTAATCTCATCAAATGTGAAAATTGACTTTTGAAATTTTTCATTTCAATAACATTTTGGCTGCTATCATTGTAACTTGAACACGTTACCCGATATCAGGATGATATGAAACTTCGACAGACTATGCGTCCTTTAGTATTAAATTTACGAAAAATTCAAGTTTAGATTTTATGAAGTTTTAAGATTTTGAAAAAATTACGTTGCTGCTCTAACTTTTGAAAAAATTAATCTAGCGAGCACAAATTTTCAACGCAAATAAAACAATAGTCTACATCCTAGATATTTAATTTCATGAGAATCGGTAGAAAGCTTTAGTTTTTATAGAACTTTAGATGGAAAATGATTATTTTTTGATGACTAAAATTGCGCTCAATTTTTTTTTTCAAATTTATCTACAACAAGGGTACAGAATAGAAGCTTGCACATTATTTTTGTATTATTTCTAGTTTCATACAAAACCTTCTCTGCAGCTGTAGAAACTTAATTAATTTAACCCACTTTGTCATTGATATTATTGATATAATATATAAAGCAATGTGCAAGCTTCTACTTTGCATTCGGCTCTTTTTTTATCCTTCTTTGTGAACTTTTGTGCGTTTCGATTTCTCTGTTTCTAATACACGTGTGATTTTCAACAGAATCAACATCGGAGACAAAGTTTTCTGCAAAGATGGTTGCGAGGCAATTGCAGATACTGGCACCTCTTTGATCGCTGGCCCGGTCGACGAGATTTCGGAAATTAACAAGGCTATCGGCGCTACTCCTATTGTGGCTGGCGAAGCAATGGTAAGTTGAAGAGTTATCACTTCAGAATTATTCTGAGAGTACAGAGAAAAATAATCATTCTGAAAAATTCAAATATTTTCAGAATAACGTAAACTCCAGTTTCAAAACCTGAATTATTTCGGAACCAGTTATTTGATACTTTGAAAAAAATGTGTTTTTTTTTTTTCAAATTTCATTACATTAAGAATCCATTTATTAAACTTTTCACAGAGATTTATTATTTGTAAGTTATGAACATTTCTTCGGCAAATTGAGATAGAATTAGTAACAAACGTTCTTTGAATACGTAATTTATTCTGAAAAAATGGGCAATGCGTCGATATATATTTATTATAACTATTCTGAACTCGTTGGTCACCCACAATTAATATTTATGCGAAACCTAAAATTCGCGTGCTGTTTTTTTTTCGGTGAAAAATTATTTAAGCATCTTGGAATCGTCGGACATACAATCGCTTATACACAGTTTTGTTACTTTTTTTTATGTTTCATTTCAAGTTTATTTGGGGATTAGATATTCATAAGTGGAAATGAACAGGCATATATAAATTCGATGGTTTGAATACGTTTAATGTGCAATTCTGTTTTTTTTTTTACTTTCACGTCGATGATATCGAGATCTTTTTTTATCATAAATCTCTGTTCCATTTCACGTTTATTCTTCATTAAGTCGCTATGTATTGCGCTTTGTACGCTCTGGTCATTAGCGAACTTATCTCAGAATCCAATTAATATTTAGCTATTTATGCATTAATTTAAAGAAATGTTTCGACGCGAGTGAGGTTCAAAAAAGCGCATGTCTAAAATAGCGAATTCTCTAATAATGGCTATTCTAGATTCACACGATCGTTATATTGAAATTCGCTGTTTCAGCCATTCGCTATATTGATCATTCGCCATTTTATCTGACAAATTCCAGTTTCGGTTATGCAATCCCGATCCTATTCAAATGCAATCAACACATCAAATGATTAAAACGGTGAATGGCGAAATTTTAATAACGATGACCATTCGAGATGCAGACGTTCATAATTTAGAAATTCGCTTTTGTGGCCATTCGCTATTTTGAATCCCACTCTCTACAAAGAATAACGAGAGTTATTGTAAAATTGCGACGATTAATCATCATTATTTTATTACAGGTTGACTGCAGCCTTATTCCGAAACTGCCCACAATTGAATTTGTGCTCGGCGGTAGCAAATATGCGCTTAAAGGAGAGGACTACGTTATGAAGGTATGCCGAACGATCGTAATTTTAATTAATAATACAGATTTAATTAATAATAACAATTTTAATATTTTTTTCACCTCGACACAGGTAACCCAATTCGGTAAAACTATTTGTCTGAGTGGTTTCATGGGCATTGACATTCCACCACCGAACGGACCGCTCTGGATCCTTGGCGACGTCTTCATTGGACGTTTCTACACCGAATTCGATATGAAGAACGATCGCGTCGGATTCGCCATCGCTAAGTGAGGCAATAAATTATCGTTAGGTGATGAACTGAGTAAATTTTTCCCCCAAATCTCACCGTTCGCTTCTAATGGCGTGAGAAATAATTTTTTACCTACAAAAATTAATGTTTTTCTTATAGTCTTGACTGATTATTCCATTGTCGTATTTAGTAAGCTACATGAACATTGTTGAGATTATTGAGTTTTCTCGTTCATAGATTTATTGTAATAAGAAAAGAATTAAAGAATAAATCAAGCGAATCGAAAAATGGAGGATCTTAATTCGTTTATTTATGAGCCAGTCTTCTTGAAACGTCATTTAGTAAGAACATCCCTAGCGGATTCGAGCAACCGTCATTTTATGGTTGCTTTAGGGTCATATACAAGTAACCGTCATTATGAGGTTCATTTCCAGTTGTTTTACCGTAACACAACCATAATTTAACTGACAAAGCGATCGTTGCTTTGGAACAGAAAAGAACCCGATTGCAACTATAAAAAGACCAATGTTTTAATCAAAATCAAACCTCAAAGTAACCGACAGTTTGTTAAAAGTTGTTTTTCGGTTATTTGACAGTTCTTCGGATAACCGAATAGTAACTCAGATTATTGAGTTCATTTCCGGTCACTTTATGGTCACCCGACGGTTAATCGGTTGCTTTTGCGTTTTAGAATAACATTTCAAAATTTGCAAGATACGTCACGGTAGATTTTTCGAATAGAAGACGAAAATTACTGACTGCAAACTTCTTAAACGCAGTGAATACTTCTCGGCTTCAGCACATAAGATCAATTGTGGCCAAGAACAACGCCGATTCTCGAAGTAATGTGCTGTACCGACAGACTCGCCATGAGAGCGAGTGACAGAAACGTGACAGAAACGTGAAGCCCATCACGTTAAAGGCAGGTAAATGTGCGACGTGGCATATAAAGTACAAAATTGATACATGGAATTTTCACCGAAACTATTGTTAATTTGGAAAAACGCAATATATCACCGGATAGAAAATTGTATTGCGCTTCCGGTAACATATTTCTTCTTCTCACAATGTTAACCGGTTTTGCATACTATTGTTTACCTTTTTTGTTACCGGCTGAGTGAGCTTCGTCTCGCTCTCGCTTTGAAGTGATCTAAAACTATTCGGTCGGTATCAAAAACTGTAAGCAATTATTTTTACGTGATTTTTATGTTTCTGATCAACGAAAAGTGTTACATCATTCGTTTTGCAACTCGCATGTTGTAAGACACGAAAAGAATTGTTTACAGTATTTGTTACCGATTGAGTACGCTATGGTCGAGAAGGGAAGGTGTGTTCACCTTGGCTTAAGGCGAGGTGAAACACCCTTCCTCTCGACCGTTCGCGCAGGGCTTTGAATTTTCAATTACTTGTAACTCGAAAACCGTTTAACCGATTGAGCTAAAAAACGGCAATGTCCGTATGTATGCGTGTGTGTGTGCAGGCTTCGTGAAGCAGTACAAATTTTTCAAATTTTCATTATTTTCAAATAAAAAATAAACCCAATAAACCAAAAAATCGAAACCGATTTTCGTGTTTACTGGGAAGCTGCAAAGTTGAAATCTGCAAATTGCTTCCTCATTATTTTCAATTTTTTTTTACAAAGCTTTATCTATTAGGAAGCCAAAATCGATAAACATACTTCCTCATAAAGTTAGATTTGTAAAAAAAAAAAAAACCAATAATGCAATTTGCAAAGTTGAACTTCGCAGTTTTTTTCTGCTCAATTTGTCGCGTCCTGCGAGTCTCTGTACCGACAGAGCGAAGCACCGAGACTGTGGAAACCATTGGAGAATCCACGGCGAAGTATCAGAAGCGCCGTAGCCTTGCAAGTGGCTCCGGTGGCAGCAGTGTCGCTGCGTCGTAGTTACCGTAGCGAATACCGTAGCAGCACCAGTCATCGCGAAGACAGCGAGCGAGCACAGCGCAGAGCTCAGTCCGTAATGGCCGCAACCTGACCTCCATAAAGGCGATCACGGTGATTCGAGTCGTGGATTCCTACGAGTCGTGGACCTCGGGTCGTCGTCTCTTACTTTTATACCTAAGTCACGAAACTCTTTAACGCGATTAAAATCTTCGGTAACAAATTTCGATTCGTACGAAGTTGTGTGGTTGGTGTGTGCGTGCGTGTGTGTGTGTGAGTGGGTGGGCACAAGGTGCGTGAAGAAAAATAATATATATATACACCCATACAATATATATATACATATATATATATAAATCTGGACACGGCCGAGCGATGAGCGACGACAGAAGCGACGATGATCCCATAATGGACCTGTGGTACAGTAACTGGGAGCAACAGTGCGTCGAGGCGATCGAGGCACAGCCTGATTACGAGAATCAGCTTCACAACGAGAAAGAAATATATTCGCAACAGATATGGACTGGTTTTCAGACAACTGCCTCGGCCATAGCGCAACTCTACAAAGGCGAGGCTCACATTTCCTCATTCTTCACATATATTCTCATTCCCCATCGTTATCAACTGCGTATTTAGAATAATTCACAAACTGCGTCACCGTAAATGGCTGCAGAAAAAAGAAAACCGAGACATCTGCAAATCCGCGACAAGAAAAAAAATTCACTATGACAATATTCAAAGTGCATATAAGCCTAGACTTGTTTCCTGACTCATCGACTCGAGGATAGGAGCTCGGAGTCACGTCTCGGGAATAAAAGCTGCGTAGAAACGAGAATTCCTTCCTCGTCTCTACATCTTTGCATTGTTAACTATCTATATAACGCGCGTTGCCATTTTGCTCGATCATCCATTTTGTGTAGCCAGACAATCTTTTTTTTTTCTTTTCTTTTCGTCACGATAACACGAGTCTCTCTGTCCGTGGATGACATAGCTTTCGATCTCGATGAACTTTTCAGTGTATGTGTGTGTCCATCCATATGTATATATGTTGTGCACCACGAGATTCTCGTGGCGCAGCGCTGGGGTCACGGGAGTCCACCACAGGGACGAAGGATCCCGTGGGGAAGGACGTCCGGTTTCATGGACGCAGTGCACATATATATAAATACATATAGGCGCACACATATACATATTTATATGTATACACATATATTTTTGTTTTTAATTGTATGTGTGTGAAATTTTTCCAATTTTTTTAATCGACTCGATTTCTTAAGGTTTACTTGACGAATATATTAATTTTCATTTCTATTTGCAGACCGATCACAGGGTGCGTCGCTCTGGTTGCCCTTTCAGACCGCCGCGGGTACAGTAACATCGTTGTACAAAGGTGCGTGTACCATAGGATCTAATGTTTATAGTAAACAATGTTGTTTCTCCACTGCTGGTGCGGCATTGGAGATATTCCCTCTCTCCGCCGCTTCCTCCTCCTTTCTTTGCTGCTTCTACCACTTCACAGACTCCCACTCGCTGCTGGTGCTTCTTATCCCTACTTCGTATGCGCTCGCACGCTTCCTTTCTGCTCTACGTCTGCACAGGCTGCATGCCATTCGACTGTTGCTACTCACCGCGAACTCCGCATGCTTTGTCGATGCGTTTTTTTCATGAGATATAAAAATACCGCGGTGCATTCGATGTGTACGATATTCGGAGTATTCTGCAAGCTCCTCTCGTTGTTGCTTATTTGTTTGCTTTTTTGGGAGGTTCTTTTTATATGTAGGGGTTTTTTGGATTCTGTAATAATTGTGAAGGTCATTTCGATGAGGTAGATTAGGATGCTTTGTTTATGTGGAAGTAGTTATGGATGTTTGGATTATGGATTATTAGGGATATTGGTACTGTAGACAATTTTTCAAAATAGATTTAAAAAAAATCTGCTACTCGGGCAAATTTTACGTATTTTGTCGATGAGTTACTCGGGATCTATAAAAACACGCCAGCGCATGTGTTTCAGATGAGATTCGGAACGTTCTGCCAGCTCTTGTTGTTACTAATTTGTTTCTCTTTTCTAGAAGGTTCTTTGTATTTTTAGAAGTATTTTGAAGTTTGTAATAGTCGTGGAGGTCGGTTTAGGCGAGATGGATTAGGATGTTTCATTTATATATTAGGAATTAAAGTAGTTGGAGATTTTTGGACAATTGATTATTGGGGAAATCGGTATTGTAGACGATTTTTTGAGTGGGACAAAAGAAGAATCAGGTACTCACGGCAAATTTTGCATACTTTGTCGATACGTTTTACTCGGGATATATGAGAACACTGCGGCGCATCGGTTCAATACAACGTTTAGAGCTTTTTGCCAGTTCCTCTTGTTGTTGATTTTTTTTTTTTTTCTGGAAGGTTTTTTTTTTTTTCTCACAAGTTTTTCGGAGGCGGTAATAAGCGTCGACGTTATTTAGGTGAGATGGGTTAGAATGTTCCATTTATGCACGGAGAGAAATAACTGGCAATGGAACACAAAAATATTTGGGAATTATGCAGAGACAGTTTAGTAAAGTGAAAACAAGTCGGAAGTCTGGAGTCGTGTCTCATGCTGATGATGGAAACGAAATAATTGGCCAATCTATACAAACGTGAATTCTCCCGATACTGTCTAGGGCTCAGCCACAGACTCTCGTTGGTAATATCAGTGCAGATTGTGCTCATAGCGGGCTACACGCAAGTTTTTCTGCGCATATCGAAGAATTAGAAAAAATCGAGTAATACACGGAGAAATCGTATAGTTATGCGATAAGTGTATAATCGTAAACTAAACAGTATATCAAATGCCAGACTATTGAAATTTGAGATCCTAGGATCAGACTTTGAATGCTTGGGCGTCAGAGTAACATTCGCTTATCTGTTTCTACTACGCTGTTCTGTAGTATCTTAGAAACTACATAAAATAATTGGCCTCCTTGACTCGGAATACATAGAACGCAATTTTCTAACAATTTTATGTCCTGGATATTTGATCCATTCCACCGCATTACGATTTCCTTCCAACGGAAATTTTTCGCGTAGTTGATCAAGCCAAGGTTCAAACGATGTTATTGTAATCAAGAATCTACTTCGCAATCTGCATCTGAAATTCTTCCGATTAAGAATCGGTGACTTAGACAATTGAGAACCCACAACTAAGAAAAAAATCGTTATAGTCTATCGGCTGGAAGTGCGCGCGAAATCGTCTAGGGCTCATCAACTGCTGATACGCACCAACGAACCGTCAACGGTGAGGCACCGTACAGAGTCTGGCGTAGTTCTAACCCTGTGACCTCTAAACTAAACCCAGACATTTAAGGAACACCTTTAGGAATTAAGGTGTTTCCTATTTACTGGGTAGCTGTTTACATTATAACTCGCATATGGCAATGAACTGCGAACTTCGTATAACCTGCGAGTAAATTTTGAGTTGTCTATAAGAAATCATTTCGATATATTTTATGTACGTCGACCGATAATTTCCAACATTTGTGTACGCAAATTATGGAAGTAATCAAGAGTCGCGGTAGCGACTCGACGCCAAGTAAAAAAAAAAATTATACATATTCTCGTCTGTGATACAGAGACATACGCATTCGAATGCTTCACAAACGTTTAGCCCTTAATCGCAGTTTTCCAACATAACTTTCAATTACTAAATAAGTTTGGGAAAGAATTACAAGCTTTTCTCTCCGTGTATATTAGCAATTGAAGTAGTTAGCGATATTTGGATAATGGATTATTAGGAAAATCGGTGTTCAAAACGATTTTTCAAGGGCAAAAGAAAGGTCAGCTGATTATGACAAATTTTGAATACTTCGACGAGATTTTTTCTTTTCGAAGATTCTTTTTATATATACTTTTATATATAGAGGTCATTTTAATGAGGTGGAATATAATGTTTTGGTTATATATTAGTAATCGAAGTAGTCATCGATTATTGGATAATGGATTATTAGGAAAATGGGTATTGTAGACAAGATTGCTTTCTTATAAACGAAGCTTTGTTTTCATGAAAAAAATTAAAAAATAAATTATTCCTACGTGCAGATACTGTAAAGGTTGTTTGCTATGGAATTTCACTGAAATCGGAAAAGCGGTTAGAATCTTATGACGATTTGAAAGTTTCGAATATTTCATGTTCTTGCCCAAATTGCGGCGAAACATGAAATAACGAACTCAAATTTCATACATGAAATCGTTACTCCTATATTTAGCGATGATTAGTACATAGTTTCGTCATAATCTGCAATGCGGTTAAAATTTCTCAGGAACTTAACTTTGATGACATTTAAAGGTGCAAAGTTGAAGTTTACAAATTGCAGTCATAATCATGACTAAAATGAAATGAAGTTTTTTATCCTTTTGCAATGAAAAGGAAATTTGGAAAAATATAGGTTAGTTTACAGTATGGAGAACTTTAATTTTGTATGATAATAATAAAAATGCTGAATCGTTTGTAATTGTTACTAGTAATAAAAATGGTTTTAAAAAATTAGTTAACGACTTTTCAGAAAATTTTGGTTTTGTTTTGGGAAATTCTGTTTTCAAAATATTTACTTTTGTATATCTTTTCGAATGATACGTTGAAATACATTTTTAGAACATATAAACTCAGGCAATATTTACATATCGATTTTATTTCGTGATAAACTATTGAATTCATCCGTCGCAAAGAAAAATCCTCGCTTTCGTATTATTGCCGCATTCGAAGTCATTTTGGAATGAATATGGGTGAAAAATTCCCAGGCCTTCATCAATTAGAAGTGCAGAAATGAATTTAAAAAAGCACGGAAGTTCTCTTATCTAACCCGACGTTGATAAAAAATTCACCTGATTATCACAGTTTTCTTGCGAAAGTCATGTTTTCCGGCTTGCACGCTCATGCTTATTCGAATTATGATGGATTTCCGATCTATAACAATCCAATCATTGATGCAATGGACAAGGACGTTCGAGACGGCGAGCATGCGCGGATACGACATTTTGCATCATACTTTTAGCTACGGAAATAGCTCACATTGGCACGATATAAATACTTTTGTCACTCATCATTCGATATACATATTTCATATTGTAGTTGTTTATTGTGTCTAAAATTGAAAACGCAAGATATCCTTGCCATTATTTTTCTAACTAAAATATTTTTCTTTTATTGTCGTTAAGAATTATTGTGCTAAATCAAATTTCTATTTGCTTACGTTAGAAATGATCCAGGTTCAAGGATAAAGAATTTTATTCGACAATTATGAATACTGAATAGATTTAACAAATACTTTAAGACAGTTTGTGTTCGATGTTGAAAATGTTTAACTGTTATGTTTGAAATTTGTAAATCGTGTAACGTCCCAATGATATTTGTTTAATGAATGGTAGATGTTATTATCCCATCTTACCATTTATTCATTTATAGCATGCTATATAATATTTTTCTGAATTTTTGCTAATTGTCACCCATTTGTTTACTCACAGATTCGGTCGATGGGCTGCGACGGTGTAGCGAACTCGGACTACAGATGGGAAGACAAAAGTGCAGTAAAGAGATAATGAATTGGGCACGAAAGAAGAGGCGTATGATCCGCAGGGAAGATCTTCTCGCGTATCTAGCGGGGAAACCAGCTCCGCCAAGACCCCACTCACACAGGTACAATACCAATTAGATAAATCATTAAATACCAAAATAAGAAAGTTACCTCTATGAGAAAGTATGTTAACCGATTTTGCCTCCCTTATTAAGAAAGCTTTGTAAAAAAGTTGCAAAGTTGAACCTTGCAAATTACTTCCTCATTTTTTTTTGTTTTTCTTACAAAGCTACCTCTTCGAAAAGGTATGTTAATCGTTTTTGGCTTCCTTATAGATGAAACTTTGTAAGAATAACCAAAAATAATGAGGGAGCAATTTGCAACGTTTAACTTTGTAGCGTTTTTAAAATCAAAGTCAAATTTTTGGAAAATTTAAACCACATAATAAATTATGACGTAACTGCGTACTGATTATTCCTATAGAGTTCTGATTTTGTGTCTAAAGTGTGAATTCGCTATCTGATGTTTTGTTAAGCTTAATGCAATAACATAACATCCAAAATTTGAAATTCTGACTAATTCGAATTGAAAAATTAAAAATAATCATCGCTCATTAGTAGTGATATTTTTAAAAATCTGAAAATTCTATAAAATCCTAACCACTTTGCCGATTTCAGACAGGTCTAATCAGGACTAATAAATTATATATATGATAGATCAGACAGGTCTAATGTTATCCAGATTAGACTTGACTAATGTAAGTTTTCTACTAACTACCAAATTTTCATTGAACTTCGGTTAGCCCGACTTCTTTCAATATCATTTCAATGTTTGCAATTTCCACCACTTTTTCGACTTTTTTTGCAATCTAATAGACGAAGCCCCGTTGTTATGAACATTCATTCTTGAGACTCTGATGTCAGGATACTGAAAAAGATCTAAAACATGGATCTAATTGGTTTTAATAAAAAGTGAAATGACTTCATCAATTAAGTTAAAATTCGGTACACTGGCAGACGCGCTAGGCTTCTTTCTTTGTAAAAATTCACACAATAATTTAACCATCTGGTCAAATTTTATCGTATTTTGACCTTCTTAAAAGTTTGTGCAGCCTCTAGATGATGATTTTTTTTCTTCTCAGATAATGAGCTACTTAGCTTCTAATAATCGAAGTAATGTCAAAATATAATTGGTATTGAATTTGAGCAAAACCCATGAAGCCATTAAGATTTTATGGAATTAAGATATTTTCGACTCGATAGAAAACATCGGGTTTAACCGCAATTGTAGTTTTACAAGTTTTAACGTATCAAACAATCACATTCGACACTAATAACAGGTCGAGTTCAAATTACTCTTAGTATTTCTTCAATGAAAGTAACAGTGATTGCTTCACGAATGGAAATCAACTTCTTACTTCCAGAAAATCAATAAATTTTACAAGAATACAAAGACAATAATATCACCGGACTTGTTACAGTTTATGAAAATTGCTCATACGTAGAGATAAACTATCTAGTAGGAGCACATTATAACAATTGCCTTGTCCCAATTATGTCAGGGCTACAAACCAATTTAGTCTGTGAAGTCGATCTGCGAGTTTTAATTTACAAAAAATTTTCCTCTTCAGGAGTTCACCGAAACCTCGTATGATGGTCTGTGGTTCACCTCCGTCACAGAGTCCAGCCCCAAGCATGGTAGTGACGCCATCGCCAGCAGCCGGTGGTGACCCAGATCCCGAACTTCACACTTTCAGGGAAGCCATCGCCCTGTCGGGTACGTTAAACGCCTTTGACATTCAACTCACTTGTGCGCGCAACTCTTTGATAGATTTTTTTCCCCTCCAACTTTGATTAGAAGATAAACGAAAATTGGGTACATTAAAAGCATTATTCGATCTGGGTTTCGTGCTCGACCTTTTCGATCTGATCGCTGATTTTTTATGTTGTCGTTTTCAGTTCTTAAAGCAAAGCAGAATTTTTATCACTATTTAATAAAAACTGTATTGACCGTAAAATTTGGTAAAATCCCGAACTTGACACTTTCAGGGAAGCTATCGCCTTATCAGGCCTTTAAGATTCAACCTATTTTTGCGCATCACTCTGATAGATATTTTGTTTCCTTTAACATTGATTGGAAAATAATAGAAATTAGATTCAACGAAGGCACAATAAAAAATATTCAATCCACACAAATTCAACTTGACCCTTGACCTTTCGGATCTGATCGGTGATTTTTTATGTTGTTGTTCCAACTCTGAAAGGCAAGCAGATTTTTAAAAAGATTTTTTGGACTCATCACTTTTAAAAAAACAGTGTTGGTCTTAAAAATTGGGAAGATCTTGTACTTCGCACTGGTACGGAAGTCATTGCCTAGACCGGTATATAAAACGCCTTTGACATTCAAATCACCACTTGTGTGCACAACTCCATGGTAGATCTTTTTTTTTGTCTAACTTCCATAAGAAAACAGCGGAAAATTAGTTTCAATAAAGTATTATGGAAAACCATATTCCAACTCTATAAGGAAAGCAGATTTTTAAAACGATTTGGTTGACTATCACCCTTGAAAAAAAACAGTGTTAACCGTAATAATTGAAAAACATCTTTAAAAACCTTTGAAATATTTCACATTTTGAAATTTTGAAGTCTAGCGTTCGCTTAGCTAAAGGTTAAAAAAAAAACTTTTATTTAAAACAAAGTAATGCTTGTGCAGTACCAAAAGAAAAAATTCTATCAAATGGCAGCAGGTAGTTTGTGGTTCATAGTTTTCCTAAATTGTGCATTAACTTCAAAATTGAAGTAACCTCGTAATTAAAAACTAATCAAGACTTTGGATAAACCGTAGACAATTCGTTAAAATCTTGTGTTCTGTACGGAGATGGTTAAGTGTCAACTCACAATCAGTTGACTACATTTATACCTGGAAGTTACAGATTTTTTGGCAAATATGTAGAGGCCCGACAAAAAATTGTATGAACATATAGTGGAATCCCGTGTATTACAAATTAAATAGCAGAATTGACGTTTCTATTGAAGTATTGAAATAAATATTTTCTATTTTCGAACAGATTTTTATTGATTTATTTGTAAACGATGCGAAGGGCGACAAAACATTGCAAAAATGATTCGAAATAACTAACAGTGATTTGACTGAAAAGTATAGAAAAAAACTGTGAATTCCTGTAGATCAGTAGTTGTTAAAAAAACAGGAGTGCTTTTATCTTAAAGTCGAATAAAATATCAAACCACTTCATTTTGAATGAAATTTTGAATCTAGTTTCAACAACGTATTGTTATGAATTGATTTAGAAATCCGAATGTTTATCTCTTTGATGAAAATAAGAACACTTTCGATTCATATGAACTAATTTATGAAAGCAACATTGATTGTCTTTTTAACTCAGGTTCTGGTCACTATTGCGATTTACGTTTGTTCCATCGGCAAAAAAATGGTAACCCAGAATGCGCTCAAAACGTACAATAATCTTGCTGCAGATTCAGTAGCCATTCTATTATTGGGAAGCGCTCCAACTTCTCCGTGCAATTTCATTCTATTTTAGAGCACCGGATGAGGATGCGAAGAACTAAATTATCAATTGTTGTAAATTATTCTAAAATCGACCCATGGAAAACGCCATAACAATTCAATGTCTGTCCTTGTAGACCGACTCCAAATCGTGACCGAGTTACTTCGGTGTTGATTATTTAATGATTGGCTGTTGCAGGCTCGCCGATGTCGCGACGTACCGGAAGGCAAACCGAACTCTCAGCCTTTATAAGCAGCGAATTCGCTCGTCACCATAAACGGCCCGCCTCGCACGACGTCGACATGGGATCACCAACGCACAAACGTTCGCGCTTCATGTAACGACGCGCGACGTGTAAAGTAGCCTCACTTCCCTCGTCCCCCTAATTAATTAATTAATTGATCAATTTATTGATAATAATCGCTCCCTAGCTCCTGGGTTTATTACCCAGTAACTATGGATCTGATGTATAATTATTTTCACGTGGGCAAGAGTATCGTGACAAGGAAAAGAGAATAAAGAAAAGCGCGAGAAGAGCCTCGAGGTTCCAAAACGCGTACGAACACCGTCATCCGATCGCGAATACTACGGAATGATGTCGTAGCGTTTGGCCGCCAAGTAGAATTTTTCTGCTAAACGATCAAAATAACACTTACGACACTGAGTTTCGCACTTTTGGACGATCAACGTACCTACTCGTTTCCGGTTATGATTAAAAATATTTTTAAGACTCGTGGGTATTCGGTGAAAATACGTGAAATATCGTTGATTATCAGAATTACTAGAAATTCAAAGATATCCGGATTATCACGGCGCTGAATTAGCTGTATTTTCGATAAGTGGTCGACTTTGCTCTGTCGGGAAAGATTATTTATTTTTAAATATGGCCAGTAAAAATTGTTTGTAATTTGTTCCCATGGGAGCTAAAAATCTATGTATCCGACTGAAAATATGTGAATTATCGTTGATTATGGAAATTACAAGAAAGCGAAATGGTTCGACTAGCCATGCGCCAAATTAGCCGAGTTTTTCTTCTCAATGCACTTTAAAAATTTTTTTTTTTCAAAATTGTTGAAGTCTCTTAAATACACGTTTATTACGTGAATTGAAAAATTTCTCTAAATCATATTTTCCGATCAGTGTTAAGAGCTGTACCTCTATTATTTCGTTTGATGAACATAGAACGTAAAATGACCTGACAAAGAAATGTCGTGAAATAAGTGAAGGGAATTTTCTTGATTATTTTTCGGGCCTGGATTTCAAACAATCACAGCGCGGTATTCGAGCTCATTTGTTTAAAATTTCATCGGAAATTCCACCCAAATATTGTACAGTAACTCTTCACTTGTTTTCAGCCAATGTAAGATTCTTATAGATGTCCTGTTTCCTCGAATACTGCTCTGTGCTTAGTCGAAATCTAGACTCGAAAAATAATAGGAAAAATTTTCCTCGATGTCCGAAATTAATCGTAATATTTCTTTGTAGTTTTCCTGCTTAGCAATGATCGGGGTAAGTTTCGCACAAAAATCCCGCGCGCTACGCACTTTTTCTTTTTGTTGGTCAGTAACGAAACAATCGGGAAATATTCCGTCAATTTTGGAGGTCTCGGGATATTTAGTACTGAAAAAACTGAGTTCATATACGTAATACCTTAAAAATTAGAGGTTAAATGTACGTCTATATTATCTTACTAACAGTGAAAGTTAATGTTTTTTTCAGTTTTCCAAAAGTTCCGACGTTTTTTGCCAAGCGCACCAGCTCATTTATATAAATGGGAGCTTCTAAATTTTTTTTTTGTAATCCTTCGTAACGTAACATATCGCGGTCGGTAACGTAGATGCCTTTGATAATGTAGTCAAGTACCTAACAATATTAGTCTCTAATACAAATTAGGTTTTTTTAAATTTTCTAATTTATTATATTGCCAGAATTTGAACAAATTGTGAAGAACACGAACATACGCGATATTTTTCATGGCCTCCGTCGTAAAGATTGAGAGAAAATCTGTTCAATGAGAATAGGTTTCAAGTTTCGGACTCATTTCCGAATATTAACCCTTGAACCTCCGAGCACTTTTTTTCAGAATCATTCTGTGCGATAAATTGAAAGAAACAGATATCGAAAGTCAGCCACTTTTTTTTTGTACAAAAATGCGGTAATTGAGTATTAAGATTTGCTGAAGAAGGAACCAATTGCTTTTGTCTTTGAGAAATACAATAATCCGTTATCCACGGGCCCTAAAAACACGAGTTGCGACGAGGAAAGATTTTTTATAGTTTTTTTTTTTTTAAATAACGCTGCGTTCATGCCGAGTGGAATCGGAAAGTAATAAAAAGAGTTCGAGAATCGGGCCAAGACGAACGGAAAGAGGGAAGCGAATTCAAAGAGCGAAAGAGGTAAAGAACTAAATTCTTCGGGAGAAAATAAAGCATAGGATTGTAAAAATTATCTTTCATAATTCGATCTGCTCTTTTATCCCCTGTAAAATGTAATATTGTTATAGTTATTATGTGATAATAAGTAAATTGATATTTCGACGCTTTTATTAATAAAAGAACACGAAAAATGAAAGTAAAAAAAATTAATCTTTTTAAAAATTCTGTTGCTGAGGTACGAGGCTATTCGGTGGTTGGGGGAGGGAAGAGGGGGAGGAGGAGCAAGGAATTGGTATAACTGGTCGAGGGAAGGGAACATGCGGCGGCGACGACAATTGAACCGAAATATCGCGTCTAAACTATTCTGTAAAATATATTGAATAATTTTCTTTGGCCAGCTCAACGTTCACGTGCTTACCCACAAACACAAACACACGCAAAAGAAATATGCAGACCCGTAACCTCGCATTACTTTCCAACTCTATTTGTTGACATATACCATGTATAACGACAATAATAATTTTCACAATATTATGTTGCATTTGTCAGAAATGGTTAAATACTTGATCTAAATCGAAAAAAAAAAACAAAGAATTCCATGTTAGTTCATTAACAAAATGACACAAAATGAAAAATAATGAATTATGCGCGTTGAAGATAATGAATTATTCGAGTTTTGTGGCTTTTTTAAGAAAATTTTCATGGCTACAAATTTCCGTTTTTTTTTTCCGTTTATTTTAAATCAAATAATTATAAACATTTCTAGTGATATTTGAAACTGCTGTCTATTTTTTACTTTTTCATGAATAATTTGATGTTGATAGTAATTTTGAAAAATTCTTATCATTTTTGCAAAAAAATTGTAAAAGATCTTCCAAAAAATAATTAAATAGAAAAAATTCCACATGACTCTGCTTAGAAACAGCAAACATTAAAATTAACATAATTTTGTGGAGTAATCTTAAATTTTTGTTATTTAAGCTGAATGCATATAAATATTGTGGAATAAAATTAATGTCAGGTTATTTATGGAGTAAATGAACGAAGAGAGCTCGTCAGTAATGAGAAACTTGCAACTCCGCCACGATGTCCAGTGTCCGATGCTCTGTGTTATCCGCGTTTACGTGCCTATACGATTAAACGCAAAGTATTTTTGTTCTTTCTTTATGTTATTTTTTTATTACGTCAGCGCAACGAAATCTTCGAGAGAACGACGCGTCGCTTACGCTCGGACTTGTTGGATTCTCCTTTGCAATCACACACGTACATATATGTATAATAATGAAATATATATTATTGAAACTTCGTATCTTATGTATTTATACACACTACAGATGCGTATTGGCGGAATTTGGAAAATGGCTGTCCAGTTACACTTTTTTTGTTGCCAAAACGATCGAAATTCCCATAATTTTCTTGAAAAATTCTTGAATATCTCGTGCGAAAGTGTAATTTTCGATTACAATTTTCTGCAGAATTTATCGAAATATCTATTTTGCCAAGAATTAGGTTTTTCTTAGTAAAACAAAAACGGACGTAACTGAGCAGCTCTTGCCAATCCAAGAATATGTTTTTGTACATGTGTAAATATATGAAAGGAAGATAAAAGAAATAACATAAATGCGAGTCGCAAGTTTTCAGGCTTATTGTAAAATATAAATTATTCACAACGCGAGAGCGCATTGTGCCTCGTTTTGTTTATGGAACTCGATGCTGGTGTTTAAAAGATAAAAAAGAAAAGAGTCCAAACGCTACGAGTGAATATTTCGGCGGAGCGAAAGACGGAAACGAGATATTCAGCGGAAAGTCAAAAAGTCGTCGGTCCCCGATCTCGTCGCTTCGTATCATCCGCGCGTGCACATTATATTATTAATCAACACGAGCCCGTCACCGCCAGGCACGTATACTTTCCGGACAAGATGGAATTCTTTCCAAAAGTGTGAAAAGGGATCAAGCGTTTTATAAAAAAATAGCTGTTGTATTTTTTTTAACGCTAATTTTTATGGCTAAAAGTAAACCACAGATGGGCAGAATGTAATTTCCGACTCCCAAAAAAAACTCGCTCATTGATTATGTTACTTTTTAATAAATCGATTGGTGAATAAAGATAAAATAGATTTTTAAAAAAATCGGGGCTAGAAATTTTGTTTTTTTTTTCTCGTGGAGAAAATTTTTTTGTTCTGAATTAAGTTTATCGTGTGGGCAAAAAGACTGTGGCCGGGGACCCTCGGAACGCCGTTCCGAAAACGAGCGAGCGTTTTTGTTATTCGGTTGTAAATAGAGCGCTTTACTATTAAATTATAGGTTATCAATAAGCTGTAATACAATTAGTGATAAAGCTAATATTAATATTGATTACTACTCGATAGCTTTAATCGTAATATTTATCGAGCGAAATACGGCAATATCCAATAAATGTCCAATGAAAATCCACGCCTCCGTTTCAAAAGTTATCAAAAAAATAAGAAGATATTATTACACAGAGACATTACACACCGACCATTTGTATTTCACAGGTAAAACTGTAGATAGTACACGTAGCGGGCGACGATCGGCTGTATTTGTAGCCTTGAAGTTCGGGCAATTCGAGCCCAAAAGCCTCTGTGATAAACGAGGAATTGGCGTGTGCGTTTATTCGATATTTTCTGGCACAAAACAAACGAAAAAAAAACAAGAGCATTGCGAGCCTCTGTCGTCGTACAAAGCGGCACCGGTTTCAACGAGCGACCGTCTAAAATTCATCTGTTATTCTCTTCGTGGTATTTCGACGATTCCTTACCGATAGTACACAGATCGTCGATAGTTAAAGCGTTTTTTTTTCTCTCTATAAGACAAAGCTGCGAGGCTCTTGAGAAGCTGAATTGGATTTTGAAAAATCTTGGAATCTGGCGGGAGGAGAATTAACTGCGAGGCGAAGGATTGGTGCTGTTAATTTGTTCTATTCTTGGACACAAGGAGCTTGTATATTTTTGCGTCTCTTGTTTGTATGAATTAATTAAAATAAACGAAAGATGAAACCGAACAAGGTCGAAAATTGTCAGTTATCATTGATATGTATATTAGAAAATAATTTGGCGAAGAAGATTAATCATGAAAAATGTCTTAGGGCTTCTATCATTTTAAGGAGTCATTTATGTTAATGAGAATAAACATTCATCTTTAGGATTTTTTTTCGTTAAGACATAATAATTTTTTTATGTTATCAATTGTCCAAAAAAAAATGAAAAATCTTCGGTTAGTGTTATAAACTCAAATAACCAGTTGAAATAAAAATGTACAGTAACATTATCTTTGCACTTATAATTTGGCAGTGATAACCGTCGGTGCTTACAAAAAGATGTTTAAACAGCTAGACTGCAATAAGAACTAATTTTCATTACAATTTAGCAATAATTTGTGAGGAAAAAAAAGTAGTACGATATTTCAGTTTTTTTCAATGTAATGAATTTTTTTGAATTTCCGATGAATCACCATGAAAGTTGATCTAAGAAATCGAAAAAAATGCCGATATATTAAATAATAAAGTCTTCGAAAAATCGTCTTCATCATCATCATCATCATCAATAAATAGAAAAAAATCTGAAAAAATTCCTATGTATTAAAATAAATTAACATATCATTTTTATTAGAAAAAAAGTTAGGTTGACTGATTCTTTGTTGAACAATTGTTTTTTTCACCAATTTGTTAATAACATTTTGGGATTATTATCATGCGAATCAATCTTATTTCACATTTATTCGGTTGTTTTTATGTGGTAAATCGAAAGAAACGACGGCATAACGTTTCTTAGGACCGTCGTTTTTACGGTCATTACGACCAACTATCGCTTTTTTTTTTTTTTTGCAAAACCCCATCCGGTCGTTTTACGGTATATCGGTGGTTGTTAAGATTGTTAAGGCGATGTGCTAAAACGTTGCTGGCACAATGCCGAACTTCTTATTCTTACTCGGTAATGGCTGTCTGGGTATGTTGTTGTGTAAAACTATGCATCTTTCTTTAAGAAAAAATCTACCGTTTAGTGGATGTCGTGTATTCCCAAAGCGCATTCCTTATATATTTTTTTCAGAAGAAAAAAAAATTTGCATCCTTCTCTATCAATATTTTTTTTATTTTTACAGAATTCCAATATTTGTAAAAGTAATAAATCGGGATTATTTCCTAATTTTAGTCGTCAAAAAATTATTAATAAAAACTCAAATTCCTGTAAGTAGTTACGACACGTAAGCCACTTACGCATGACTTTCGCATGAACCCTTGAAAGTAGAGCTCGCCGGTGTCGACTTTTCGGTCGGCAACATGCGACGTAGATATATAGGTAGAATAAACGGCTTAAAGTAAAAAGGTAATACCTACAGTCGGTGTACGCAGGAACTGGGATTACCGGAAATGAGGTGGATATTATTGGCAGATGGTTACGTATAAGCGTAAAGTTATTGGCGCTCGGTATGTTAGGCAGAGATTCTTTGGATTGCTTACAGAGGAAGATAACAAGCTAAAATAGCATTGCGAAAAAAATATGTAATGAGAAAGCAATATACTACTTTGTAATACTTGTTATTAAGGGAATGCCACCCTTCCACATCAAGGGTCACTTTTTTTTGGCATGGGTGGCACCACGACAGTTTATTATGCTTGACTTGGCATTTAAAAAACCAATAAAAAGTGAAACACTTTTTCTTTCGAAATACAAAATATAAATTAAAAAAAGAATTACTTGTGAATGGATCGAAAAACCTAATCGCAATTATTTTCTGAATATTATTTTAAGCACGCAAAAAAATGGCAAAAGAAAAAATTTGCGAATGACGTTGCTTTTATTCAATTGAAAAAAATGTTTCGATCAAAAACAAAAATGTATGTTTGAAATGCAGGAGATATAAATCATCTGCAATGATCCGAAAATTGTCGGATTTTTTTTCCGTTACTTATTTTCTATTTTGCTCATTATTGTTTGCATCGATCCTCGACAAACAAAAATTGAAAATCTTGAATTTATTTTCAACTAAATACAACCAGGTTTGCAAAATAATAATAATATTTTGTTTAAAAAGAATCAACACACAATAATTAGCAAAAGAAGCAAAAATAATGAAAAAATTTTTGCAAAAATAAAAGAACAAAACCGAAATTAGTTGTGACGACCTCAAAAACGACAGCCCTAAAAAATTGTATGCGTTTCGAATTTTCGATTTGCCATGGTAAACCGGAAAAACAACCAAATGACATTTTTACGGTGGTTGTCTTCGCGGTCATTACGGCCGATTTCCGGTTTATTTTTTGCAAAAAACCACCTGGTTGTTTAAACGTCGTTTGTTACGGTGAACGGGCTGGAAACGACGGTCTTCATGATTGCTAGGGGGCGCACGGGATTGATTGCACGGAGTAGTTACGATATGTAAACTACACGCGACTTTCGCACGAACCCTTGAAAGCGGAGCTTGGCGGCGTCGGCTCTTGGGTCAGTAACATGCGAGGTAAATAAATAGAGGTAGAATAAATAGTTAAAAGTAAAAGGATTCCGCACAGATATTTGTTGGCACGGTAGCTCCATTAGCGCAGCACACACGACGGTAATTGCTGGAATTAAAATAGCGTTGTGCGTCTGAATTGAGCTACTTTACTAACGGCACGGCGTGCTGATGCCGACACTGTGCGTCCTAAGTTCCGACACGCTGTGCAGCGTCTACGCATGCCGGAACTGTGCAGGCATAGTGGCGAAATTCGTGCCGTTAAGCGTGCCGTGCCGGTACTGATGCAGCTTGATGCTGCAGTACATGGCGCATTTTTTACCACATGCCGTGAGCCATGTTTTTCTATCTGGGATGATAGCGTCACGCGATCTACGTATGACCTATAACAGCTGTTATAGTAATGTTATATATATTTTTTATATATATATGTTAACATATAACATATAATATATATATGTTAACAAAAACGACGGTAATTGCTGGAATTAAAATAGCGTTGTGCGTCTGAATTGAGCTACTTTACTAACGGCACGGCGTGCTGATGCCGGCACTGTGTGTCCTAAGTTCCGACACGCTGTGCAGCGCCTGCGCATGCCGGAACTGTGCAGGCATAGTGGCGAAATTCGTGCCGCTAAACGTGCCGTGCCGGTGTTGATGCAGCTTGATGCTGCAGCACATGACGCATTTTTTACCACATGGCGTGAGGCACGTTTTTCTATCTGGGATGATAGCATCACGCGATCTACGCATGACCTGTCATAGTAGAACCTCTCATAGCGTACATACGACGGTAATTGCTGGAATAAAAAGTAGCCCAGCGCGTCTGAATTGTGCTACTTTACTAACGGCACGGCGTGCCGATGCCGACACTGTGCGTCCAAAGTTCCGAAACGCTGTGCAGCGCCAACTCATGCCGGAACTGCGCAGGCATAGTGGCCGCACTCGTGCCGTTAAGCGTGCCGTGCCGGTACTGATGCAGCTTGATGCTGCAGTACATGGCGCATTTTTTACCACATGCCGTGAGGCACCTTTTTCTATCTTGGATGATAGCATCACGCGATCTACGCATGCCCTGTAACAGTAGAACCTCTCATAGCGTACACTGGTAAGTGGAGGGGCACGTATCAACGCTGTGATTCGACAATTTCGAGAGAGAAAGGCACGAACGTTTCGCGTTCCTGATTGGTTCTTCACTTAGCGTATATGTCTCCGCATTATGTATGATATGAAAGGTTCCACTGTATTGCCAGACGTACATTTATGTCCGTGGAATGCACGTGGGTATTATTGGCAGCTGGTTACCTAAGAGTGTGAGGTTATTGATGCTCGGTATGTTTGGCAGAGGTTCTTTTGATTTCTTTTAGAGGAAGCTATGTTTTTCTTTTGTATAAGAGGGAAGATCGCGCTTGGCGGGATTCGTTTATTTCCCAAGCGCATTCCTTATATTTTTTTGTCTAATGAAAATATTTGCATCCAATGTTTCAGTTTTCATCCTTGTTTCAAATAAATAAGAAATAATTTTTAATTGTTTACAAATTTGTTGTTGTTGTTAAGGATTATATCATTATTTTAATACGCACTTTCGACGCCATGACTAAACATTTTTCGAGTCTTGGTGGACATTTTTTCAAACTTCTGAATTCCCATTAGAACGGAATGCGACCGATGATTTATATTAAGTTGATATCAAGAAAAATATTTCTTATAGGGCTATGTGGTATTACAACTTGAGCCTATTCCGTTGAGTAGTTCGCAAGTTATGATGGCATGAATTTCAGGTCCTTATTCCATAAGCTGATACAAACCCACATAAATACATGCCTACAATTTTTCTAAATCACTTTTTTCGACGTTTTAACCTACTTTTAGTATATTGACATGGTCATCTCGGGAAAGATTCCATGAAAATGAATTCCTCATCGATGGCGAAACAAAAAAAATGTATTAGCGATTTATAGTAGAGGACGAGTGGTCGAGCTGTGTTCTTGGTTGTGTCCTCGTCAAAAACCTCGGTTTACGGCCGGTGCTAAGATGGGTTGACTGCGCACTACTGTGCATCGCTGACTGGGAGGAAGTTTTTTTGAGGATGTGATGCACATTTATATTCTACCTGCTTTTGACCTGGATCTGGCCCTTGACCCTTCTGATTCGATCGGCAATATTTTCAATATTTGACATGACGCTAAAAAGCACCAATTTTAATAATTCTCATTCCCTTTACACATTTATAATCAACTACGATTTTTATAAAACAAATTATCGAAGGGATTTTTGTATGGGAAACTTTCATGCGCGAGTTTACAAATTGTATTTAATGGATAAATAATGTAATTAATTAATGAACGGTATGCAAAATTCATTAACTAATGTTTATTCATAGCGGGATGTTGGGTTTGATATAACAGTTGGCACGTAATTCCTTCCCGCATACGTATATTAAATAAATAAATAATATATTCGATGCGTGCTCTGAGAGAAAAATCTGGTAATTTCAAAAATAATATAGTTGGATTGACGATAATCTAACTATAAACTATAATTCCCAGGAGGAACGTTTATATTTTATGGTTATAGCAAATATAATAAAATAGTTGGATCAACCACTAATATAATTCCCAGGAGGAACGTCTATATTTTATGGTTATAGCAAATATAATTATAGTAGCAATCATCAAAATGATAATAGTTTCAAAAACTATTCTAATTGTTTTAAATATGCCGTTTTGTTGCATATACGATTTGAACGTTTTTTTCCAATAACCTTGCAAGAATCGATTATTGAATCATATTATCATCGCTTCAACCATAAAACATTGCAAGCCTTCCTATATTCGTTTTACTATGTAAAATCGTCAAATAAACGATATGCTTTTCTCTCAGTGTGGGAGCGAGAAGAAAACATAGGATTTTGTGCACTAATTCGTCACGTTGAGTATCCATGGTCGAGGTACTTATACTAGTTCGTTTTCATGATAACTACACACAGACTGCAGCTAGGTTATATTCGTCGACCCGGAAGTACAAGTATAAGATATTTCAGACTATATCTAGGGTTTTACTTTAATTGTTTGATCACTTGAGAAGGGAATGCTCCTCGAAATATTTTGTTACGCTGCTTCTTCCAGTGAAACTAATACAATTCAGGTACTCAGCAACCACTCAGATTGTATTTGTCGTAAACACATCAAACGGACCACTTTGCTCCGTGCACGCGGTCGGTCAGAAAAATCAAAGAATAATATTTACCATGAAACATGTTTACACATGTAATATAATAGGTTTTTTTATTGTAATTTCAGGATTATTGACCGCCTAGTTACTGTAAACTAAGCTTCTGAAATTAATACTTTCAGACACAGGAAAATGTGCAATCGTCAAATCGCAATTCTTAAGATTTTTCTGCCCTACTAATTAAATAGTTAAAAAAAAATATTACTTTTCTAATCTCCGTCCCGAAAAGTGCCATGTTTACCAGTTTTCGCTCGTCAAAACTGCCGTTTCCTAAGTCAGCAAATTATAAAAGAAATTATCACCGTCACATTGGCTGAAATAGTATATTATATACTGTTGTTAAAAACGTTAAAATGGAGAGACGTGGGTGATTTTTACCGAGGAAGAAGTTTGTTGCCCGAGAAAAACGAGGGACAAATCACCCGAGGTGTTTTCCACCTCGGGTGATTATTAAAGTGAATCACTTTAGTAATCACTTGATTGATCACTTAGATGATTACTCGGGTGATTACGAAAGCTCCTTTACGTGTAGCATACGATATTTTGTTTCCGATTTCGCACAAAAAAAAATCACACTTTGTGCTTGCAGCAACGGCGCAAAGATTAACCGATGACAAGTGCGCATGTTCGGCACGTGCAGTACTACTTTCATTACGATAACTGGATCATACGTATCATCACGGTACAGTACTTTTCTGCCTGTTGCAGCAATTCTCTGTCCGCTGCTACCACTTTTTTTGCGCGTGGCAGCATTTTTCCGCCCGTTTCAGATACTTTCCGTCCCGTCGGTCAAAAATCAACAACTTTCCCTTTTAGCGTAAGCGGGAAAACAAATGACTTTACAATGGTATGGAAGGTGAGGTTAAGGTAGTCGGTGAAAAAACATTTTTAAAGCTCGTGTAATTGTCATCGTCAAAAAAAGATTTTTTACCCTGCAATACATAGATGAACGGCGCATCAGTGTTTCGCATAATACCACTAGATGGCAAATGGCTGAAGGATTTCTTGTAAGCAGATTGAAGCCAAACTGTTTTTAAAAGTGCGAAGACATTTTGGACTAAACTACACTTTTGGAAGCTACCATCCGGAGGCGATGCTCCTTGGTGTTAGTTTATGTATTCCTTCGGTGAGAAGAGAAAAGTCAGCAGGCTGTCTTGTTCTGTGATCCCGAAGAAATAATCACAAAACTAAATTTTTTTTTTAGCAGGACTATCTTTAAGCCGTCAATTGAACGTCGGTTATTAGATGCCGTTACTACGATAACCATCGCGATTTTGGTTCTGAAATCCTTTGTTTTCTATCAGTAAAATCGGAATAGCTTTGCTGAATGATACCTTTTGGACAACTATTGAGAAGACTCTTTCGGTTATCTTAAAAACGGTATCTTTACCACAACTTACGGGATATATCCGTATTCGTTAACGGAATATGAATAACTTTTCTGTGCACTATCGCATAAAGTGGAAAGATCACTTTCGGACTATTTTTGAGAATGCTTATTCGCATAACTTACCACCGACATCTATAGGACGACTCATTTTGTAGATGTATCTGTTACCGATTTCCGGACAACTTTTTGTTACCCTGTAACCCGTATAATATCTCTTAGTCAACTTATATTAAGATTATTACGATAACATAGAAATGGCACCATTAAGGTGACATCCATATGGACATGAACCTTAAAGATACGTTATAGTTATCCTTCGGATATATCACAAAGGCAACTTACAGAAGATATCTCATAGTTGTCATTTTGACAGTAGTGCTACTTGGGTATATACTCGGTGTCTACGCGCCCGAGCGTTCCTTCAGGCTGCTCCGGTGGCTAAAGCAGTTGCGCGGGAACCTTGCCGGAAGTGAAGTGGCGCTACCCTCGCGGCAATACTACAATACCGAGGCATCAGCTAACGGCGTCAGAAGTGTTTGTAGACAGTTACGCTCGAGCGTTTACTTTAGTAAACACGGGTATGACCACAAATTCAGGTTTTATTTTTCGTTCTGGGCGAGTGTGTTGTATTTCTGGATGTTATAATTTCGAGCGATTATGATTACTACACGTATCCTGACTGTAGATACAAAGTTCATCATAAAAGACGATGGATTGACGCCGTCAAGGAAGTGTGCGTGTAGTAACTTTTGGTAGTGCGTCAGTTTCACAGAAACCATCTTTACACACATTCGTTTGTCACGCCCAGTTCGACACAGATTTTTAGGCCAGGCTCTTAGTCCGCACGATGGAAATATCAACGATAGTACTAGAGGAAATTGTGCAAAGGTAACGTAGTTATGTAGAAATTCCACTAATAATGAACTCAACAAGCATTAACAGTCAATATAATAGCAATATTCACCTCGAAACAAAACACGGTGACACTTGTGCATTGATAAACTTCGCACAGAACTAGTTTGCCACGAAAAAGTCGTACTCTGCGTAGTCCGACACCGCGAAGTTTGTCACTTCTACACGATTCATTTGAACACCGTCCGAGTTCCGACATTTTCCATCTCAACACGGACCCATTTCGACACGAGCGATATTCGGTCGCTGGGAAGTCAGTGAGCATCATTACCGACCGTCGGCTACTTGCTACTTGCTGTATTGATATTTTTACAACCAAATGTGTTCACAAGAAAAACTGTTATCTGTGATTTTACTGTATATTATTATATTCGTGCCGGCCTCTGCTGGCGAATTTATTTGTTTTTTTGTTCTTTACGGTTTTCAATGCCAGCGGGTTCAAAATGTGCTAAAATGTCCAGGTATCACATTTAGTAAATAACCTCCAGTTGTACGTCCGTGGTACAGTTACCTGTAAAATTCAAATATTTATAACTCGAGAACGGCTCAAATTACAGCGCTGAAGTGATGTAATAGAGCAGAACAAGCTCTTTGTTTCCTGTTACATTCTTTACCGACTTCAAATTACACAGCGCTTTAAATTTTTCAATAAACGTTTGTAAATACTCTAGACTTTGCGGCTTTTTAAAACAAATCTACACAGAGGTCCAGATTTTATGAGATATTTCATTTTTGGAAAAAATTAGCCTGATTCCTTAATTATAAAAACAAGCCATTGAATAGTTATTTTTTCGTTTTATTTAACATAGACTAATGTTTTATTGTAATGTAGGTATACTATTTCTGGGCAATCTGCTGTTACAATTTTACATGAATTCAAGTCTAAAAGGCCAACACAGACCACTTTAAGAATTTATACTTAAATATAGACTTGTAAGGAATTTTTTTTTATATCTATTTTATCCAACATTGTTGAATATGGGGAAAGTAAAATAAATTATTGAAAATTAGGATATACTTTTTTTAAACATCCTTTTGCTAGGCCTATGAGTCATCAACGTGCACCTGTCGTTCCTGTCAATTTTTTCTTAAAGCGAGTCCGGTCGGTTGGGGCTGAAGACTATAGAGCATTTTAAGAATTCATTCGAGAGAAATGGTCCAATGCTTTTAGAGAAAAAAGGGCCGAGCTCCTGAAGATTGCAGAGGCAATTTCCTCGACAATGCCGCCACTTTGTTTTACGTATGAGGTAGGCTCGCACCGTGCTTTGTGCTCTTGTCGGCGCGTTACGCACAGCAGACAGCAAGAACCCTTCTCGTTTGGGCTTCGTCTGTGCGATATGCAGTAACGACGATGCAAGGCACCTTTATTAGGCTTTGCACACTCTTACGAAACCACAAGGGTTCACAGGCTCTGGTCTCTCCTTGCGAATGAACCCCATAAGCTTCCCGACCACCGTTCTTAGCGTCCGTGACTCAAGTACGTTGCACAACAAAAAAAATCCCCCGCGACAATGAAAAATTGTCCTCTTGCATTTTAATGTCTCCGCTTGACTCTCTTGTGGGCAAATTGAAGCCATGATGGTTGTGTGAAATGCACTATTATTCTTTTAATTCTCTGTACACTTGAGTTTATACTTTTTTGTTTGTTTTTACTGATAAAACTGTAGGTTCATGAAATCTTCTTCCCGAAAATTTCATATTGAGGGGTTTAAAAACCCTCCTAAAAACTTGGATTGGACATCAACTTCCTGTTTGGCAAGATTGACAATCAATGAGAAACCGTTGAGAATTTAATATTTAAAAAAATGACTGCGAAATATTTGAAGTGTTTAAGCGGTGAAACATACGTGGCTGAGAATATAAGCACAGCAGTGATCAGTGCACAACGGTGGTTCCCAGTCTTGAGTTATCAGAAAAAGGTACTTGAAAAAATATTTGTTCATACGGTTACTACGCCGAAGTTCTCGACCACGCTACAGTTTCTTCAATAATTTCTATAAGATTGATTCATGGAAATCTTGATTTTCATTGGTGAGGGAGAACTTGTAATTCGCTCAACCATTCGTGGCACTTGAATTGAGTGCTATTGAACGGTACCGATAAACGTGCATCAGTGTTTCGCATAATGCCGCTAGGTGGCAAATGGCTGAAGTGTTTCTCGCAACCGGATTGACGCCAAAGTGTTTATACAAATGGGAAGACATTTTAGACTCGACTGTTCTTCAGGGAGCTATCGTCCGGAGGTGATGCTCCTTGCTTTTAGTTTATGTAATCCTTTGGTGCGAAAAGAAGAGCCGGTGGACTGTCTTGTGGTCTTATCTCAAAATTTTGGGATCTCGGAGAATTAATTACAAAATTCATTCTCAAACAGTCCGTACGATAAAATAGTACGAAAATTAAGTAGTTGCAGAACATTCGTCATGGTAATAGAAAAATTGAGAAAGAGTTGCAAAACACTCATCTCGGCAAAATAATATGAAAATTAAAAAATTCGATGAAAAAAATGGAAGAACAATATAAAACATTTTGGAACCGACACTTCGTCGCAAAAATGGATTTATCGTTGATTTGGTAAAAAACGTCGTGACCCATTTTTAGGAGTTAGATAACCAACGTTGCTTGACCAAATAATTAAATGGCTCAAAATGACGTCGCTGAAACCGTCATCCGAAAGTGAGGAAACCGTAGTCGAGATGGACATATATATGATAGCATACATTATGTATAGCATACACTACGGTTCGCTTACTATATATGACTACGATCAAAATGCGATTGAAATCCACACTTTTAGAAAAGATTGGAAGTTTTTATGCATAAACTCGTCATGGAAATTTAATATACAATTTTGGTATAGAATTCATGTACTTTTCCAGTCAAATTAAAGCAAATTATTAAAATTTAAGTACTTCTACTATAAAATTTAAGTAAATTATTGAAAATGCTGTACCATACATGAATTTTGACATTACACTTGTATACTAAATTGAATAAAAACTTCTAGTAGAAGTACACTAAATTTCGAGTAGATTTTTTTACAGTGCATCGCGTATATTGCATGAATACTTTGATGTTGGAGTATTCCGAAGTATGGTGGGCGATCCCATTCATATTCGGGGGAAAATTGTAAAAATTATTGAACGTTCAATGAAAAAATCAGAAAAATGGAATTTCAAGTGCATCGCCGGTAGGAATACCAACTCTTCAACGTCCAAACGTTTTTCCCCATTGAGAAAAATTATTTTTTCCACTGCTCGAGACATTTCTGTATAGAAATGTATATAGAAATGTGAATTACATCATACGAAACATTTTTCCAGAATTTATGTATGAAAATTTAAGAATGTGTTTTGGAAAAAATAGGTGGATTATCAATGTAGCAAATATGCTCCAATGGCAGTTATAGTGTTAATTGTACTGCTTATTAGATTCTGAGCACATCTCAACATATATTCACTTGACACAAAAGACTCCGCCAACTTCCCGGCGAGTGATACCATTTTTTTTATCACTGTATGTACAGAATGCAAAAATGATAACATCAGAAGGGGTAAATCTGGGCTGCAGCTTCGTATGCGAGTAGAGATTCCATCCCTTGCATGTCATGTAAATTTTATTGTGTTTAAACTACCAGTTGCGATATTGAAGGAGTTCCAATCCATCCGAAAAAATACCGACCGCTATACACTACGGAAAAAAATATTCTGCGCCTCGTGAAGTGTATAAATTCCTGAATTTTTCCAAACCTGTAAATTTGATCATGCTGCGAGTATCTAAAAAAATAACGCAATGGTTTACCCAACGATACCTGCATACAAAAAAAAAAATGTATTGATCCTTTTAAATTACTAATTCGAAAATATCAAGTTCACCAATTTGACTATTTATTTCCAATTATCGAAGCCAAAAGTGAGTTAGTATTAGAATCCCAGCCCCACAAACGCATTTGTCTTCCCATGAAAAAATAAAATAAAAAAATTCGAGACATAACAGCCAAGTCCTCATCGCTCATGAAACTCGAGGACCGTGTAGCAATTACTTTCTTCCATTACGCTAAACTTTAAAGTACTACGGCACTGTACCGTTCGTTGTTACGCATATTCATACGTAAACTGCTATTCCCTGTGCAAAAGTGTAAGAACTTACGGTGCCCCGCATAATAATGCATACATACATCCTTTCCATCATGGTGCAGCTACATCAGTGGTCCCAAAGTAGTGGAACACCTGTGCAGCGTGGTCCGAAAGTATCTCCGGCGTTGCGGAGTGGCGAAAACTTTTCACAGTTCACTTTCAGTGTCCAGGTAATGCACATATACTCGCCTATCAGTCCCCGAGGTACAATCGGTCACTTCCACACCGCGCCAGTTTAATTCCACCACATTTAATGTTCAACTGTCCCTACAGCTCGTGCCGACCATTTTCATTTCGAACGTAGCTTTAACATTGAAAATGTAATGAAATCCCATTAGGAGAATCACGCGGCTCGCTTATTGCCACCACGGATATGTTGCTTCCGGAATGTTTCCGGCAACGTCCGGTGTTGTGGACCCCATGTGGTCCATGCATGTACATAACTGTGTGGCATATCACTCATCTTTTCCACTGTACATATATGTTGCTATGTATATATACAGAAAACACTTGCAGCGCCGTCTTCGTCGTCGCCGACGACGTTGGCGTCGCTATTGGGCGATTCACCATCTCTCGTTGCTTCACTTGCGGTGAACCACCATGTAGAGAAGGAGGCGAGGAAGGAGTGCGAGGTGACCGGCGTACGGACCGACGGCAACGTACCGGAAGCGTCGTGCTGTCGTTCCAGGATACTAAACAGAATCCAATTCCAAGATTCGCTTCAGCAATCCGGCCGTGTCCTGCGGATCCATACACATACAAGTGAATGTCTGTCCTTCTCTCGCAATGGAGTACGAAGTGGCTACAGTTGTCAGCAGTATGACAGTCATTGGCCTCGGAAATTTATTGGGCTGAAGAAGTGTCTTATGGTTATATGGTAGTAAGCAAAATGGTGGAATAGATGTAAAACTTCAATAAATGGTAATAATTGGAATATTTCTTTTTTTACTGAGAGAAATTATGATAGTCAAGACAAATATGAAGCTATAATTAGTAAAAATACATCAAGCATGTTATAGTTACAGTAATTGATTTCATAATTGGCTTAACATAATCTGTTCAACTAAAAACATGTGGTGAGTTAGAACCTTAGGCATTTTTTGATAGTTAGTGCAACGTTCTTGATGGCATTGCAATAACCATCTTGATCAATTGTCTTGCAAAGAATACTGTATATATGTAGCGACGTTTTTTAGCATGATAATTTGCAGAACGTTTGTCATGTAATGCAAAATTTTTACAACAGTAGAGCTTGTTACAATAGCTATTATTTACTAGTTATATTGCATATATATATTTAGTAAAAGTAACTTTTTTTAGAATAGCTGAGGTCGTATTTAACTATTAAGTCATAGTCAGTAGTACCTTTTTTCTCACAGTGTTCTATTATCCCTTGCTGTTGATTTAGATTTCAGATTTCTCGTGAGAAGTTTCGAGTACATAAGCGGCAATAAGTTATGCATCCGTATATATCTCATGAATAATATAGAATAATTATAATAAATAATCGTTCGTATAATAAAATAAGGTACGACTGGGGTGAGGTGGAAAAAACATCTCATGACTATACGTCTTTTTTGTGCAGGTTAATTCAGTTTAAATAAAAAATAGACAGAAGCAAGCTCTAAAACAGTTATTTTTTCTTCCTACTTAATCTATGACTTGTAAATTATTTTGAATTTCATATACCATTTGTGAGGAATCTATCGTTAACTTACATGAATTTGTCGATTTAAGTTTAAACGGCTATAAAAAAGACCGTTTTGACCATTTTTTTCAAAGCAATATGGCTGTAACAAACGTTTTTATTCCTTTCTATTTGTTGTAACGCGTGAGTGTCAGTCTTTCTCTCCCGTTGGATACAAAGTGGCTACAGTTGTCAGCCGTATGACAGTCATTGGCTCCGGAAATTTATTGGGTGGAAGAAGTGTCTGATGTGCCAACAACTGGCGATTCGATAGTCATCAAAATGCTGAAATACATGTAAAACTTCGTGAAATGGAAATAATTGAAATATTCTTTTTTTTATCATCCCTTGCTGTTGATTCGGATTTCAAATTTCTCGTGACAAGCTTCGAGTACATAAACGGCAACAAGTTATGCATACGTATATATCTCAGGCATATACATTTTTTCTATACAGATAACTTCAATGAAAATTAAGAATAGAAGCAAGCTATTAAACAGTTATTCTTTCTTCCTATTTAATCCACGATTCATGAATTATTTTGAATCTGCATATACAATTTTTGGGAAATATGCCGTTAACTTACAAAGACTATGCCAATTTAAGTTTAAACCGCTATAACACAGATCATTTCAACATTTTTTTTCTTAATAACATGGTCGTAAGCAACTTTTTTATTTCTTTCCATTTGTTGTAACACGTGAATGTCAATCTTTTTTTTTCCAGTGGGTACAAAGTGGCTACAGTTGTCAGCCGTATGACAGTCATTGGTCCCGGAAATTTATTGGGTGGAAGAAGTGTCTGATGTGCCAATAACTGGTGGTTCGGTAGTCAGCAAAAGGGCCAATCTTTCTAACCTTCACTCCGCACACACTCTTCGTCCTTTATGTCTCATATCTCAGTCTGTTTCGTCGCTGCCTTTCTGCGCCCACATACCGGCTACACGAGGATCTCGAGGGTCGAAGTATGAGGCACTGCAGCTGCAGCTGCAGCATAACACCCAGAGGGAATAGGGCGGGCAGGGGCCGCAGCACAGCTAGCGCGATACTTCACATTATACCTGGCTTCACTACTGGGTCGAGCACTTATATCTGCAGTATACTTCCAACAGATCCTAGAAACCATAGATACGTCGCAGTGCCTGCAATAGAGAAAGATTTATTTTTCTACTTTGTTTTGTTTTTACGTCTGCGGCAGTTACGAGGAAAAATGTTTGTTTTTGTTAGTTGCACAACTTTGTTTTGACGCACCGTCTTTGACGCCTGATTTTAATATAGCAGCGTTCAGGAGCCAGAGTCACCTGAAAAAAGTCCTAAGAGAAAAAATTCCGACACAATAGACTTCTTTAAAAAAATCTTACATAAAAACCTCATTACATGCATAACAAGCATTATAATTCCGCACTTTTGTGAAGACCTACAGTGCACCACAATAGTGTGAGGTAGAAAGTAAAACTTTTCGCTTGTTATAACTTTCAGACCAAACTGGGGAACAAGTTTCAGTGTTCGACGTCTTATTTTATCTGTCGAGTGCATTCTGGATTGAATAGAGACATTTTTATTTCAGGTCTTTATGACAGAGCTTCGATTTTGAATGTTTAAGTAAATCTCTTTATGAAATTTTATTGAAATATCGATAAACAATTGATTACAGTAAATCTAATTTTGACTGCATCCAGAATCGCTTTTTTCAAACCAGAATGCTTCCACAGAGAAAATAAGACACTGAACACTAAAATTGGTTTATCAGTTTTTTCGTGAAAAAATTCACTTTTTCCTTCATCCCATTCTTGTGCACTGTACGTCTTCACAAAATTGCAGGATTATAATGCTTGTTATGTACTTGATGAGGTTTGAAAGTAACATTTTTTAAAAGAATGATGATTTAGAATTTTTTTCCTTATGACTTTTTTAGGTGACTAGATCCCTTCAAGATAAATCTAGGAAAAAATATTCGAAATGTCAAGGGAAAAAGATGGTCAAAGCAATATCGGTGATAAGATAACTCGACTGAAAAATAATACAAAGGAAATAGAATTCTCGAAAAAAAAATTCTCAAAAATAGACCGACAAAACTACTAATAATACTTGAAACGCAAACGCTAAAGTATTGCGAATGTATGTGAAGTCGTTCCAATTATGTCATGGGAGACTCACAAACATCCATATATACTAACATAGATACTGGCAGAGAAACTGTGGGAAGTTTTTGTCACTCTTGAGCGCTGGATATTTTTCAAACGAATGTTTGACGTTTTCCAGAGATTGAAAAAATTTCGTTCCAACCCGTTTTCTTTAGACAAATATTATGAGTATCTACTGAGCCAGTCATCGTCTCTCTATTGTGGTAATTCACTGATGAGTGGAGATCGGAACGGAAACGTAAGGAACAAAAAATACTACATGAAAAAGTAACGCGTACTTGAAAAATAATCTAAATTAATTATAAACGTTGATATAAATATTGCCGGTGCCATAATATGTGGATGCAGCTTCAATCTAACGTGTACACAAACTAGATTATATATATGTACTGCTTCGTCACAACTTCAAACTTTATAATTAAACCTCTATCAGGAAGTATGTTAATTAATTTTGTCCTCATGGAGGACGCTTTGTATAAAGGTTTTAAAAAATGAGGGAGCAATATGCAAGGATCTACTTTGCACCCTTACTGAAATAAATTTGGAAAACTGGTGTTTAGCGAATTTTTAGTTATGTAGTAATATCGAAAAATTCAAATTTCTATGAATTCAAATCTTCCTACCAATCTCCACTAAATCAGGTATCTAATATCACTAAATATTATTACGTTTTGTAAAAAATTTTGATTTGTTCATTCAAAAAGTTTTACAAAACTTAAGGTAGTATCGTAAATTTCTCGAAAATTTCCATACGAAGTTTTCAAACAAAAGTCATCGTGTTTTTATGCTACGACTAATATTTCAGCAAATAAATTATCTTGAAAAAATTTATTTCCGATGTCTATATTTCTAAAACGTTAATATTTTAGAAATGGACATTCTTATCGAAAATTCTCCAGGTTAAAATTGATTCCGTTTGCAGAAAGTTTGCACATGATGTACCCAAAAAAGTTTATTTCAGTTCTTCTCAAATTTTGTCATATGACGTTGAACGAAAAGACATCGTTTTGTGAACGAACGCGATTTTCAATAATTTTTGTATCCTTACATAAGATTTCTATCTAAAATTACGATTTTTCTGAGAGCTTGTGCGGAATGGCGGACATTTAAATCCCGAATTTCTACGTGATGAAAGTTTTTGTAATATTTTGAATTATTACTCAGCTCATGGAGTAAATGTATAACTAGTTTCTCGTAACATACGCTCAGTATCTAATTTGTTTTAGTAGCAAATTAATACTTTCACGCTTACTGATGATTTTTTACAACAACAAATAATCCACAACATAAATTTGTATGTTTCTGTAACAAATATTCGATTACTGGACCTTTTGTTTGTGGTACCCTTCACAATTTTCTCTGTGTAGCGAGTATTTATTTACCAAATTGTTTGTTATACCGGCAAATTTCATTCAAGACATAACAAAAATTCACAATGTTTGAAGAGACCCTCGTGACAAAACCCAGTGGCAATATAACATACGTAATGCTTTTACCTTCGTTACTGAATTTTCATCGAAAATCCGTTGGATGCCCCGGGGAGTTCGTTATACGGCACGCGCATTATAGAACGTATCGATGACTATACACGGCAGCGCGAGAGCCGTACATACACAGCGTTCCGTTTTCATCTATTCCGTTTCATTATGTGTATATGTATATCCTGTAAACGGCATTTCGTTGCCGATACTTTTCCTAGGAAAACCTAATATCGCAGAATTCTGCGATTTCATGCCATAAGAGATGTTATGCAGTTATATCAATAGTCGTTTTATCAGATACATATTGGCTTGGACGAAGCTTCAGATATTGTATTTGAGATATTCTATACCAAGCGACTCTTGCAATTTCCTGATTGTTACATATATTTGTACACAAGTATACACACTTCAACGCTTTATTTCTCATTTTCGATTCTGGATAAGATACTTTTTTTTCCGACCTTTTCAAATGTTAACCGAGAGCCTCTAGCACATACGACCAATGAAAAGTTACAGAGACTTGAACATTGAAGTAACCAAATAAAGAGCTTTTTTATCCAATCATCCAAATATATAGCATATCTACAATAAAGAATTGCATATATTTATTCCAATATATATTAACTCCATCCCTAGCGATATCTTGCACATCTTGAAGTCTGTGACCGTGTCAAACTTTTCCCAGATACACTTTTCACTATTTCTTAACAACATTTCCAATTCTCAAGTAATTAATTATACTTTGAAATACGTCAAGTTCATTGATGTCTTTGTAGGTATCCAGTGCTCTAAGAAGTATATTTGTCGAGAATTGTTTGGAAGATCAACGAAAGAAAGTTGCTACAGGCGCATTTCGCACCACGCGACTTTCTGATGACATTGGTTACCGGTGTAAAGTTTCTATCGTGAATTTACTGACGCATAGTGATAAACAGTTCGGATAAAGATTTGAGAAATTTCATACATTATTTGCGGTCTACGTTTCTCGGTGTAATTTATGATGATCGCGTTTTCAAATTCGAATTCGAGCTACGATCCGCCCTCGTGAGGTGGCGCGCCCGAGTACGTTCGCGCCTTCTCTTCACATCTGTCCTTTGTCTAGATGGTGTTATCGGCGGCAATACGATAGTTTGACAAGTTGTATTAACATTACAGTTATTCGTAGATTAATATTTTCGGATCTTATAGTGTATACGAGGTCTCTGCAGGCTTTGGGATTTATCTACAATGTGAGTTATGAAATGTGACGTGATATGATACGTGTATGAGTGTTTACAGTATAAACTTCATGAGCGAATACCTCAAAGCTGTTTTGCTTATAAAATTTTTGAATCCAACATTCGGTGTAAATATTAATAGTACTTATTAAAAATTGCACAAGTTTATTAATATTTATTATTGTTTTAGACTGCAAGCTAATATAAAAGTTATTATGCTTTGATTTTATGCATACAGATAGAATTACCAGCAAATGAGTCGTTAACAAAAATATGTGATTCAGTGCAGCAATGATTTTGTTATCATATTTTCTATTATTCAAATGAAATATATGATTTCAACTATATTTTCCATGGAAAATGTCTATTTTTTTTTTGAAGTTTTTATAAGATGATTTATTTTTTGATGGTTTTGAAAATCTTATATAAGCCACTAAAAAAACAATAGAGTTTCTGCTATATACTAAATCACTTGTTTATAACTCATTTGCAAGTAATTGCATCTGTATTTATGAAACCACGTCAGAATAATTTCTACATTAGTTCGCGGTCAAAAAATGAATTAAAACTTTTATTTTATTTTGTTCTCATATTTTAGGTAAAGTATCGGAGGGAGTGTAGATTTTGGGTTAGATTTCAATACCAAGATCAGAGTTTCGATGCGAAAGGCACACACCAAATTTCAACGAGGTGCATAGATGTTTTCAAAAGTTATCCTATCGGATCAACGCTACCCCAGAACAAAGGGGAAACAAAGAGGTCACAGATGCGGTACAATTTGACGCTGGACCAGTTGTGTTCACGGCGTTTTGCGACCTCTTTGTGTTACGGTTATTTTGGGGTAGCCCTGATGCGATATGATATTGCACTTTTGGATATACGGACGCCAGACACACATCCAGATAGACAGATACACCGAATTAGGTAAATGTGTTTTTTGGAATCTATGACACTGAAAACATCCCATATAGGAATATGTCGACCCGAAGACTGCACGTTGGCGACACGGCATGGCTCATATATCGGTACGGTGCAGTTATGTGCCACCGGATGTGACAGCACGGTGACGGTACAACCTGCTGAAACCGGCACTGTGTCAGCACCGATCCACCACATTGTGCAGTCTCTCTAAAGTGCACGTCGTGCCAGAATGGTGCCGGATTCAGTACGTTGTGCCAACACAGTGCCGGATTCAGCACGTTGTGCCAACACAGTGCCGGATTCAGCACGTTGTGCCAACACAGTGCTCGGTCCGCCAGGGTATGCATAGGAGATTCGTCAGGAATGGATGAGGGATTCTGAAGGGACGAAGAGATTATTCCCGAGAAATACAGTGGAAGTTTCCGAGGAACAAAGGACGTGAAAAAACTTAGTTTTGCCGTGACCATTGTAAGCAGTTACCTTCATAAGCTCCATGAGGGTCCAAATCAAGGCCCAAAGGGCTCCAGTACTTTTCCATACATTCCCATACCGAACCCGTTTGGGAATTTTCAATATTGTGTACACGTGTTTAACAAGTAATTTAAAAAAACCAGTGAGAAATTATTGGAGGAAACGATATGTCACTTGCGTAACAAATAGTCGTCTGCTCATATGTGTACCTACATAGATCCGACATGAGAAAACATAGACGGCATGTAGTAGAGGCAGACATCATAGTCGTACTTGGTGTTGTCCTTGTCGACGAGCGCTGCGGGACAAGGAAAGCGTGTACGTTGCCGCCTATTGACGGTGTGACGGTGACGGTGGTGGCGGCGCGAAGCGTCCCGCGAGGACCGACGGCGCACTCCAATTAAGGCTAATGATTTTACGCGTCGCTCTTGCCTCCAATTGTCAACTCTCTTGTCCGTGCTTCGCGCACGTAGACCTTTCTCATCCAACTTGTGAGAGCGTTCTCGCTTCCTAGCTGTATACAAAACACGCATTTCGCTCACCTAGTTTCTTGCACCGATGCTTATCTCCAATTTTCCTGTAACTCTGCATCGGTTTAAACGTGGCATAGATATATCCTTATGCGTCATACAGTGCTGCTCGTTCTTCGTGCAATGCACATCTAAGTTCTAGAGCAAACAAAACACTTGAACCACCGGCTAATTTAACTAACAATCTTCATTCACGATTTTGAGTGGCTTTACCGAATCTTCTTGACTATGAGACTTGCTTTTGAATTAAACACGAGTTTTCAAGGACTCTGAAATGGAGCGCTTGTGAAACTAATACAGGTATATTATAATAACGACGTATGATAAAATCTGCGGAACTGGCTGATGATCTTAAAAACACATTAACGAGTATGAAATTAATTTCAGTCTTACTGTTCAGTTATCCGGAAACTTTAAAAATTTAATAGTGTTGTATTTAGGTTTTTTTTTCATTTGTTCACTGTGTTTTGGCTATATTCCAATACAAATTTTATCCCATTTGAGGTAAGTGGAAAAATTATCGATAATATAAGATTCTGATACATTAAAAATGTTAAGGAAATAACCGTTTTCGTCCTCGTCCGTAACTAAACAAAACCGTAGGAAAAAAGATCCCGCGGAATAACATTCCCGACGGAATACGTCAAAGATCTACATCCTCGTGACAGAATGTCCATCGGCAACATTGCTTGAAAGGAATATTCCGCGACAAATTATTCCGTGAAAACAGAGTCAAGCCCTTCTGCGTGTATCACCATGTGTGTTTTTCATTTCCTGGTATATATTTGCGCAGTTCCCTGCATATGTTTGTGCGTATGCCGGCATGCGTTCGTGAACGTACGAACAAAAATATTGGTATTTATGTATTTCTTTCAAGTTCTGTATAATTGGTGTATACTTGCTGTACATATTTTTAGAACGTTATTTTTTTTCTTCATGTATCGCACATATTCGAACAATACATGAAAAAGCTGCAAACTTGAACTTTGCAATTTGCGCCTTCATCATTTTTCGTTTTTTTTCACAAAGCTTCCTCCATGAGTAAGCCAAAGTTGATTAACATACTTCCTCATAGAGGTAGCTTTGTAAATAAAAGCAAGAATTATGAAAGAGCAATACACAAAGTTCTACTCTTCTGTATTTTACTGTACTTTCAGTTCTTTTTCCTTTTATCATTACACGTTGTTAATAGATCGATGTAAAGACTTAAGGTATTCTTCGACACATTTTTTGGGCAAAGTATGTTTGGTCGTTAAGAAAAACGAACACGTCACGCGCGAACATATATTTATTAATGAACGAAGGCTTAGTTCCTCTAAAAAAGATCTGAAAACATTGGAAATTAAACCGAAATTAAGCCGATGCTTGACTATTGTCCTTTCTTAAAAACATCCACGAGTTTCTTACAGATGACCTTGACGAGAAAGTAACATCCTGGGGATTCCGGTGTCGTTGAAAGATAAAACAAGAAGAAAATAAAAAACAATACAACTTTGTCCTTCTCGCGTGCGAACAAAAAAACTAAAAGTGTTCGTAGGTTAAAAGCCCTGCGGGAAACTAGAATCGAACGATTAGTGAGCTTTCTTGCTCGTTCGAGTTCATTGGAAGAAACATGTCCGACCGTCACTCGAATACTGAGTACATTGGTGGTCGACGCTTATAGAGAAGAGGAGAAAGGCGTCGAAATAGCTAGGGAATAGACTCGAGTACCGAACGGACACGCTAGTTAATACGCGTGCCCCGAAGTGCCCGGTGGAGCCTCTTGATTGCGTTACCGGCCAACTTTGTTCCCGGTGGTGGTCAACGTCGTGCTTTTCATTAATAATTCCAGCGCTCACTACCTCTGCGGTCGTTTCCTTTAATTACGCCGCTGTGAGTATACACAAGCAAGCAACTCACCTAGGAGGAGTTGAACCGAACTGAACGTGGAAAACGAAAAGGTCGACGACGTGGTGTTCTACAGTACGAGGCGTAGAATTGCACAAGGTGCAAGACACACAATGCACAATGTCCTATAATAGAATACTGGCGAGCAACTTCTGTAGCTACTACAACGCAGAACGTTGTTTATTTCGACTCTGCGTCGAGCGCATCGAGTGACCTCTTTCGGGTTATCCGGAAATGCGAACTGGACATCATTCCTCTTCTAGATCTACATTCCTCTGGTCATGGCTCGGCGGCTGTCAACATATGGGTGATTCTTTATGGATGTACGGGCGCTGCGTGCTAGTCAATAGACTGTCTCCTAAGAAATAGTCATTGAAATTTGTTAGTCATGCTTACAAAAATTTTATTAGAAAAAAAGCAAATAATTCAGAAATGATGAAAAGGGGCAGTATAGTATATTGTGCAACAAGGGTCGCAATTGCAAATTTCGGCCCATGTTACACACTATATGAAAAATGTATCTTTCACTTCGTTATAATGTTACTCCAGTACATCCCAGTTCGAAAATAATTATAATCGATGGAGAAATATAAAATTAAACCGAGTGAGGTGTTTGTAAGAAGTTACATTTGGAGAAACATAAAACAAACGACCCATAATGAATATTTAACACTTTTTGGGGATTCTTGAAAATAAAAAATCTATTCCCTTTAATGAAATTATTTCGACACCACGTTTTTTGAAAACCTGACGCATTTGTATGTAGAAGAACATGTTGTCATTTTCTATCTTTGTAATGAGAATTTCTCCTTAAATTGCTAGGTAAATAATTTTGAGCTTGGCAAAATCCTAAATGAAGGAAAAATCGGCTTTACAAATTAGGATACATTGAGCATTCTTAGAATCGGGTATCATATTCTGAAGTTCTGTAATTTTTTCAGTAAAAAAAGTACCCTTTTTTGGTTAAAAAAAAATTATCTTTATATTTTTTTAACGAGAAAGTAATATTATCGAGTCGCAACATTATCTGAAAAATTTCATTGATAAGTTAACATGAAACTACAACTTTTATGTTGAAACAATTTTTATCTGTGACTTTAATTTTTCAAGATATATTGACTTTGAAATACCCCATTTTCCATAATATTGGATTTAAAAATCTGAAAAAATTAGGAGAGAGTATTTTCGCGTGGTATTAAAATGTGTCCTATTATGAGACTAATCAAAGAGGGGTTTGTCAAAAAAGTGGCTGAATTGACGAAGAAACCCTCATATTTAAGTATCCATTATTCGCAATTATTTCCATATACTAAACTCATTAACAACTAGTCTAAGATCCTTCCATATGTCAGATTCAATTGGCAAACATGGTATACGAATCGATTGATCCGTTCTCGAAGTGGATCAGTAATTGGTTACGCAAGTTATGCGATATTCCCGCAGAATTCTCGCAGAACGTGATTAGCCATTCTGGGAGAATTCTGATGCGTCGATATCAATTCGCTTCGCGTGTATCTATTCAGTGCACGCCGGTTATTAATCCATCCAGAACAACAGTGTTTATTCATTACAGAATACTGAATGGAGAGTAGAGATAAATGATTGTAGTACCGAAGGAATCGTAAATGCAAGAATTATCGGCTGCTTCATATAGATACGCTTTCAACAGGGTTTAGGTTAGAGATCAATTCTCCCACGAACATCCAACATGGAGAAATCGAAGTACAGTGGAACCTCTCATAGCGCACACCCTCGTAGCGTATACTGGTAAGTGGAGGGGCACGTGTCAACGCTGTGATTGGACAATTTCGCGAAAAAAAGTGACAGGCACGAATGTATCGCGTTTCTGATTGGTTCTTTACTTAGCGTATATTTCTTCGCATTATGTATGCTATGAGAGGTTCCACTGTAGTGAGGCCAACTCAGCTTCAATGCGTTGGCCAAAAATGAGTTGCTACAACTATTTACTCAGTGCCTATAACAATTTCGAAGAGTTGTCCTGAGAACGCAAAATGAGTTAACACGAGATAGTTGCCATACGCAATCTCGATACTTGCCACAACGCATTGCAGATAATACAGAATTCTTCATATTGTGGTTGGTAACTCATTTGTAACAGTTATAACCACCACTTTCAGTTTTTGGCCGAATCACGTTAAATTCGTTTGCCCAAGACACGTATTAATAGTTGTGGCAACTATTTAAAGCGTCAAAGTAACATATATGTTGGTTCTCATTACTTATTTGTGTGTTGACGATAGTAGTTATTACAATTACTTTACAGGTGCGAGTAACTCGACGATCTCATTAGAGAGGTCGCCCAACTAATCAGTGAGATCGCGCAACCACTTCAAACTAACGCAACGACCGCTCGCAGCCAAACATTGTTTCGTTTAATCGACGTGTAGCGAGTAACTTTCTTCGTAAAGTTTCGCATCACTATTAGACATAGATATTGTTTGCAAAAAATGCTATCGATAGACATTATTTGCAGAAAAATGCTTGCAATAGACATTTTTTTGCAAAGAAATGGTATCGGTAGACATTTTTAGCAAGAAAATGCTATCGTCACAAAAAAAAAAGGTAGAATTTCCAATTTGTTGCTGCCTCCAGACGAAATCTGTAAATAATCTTGAGTGCTCAATGTCTTGTTTCATCTGACAAGGAGTGCACTCTAGAATGACTAGATGAAGCTAGGATTTTAAATGTGCAATTACATCTGTTTTTATCCAAAACTCACTGACTATTTAGTTACAGTAAATTGCCACTACATCCAAGATTGCCACACTTTTCTGAGAATGCATTCTTTGACAGATGAAATAAGACATCAAACATTATAACCTCAAATCGTCTTAATTTTATCGATTATAACATGAGACTGAATTAATTTCATCTGCATTAATTTGATCAAGTATAACATGAAACCGCATTAATTTCATCGACTATATATAGGTTGATTAATCGCATTTTTAATAGATACGCGGAATTTTTACGGATAGTCGGTCAAATCGTCTTCTGTTTGGTAAGTGAGTTGGGTCAACTAACCGGTGGGTTGCAGTAAACGATAATAGATGGTCATTGCAACCCAGTCTATGCAAGTAACTAAAAGAAGTTGTCTCAACTCACAAAATTCGCGGTCGTACGGACTTACGATAAAAGAGTCTGTGCAACCACTTCTTAGGTGTACCTAACTACTTCTTTTTCTCCGCCTGAAAAGCCTTTCATGTAATTAGTGTACTTTCTACAAACATGTTTATACTTATGAATCAACTGGACCTTGCAATCGCAAGAGATTTTATTTATAATTCCGTTAATTACGAACTTCAGTTTCAACTCTGAGGATGGAAAGTGGTTACAGTGGTGAAAATTTTGGTGACTCATCTAAATGGGGCGGTCACCAACTGTCAAAAGATTGTACAGTCAATCGAACAAAATATTTCAATGCCATTCAACAAACGATATTTTTATTTATTTAAATGACTAAATGCTTAAACTAACTGAATAAACTAATACTCACAAGATATAAATAAATAATATATGAATCACGTATCAATTGTAGAAAATTATTATTATTGCCAGGCTTTATAAGTCAATAATGTTATTTCATAAAAATAAAAATAATTTAAAAAAATGGTCACTCTTATATACCGCTCTCCGAGAAAAGTATCCACACGGGGATTCAAACCTAAGACCTGTCAACCTAACTACCTACGTGAAGACCTTAAGACGAGCAACTAGACCAAACCGACTACGTGAATTTTCGATATTAGTTATATTATTGGATATCGTCGATACAGTTATCAGACAGACTTTGATAAAACTCTGTACTCATGAGTTTTTGCTATCGCTGATTACGAATCTGAACTTATAATTCAGAAATTAAACATGACGGATTCAATATAGTGAACTGAAATACAAAAAGTTACCTGATAAGGATTAAATTTGGTTTTCAAGAGTTTTTGGAGTTGCTGATTAGAATCTAAACTCAGAATTTCAGAAATTCAAAATGGCGCATCCAATATTAGGGATCGAAATGCACAAAATGATTTAATTTTAATGACAATCGAAAACACCAGTTGCTTAGATCGCCGATTAGGAGCTTAAGCCCAACATTCAGAAATTCAAAATGGGGGATCAAAATGCAAAAAGTGACTTGATTTGGTTGTAACTCGGTACCCGGAGGTGTTCGGAGTACCAATTACGCATGTGTGGTAAGTGAACATCCCCGAGTACCGAGTTTCGTTCAAATCAAATCTCTTTTTGCATTTCCACCATATTGAATCCACCATTGTGTATTTCTGAATTTTGAGTACAGATTCGTAATCAGCCACCCCAGAAACCTATGAGGACCGATTTTCATTTAAGTCAAGTCACTTTGTGCATTTTGAATCGCCATTTTGAATTTTCGAATTTCAAGTTCAGATTCGTAATCAGCGACCTAAAGAACCCCGTATTGCAGATTTTCATTCAAATCAAGTTATTTTTTGCATTTGGGACTGCCCTATTTGATTCGCCATTTTGAATTTCTGAATTCTGAATTCAGTTTTGTAATCAACGACCTGAAAAACTCTGTAATACAGACTTTTATTTAAATTAGGTCACCTTTCGCATTTCGGTCCGTCATAATCGATCTTCCATTTTGAATTTCTCAAATTTGCGTTTACATTCGTCACTGTACTACGATGAGAGCTACACTGTTAAAATCATTCGATTCTACTGAAAATTGAAATCTCGACGAAATGAATGGGACCATTAATTAAAATAGATATGTTATTCCCCTGACAATACTTTTGTTTCATAAACTAAAGTTGCATTTACATCAATCAACATATTTCATGGATTATTTATTTGATTACTTTATTCTTTGAAGTATTTTTTTATGGTTGATGGAAATAACTACTTAGTTATTATTAAAAACCTCTGTTGTTACTTGATAGCTCATAGTTTCAGTTGTTTTAACATACGTTTCGGAACTTAACAATTTAATTTAGTTGCCACAATCAATGACGTGTTAATTCAACCATACGTTGTCAACTGTTTGATTTAGTTGATTTAATCCTTTGTATCGTCGACTAAAAAACATATTTATTCATTTAAACCCGATATGTGTTAAGTCAACCAACTTTAGTTCAACAAAATATAGTTATTTGATTTGACTAATTTCTTTTCTCCGTGAAGGGTACTGACTTTTTCGTAGATTTTTCGTGAAGGCAACATTCTGTCATTTGATAACGTCTCTACTTTCACATGTTCGTCATGATATACTAAAAGTGAAGAGTCGAGCTTTCGTAGCGCTATACGCTGGTTGACACAAGTGTAAGTGCAGAGGGTAAAATGGAAGTGGAGTAACTCCCGGTCCTTGTGAGGTTACATCCCATAGTTCAAAAGGGATACAGTTGTGAATGGCGTATTCTTTCTCCAATGTACTTAGGGACTGCGCAAGCCCATTGAGTAAAGTGAGCTTCGAGTTACATTCTAAAACTTACCTTGCCTTACTCTGAATCTTTTTGCGTCTGTCTCTGACACACAAGTGGTGCAGTACTCTTTGTCACTTATCACTTCTCAACCTACAGCCGAGTAAGTTTCAGAATGGAACCTCAGGAGATAGGACTTGTAAACAAAGGGCAGAGGGCTTATGTATATTTATGTAAATGCAATTGTGCCTGAGGATTTTTGAAAACCAGCGTATAACGTAATTCAGTCGTGATATTTTTGACACGCTCTGGAGGATTCAGTAAACACAACTATATATCCGATAATAAACATCATAGTTTTTCGACTTATCAAGATAGTCAAAGTAACAATGGGATTGTTAATGGAACTGGAAAATTAGTTGTACTAACAATTAGTAGTTGTTTAGCCAGGACGAACTACCAATTTTATTTCACTACACTATAAAATGTTTTTCGTGTACCAGATCGTAGTTATATCCTAAGATGATGCTGAAATCTTTGCAGCATCCGTTGAGTCATTTTGTAGGAGACTTGTAATGCCAGATTTTTTCAGACGATGAATGACTGTAGAGTTGATTTTTTAGTAGAACAATGAATGGTAGTCGTACATATATAAACAAAATTGAAAATGTGTAATATTATAAGTGGATTTTGAGGTCATTGATTATCTGCTATTCGAGCGAGTTGTTTCCTAGTATAACAATACCGATTAGTTTTATCGTACATGTTTTTCAAAAATTTGGTTGTTTTCTTTTTCGGAATCCAAAATGCAGAAATTAAGTGAAAAACCTTGTTAATAAATCGTATTGATTGTCAGTAAGTTGGAACCATTTTTGGTCCTGCATGTATGAAGATGAATTTTCATCTCATCATACACTAATAGTTAAATCGCTAGCGCTATCGTTGTTCGGTACACTTTACACTAACGCGTTCCTTTATAACTACTATAACCCTGTCTGTACATATACTTACTACGATCCCTGCGAACTTGAGAGTTTGGCAAACTAATTCAGTCATGGCAAACACACTTGCATACATACTAAACGAGCGTACACATGAAGCCCAGGAAGAAGAAGTCAGATGGAGAGAGGGAGAGAGAGAGAAGGCTTTCGAGGACTAGTGAAATTTAAAGTTGAACGTACGAGAGTAATAGCTTCCAACGAAAGAGCGCTGGCTTCACCGACCGTTCAAATTTTGCCCTGGTGCGGATTACAGTTTTCTGTTTGTTCGTTTTACGGGGCTAACTACTGTCCGTCTGACTATACGCTGTCTACCACTACTGCGATTGAACTGCCGCTCGTTCCGAGTTCTCCTCGTTGTGTCTGCACCGACGGGTTAAAGGAGATTTTGCTTCCTTGCTCTTCGGACTGTCGTCTCTCTCTTTCTCTCTCGAATCTCCAGCTAAAGCTGCTCGAAAATTAACCGTTTCACTCGAATCTCGATGACTTCTCCAACTGCCCTTATCCCAGCATCAATGTCCGAGCGCACCGTGTCCATCAGAAACAAGCCGTTCGTGGTGACCCTTTAGATATATCGATAAGGGATAATTATTGACTTGCGAATATACTAGTAGTTGTTATACACTGTGCCAATGGTAAATCCCCAGGGGTGGCGGAAGTTTGTGCCCGATCAACGTTGTGGACGTGCTTGCTCGGTAGCAAACCGAAGTCGGAACTCTGTCGACTGTATTATGTACGCAGTACTATAGGGTTCAGTTGTTACTTGAATGACTCATTTATTTTTTATTCCGAAATCATATAATTTACATGATGCAGATTCTTTGAGCAGTTTATTTGATATCTTTTTATTCGCATCTTTCTTTTGATTAAGGAATAGAACTTACATATCGTTCCAAATGAACGGAATAGACCAAGAAAGATTACAATCCACCAAAAAAACTGTCACGGGTAAAAAATTGAGACAAGTGCATTTACGTGAGTGGTATCCACTACCCCCAAAAGCACAGTGTGTCAAAAGCTGAACCATGAGCTATGTATATGTACAAAAAGTTATGGAATACACTAAAAAATATCTTCAGCATATAAAGTACACGTTGTTTAATATCATTATATGTAGATGGTATCTTGCATATAAACTAAAAAGAAAGTCTCTCATCGACCTGGACACTGAAAACTATGGAGAGGTCGATCTGGACACCGAAAACTATGGAGAGGTCGACCTGGACGTCGAAAACTATGAAGAGGTCGACCTAGGCATCTGAAACCATGGAGAGATCGGCCTAGACATCGAAAATTATGGAGGAAGTGACTTGAATTTCACTGGAAGCTGCTGGAAAATTAATCGTTTTACTCGAATCTCGACGACTTCTCCAACTGTCTTTACTTCAGCATCTATGTCTGAGCCCACAGTGATAATCAGAAACAAACTGTTCGTGGTGACCCTTTAGATATATCGATAAGCGATAATTATTGACTTGCGGATATACCAGTAGTTGTTATATACTGTGCCAATGGTAACCCCCGAGTGTCGACGAAAGTTTGTGCTCGATAAACGTTGTTGACGTGCTAGCTCAGTAGTAAATGGAAGTCAGAACTCTGTCGAGTGTATTATGTACGAAGTACTATAGGGCTGAAATGTCACTTAATTTATTAATTGATTTTTATTCCAAAATCATATAATTTACATGATGCAGGCTGCTCAAGCAGACATACTTAATATCTTTTCATTCGCATCTCCCTTTTGATTAAGGAATATAACTTACATAGCGTCCAGCTAAACCCCAGAGAATGTGTAAAAAAAACGAAATAAACCAATGCACATCACAATAATTCATAGATTGTGTTCGTAATTAGATTGAATTTCACTTCCTTGCTTTTCAGACTATTGTCTTTCTCTGTGTTCGTAATTTGATTGAATTTCACTTCCTTGCTTTTTGGACCATTGTCTTTCTCTTTCTCCCGAATCTTCAGTTGAAGCTGCTGGAAAATTAACCGTTTCACTCGAATCTTGGTAACTTCTCCAACTGTCTTTACTTCAGCATCTATGTCTGAGCCCATAGTGATCATCAGAAACAAACTGTTCGTGGTGACCCTTTAGATATATCGATAAGCGATAATTATTGACTTGCGAATATACCAGTAGTTGTTATATACTGTGCCAATGGTAACCCCCGAGTGTCGACGAAAGTTTGAGCTCGATAAACGTTGTTGACGTGCTAGCTCAGTAGTAAATGGAAGTCGGAACTCTGTCGAGTGTATTATGTACGAAGTACTATAGGGCTAAAATGTAACTTAAATTATTAATTGATTTTTATTCCAAAATCATATAATTTTCATGATGCAGGTTGCTTAAGCAGACATACTTAATATCTTTTTATTCGCATCTCCCTTTTGATTAAGGAATATAACTTACATAGCGTCCAGCTAAACCCGAGAGCATGTGTAAAAAAAACGAAATAAACCAATGCACATCACAATAATCTATAGATTGTGTTCGTAATTAGATTGAATTTTACTTCCTTGCTTTTCAGACCATTGTCTTTCTCTTTCTCCCGAATCTTCAGCTGAAGCTGCTGGAAAATTAACCGTTTTACTCGAATCTCGATAACTTCTCCAACTGTCTTTACTTCAGCATCTATGCCTGAGCCCACAGTGATCATCAGAAACAAACTGTTAGTGGTGACCCTTTAGATATATCGATAAGCGATAATTATTGACTTGCGGATATACCAGTAGTTGTTATATACTGTGGCAATGGCAACCCCCGAGTGTCGGCGGAAGTTTGTGCCCGATAAACGTTGTTGACGTGCTAGCTCAGTAGTAAATGGAAATCGGAACTCTGTCCAGTGTATTATGTACGAAATACTATAAGGCTGAAATGTAACTTAATTTATCAATTGATTTTTATTCCAAAATCATATAATTTACATGATGCAGGTTGCTCAAGCAGACATACTTAATATCTTTTCATTCGCATCTCCCTTTTGATTAAGGAATATTACTTACATAGCGTCCAGCTAAGCCCCAGAGCATGTGTAAAAAAAACGAAATAAACCAATGCACATCACAATAATCTATAGACTGTGTTCGTAATTAGATTGAATTTCACTTCCTTGCTTTTCGGACCATTGTCTTTCTCTTTCTCCCGAATCTTCAGCTGAAGCTGCTGGAAAATTAACCGTTTTACTCGAATCTCGATAACTTCTCCAACTGTCTTTACTTCAGCATTTATGCCTGAGCCCACAGTGATTATCAGAAACAAACTGTTCGTGGTGACCCTTTAGATATATCGATAAGCGATAATTATTGACTTGCGGATATACCAGTAGTTGTTATATACTGTGGCAATGGCAACCCCCGAGTGTCGGCGGAAGTTTGTGCCCGATAAACGTTGTTGACGTGCTAGCTCGGTAGTAAATGGAAGTCGGAACTCTGTCGAGTGTATTATGTACGTAGTACTATGGGGCGCGATGCCCGACTGCTGCACTTTGTCGTAAACTGCGACTACGCGGTAGCTTTAAACTCTGTTGGTAGAATTTAATGATATAATTCACCGTTAATGCGGCATATACTAAAAGAGTTAAAAAGTTCATTGGACACTATTTCGAAGTTATGGATTTGCTGAATTTCATTTTGTTATAACGGTGTTATTCAATTATTCCTACGTACACAGCCGTGAAGCGATCATTTCAACATTAACTGCAATGAAAAAGTTTATTGTTTCAGTGGACTTAGCAGCTGGGCTTAAAAAGCTAGTAAAAAAAAAGTAATCGGTGCGCTGTCCGTAATTTCATCACCATTGGCTGTTGAGTCCAATCTTATGGAAAATACATATTTGGCAATGCTTCCATTTTAAATGGGCAGTAAATTGAATGAAAAGGACCTGATTTTTCGGAGACCTTTTTCGCCAACACATTTTTCTCAGGGAATCAAATTAATGCATAAATGTTAGACAATGAGAAAATATCAGAATCTAAGAGGATAGGCAGAGAACAGCTCACAGGTATACCCGATTTTTTAACGAAATCCTCTGTAAATAAGTGAATATTGGAAAGAATAAATGATAAAGAATACCTACGAACTCTTTACACAATTCTCTAAAGTATCAATTATCCGAATCCTCACCGTCCAGTTGAGAAATAGGCGATTTGGCGAGTTCAGCGAGCTCTTCCATCTAATAGCTTGATCAAAAGCAGTAGTCAGACCCAGAATCAATCAAATGAAGATATTGGAGTAGAAACCAGAGTCAGAAAAAATCTCAACCCTTTTTTCTGGCCATCTTGGACTGTGTGTCTTGACATGAAAATTTTAAAGAAAATTACAAGAAAACAAAACTTTCGTTATGAGAAAATACCAAAAGTATTTTCCTCAATATGCGACAACGTCTCCTGATGTATACAGTCAAGACTTTAGAAAGTTGGATTCTGTAAAAACAAGATGTAGTATCTTTCGGTTCGAAATAATTGCGAAATGAACTCGACGTTGCCGAACCTTTAATTTTCAGCAATTCTCGAGCAGAGTTCTGAATCCTCATTAATTCAAGAAACATACTTAACAGTTCAGTTTATTTCATTATCATGATTTTGCTATAATAAGCTGCAGAAATTGAAAAATGATATCAAACTTTGAATCGTTACAAAAAATACACATTTTTGATTAAATATTGGCAAAAATCGTGGGACAAATAGAAAAGCACGATCCTCCATTACGTTTTTGATGCTAATTATATTTTTCATTGTTAGTAAAATTTTACCGTGATTTTAAAATGAAAATGAATCGTTTATGCAGCTTCTTAAAAGTTTACATATCGTATTAAAATCGCTACATGTTATCATTATAAAATCATAATCGTAAAGCACATCGTAAGAACATGTTTCTTACTATAAGTCAAATACTTATTTTCAACTGTTCTCGAGGTTAAAATGATCAAGTTATCGTCGGTCTGCACGGGAAAAAAGGGTAAAACTCGATTGAGTGATCGTATCGACGCCCGGATGTCGTCGATACTTTCGTTTTGTTCAACAATTTAGCGCAAAACAGTTATATTACCCCGGGCCTCGTGGAAATAAAAGATAAGACTCGTTATCGCAGACTGGGTACGTGAAAAAAGTTCCTTTGCAATTATACGACGTATACAACTTAGACAACCATTTTGTATTCCCGGATTCCCGATTACAAAATGGTCATATTACGAAAATTGTGGAGTAAAAATGATGAATACATTTTCGCAGTTGCTTCGATATACACGGGTTCGCAGAAAGCGCACAAGACAACAATGGTTCACTATTGATCAGCAGCGAAGTGCACGATCGCTAGTTTAATTAATACAAATTACCTCCCGATTATTTACCCTAAATTTCTAGCACGAATATCTATTTGCTAGCACCGTGTTTGCAACAATTTGCACAAATTTGTCGTTGCCCGTTTGTTCCCTAACTGCTAGAGTGAATCTGGGCGGATGTAAACATATTCTACCGATATGAATCATTAGAATAGCGTTGAACGGTCGCAGCATCGAAAATGCCAGTGAAATTCGCGATACAGTGGCCTTAAATTATGCTGCTAACATATGGTGACGTGATACACGTTCAATGCAAAATACCGAAGGAATTAAAACAGCATTATTATTCATTATAATTGTTACAAATCCGTTAAGCTCAATTTTCTTATTAATTAATACATAAAGTATTATCCCGCGCACGTGTATGAATAGGCGATAACCCACAGAACCCACCTGGACACGAGCATGTGTACAACATTTTTTTTTGTAACGCATTCGGTTGAGCCCGATGAAGTTGTACGCAACACGAACTCCACAGAGCAAAAACAAAAACGAATTACCTTCTATACGATGAACATTTTCGGGAATTCAATTCAATACAGAAAAATTGACCACGTCACCAATAGTTACGACAAAACCTTCTCCAGCATGACTTGAATACTACAAATTTGTCGCAGCACTAATTTGACATAATAAATTCTTTCGCTGTACAAGATCGGAAATCTCGATGCAGCACAAGATCACAATGAAAAATCTCTACACAGTGGTAATACACTGTAAAAAATCGGTGTTTATATTAACATTGTTCCTGCGCGAAAACGGTGGCTGCATAGGTCTATCAATATTGTGTAAAACTTGTACACTTTAATCGTGTAAACGGACGGTGTCAGAATCTCGGTGTAATTTCAAGTGTAACACAGCAGAGTTAACACCGATTTTAATTAACACCATATAATGTACGATATGATATGTAAATGGATTAAAAAATCACTGAATTAAGTGTAACTCTTGACCACAACGTTGAGCCAGAACGTTCGCCTTTTTTAAACACTTTCTTATTGATACTCTATCAGTTCGGTCCAACTGAAATTTAACTCAAGACCAACTGGGTCGGTTTCGAACACGAATACAACTAGCATTTTGGGGAAACCAACCACCGACCAACCGATAGCATAGTTGGCCGGCGGTTGCGGCTACCCCAAAATGCTGGTTGTTTGCGTGTTCGAAACCGACCCGGTTGGTCTTAGGTTGAATTTTGGTTGGTTTCGTGGTTCGTAGATCTGCTTGGGTAGTGCGGAAAAAGTTTTTGGAAGTGAAATAAAGTGGTGCGAGACGGCAAGTATTAGGATAACCTCGCAGAGAAACATCAGAAGAACTCTCAGGTATATTCCGTTGAAGTGTTCATTTATTTAATATTTTTTAACCAAGAAACTAATTAACTTTGGTCCAAACTGTAGATATAAAAAAAAAATTGCTTATATAGGTTAAATATCTTTTCTAGACAGACATTCAAACCAAGAAAAAATATCAGAAAAGATGCCGCATGGAAGATATGGCAATAAGAAATTTTATTTTGTAGCAATCTTTGAGGTCCTTTCCCCGAAACCCTACATTTCTCTCCAGTTGTAAACTTTAGATCAAACATAATGGCAGAAAATGGGTTTTGATTCATCATTTTGTTCCTGAGAGAAGTCATTCCGAATGGAATATAGGATTTTTGGCAAAGTAACACCCGTTTCTTGTTATACACATTACACTGAGTAAATTTGGCTCTAGAATAGTGTTGCTAATAACACCGCAGTTTTCTACTCGGCACACTGCAATAGTCCGATAGATTTTATACAGTGTACGATTCGGTAAAGTTCGACATGGTGTATCTTCGACACGACATAAGTTCTGCACGACAGAGTTCTACACCGCCCGAGTTCGACACAGGCTTGTCTCTACACAGACCTAATAACACCGCGCTTTTCTACTCGGCTCATTGTGACAGTCTACACCGATAAATTTTTTACAGTGTACGATCCGGTAAAGTTGGACATGATGTATGTTCGACACGACATAAGTTCTACACTGCCCGAGGTCGACACAGGCTCATCTCTACACAGACCCAATAACACCGCGCTTTTCTACTCGGCTCACTGTGATAGTCTACCCCGATAGATTTTTTACAGTGTACGATGTGGTAAAGTTCGACATGATGTGTGTTGGAATTCCCTTGTCGGGATGTCTCGATGCCGTAGACATAAACTTTGTCGCATATTTATTTTGATGACTCAATGCAACATTGTCAGTCGGGATACATATTCCAAGATTTACCACACGGAGAGAAGAATATGGCAATAATCCCTCGAGGCAGCTATCTTGTTACCATGATCATGCATGATCATGGTAACAAGATAGCTGCGTCGAAAGATTATTGCGTATAGCGTAAATCGCCAGAAAACCGGAATATAACTCGATTGCTATGTTGAGACGAGGGATTATTGCCATATTCTTCTCTCCGTGCATCGCACAAATATCGTCTGTGTCAAGATGGGGTCGTCTTATATCGGGTCAAGCTTTACCGCGTCGTATTAGTGTTGTGTAGAGATTTTTAGTTGTAAATTGGTGCTGCGTCAAGATTCACCATTCTCATCTAGTACCACGAACGAATCTGTTGTTTCTGACTAGTGTCGTGATCGGATTTGTAGTGTTCAAGTTATGCTGTGCAAATTTTCGTCTTAACGATTACTACCGTGATCAATTTTTCTGTGGTGAATTCAATTTTGTCAAGCGTTCGTCGTGTAGAAAATATCAGTTTTCATTTTTGCTTCGTCGAATTCGTGTTATGTACAACTTCATCATCCTCAACTAAACGCTTGTAAAAAAATCGTGTACAAATGGGTCTGTGTAGAGTGGCTTCTGAAGAACCAGGGTATTTCCTATAAACAGATACAGTACTTAAAGTAATACCTGCCATCAGAATGTAATTTTTTCATTACTTCAAGAGGTAGCAAAATAGATATAACAATTACAAAAGTATTTTTTCAAGTAGTCTTCAAAAAGGTGCGTGTAAATGAACGAAATGGATAATATTGACACGATCCATTTATAAATTATTGTCGAATAATATTTTGGTAAGGGATGATTCCCGTGATCTGTTATTTTGTAATTACTGAATAAGTAATTAATGAATACGATAACCTTCATTCCCTAAAAAAATATTAATTTTCTGTTGCTGCATCGCAGTCGCAACAATTTGCACAATTTTCGTATCACACGGGTGTCGACAAACTGCGAAACTCAGTTCTATGGGGAGGAGCATATTCTATAGATCTAAAACGTCAGAAGCGTGTAGAACGGTCGCAGTACCGAGAATGCGAGTGGAACGAGTGATACGGAAGCGGAAATCGAGCCGTCGAGAGATCGGGAGCTCCGATGGGTGTCCGGCGCTTCGGGTGTTCTCGAGAGTCTATAACTACCCCATATATACATACTCTACGTATATAACTATATAATGTCTACTACGAGCGTTCGAGGATCCGTATTCGTCGGGCAATAAACGTTTCAACGATGGCAGCACAGCTCCTGCTGCTATAATGACGTTGTCGTGGCTCTCTTCCTCTTTTTCTTTTTTCTCCATCCCTCATCCCTTCTCAGAACTCTGTAATTGAATATTTCGCGTCCTGGATACGCGCGGGGTCGCGCTGTGGGAACGACGCTCGCGTTATCAGTGATGTATGTATGTTTGACGGTTGGGAAGCAGGAAATGGGGGTGTGAGTTTCGGGGAACTCGCATCGGCCTCCCCCTCAATGCAAACTGATACACCCATGTTTCCCTTTACAGTTGAAACCTTCCCCTCACGAAATCACCTCTTTCAACATTCATCCTGTGACCACCGAAAGCGATGCGCGTTTTTCTCCCCCATATCCATTTTTTTTGCACTCCACTTTTATTTTCTTCCCCCCTGCGGAAGCGCCTGCGACAGTCCATTTTCCAAAGCCATTGTTTTTTGGTTTTTACCTGCGATTGTGTTCTTTCTCTATGTCTTTTGTTACGTTCTTTTTGTACTTTCTGTATTCCTTACTTCCTGTTTGCGGATTTATAGTGTTCTATGCCAGAAATCTCTGTTACAGCCAGTGAAGAGACTCACATTAGTCAAATCAGTGATACGGTTACGACGTTCTTTGTATTACTTGAAACCTTATATACGGAAATTTTTTTAATTGCTCAGTTTTAAAAATGTTAATTACGTTAGCCAGAAAGGTTTAAAAATGTTTTTAATCGCTGAAGGTACAGCATTTAGTAACCGAGTACGTTATACGGAGGCAAGTGCGCGCTAGTCCCGTTGCTTACACATACTTTAAAAAGCTTGCTGGAAACATTTCAGATGTCGAGGAAGGTTCCACATACATCGCAGGCTGCAATTGAATACAGTAATATTGCATTTATAACAGATAGAGCGTGGCGTAGGCAGCTCTTCTTTTCCGCACATTTCTTTTCATCACAGGGCAGATCCACCACATGCGTTTCTCCACGACGCCGATAGTACGCGCCAGTATTCCTTCACATTTCTAATCTTCACACGCAGGCAGTGGTTCTACCTTACCGACACGCGATATTCTCTTCGACTGATATCGACAGAGATAATGTGTAGGGACGAAATGCGTTGAAAAAGTTTTTGTTAGATCGGTTGTGTGAAACTGAAATGTGTTGCGATGCCCCTGTGGGTGATCGGATTGTGTAGTAAAGAATGTGTTGGATTGAAATGTGTAGAAACAATATGTGGAGAAAAAAGCGCGTGAAGATTAGAAATGTGAAGGAATACTGGCGCGTAGTATTGGCGTTGTGAAGAAACGCATGTGGTGGATCTACGTTGTGGTGAAAAGAAATGTGCAGGAAAGAAGGGCTGCCCGCGGCGTGTCCTACCGCTAACTTCAAAGCCGTTTTCCCACGATTGGTATTTCTGTACCTTGTGAATGCTTTAACTCACGGAGATTTAGATCGTCTCAACATTTTTTCAACATATTCTAAGTATTGATGCCTTTGGTGTGAAACTAAACACAAACAAATTAAATTACACAGAAAAAATTAAAAAATTAAATACGGTTAGAAAAATGAGTAAAAAAATGTCCATTCGAATTTTGTTTATTATTATTTGTTAAATATTATTGTTGATTTACACTGAAGATATGTGTGCAAAAGATACGTTATTACTATGCAATTATGAGTATGTTCATTTTTTTTAGTCACTCAGATCGAATAAAAAAAAGTTGACAACATATGCATCACTTTTTTGTAATTTATAACATTAGAACGTGTGGAACGAATGGTGAAGACAAAGCAAATATATAAATTGTACCCTGCATTAACACGAAAACACTGCAGAGTGGAACCTTGCAGATTGCTTGTTTATTCTTATCTAGATTTCACAAGGCTAGGTGAGTTTCAGGGTTCTAACATTGACTCCCCCTCCCCCCCCGTGCCAACTCATATATCTGTGTTTCCCTTTACGGTTGAAATCTTCCCTTCACGAAATCACTTCTTTCCACATTCATCATCTGAACACCAGAAACGATACGAGTTTTTCTCTCCCACGTGCATTTTCCTGTACTTGAGGTTCTTTTTCTTAACTCCTGCGGAAGTTCGTGCGACAGTTTATTTTCCAGAGCCACTGTTTTTTGGTTTTTATCTACGATTGTGTTCTTTCTCTATGTCTTCTGCTTCGTCCTTTTTGCACTTTATGTCTTTCTCACTTCCTGTTCACGGTTTCAGTGTTTTATGCCAGAACTCTGGTATTATAGCCATTGGAGAGACTTCAGCTTACACCCGTCCAATCAGTGATACGGTGACAACGCCATTTTTGAAATCACGTAATCATCTATTGATGGTAATTCCTAACATATAAACACCTGGAAAAAATGGTGATTACGGAGAAAATATATAAAATATACCCTACATCAACACAGAAACGCTGCACAAAGGAACCTAGCAGATTGTTTCTCCATTCTTATCCAGGTTTTATAAAACTAGGTGAGCTTCAGGGTCCTATCATCGACTTCCCTCGCCGTGCTAACTGATATATCTTTGTTTCCCTTTACAGTTAAAATGTTCCCCTCACAAAATCACTTTTTCCACATTTATCATCTGACCACCAGAAACGATGAGAGTTTTTCTCCCCCACGTGGATTTTCTTGCACTTCAGGTTCTTCTTCTTCTCTCCTGCGGAAGCTCTTGCGACAGTTCATTTTCCAGAGCCATTGTTTTTTTTTTTGGTTTTTGCCTGCTATTGTGTTTTTTCTCTATGTCTTATGCTTCGTCCTTTTTGCACTTTGTGTCTTTCTCACTTCCAGTTTCCGGTTTCACTGAGATCTATGCCAGAATTCTTTATTAGAGCCATTGCAAACTTCAGCTCACACTAGTCAAATCAGTGATATGAATACAACGCCATTGCAAACTTCAGCTCACACTAGTCAAATCAGTGATACGATTACAACGCCATTTCTGAAAATACTATACCTTACATAGGGGGAAAATTTCAAAAAATTTTACCTGTTAAACATTTTTCATTGCATAAGCATGGATAAGAATATTTTAAGCTTTTCAAAAATGGGATTTTTTTTCTTTTCAAGTTACAGCGTTTGGAGCATCCACACTTTATTTTTTTTTAAAGTAAGCAGGTAGCAGCGGTAACCGGGCGTGCTATACCGAAACAGGTGCGCGCAAAACCAACTGTTTCCAGGATGCTTCAGTATGTCTCCAGCATGCTTCAAACAGCATGCTAGAGACGTTTTAGATGCCGAGGAAAGCCCCACATACATCGCGGGCTGCTATTAAATACGGTTATATTGCGTTTATAACAGATACCGCGCGGTGAGTCCTACCGCTAACTTCAAAGCCGTTTTCCCATGATTCGCTTTTTTGTACCTCGCGAATGTTCCAACTCATAAATGAAAAGTTAGATCGCCATAAAATTTCGAAAGCATTTTCACAGTATCGATGACTATCGCGTACACTGAGTAAAAAATCTGGTAATTCTAAAAATAATATACTTGGACTGACGATAATCTAACTATAAACTATAGTTCCCAGGAGACACGTCTATGTTTTATTGTTATACCAAATATTAGAAAATAGTTGGATGAACTATTGATATAATTCCCAGAAGAGCCGTCTATATATTTTATGGTTATAGCAAATATAATTATAGTAGCAATCATCAAAATGATAATAGTTTCAAAAACTATTCTAATAGTTTCAAATATGCCGTTTTGTTGTATATACGATTTCAACGTTTGTTTCCAATAACCTTGCAAGTATCGTTTATTGAACCATATTGTGATCGCTTCAACCATAAAACATTTCAAGCTTTCCTATATTCGTTTGACCATGTGGAATCGTTAAATAAACGATATGCTTTTCTCTCAGTGTAAACCTAAAAACACAAATAAAAATTGCCTACACAAATAAATGAAAAATGAAATTCTGGTTGCAAATTGGGTCAAAGAATGTTAACACACAAAATATAATTTTTATTTTAAATATCATTGTTAGTTCACATCGAAGATACGTTTATTATGCAATTATAAACATGTTATTTTTTTCGTTGTCAAGCGATCAGATCGATGCCGACAATTTTGACCATCAACGCATCCATAAAAAAAACTATTTCGTTACCGATTAATGACCCGACTATTTTTTAATGACTGCGTAATTTTTTTCTATCTAACTACTTTTCTATGTACCTTAATTAACTAACGGACGGAATTAATAAAAAATTTGTCAATGCATGCGTTACATTTAATCTCTGCGTCTGTAAATGTACCTTCGATAATTAGCGAAATCTCGTAAATCACCTGAATCATCCATTTATGGTAATTTATAATATTAGATGGATTGAATGGTGAAACGAACAAAATATCTAAAATGTACCGGGCATCAACACAAGAACGTTGCAATGTGGAATCTTGCGCATTGCTTCCTCATTATATTTCACCCTTTTACAAAGCTACTACTATGAGGAAGTATATCGATCGATTTTGGCTTTTTTATAGAGGAAGCTTTGTAGAAAGTCAAATATAATGAGAAATAAGTGCTCAAATATCTACCTTGCATCCTTTTTTCATGTCGGATATGTTTTTAATCGGATATCTTAAGTCAGATATCTTCACCAAATTCGATGTCTATTACAACATCATGATAATACGATCTTGTAGAAGATATGAGCGAGTTTGGTCGAAGCTAACTTAAATTAGAACGAAAATTATTTTTTTTCGGAAATTTCAAATCCTGTAAAATCCATAACGCGGTTTATGCATTGTGAATTTTTCTGAAATTTAATACCAACCCAGATTTTCAATTTCTCTATTTATCGTGAATTATGTAACTGATTAGCTAAAAAATTGTAGACGTTAGAGAACATATAGCGATTTTTGAAAAATGCAATGTCTTATAAAATCTGAATCACTTTACTGATCTACACTAAATTCAATATCTACTAATACAGGATATTAATTCGACCCTGTAGAAGATTTTAGACGGCTTGGTCGAAGGTAACTTGAATTAGAACGAAAACAATTTTTTTTAAATCAAAATTTTGTAAAATTCAAACCGCATTATGGAATTCGCTCAAATCCCATACTGACAGTCAACAAATTCCATTGACACATATATCAATTTTTTATTGATATATGTGTCAAGAATTATTTAGCTACAAAATTGCGGAAGCTAAAAAACATTGAGACATTTTCCGACAAATACAAAGTCTTATAAAATCTGAAGAAATGTTTCAATTTTTTCGAAAATGTGTACATAGGAACAGGTGCCAGTCTTTCACCAGTGTATAAAATTTCGACTGTAGTGTTAAATTCGTTTTTGAGATATAGCAATTTGAATTTTGCAAGCGTGCCACACGCACACGCACACGCTGTATTTAGTTCATTCAAATACTCTTTTTTCGCAGTGTTGTTCTACATCTAATTTTATATCTCAATAATTATCGCAATTACTGCCCGTGTTAACTGAACACATACTAAACTCAATTGTAACTTAATTTATGTATCAATTTTCATTCCGAAATCATATAATTTACATGACGCATGTTGTTTAAGCATTTTTAACTTAATATCTTTTTATTCGTTTTAACATCTTACTTTTGATTGCAAAATTTCACTGACATATCGTCCCATATCAATTGGGAGACCGTGTGTAAATAAACGAAACAGACGAAGAAACATAAAAATAATCCATCGACTGTGTTTGTAATTACATTAAATTTGCTCCGTCTCCTCTGCGCTTGCGGTTGTTCCCGCGCTTTTCTCTTCATCAATTACTTGACCACACCGCATTTAACCGTCTTTGCTTCGTTTTCGCGCTATCGTTTCGTTTTTCCCTAGTTTCGACGTTCACAACGTTCCCTTGCTAAAAGTTTTTGCTCAACTTTCTTTCAGTCGAATTCCCTGTGTTCTTCCCTTTCGTCTCTCTCACTCGCTCTCGATAGAAACGAGTTGCGGTTCCGAGCTGGCTCTCCGTTTGGGGACGAAGGACTAACCGCAAAATTTCTCGTCTGCCTCTAATTGGGCCGCGACGCGCGCTGAACAAAGCGTCTGCAAATCCCGTCGTTCTACGAGGATGTTGTAAGTAGCTTGGCGTGTGCCTTGCGTTCGCTTCGTCCTACTACCTAGTTGTATGATTTTTAGCTGTATAAGTACACGATGTACACATCAACGTTAAAAGGTCTCATGATTTCACAACCACACGAACCTCCACCACAGGGATTCATTACCAATTTGTTCTTCATTTACATAGCCACTATACTATTACCCGAGATTTCTCTTTCAAACGCACACCCTATTTTTTTTTTTCAATTTCCTTCACTATCGAACGAACCACTCGATATTCGAGCACAAGAGTACACCCTGTGTGGTTTCGATGACGCTCGAAACAACAAAATCGATCAACGAGTGAGGTGGGCATAATGAATACGACACCTGAAAATCGAGTGTGTACTGGAATACCTGTCTGTCGGTGAGAACATAAAAAATGAACGGGGTGAAATGCGAATCATCCACCGAGCACATTTGTACATCCGGTCGATCTGCAAGTAGACAACACTTTGTATGTGGGTTGATTCGTTTAAGCTAGGGAGAAGAATTAGTGGAGGTCGAATATTAACAGGTACACACTGTGTAACCGACAAAATGGTAGTTCATAAATAGGTGGACTTGAGACGCCTTAATTGAAACGAAAATAGTCACATCGATTGGGATTTCATTTGGATTGCGATTGGGGGTTCAAGCGATGAAAGATCGGTTGGTTAAGAACCATTTAATAACCCGATATACAGAGCTGAACACAAAAAAAATTATTAATTATTTACAACGTTTAGTAATACCTATTGATTCGCAGTATAAAACGTTAAAAGTTGTCATGATAAGAAAAGTCTCCTTAAGGAATTACTACGAGAGTAAGACATTCGAAAAGTTTCCGTCAACAGATTGGATTTGCTCTTGGAATTTGTTCCTAAATGGAACGTTTGCACTTAATCCGGGTCAGAAGAATTTTCCATAGTACGTGGGACAGTTTGAAGCATCAGAAACGAGACCGGTTAGATCAGAATGAATATACGATTATAAGACCAATATAGGTTGAATAATAAGTGGTACTTGCCATAATTGTTGGTAACTTAAGTCTCCAAATAAACAGTATATTCTAGTTAAAATGAAAATCAGGCATTCATTACTAAAGCGAACGACGAGTTCCTAAAATATACGCTGACGTGTCCAATTCAACTCAGATTGGATATCCATATTTCCTGCATCTATTTTCACCCACGAAGAAATCCCATCTACCTGAGTAATTATAAGCTGTCTTCATAAAAATGAATGCACGATCCAACCTTAAAACTGACCGAATGGTAATTTTAACTTCAAGAATGATTTTACACATTATGGCGTTCAAAGGAGTGACATTTCGGCAATTTCAGACCGAGTACTTTGAAATAGTAATCATATCCTTCTTTAGACCAAAAACGTCAACCGGTTTCTCATAATTTAACCTCCTCCTGTTCAGCAGTTCGAAAGTTTCGAATCGAAAGTGACATGAAGCATCGTCTAAGCGAATCATATCCGGCTCTGCGATTAACCGTACGATGGATAAATATCTATTTTAACTCTCCGGGAATAGAATCCGACAAAGTACTTCACGAGACATCTCACATGCGAGAGAGATCCGAAAAACTACTCGAGTGCTGCCTTCAAGTAGAAATATTCGGAGGCTGCAATGCAAGCGACGCTATATCTGTCGAAAAGTGGTAGCGACGTCTCCAGCTCGGAACCTCCCGGCCGTCACGATTCCCCGCACCTATATATTGCTATAGATAGTACTATAGGATGAGGTATACCTATAACTCACAACGGGTCTGGCCCCGGTACAGAAATTCGCATGAAGCATTACCAGAAGAAGATGTTCAGAGATTGTGCCCTCGAGCAAGACGTATTCGGGTCACCCACGCCTTCCTTCCCTTCTCTCCCGTTCCATCGCTCCCGGTCTCCTTCTCCTCCTACTCTGCCTCCCTTTTACCAACCCCTTTTTCACCCTCAAACCCACCGCAGGGTTCTCCACCTGACGGCGCAGGGAACGAGCGTGTAGGACGACGCGACGCTTTCCTCTATCCTATGTTCCTCTCGACCGAACCGTCATCCGCACGTATCGTTTCAGCTCCCCGCGCTCATCCCCTTCCGTCTTTCGTCATCTTCCGCTTTACTATTCCCTCCCTTGTCCCCACGGCCTGTCTCCTGCTTCTCAACTATCCTTCCCTTGTCCCAAAGATACAGGACCACGTAAGTGTGTAACATCGCCTTTCACGTGCATTCCCCTTCCGCATCTTTCGCTTCCTCCTGTGCTAACCCTATGGGGATATCCGGAGTGTGGCAGGCAGGACCTGTGCTGCTGTTGTCGTCAGTTGCAACGTCGTATACATGTTAACAAGATATATTACTTTACGGTTTGAGGCGTCGGATGTGAAATGTCAGTTTTTTTAGTTGCCTTTCTCGCGCCTTCGGGCGAACCGCCTATTACAAGGGCGAACCGGGTCGGTAGCCAGTTCCCCCTCAGGCTCTGGCCCGAATCAGTAATCAGATCCCATGCGGAAAGGCTATGCTGATATAACCGGTTTCGAGTTGAACTGTCGGTACATGTTTCTTCGGGCATGTAAACACAGGCTGTATATATGTGGCACTCACTGGTACAAATGCGTATGCTTCAAATCTGAAGCTTCCCCGTGCAGGAATTTCAACAGGGATCGCGCCTGGTATTCCTATTTTATCAACAGATTTCAGTCCGTCATCAGATCCGATACCAAACATGAGAGGCAACGCTAGGAAACTGCATTCCGATCGCTATCTTCAAATGGAAACCGATTCGACGGCTGACTGGATTATGACCGCAAGACTGGGTCGAGCTGAATCCCAGTTGGAATTTCTGCATTGGGCTGTTTTGAATTTTTTTGAACAAACGAATGGATATATTTTATGCAAATGTGAAAGTTCATTTTGAATTGGAATTATATAAGAAGAACTGTAATAGAATCGGCACTAACTACTGTCTCAACAAAAGATCGCTTTTCCTGTTTCTGTATTGGCTGACGTCGATCTCAATCTATGGTGTTGGATACCGCAATTTCAGCACACTGCAAAAAGTAGTCTTCCAAAGCTTAGAATAAAGAAGAAGAATCTAGAATAAAGAGCCACGGAAAGAAAATAATTGGTTGGATAGGCTTCAACCGGTAAAATTGGTTGGGTCAGTAAATCAGTTGGTTACAGAAACGAATCAGTTAGCTCAAGTAGCAAGCCCGTTGGTTGGGCCAACAGATCAATTAGTTGGCAACGAATAAATTGGGTGGCAAAATTAACTGGTTTATCAGGCGAGCCAAAAAATTGAATCACCTAACCAATTCAGTCGCTTGGAGCGTATTTAACCGTGCTAGTTGCTTGGGAGGCCTAATTATTTCCTTCCGTGAAATTTCGCGAAAAAGGATGGTAACGGGAAGGCGATCTGCGATCCTTTCAGAATTCACGTAAGACTCATTTTGAGGTATTTCAAGTAGGTTTGCAGAATATTAGGAAAGAGAAAAGAAATTCCTCTATGGCGATTCAATGTAAATACCAGATCCATTACAAAAAAAAATTTCTGCGCTGCGTGCATAGAAATAAAAGAAATAAGTTTCACGTGTGAACACAATAAGTAATGATTATTTAACGGCTGAAAAATAATCTGATTATAAATTGCAAATAAAAACCAACAAAAAATATCGTCCCGCTCATATTACAGGTTGTTTGCATTATACCAACACAGCACAAGTGTTCCAAGCGATATGATGAACAATCCATCATTCCGGGGATCTTGCAGACTCCTCTTCGTACACCTTATAAACACGCAACTTTTTTGTATCCATTTGCTGATCTATGACCACTCTACCGATTAATTATGTGGGTTGATCACTGTGATCATCAATCAACGAAGTATTATCGATATTTCTGATACAAACAAATTCTGTATTTTTAGGTATCAATATAATAACTTGTTTTGTTACTGTAGCTTGAGCAAGTTATATAGAATGTATATGTACATAGAATATACAGGATAAACTAAGTGATGCTGCAAGGCTCAGAGCTATTTCATGCCGATCTTTTGCTTACCGAAGTGGCTTCATGTTATTTCAAAATTCACTTTGAATTTCAGTGCTCTAAATATTTATAAGCGTGAGATTGTCTGTACGGTTGTTGAGCGCGGATACGAAGCACCTTCATAAGATAAACAAGTTCAGACGTCTGTTTTGGATCGATCTTCATGCACGGTTGAACACGAAGTTTTGGGAGAGTCAACAGTGAATTGGGAGCATTGCTATTTCAAAAAAGATCAGTTTCATGCCCAACTTATTCTGGTTCTCTGTGTGATAGATCGATCTTTATTTTTCACTGAAAATTCTCGCGACGTCTAAAATAACATTCATCCTGTTGTCTTTTTAGTGTGAAAAATTATTTTGGGTATCGATATTCAGTCCAAATATCCATATTAAGATACTAGGTTGTTCAGTTCCAATTTCGAATTACGGTCTTGAGGATTATTTATCTATTATTCATTCTGCAGTTCTTTATGTGTACAGTTATACAGTGTACAGTTGTTGTGCAGAATTATCGTGCCGTGCAATTAGGCAGTGTATAATTGTCGGTGTTCAGTGATTTAGTGTAGAACTGATCGAGAGGATACAGCCGATCGGTGTACATCCGTTAAGGAAATCTATCGTCGTGCAGAATTATACAGTGTATAATCATCGGTGCAGAGTTATATTATGTACAGCTAGTGATGTCTTCAAGAAAGACGATACAATTCGAGAGATTGTGTCGTCAATGAATCGTTTCGTGAACAAATGAATTTCGATTTCTTTCTACAGGCGTGAATACAGTCTCGAGATACAAGATGCTCATTTGATAACGTTCAATGTGTCAAGATCTCGGCATAACGATATTTCAAGAATATTGAGAGATTTCTTGAATACGGAGTTAAATAATGTAGATTATTACACAGCATTTATCAAAATTCGTTGTTTTCGTTTTTTAATACGTCTAAAAATCATTGTATAATCTTAAACAGTTCTAATAATGTTTGAATTCTTTTCCAAGCTGCAATAAATCTTTTTTCAAATTCAAATTGTAGGATATAATATTCCATACATGTATATTATCGAGTATAACGAGTGGTGTAATTTCTCGAGGTGACGAGACAAAACGATATATACAAACGTAGGGCGCAATGTTCACAAGTCGAGAAAGTGTCTTGACTAGGTCTTGTCAATTGGAAAGACGAGAATTGTAATCTTGTGCGGCATCACTATGTACAGCTTTCCGCGTGTACAGTAGTTCAGTGTAAACTTTTTGTGTACACATGACTTCGTGGAGACTTGGGAAGTGTACAGTCGGTCCCCACCCTACACGCTAAGTAATTATAACTTAACGATGGGGCTTTCTAACCGGGCCTGGATGCTCTGTTGATGGTGGCGCAATGTTAGGAAATTATAGCCATAGGCTTACTCTAATTCGGTCACGTTTTCTGCGAACGCATGTGTCGTGACCATGCTGCCTGTCCATTCGTCCGTCACCCAGCTGTCCATCCTTCCGTCCACGTCGTCCTTGTCGTCATGCCTCAGGCCTAACTAGTATCTAATGTAGTTTGAGTAAATTGCTTGATTTGTAAATACGTTCAAATCCGAAAACTTCTAAAGCAGACTTTACAGTATGTAATGTTATCAACGGAATGAAAACAACGCTATACTAGGAATGAAAATCGTTTTATTACCCTCTGTGAAAAAGTCTATTTCGAACGTTTATATGGTAATATTTAAATTATAAAAAAATTTTTATTCGTAATGTGTATTTATATTTAATGCACTTTGAGTGTTCTATATCTCATACTATCGATACAGTCGGAGACAATTCAATACTATCCGAATAGGGAGATATGATGATGAGGGTGACACTGTGAGGTGACTTCCAAGCGGAAAAAGTTGCTTTTATGAGACATTATGTTTTCACGATTGTTTAGCTCCACTGAAAGAAAGTTATACTATATAATGACAACTTTTTACTTCTAGTTCACACAACTACTGTTTTTATTGTTGTCGCAAATACCAAATAGTTACTATACCTACCTAGTAGTAATAGTTATGGTAGCTATTTCTGTTTATGGTATTATCTATTTTATTTTAGAATGTAATAGACGTCCCTTTATAGTTGACTGTACTACTGCAATTAATCTGAGTGTCGTTAGACCTTGTTTAGTAGCTTGTTACATCGGCCAAGGGTTAGCCAATTACTCCAGTGACAGTGTTAGGTCACCCGGTAAACTGTCTTACACACGCTAAGCAATTCTGAACTTCACGATGGGGTTTCCCGAGCGGGTCTTAATGCCCCGTTGGTGATAGCGCAATGTCAGAAAATTAGCCGGCGGCTTACTCTGCCTCAACCACGTTTTTCGCGAGCGCGTGTGTACCTAACCATGCAGCCTGTCCGTCCGTCCGTCACATCCTTGGTGGCTTCCGTCGACGTCGTCCTTGTCGTGACGCCCCGGGCCACGTAATCGACGGAGTTCTTCGAATCACGGGAATCAACGCTCGTCCGAGATTCCGTAACGGTCTTTTGGGATAGGCAGAACAAGCTTGCAAGTGGTGGTGAGTAAAGGGGAACGAAGAGTGAGTGGAAATGATGGAGCAAGAGACAGCGGCAGAGCCTTCTCGCCCACGTCGCCCGAGGGAAGCTAGAATCGGGCGCCAGCCAGAAATTACCGCGAGAACGGTGCGATAGAAGAGCGAAAAGCACAGCCTCAACCAGCGCATTTAATACCGTGCTTCACTGCTATCGAGAGCGTATCTCGTTTGACTCGAGCCACGATATCCGTTTGCTTTTATTTTTACCTTACCCGCAAAATTTTCTTTTATCAATTTGAGCTAAGCACTGCTGTTGATTACGAAAACGAGTAATAAAGGATCACCTCAAGGAGTGGCGCAGTAAAATTCACATTATTTTATTGACAATCTGTACTAATTAATGAATAGGTATTCCAAGTTTTTTTTGTCTTTTGTGGGAGCCATTTTTATCTGAGATAAATAAACAGCACTTGCTTCAATGGCTCAAAAAGAACCTTCCGGTAAAATGTTTTATTTCTGGGTTAGCTAGCCAAGTGAACTGGGAACTAAGATTTTCAATGAGTTATGCATATTATTTCAGGCGACTTATAAATACGACCAGAATATTATAGAGGATTGGGATGAAGAACTTTTTTCTCGGAATGAAAACTGTTTTAATTAACTCAATCAACATATTCATATCAAATTTATCAGTTAACTGAGTTGAAGGTACATAAAAATCACTTGAAATCATTTTTCCGGCTGACTTATAATAATCCGTTCAACACATTTTTTTGTTGGCTGATAGAAAAATCACAATGCAACATTATTTTTCATTCTATTTGAAGATTTTCAGCGAAAATCTTCAAATTCAAAAAGAATAATTCAAGTCCCGTTTGAATTAAAAGTATATAAAGATTCATAGGCCAATAAAGTATGGCTAATCGGTTCTCGAAATCGACGATACAATGCGGTTGATATATATCTGCAGAACGAGCACAGGATCTAATCTATTGATACGAAGACGGAGAGGACGACGAGGAATAACTTGGAGAGGCGAACGGCAAAGCCCAGCAGCGACGGCACCAGCGGACGACCCAATTCGACGCGCTTCCTTCGCTCGGCGTGCGGCCCAACCACGCTAGCCATATATCATTCCAATGTCTCCTTTATAAGCGCTTGACCGACTCTGAAGCAGCATAGGGCACCGGTGGAGCAGAGCACGAGGGCGCAAAGGAGAGAGCAGAGGGGGATAGAACAGAGAGATGAAGGTAGTAGTTTGGGCAAAGTCTCGTCGTCGCATAAGCGAAGACTTTTTCCCTCCTCGGTTCTCTCCTATGCTGATATACTCGCAGCCCTTTTCTCTTCCTTCTTTTCTCTCCTTTATCTCTCTCAGCCTTTCCGCGACGGGTTTTACTATTTCGCTCAGCTCGTAGCTTCTTTCGACGCTGCAGAGCATCCCTCGCGAAAAACGAACGCACCACTCTTCATCCTTTCTGCGTTGCATATAGGCGACCTGCTCGGCACACGTATATGTCTTCGGGTTGACTTAGGCGCCTTGTAATAATAGTATCCATTCAACACTATTATGTCATGTATTAGGACATGGATATATTGAACTAATAATATATTTAGCAGCTACTGATAAAGACATTCACCGAAATTGTTTACACGCAATATCAAATATTTTCTTTTGAGCCAATGCATTGAGAGCTCTATTTTGTCTTCTTCGATGTCTCACTATATTATAAAAACATTTCGCCGCCGCTGTGTGATGTATGTAAGGGATTTTGCGAGACTCGATTGTTGATAAGGTCCCCAAGCTTGAATTTCTTGTAAGTTCCTGCTGCGCCCATAAACCTAGATTTTTTTCTGAGTCTTTCATGGGCCCTCAAGACCGGGTTTTTTTTCTGAGTCCCTCGTGGATCCCCAAGCCCGCATTTTTCCGCATCTCTCATGGGCCACTAAGTAGGGTAGATGTACCATTTGTGGCCACTTTAAGCGATACCCTGTTATTCATCTGGATAAAATATTAATATAAATCCATATGAACACGTAAAACGTTGACGAATGCCATCCGGAGGGTTGCGGTAATCGAATTTTAAGGAATGGGAGTTCATTTTCATTATAATTCGTCGAGAAAACAATACATTTTCAAAAAACTCCTCATTTCACCGAAAGTGGCCACAAATGCACCGTTTTTGGCCAGTCATAGTGCTATTAGTGGCCACTTGTAAAGAAAATAATCGTTATTTTATTTAAATCATTTTTTATTAGTATTATAACATAATTTTATGAAACAAACAATATATTATTATAGAAAATATTAATAACGTTGATAACACGTCGCGTTTACTTCCTCTTTTTATTTATTTTTTTTCCTGTGTTCGCTTTTTTCCGTTGCTTTCCCTCCAATTTCTCGATTTTAATCTTCTTGTTTAATTCCATCTTCGCAGCTCTTTCTTCTTTTCTTATTCGTTTTCTTTCCTCTTCGTCATTTTTTTCTTTCTCTTTGGCCTGCATTATCTCGATCCATTTATTCGACGTTATCACCGAAGGAGAGTGCTCGTTTGGTTGATCTGGTTTTGATTTTTTTGACTTTGTCGTTTGCTTCTTCGGCCAAAGTAGTACCGTGCCTAAAACTTCTTCCAACGATTTTTCGCGAATCACAATATTCGACGAAACCAAAGCAGGGACGACACTTACTCCAGGAAGCGGTTCTGCGTAGACTTCGATGCTCGCAGTATCAACGTTCTCAGTCTGTTCCGTTTGATTCGTGATCTCGTCGTTTGTTAGAAAAGCTTCTCCACTCTGCGATGTTTCATTTTGGATCAGGGTACAGGAATTGGATTCGGTATTACTGGGTACAGGAATCAGAGGGATGTTGGAAAATTCTTCGAATTTATCGAATTCCATGATTTCAGGAGAGTGCTCGCCTATCATACAAAAAAATCCAATAACGAATTAAATTATAATTTGAAATCTAAACAGAAACATTGTCAAAGAAAAAAAGGATATAAACAACAAAATAATTTGAGTTGAATATGCTGAGCTGTATAGAAGCTTTGATATGATCGTGAATAAATTTAAATTAAAGAATAATCGTATCAGACAGAGTAAAAAATCGCAATAGCAGAAAAGTAAAAAAATAGATATATTACATATTTATAAGTTCCATAAAAAATATAGCTATTAGAATAATTTTGGATAATATTCTATCAAAAACTTAGAGTTGGGACAAGAGTGGCCACAAATGGAAATAGCGAGCGCCATTTGTGGCCACGGGGTGGCCACAAATAGCGCAATGATGCTTTCGTTGTCCTATTTGTGGCCACATTTTATTTACAGCATATTTTAGGTTATTGTTCACAAATTTAGGTTTTAATTGAATAAAAAAAGTATTTCGAGTGACTTGTGCATGATCGTATTCGGATATAGCCGTAATAAGTGAATATCAAAGGGTTACTTACCCACTGCTCGCTTAACGTTTCTCGTAAGATTTAGCCAGGATCGCCGAGACGCTAAATATTTCGCAGTGTAATCAGCTGCGTCGCTATAAAATGAGTCGCAAGCGGCAAAAAGTGTTGCCAATCGAATTCTTTTTCACGTTGGTACCCTTGAAATTATGCTTTGGAATCAGATTAGCTTAATATTTAGCTTTATAAGAGAAAGTGGCCACAAACGGTGCAGTGGCCACAAACGGTACGTCTACCCTATAGATTTTTTCTAAATCTCTGATGGACACCCTACTCCTGATTTTTCCTGAGTCTCTCATGGACCCTCAGTCCCGATTTTATTTAAGTCCCTCATGGATCCCCAAGACCGGATTTTTCTGATTCCTTCATGGACCCCAAAAACTGAATTTCTTTGTAAGTCTCACATGGTCTCCCAATTCCAGAGCTCTTTCCTGAGTCCCTTATAGACTCTGAATCCCGGATTTTTTCCGAGTCCCTCGTGGACTCCCAAGCCGGATTTTTCTGACGCCCTCATGGGCCTCCTCGCTCAGATTTTTACTAAGTCCCTGGGCCCTTAAGCTTGGATTTTTTTCTAAGTCTCTGCTAAACTCCCAAGACCAGTTGTTTTATGAGTTTCTCATAGGCTGGTGGCCTGGATTTGTTCTAAGCCGCTCATGAGCTCCTAAGCCTGGATTTTTCCTAAGTCTCTCGTGGGCAACCAAACCTGGATTTCTTCTGAGCAACTTATGGACCTTCGAGCCGGATTTTTCATAAAGCATCGCGAAAAGTATGCGAGGTTGGCGCGAGAAGCGAGCAAGGGGGGAGCGGGCCACCCCCCCTCGCCCCGATATCCACTTCAATGTATATGTGGGTACAGTTATCCTACTCCAGTATGCATATGCACTGTGAGCGGTGGGAGATCCATCTTTTCATCGTTACACAAGTAATGCGGGAGCGCGTTGCAGCTCGCGAGGTCGGACGTATCAGAGTATTACGTATGTGAACATCTGTGAAGCTAGTATAGTTTAGTCCATCTACATATACAACCTACGATTTAAATGTATAGCGACGTATACGAAATCGCAGACCAGAGACTTTCGCAGTGTCCGTGAAATTCGTACGGGGTGAGTGAGAGCAATGTGTAGAAGAGAGTTTGGGAAAGGGGGAGGGGGGGGGGGGGGTACTACGCGGGCGCATAGGCCGGGTAATTCGATGCAGCGGGCCGAGTGCCACGCTGAATGCGAAATTTGAGCTCCCTCCACCGCCGGCTCTGCAAGCAGACGCTGTTATATGGCTGCAGCACCATATCCCAGCACTAGCAGCGTCAGAACCAGAGCCGGCGTAGCAGTGGTGGCTCGGAAAATATGCTGCTTACAGGTGTACGCGCTTGGATACATATAGTTTAGCACGTAATACTATATATACTCCGCGTTTTCCTCCATGTACACACAAATGAAGAGAGGGAAAGACCACTGACAGTGTGTGCGCCGCGTTGGATTTACATGCACGATTAGCTTTTCAGGTACCGGCGAGGGAGGGGGCAAGGGGCCGTTTGATACAGGAGCACAGATTTATCAAACACGCACGAATTTATAGTTGTAATCAGAGAACCTATGGAGAAACCTTATTTACATAACGACGAGATTTTGTTAATTTGATTTTCCATATTCTGTTGCGGATTCTGTGCAGCTTCGGAGGCGGAAATTATTATTGAATGGCAGAGATAATTGGAAAAAAATTGTTGTAATTTTACAGTGGGAACCGCTGATGACTTTGGAAGAGACTGGATATATTTTGTAAGTGTTGATATCATATTTAAAAAAAATTTTAAGATTTTTCGTAGGAAACATTGGGTACGTTTTTTTTTGGATATGATGTATGTGCCTGTCAATTTTTGAGGCTTCGGTTTTGCCTTTCTGAAGTACGTGATTTTCGAAATACTGTAAAGGGAACTCATATTTAAATTTCGCTAATACTGATATTTATTGTAGCTGGTTGGAAACTAAATGCTTCTATTCCCTGAGATCAGAATGCATTAATTATCAGTTATCTACTGTTCCGTAGAAAGTGTGGTGTGCAGATTTTTTTCTTTCAATGGTCCGAGTACCTAAAAAAATTCCTGAGAAAAATCTTGTGTTTCGTAGTTTCCTCGCAATAGTTGTACGAGTGGCCACTAGAGGCATTATATACCCACTCTCAGGAAGTACTTTATTCTCTCCGGCGTGCACTTACTTTGGATATGTACACTATTTTATATGCAGTACTATTTTACCTGCATGCATGATATATCAGTACACTGGGAAAACTTTCTTTGTATTTTTAATTTTATTACTGAGTGAAGGAAAAGGATGAACTCCTTTTTTACTTGATGACTCTTTGGCCGTCGTAATAAATAGGTATTCCAATGATACAAAAATGTTATTTTCTATATTTTTATTGTAATTTTCTAGTTAAAAACAAAATATTAAATTTTTTTCCGATTCTTCAAAACTGAAACTTGAGGTCATAACCACACAATAAATTGTAAAAAAAATATACATGGGTAAATTATCCTTTGCAGTGGCTCAATCCACATCTACACGGAGAAAAAGAAGTAGTTAGGTACACCCAAAAAGTAGTTGTACGGACTCACTTTTCGTAAGTCCATAGTTGGGACAACTACTTTTAGATAGTTGTGCAGACTCGGTTGCAGTGACCGTCCATCACGTTTAGGTGCAATCCACCGGTTAGTTGGCACAAGTCACTTGCCAAGCAGATCACACTTGACCTGGCTATCGGTGGAAATTGTGCGTATTCATTAAAAATGCAATGAATTGACATATAGTCAATAAAATTAATGAGGTTTGACGTTATACTTGATTGAACAGATACGGTTTGGAGTTACAGATGATATAATTAATGTAATATGAGATGATTATTGATAAGATTGAAATGGTTTAGGGTTGAAGTTTCCGATGTCTTATTTCCTCTGTCGAAGAATGCATTCTAAGTTGAGTGTGGAATCCTATCTATCCTATCTATATGTCTATCGATAGCATTCTTTCGCAAATAATGTCTATTGAAGTAGAATACGATTTTTCTCCTATGTCGATACCACGAAAAAAGCGAAAAATAATGAGAAAGCAATGTGCAAAGTTCTACTTTGCAGATTTTTGAAAATAATTCAACATTCCATAAAATCGAAGATTTTATACTGTTCGTCACTGCATAATGCTTATATAATGGCTGAATATTGTTTTATTTACAAACAAAATGAGAGCTCGTTATCTCAAGTTTTCTAAAAGTTACAATAGAACAATAATGTCAATTAAAAAAAAAAATTCAAAATTTTATATAATTCGAACCGCTTGACTGATTTCGTCGCAATTCAATACCAAATAACATTGAACATGTCTTCAGTTATGAATAACTATTTAGCTAAATCGTCGAACTTCTGCGAAAGTTAGAGCAACTACGCCCTTTTTTAAAAAATGTAAGTTTACATAAAATTAAAATCGATGCATATATTCAGTGAAAAATCGCAACATTTAAAGAGGGATCCATGCCTCACTTGCCTGCCAAATTTGAGCTCTATCCGTTGAATGGTTACTGAGTAATAGGCGATTGAATTTTCAAAGTCCTGCACACACGCACGCACACACATACACACATTTATAGGAACACTTTTTGTAAACCACTTTTTTTCGACGTTTTAGACGATTCTGAGTATACTGACAAGACAAGATGAAAAAAAATTTATTTGAAAACAAAGCTTCCTCAATGCAGAAGCAAAAATGTCTATTTTTGCTATAAAAAATAGCAAAAAATATTATCGTATGACATTTTTTGCGAAAAAATGCTATTGATTGACATTTTTTCCAAAAAAATGCTGTCGATAGACCTTTTTGCTTTCTCATGGAAAACATCTTGTTTTCATGGAAATAAAAAAAAAATCTTCATCGAAACATTTTTTCTGAACCCCTTTTTACTCGATGTCTTCGATCATTCTGAGTATAGTGACATGAAAATGTTAGAAAACATTTTTATTTCCATGGAAACGAAGCTTTTTCTCTCTGAGGAAAATGTCTAATGACAGCATGTTTTTGCAAAAAATGTCAATCAATAGCATTTTCTCGCCAAAAATGTTAATCGACAGCATTTTTTTGCAAAAACTGTATATGTCCAATAATAATGCGAAACTTCACGAAAATGGTTGTTTGGCATACTTCAAATATCACATGTTTCGATTGAAAGAAAAAAATTTTGGCTGCAAGCGCTCGTTGCGTTGCTTTAAAGTGGTTGCATGATCTCACTGATTAGTTGGGCGAACTTACTAGAGAGTTGCCACGACAACTATTCGAGATTGTAGTAGGCACTGAGTAAATCGTTCCAGCAACTCATTTTTAGTTACCTCATTAAACGGAGTCGGTCCGACACCTTTTTTTTCTCCGTGTAGTTTTAGCGTTGTATATGCGACAAAAAAATTCAGAATATTTGTCAGCGGATTCAATGTGAACAGATGCGACGTAAAGAGACTCATCTGCAAAAGTAAACGAAGAATTAAAAAAAATGTTTTCTTTACACATTTTAGTAAATACACACATGCGGTCATTTTTATTATTCCATAAATGTCGCCTATGAGGAAGCAAAAAGTGCTTTTGGAAAATTCAATGTACTGCAGCTTTCTTGCAGCAGTTGTACAAGTGGCGACCAAAGGCATTATACATTTTTCGCAGCGAGTACTTTATTCCCTGGAGCGTACACTTTCATTGGATATGCACAATATTGGATACGTAGTGATATTTTACATGTACGTATTTATACATAGGGACATATATGTGTAGTCTACATATAGATGGAATTTCTGTGTAGACAGGCCTGCATTTCAACGCAGCGTTAGAAGGGTCGCGTGTCCCGGGTACCAATAAACATATTTGCACCAAGAGCAAGTAGCGAGACGGCTCCGTATCTTCATCGTCATCTTGGGGGCGGTTCGCTATATCCTTTTCACATTCAGCGTGACACTAGAGCACCTAATACGTGCTGGCGGTGAAGCAATGGATACCGTATGAAGTATATGAGGCATTCTCTGTCACTTCAACCACTTTGCTGTGCGATACTCAGATCTGCCCCATAATTGTTTATAACAAAGTACCACTAACAGATACTCTATGTGATATTATTTCGAATTTTTTAATCAAATACTTTTTAAATCACCATATTTTTTTAAGTTGTCATATCTCGGGAACTTAAAATTACCGGAAACAATGTCGTCACATAAAAGTTGTAATTTCATATTGGCTCTTGAATGGAACATTTTAAATAATTTCCTCATTCTGGTAATACTCATTTATTATCGAAAAACAGGGAAATTATTAGTTTTTGTTGAAAAAAGAATATTTTTTTTTCTGTATATGACCGTCGACGCGCACAAACATCTCCACATTGGCACGAATTGGGGTTTTTGGGTAAAGAAAATTGTGGAATAACACTACATTGTATGAAATCGACCTTATTTCTGTGTCATTTCATTTCATTATCCGATAACCTTGACCCGGGCCTCGTTGGTGATTTTTTCGTATTATCGACGGTCATGGTTACTTAGTAATATTCTCAGCCAAAAAAAATTGAGTTTTTCAATAAAAAAATAATTTCCTCGTTTTTCGGAAAAAAAAATTACTGTTACCAGAGTGTGAATATTATTTTAGATGCTCCATTGAAATGCTAACACTGCACTACAATTTTTATGTGCAGACATTTTTTTAAAAAATTCTCTAAGTTTACACGATATGTTTACTTAAAAAAAAAAACGGCATTTTCAATATATATTATTGGATTGAAAAATCTGAGAAAATTCACATAGAGTACATTTTTAATAGTACTCTGGTAGAACCAATTATGCAGCAGAACTGAGATGGCCTCAAAACAAAGTGACTGAATTGACAGAGAATGCTTTATATAAGACGGGATGTATTACGCAACTTCAGCTGAGTGGTCCCCTTCTTTCAGTTGGGGATATGGATGCTGTAGAAATGGGCTTTGAGTAGCAGACACATCGCACTGTCTTATCCTCTTTGGTGCGCTATTCGATATACCTTCGCTTAGAGGCTACGAGTCTCCTGTACTCTACTATCAAAAGCACTTCTCTCTGCTGCAGCAGGCGATCATCTGCTACAGGGCACATATTCCAAATGTAAATTCCTTTGGCTTCTGAATTAATCCGTTGTCTTAAGGTATTACAACGACAACTTCAAGGAAAGTCTTGTCGCATGACTATATTTATAAAGTAAATAATGATTCTGTAAAATCGGAGCTCTTTGGAAGCATCAATGTGTATGTTAATTGGCTAATGTTTTCTCATAGTGTTTTATGGATTTTTTGTGAAATTTGTAAAGTGATCGAACCATTTAGTAATAGTGGTGAAATTACAAATATATTTTGTCTTTTACATGGAAGTTATAAAAAGACATTTTTTCAAACTTATGATTTGTTCAGAGTACAAATGTGAACAAAAGTAAACAAAAAATGTTGGTAGTTTTTTTGGAGGACGAAAAAATTGACGAATGTTTTTTCGTTGTAAAAAATCTGCGAAAGTCGTCGCTTCGTAAAACTGCAATTTTCTGTCGTCGTACTGCGTACGAAAAGTTTCGTTTGTCGCTCAAGAGAAAAACTTTTTTTTTAACCTAGAGTAGAAATATGCTATTTCATCAGCGAAATCAGGTTAAAAGTTTCCTTAAGGACACCAACATACAGCCTATGGGGCAATCCACCCCGTTTCGACCAGTTTGACCTCGACTTTTCCGATTTGGCTCGTAATTTTTCGTAGGTTTAGTTGGACCTTCAAATCCACAAGATTTTGTTTACTATGGCATTTTTTTTTCAAATATATTTTCAAAGTGACATATCGAACGCCATAATTTAAAAATCTGAAAAAATTCTGAAAAATACTTAGTTAAAAAATTCTGAAAAATACTTAGTTCGATATAAAGATTTTCTAGCTTACAGCCAAAGTAGGGAAGATTTAGCTTTTTGTAGTTTTCAATCTTTTTTGAGTAAAAAAAATTATAGAAAATAGAAAAAAATTAATTTACTACAGGCAATTGGTCATATGTTCATTTGTGTCAAACCGGATTTTTCAGAATTTTTTCAGATTTTTTCAACTATGCAAATATTCTGAAAATAATTTTTTAACTTAACATACTGAGTACTCTGTACATACAAAACACTCTGTTGAAATTGTTATATTGAACAAAGTATTTTTAGAATTTTTTCCGTTTGTTAAATTATGGCGTTCGATATGTCTCTTAAATATATAATTTGAAAAAATACCCATGGAAAAAAATCTGGTTCATTTGAGGGTCTAACTGAGCCCACAAAAATGACAAGCTGAATCGGAGCGGTCGAGGTCAAATAATGGTTGAAACGGGGTGGATTGCCCCTTATACAATATTTTTTTATTCTCCGAAAGGAGATTGAATTTCGCGGCTCGATTAAAAAATGCTTCAAAAATGAAAGGTATGAAAAACGGTGAGTGGCAAGTTATTCATTTTCCGATAACGAACCGAGGTTCCCTTTTATCGATCACGCAATTTTGAGTTACCGTCGCGCGGAGATTATTGGTTTTGTTTTAAACGAAATCGAACGAGAGGTTCAGGGTTCACGCTCTTTTTACCTTCGTACATTTTTTTTTTATAAAATATAGTATTCAGAGTCGACTATAAATAATGATGTATACCGTTGGGAGGATGGTAGCCATTGCCCGACGGCGCGGTCGGTGGCGTTCGCAGAGTCGGGACCTTATATATTTCTCAGCGTTCTCGTAGCTTAATCCTGGAAATACCTTCTCGTGTTGGAGCGTTGGTACTGTTCGGGTTGGAGGGCGTCTCGCCCACCACCAAACGGCGACACTTTCCGCAGGGTGGTTGCTCCCCACTCCGGGCAACCCTGGACAATATCTCCGCATACTCGCCGCACTCGTACCACGGGCAGCACTCGCTTTTGGCTTCTGCTGTTGCAGTACTTGTGCGGCGTGCCATTAAGAGGAGCAACTACTTTAGGAGACCGAAAAACAGGTGATTTTTGGTATTTTGCTTTCATTTAGAGGAATCTTTTTTATCGCGAAAAAATCTTTTACGTCCCTGCGGCCTGGAAAGTGAGATTTTACGTGCGGTTTCCGCACCTTGTGAAGGAAAATTGTATACAATACTCGGCAGAGAAACGTTTCCTCAACTCGTGTGATTGTAGCACTTACTTTAGGTTCGTGCTGCAAACTCACATTCGTTAGAAATGAGTTTTCCCGCCCTCGTGTCGTAATATTCCTTTATCCCCTAGCATTCCCGGCCGCATTTCATTCCAGAAATAACGACTTTTACGGCCTGGTTGAATCACAGCGTGCTCTAGTGGGCCACAAGTTTTTTTGTGGCTCAGTAGTGCCGCTAAATTCACTACAGCGCTTGCAACAATACAAAAACAATACAACAATGCAACATTAAAAAAAAACCAACAATAATGAGGAAGCAATTTGCAAAGACTTACCTTACAGCTTTTTCACCATATTCGCATTTTCAGCATATATGGTCATAAGGTCATATTTCAAAAGATCCATGTCTCAGATGTTAAAATTATCATGAAATTTTGTACATTTGTCAATATCTCTGCTGTAAAAAATTGCTTTGCTTAATTGGTGTACAGTGTGACCGCAAAAATAGTGAGACTTAGCGAAGGCAAATTCTTTGAACAGTTTTTCTGGATCTCATGCAGAGGGTAAAACTCGTGAATCTGGAATCCAAGAGCAACCGGTTGACCCAATCGGTCAGTCCATTGACAAAAAATTTCTTCGGGTTCTTATTGAAGGGAAGGATGAATTTTAATATTTCCTTGGCCCGTATGATAAAAAAATATTTTTTCAGCTAAGGAAATGTTTGTTTAACGTATCGTCCCTAAGATTGTTCTGGCGTCTGGACCTGTAGGCTGAGGTGACTGCGCAACTAGGAGACGCGCGGTGTATGGGGCGTTCGGTGTGTGAGTAAGATACCTGCGTATTCAGTTCGCAAGCGAAGATAACCAGCAGTATTTTTTATTATATAGCTTTTTTTATGTACGTGGCAGCATTTTCTGAACTGTTACAACGTAAACTGGGCGACATTGTCAGAAACTTCCATAACCGTAATGCAATGAGCTGCAAAATTGGCGATTTTCCGTTCATTAAACGGTGCTGTTCATCATTCTGAATTTTTACCAGATTATTTGCAAAGGGATAATGTACATTCTCAACAATGTTCATGACATTGGTGGCATTTTGATTTAGTCTTACAAGAACTTTAAGGGGATGCAGTCACCCAAAAAAATCATGACAAAAAAATTTTGACCCTCTTGTTAAAAAATCTGACAGTTAAACCTCATTAAATACACTTCAATCACCGTAACTCTGGTTGCAATTTTGTAAAGACAAACAGTGCACCAAAATGGTTTTAGGTAAAAAGTAAAAATTTTTACTTGTACCTTCAGACCAAACTAGTGACGAAATTTGAGTATTTGATTTATTATTTTGCCTGTCGAAAAGTACATTCTGGCTTGAGTATAGCGGGCCTGGATACGATGGAAATTGGATTTACTGTAGCCAATCTACGATGTTTCTTTCAAGGATTTAACTTTTCCTTGCGGCTGCATCTATTCTCGAAATATTCTAATTAACGACTCAAATAATGGACCAGACATTCGCCTCATTTAGGCATCGTAAATCCCGTGCAAAATGTACGGATTTTATAAATTGATTTCTCTGTAAAACGGTCGTTGAAAGACTCTGAAAGTAAATGGACATAAAACATAGTATTTAACCACAAACTACAAGACTTTCGGTAGCTTATCTAACACCTTCTCTGGCGCTCGTACATCCTCAATTTTCTATAAAATGGCATCTGTCTCCACCAACAAGACGACATACTCAAGGTTTCGGTGTATTATACAGTAGAACCTCGATTATCCAAACCCTCAATTATTCGAACGCTCAATTATTCGAACGTCAGCGCCGAAGATACATTGTTTCTCGCTGTTACCGCCGTGAGCAACAATGTATCTTTGCGAGAACCAGCGATGCATGTCGAGCGAGTTGAAACTCGCATTGCTTGGTGGAGCGTTAGTCCGCTTGCGGAGTTTGCTCGCGCAGTTTTAATATATTTTATGCAACTACGTGCGAGAAGTGCTTACTTCTCACACACTCCGCTTACCTTTCCGTGCGAGAAATCGCATTTCTCGCGCTAGTGTAAGAAATTCTATACGAAACTCGTGCGAGAAACTTTTTCTCAACTCGTTTGATTGCAAACTCACCCTCGTCAGAAAAAGTTTCATCGCACTCGTATCGGAATATACTATTTCACATCGCGCGGAAATAAATATGAATGCCGAGTCGTTCTTTATCCATTATAATTTCGTTTGCTACTTCATTTGTGCCATGGCTTCAACATCAAATCCTTCGACTTCTAATTAAAAGCGGAATGTTGTTACGGTGGAAAAAAACAATTAGAAATCCTGTCGAAGTTAGATAAGGGCGAAACGGACGCATCTTTAGCACTCTTTTATGGTGTCGTAAAAGTAACGATCACCGATATTGAAAAAAAATTCGAGATGCTCTCAAATCATGTCAAATTTTAATATGTATCTACTGTTTTTATGTAAAAGAGTCGTTTATGATCCCGTCTCCAAAAACACCAAATATCGATTATCCGAAGTAGTGTCGATCCCAATTACTTCGGATAATCGAGGTTCTACTGTAGTTTTAACGACAGCTTCAACACCAGAACGACTGTCGGAATCGCTGCTGAAGCAGATGACGTCGAACTGGCACGCGTCTTCACGTACTACGCGACTCGTGCGCCATTCGTGCAAGAAGCCGCCGCTCCGCTTTAGCGTCACTCCATCTCCGTGTCTCGGTCTTCCTCGTTGGCGCCCTCTGGCTTTGCATCTGACACCACCATTCACTTTCAATTCCATGCAAAGGAAGAGATGGAAACGTGGCCGCTCACGTCTTGCACACGTCAAGCAACAGCAACGACGACAACGACGAAGACGACGAAAATGCTGCTCAGCAATCTGAGCATCTCGACTCGCTGCTGGCCCATGACGACCACTTGTCGCTTCTCTGTCCGGGATTTCGATTCACAGTTTGATCGCCCGACTATTGGCTATCCGTGCTACTAACTCGGCAATCACTCTACGTCAAAATACCCTTGAAAGTATCGGGTTCATACTAAAAAAATCCGCCTTGACTGATTGAGCTAGGTAATGGATTTTTCTTATCACATTTTGACAATCTCTGTAGGTTAAATATCAGGAATTTCGAATGATTTTTTCGTTTTCGGAATCTGCCTTCTCTCGTTATAGAATCCGAAAATTATCTCAGATTTTCTAAATATCCATTTTCTTCAAGGATTTTTTATCAAATTGTTTACATTCCTCAGGCAAACCTGTAAAATGCATGCTTTATCCATGCAAAAGTGTATGCATGTAATCATCGATTAATGCATTTTTGTTTTTCATTTACCCAGAAAAGGTGAAATTTTTCTTTAAAATAAAAGTTGAAGATAATTGTGACTGCTAATGACTAGTACGTCAATTGTATGGTAAACGTTTATGGAATACGATGAAAAATGTTGACAAACCTGCTTTCAAATAGTTCAACCAGAATTTTGTTGTATTTAACCATCAACTTTATTCTCATACCTGTCCAAAATAAATTGTAATTAAAATTGACTTTTCTCCAAAGTCCGAAATGTGTTGAATGAGGAATACATCTGATTTCGCTCTAATAATCAACATCTATGTGATAAATATAGGGGCGATAGAATTCTTGCAAAATTTCTTAACTAAATACCTCTTCAATGATTATACTTTAACTCGCTACAATAGGCTGGATGTAACGAGCACATTATTACCAGATTCCGTACCAGATTCCACGTAGAAAACCACACAACGCAAATTGTGTAAAATATATTACCCCCGATGTTTTCAGGCGAGAAATATCTCCTAAATATTCCAAGAATTTTAACGATGAAAACGTACTAAAATTGCACCAATTAAAATTTCCCATTAACTAATTATCTTTCCTGAAAAAAAAAGTTTTACACAGATAATAATATAAACTGGAAGAGGAAGAAGTAGAATATTTTATATTGCTTCCCCATAATTTTTTACTTTCCACAAGTCCAGCTCTATGGGGCGCTATAATCGTCAATATTGGGTTCTTAATACAGGAAGTTTTGTAACAAATTAAAAATAATGAGGAAATAATATGTAACGTTTTACTTTGCATCTTCGTTTTAAACATACATATTTCAAAAATTAAAGCTCGGTGAAACTACAATTGCCACGAAATAATAACGAAAAATTCAAATTACAATGTGATTCGAAACTTTTTGCCAATTCCCATTGAGCTATGTATTTAGCATTATTGGATATTATTCCCTTTACCTACAAAGTTCGGGATTGCTAGTTCATCCTCTGCAAACGTTAAAGCAATAATGTCTATTTTTTTGCCAATTTGCCATGTGCGTAAAATCCTAATGGTGTAGAATATTCTATGTAATAATAATAATATTATGACCCGAATGACAGCGTTAGCTAAAGCGTATCACCCCAGTCGAAGGTTGCAGGTTCGATTCCCGGCAATATGTTTTTTTAGGATTTAATATGTACTATAGTCGAGAGAGAAACTAAATATCTATTTAAAAGTGCAGGTTTTCTTGATTAAATAATGACAGATGAATATTTTTGAATCAAATTAGTTTATTATTTTAGTAACGGCTTAATAGGGCAGCCTTTATTGGCCTTGACAGAGAAATCCATAAAGATCCCCAGCTTTCAGTTTTAAAAGGGCTTTAACATTCTGCCTTTACAGGCCCCTTACATTCTCTATGAGGCTACAAACTCTATGAGGTCTCTAGGAGAATTTAGGAATATTAATCGGGGCCTTGTCAAAAATTTTATAAGTTTTATTCACGGATACTTGGCCATATGACTTATACACATTAGCGCGACTGTTGGAGCCAACCTTGAAGTCAAAAGCCGAAACGGAAGAAGAAGATAAAGAAGAAAATGAAGATGAAGAAAAAGAAGAAGATGAAGAATATGAAGAAGAAGATAAATAAGGAGCTGGAGAAGAAGATAAAGCAGAAGATGAAGATGAAGAAGAAAAAGAAGATTAAGAAGAAGAAGATGAAGAAGACGATGACATTGTGCATATCCGGACATGAAAGTCTGAATGAAACAAATTTTCATGAAAATAATTTGGAGTCGAAATCAACGGTGCTTATACCGTTGTCAAACGATATTATTTCTTTCGATTACGCAAGCGTGGTAGTAGAGACAGAGAATACTGTTGGAATGGAATATATCTTGTGCTACGTTGAGGTTGTCAACAGGGTCTCGGGTGGCTAGCTTGGTAGCCTGGGTGAACCATGCGGGAACGAAGCTTGTACCTCTGATCCGAACTTCGAAGCGTGGAAATCCCAACTCGCGCGAAGGACTGCCGGTAGTGCCGTCACCCCCAACCCTATATTCTGGCTGGTGCACGACCAAGAGGTAAAGGAGAAAGAGAGCATAGGCGAGGACGCGGACCCGCGTTGCACCCATCGGTGCTGCATTGTTAAACTCGAACTTGTTAACTCGGTTTTGCGAGCTTTTCCCAGTGGGATTCCATATAACATGTACATGGTTATGTACTATCTCCACCTCTCACCAAAAGCTCAGTAGAAATGAATATATGTATATATATATATATATACAGATATATATATATGTATACAAGATAAAATTGTACAGTAGTGCTTTTCTTGTTTTTTCCTTCCCCCCTCCCTACAGTTGTATCCTGGCGCTACTATCTTTCGTCCTAGTGCTTTTTTTTACCACCCATTTTAGTTTCGTACGACGAGCATTGTCCCGATTCACGTACACCTAGCTAATCCAACGAACGTCGTTGTCTATCGTACAGATTTACGTTAACTCTACGAGCAAAACTGGAAACAACAAGGAAAATCCTGTGTCACAGGGGAATCGCGATAGTAGATGAAAATACGTAGTCGAGTGGCAAAATTAATTATCTTAACACTTCAAGGACTTGGAACTTGAGATACGTGACGAGAATCATATGAGAATTTTAATTTCTATTGTGTACTGGCTGCATGATTGGGAAAAACAATGAACACAATAATGTCTGTTTTTTTTATATCCTTTTTTTTCGCCCACGATATTATAAATTCATTTTCATTTATTTTTCAGTGGTTCAGCGCATAACCCCGAGCCGAAAAAAAGGAAAATTGACACGCGCAATATTGGATAACCTCGCTGTTTGAATTCTCTATCACCACAAAAACCGAAAAAACACGTGTTTCTATTTAAAAAGAAATGCTCATCTAATACCAACTTTTTTCCAATCTAGATGATGAAAATCGAAATTGAGAGGAAGAATAGGAAAGACCGGGACTTGTTTAAGGGTGCAAGTTGAATCACTCGCGTTAGTATTCGGATGTTTCATGCAAAATTCAATCTCTGAGGAATTAAACCTCTGCTGAAACAATAACTTATACTGCACTATCAGTTGGATTCATTGACATCTTGAATAATTACAAATAACAAACTAATTTAATGGTGTAAAATTAAACTTTTCTTGTCAAGTTTAGAAATGATATACGCTGATCTTATCAAAAGAAAGTCCTCGAAATGTTTTCAACTTCGAAGCTTATTCTATTGCCTACAATTTAAGATAAATATTCTAAATGATGTTATGATGCTTTGACGTGACGACCTGTAATATTTTTATTCCTTCGATGGAAGTTTGGCAAATCGTAACTCGGCGTCTGAGTCGACCGATGCCGAACATTCCGTTGTTATCGATTTTTCTATATGGGAAAATCAAACATTTGAAATCTTTCAAAAATTAGTTGCCTCAACCATATCGAATAGTAACCTCAACTATTCACGATTAGTCCTCGCGAGATTAGTGAGTTTAACCAATCCAAACGTTGCGATTATCACTCGAATTATTGGGACTACCATTCGAATCGTCTTTATCACTATTCGAACCGGCACTATCAATTTAGTTGTAAAGGAAATAGAATAATCGATCGGTTGTGTCAACTCATTTTTTGGTTATGGTAACCAATTTTTTTTTTCCGTGCATAATGAAAATATATTAAGGAGGTTGTAACGAAGAGTGATAAATCAATGGCATAGATTTTACCATAACGTATGGGGCGCCATAACTCACTGTGTTCTAATTCAATCGTCGATTTCCTCGAAAATCAATGAGAACGCTAATAAAGTATGTGCCTCGAGGTAAACGAGCGAGACTCTGGAGACTTTCGCATTAGTCTCCGAATCAGATATATATTTTCCTCGACGCCGGCTAAGTACCACGGGCGAGGGGAATGAAAGTAATTTGGTGTGGCCCCTGCGGTTCTACAAGCGCCTTATCCTTTCGTCGCTAAATGATTAATGCACTCAGAGGACGAAACGAGCGCGTGCGGTCACCACGAAAATCCAATCAGGCGAAACTCGGTCGCGCTACTCCTTACAACGTTTCTCGTGTCTGCTATAATAAAACCGCATTTTGAAAGTTCTGTGGGTAATATCATGTGATCCGGTAAGTTGAACGTCTTCAAGCTCGAAAATCTTAAACCTGAAGCTCCAAAGGGCTGAAAATGGCACCAGAAAAATTAAATAACACGGAAAAAAACTTGGTTAGAACAACTAAGCGCTTGGTTATATGTACTCCAGATGATTAATTGGTTTGGACAATTAAGTTATTGGACAGCGCCACCAAGGTCATTGTAATCTAACCAATAACTTGGTTGGCATAACCAACAATTTCATTGGTCTAACCAGTGAATCGGCTGGCGCATATGTGACCAATCGCTTGGTTGTTCCAATTAAGCCTTTTTTTCCGTGCACTCTGCAGTAAACTTTTTATTCGTTAAGGGGACGATTGAGTTTCGAAGTTTTATAAAAAAGATTTATTTACTCATTACATACGGAGTATGTGAAAAGAGAAAGTGTTGCAATAAAAAAAAATTGATTCTTGGATTTTAAAGGAAATACATGTTTTGAGATTCTCAGATTCCAAAAGAAAACATTTACTCATTTCTGTCTGTCATCCAGTACGAAAACGCAATAACGTTTGAAAAAATGTAGGGACCATTTTGAAAGCTGGCGATTTGTCACCTTAGCGTGTATGAAACAGCCATTTCGCAGCTCAAGATAAACAGCGGGGGCAACCCTTCGGAAGTGCTCTAACTGGATGGGATTATTCGCCTACAACTTGTTCTTCTTTTAATAGTAGCAGCTAAATTCTTGACCTTTTGAGGGTAGCGATTTAGCAACCCTCGAAACTCTTTTGTGGACTTTCAGCCTGAAAAAGAACCTCACGTGAGATTACCTTGTGAAGTTGCGGTTGCGTAACTTTGATATTACTTGGTTCATATCAGAAACATTACGTAACCGACGGAAAACATAATTAAATTACAACTGTTCCGTAACGCACGTTACATAACGTAGTAACATTGTTGAGTGAGACATTTATCAGGATATTATCTTTTTGTGAAGTGTGTGTGGATGTTTTTTTTTAAAAAAGGTTCAATTTCGAAGTTTACAAACAACATTGTTAATATGTTACAAATATGTTCGATCCATTCGAATGTTGGGTGAAAACGATTGAAAAATGATTTAAAAAATCGTGAAATTGTAAGCCAACCTAGAACCAATAATGCCACTCGAACGGTCAACACCACCTGTCTTGTTCTATATAAACATTTCTAGCAATCACATTTGGAAAAAGAGACTGAGAGCAAATTTCATGAGATACTCCATACATTTCAGAATCATTGGATTGACAATAACATCAAAGGAGCGCACGTTCAGTGTAAGCCACGGTTATGCAGTCTGTTTGCTTATGGCAAGAGATTAGAGTCGGTGACGAAGAGCCTGAGTGTAGTTTTTCAGTTGAAATGAGTAAACATAGTTTGCACTTCACGTGCGATTTTTTTGTGATCATGAATGATCTTAAAATCTGCAGAAAACCTTATAGAATTCGCAAACTGTCTCGTTTTTTGGATGTGGTTACGAGAAACGTTTATATACTGCAAAACAGGTGGCATTTTGCAGTGTATAAACATTTCTAGGCAGTTCGAGCGGCCATGTTGGTTTCCAGTAGATTTACAAATTTCAGATTTTTATTTATTTTTCAAGCGTTTTTACCAGAAATTCGAGTGGATGCTTATGTTGATATTATGATTATAAGCGATATGTAGTTTATTTGTAATATATTAACAACGTAGTTTGCAAACTACGAAAGTGAACCTTTCTACCGATTAGAATCGATAAAAAAAATCTACTCCAGGATCCACTTAAGAAGACACACTGATATGCTAACCAAGTTTCAGAATAGTCAACAAAGTTAGAAAAATTTGTAGAAATGCAATTAAATATTTAGCACTGATTTAACCACCAGCAGTGGACGCGCGGTCGGTGTGTGGCTTCAGGAATAAGAAACAACGAGAACCTTCACTAAACATAAGTAACTATACTTATTGCAAATGTAAGGTTTATTACTTACCTTATTACTGTACATATTTTTAAATTTATTTTTAGTTTAAGTTTAGGCTAGTTATAGTGGTCTTGACTAAAGATATTATGACGAAGGGTTTTTTCATGTCATCAAATTTTTCCCACCTCGAAATGGCGGTTGTCAAGCGCCGAAATTTGTACTGAGCAACATGTAGCTCAACAAATCCTGTTATTTAGACTTATGCGTTAAGCGTTAATTTATTTTTACAGTAAAGCATATATTACCTCTAAGATCCGTATGCGAGCGGCTAATTCGGCATTTAATTTGATTTAATAGTTATTTCTATATGCTTATTCTAATCAACAGGCTTAAGAGTGTACTCTGCAATTCAATAAATATTTTTAAAAAACAAAACAAAAATTTGGCTTCGGTGTTCCCCAGATTAAGCAGCATTGTTTGCGGCCACAACTTCGATGAGTGACCGCTTAGCTGTGCACTGATTTTCGCGTAAATTGTTGAGCGGGAGGGAGTTTTTCTGAGTTTCTAATGTATTCTAATACAGTAAAGATAAAGCTGCCTGTATCGGCTTAGGTTTCCCGCAGTTTCCCTAAGCCGATACAGCCGATACCTCGTGCAAATGCGATACAGTAGTGCATTAGAAGAAGTGGCTGCGTCAACACTCTAGAGTGGTCTCGAGGAATGAAGTAGGGAATAACGGGGAGGGAATAGTAAAAGCCAATTGACGTACTTGAGGAATGACCAATAGAAAGAGGAAGATATTTATCATTTATTTTGGCTTCCTCATAGAGGCAGATTTGTTAAAAATGGAAATTTAAAAATATCCTCTTTACAGCTGTCTTCAAATTTTATATGAAGAAGCAATGTGCAAAGTGCTACTTTGCATCTTTTTTTTCTCTTCAATTATCCATATTGTGTGCAGCTATGAAACACCGTTAAAATACCCTTATATCGCATTTTGATTAAGTACAAACTTTTATCTTACTCTCTTAACTTTTGCGGAAGTTGTGATCGAAACTGTACATTTATTAAAAAAATTTTAATGCCATAAAATCAGAACGACTTTACCGATCAGCACCAAATTACGGACGTAACAGGGCTGTATGGTATTTATGGATTGTAGAACATTTCGGTTCATTTTTGAGATTTGACGTGATTTAGAGAAAAAATTTGTTTTTCGAAAAATTCAAAATTTTATAAAATCGCAACCGCTTTACCGATTTCACAAAAAATATATATTTAGCACTGATTTGTCTAGCATGTAGCAGAACGACCACCTTAAATTGCAACGTCAACCAATTTAATTAGTTGAAAACGTAGTTAGTCCTGAAGTTGAACCGGCATATCTTGTAACGACATGCTTATTTGTGCAATCATCTTTCAAGTAATTAGAATAGAGCAGCCTGTAATTTATTTGAACTTTTGACACAAGGGAATGCTTTCGGTGGAGTGGGGTGGAGTAAAGTTTTTTAGTGAAAGTGGAATGAGCTGCCGTATGATGATTGCGAATGGCGAAAATTGCCTGAGCAGTCGGGAGTCAGAATGGGACGCGATAAATAATGTTAGTTCATTTCCCAGAGTGACTTGCACCTTTTGCGGCCATGGCAGTGGTTTGTATAGGTGGCAGCACTTTCACCCTGCTCTCTGTTAAGAAAACCCTTCGGTCATTGCAATCCAATAGCTTCAAAGGGAACTTTCGTGTTTGTCCCCCGAAAGACCCTAACGGAAGGAAAAGCTCGGCACTTCTGCGAAATAACTTTGCCCTTCGTACACAGTGGTTTCTCCTTTTGTCTACGACATTTTCAACCCGGAAACGTTCGCGACTAGCACAGACCGGGGTCAGTTCGTTCAGCTTCGATTTTATACATATTTTGTTCCTTGTAATCCTATAATCTTTATTCACAAACTCTTTTTATATACTTCGTATGTGATGAGAAACAAAAAAAAAACGTTGCAACATGCAACTTTGCAAATTGCTTCTCTATTGTTTTTACAAAGCTACCTTTATTAGAAAGTATGTTAATCGATTTTGGATTCTTCGTGGAAAAAGTTTTGTAAATAAAAACCAACAATAATGAGGAAGCAATTTGCTGAGTTCTACTTTGCACCTTTTTTTTTGTATAAAAGTAAAAATTCTGAAAAATCTCAATCACAAAAAAAATTATGACGAAGCTGTGTATTTATCATTACATAATAGGACTGATTTTATGTATGAAATTTTACTTCGCTATCTTACGTTTTGCTGAAGTTAATGCAATAACGTAACTTTTCCGAAAATTTTGCGGAATATGAACCACATTGCAGATTATGAGCAAACTGTGTGCTAATCATCGGTAATAGTGCGGATTTCGTGTATGAAATTTGAGTTCGTTGTCTCACGTTTTGCTGAAGTTGAAGGAACAACATTAATTTGTTGAGAATTTCAAAACTCTATAAGACTCGAATCGTTTTTCCGATTTCGGTCAAAATCTATACGAAATAACATTGGCAATACCAGTACTTATAAAAAATTATTGAGCAAAACATTGCCAATTTTACGAAAGCCGACGTACATTTCTTAAAACCATTCCGCTATACAATCAAAATTTCTGCCTACATTTTGGAAAAAAATGCAACGATCAAAGACGGGTTGCTGCTTCACTTGCCTGCCAATTTTGAGCTCAATTGTTTGGATGGTTTTTGAGTTATAGGTCATTGCAATTTTGAAGCTGTGGACCATTTTTAGTGTCCTGAGAATCTCAACAACATTTTCTTTCATGAAAACAAAGGTTCCTCTATGAGAAAGCAAAAATCACTCTAGCCATTTCTTTGGAGTCGATAAAATCCTTTCTCACCGTGTACTTTTCAATGCTCAGGTGTTAAATTCTGGATTCTGAACTAACAAGTCGCAGGCTGCTTCGTGAGTGCACAACGACTTTCAACCTGTGCTTATACCTACAAAGAAAGCTGAGCATAGTTCAGCGACGGAAACTGAGTTAACAAGATCGCATTAAGAATGCAGCGACGATGAGCGTGCTCGCTTTGCTTGTACTATGAGGGACTGTACGACGTCGTCGTCGTATTCGCAACACCGCCTTGAATAAACAAGAGATTCAGTCTTCGATTCGAGACAACATAGCCTTGCAATTCATACGTTGTTTATCGCAGACTCGATGTGCGAAAGTCGTGCACCGAAACGGAGTTAACTTGATATTTTATTTATGTGGATGAGCTGATCGCGAAGGAAATCGAATGCGACAGTGGATAAGAATCTGAGCGAATGGGTCACATGGTTGAAAAACGTGTACGACATCCGAATTGAACTTCTGGGGGCCAAATGAAATCAACTGAAAAATTCTTTGCGGGTGCCAAGCTCTATAAATGTCAATGAAGATCAATATAAAAAAAAATGGAATATATTTTTCTGTATTTTACGTACTATTCTTATCGCATTAGTATTGGAATTAACAATAGCCATTTTTTTATAGTGGTAGTAAATGACATTTTATTGATCATCGCAATCTAGACAATGTTGATACAACCGATATATGATGTGAATCGCACATGTCCCTGTTCAACTGGCCATTGACCGAAGTCTTCCGTTTTTCATAATACAATTTTAAAAAAACCTCTTCATGCGAGTTTTCTGGATCTTCAAATTATGTATAGAAGCGGGAAATTCAAAGCCTTTCTTTAACCGTCGAAGTATTATTTACAAACAACTTATAAAAATGCCAGAAAATAACGCCGTTTTAATTTTCGGTGTTGAAACGGGTGTAAATATTTCTTTGTGGAAGAGAGCTTCAATGTGAGAGAATTAACAGATCCACAGAGAAGACACGAAGAGAGTACATCGGAGGTATTAAGAGTATAACGTCGGGAAAAAGGATTAACTCTGAAGACGCGAGGGAAGCCGTGGAGAAGCTGAGAAAGCATCAGGCAGGAGGAGAGGCACTCTGCCTCTCGTAACTTTGATGGAAACCGGCTGCAAGTGGCAGTATATGGCCGCGAATGAAAGCTCATTAAAAGGGGAGTCTCTCTTACTCGCGGGGCTGCTTGGGCAATCCGACGTTTCACGGTGATATCAGAAGAGAGAAGTGAAACTACGAGGAAGCAAGATAGCTTTCTCCTATCTATACATATAAGACTACGCAAGCTCGGTGTATTTGTCGGACCAGGACCCGTACTCGCCTGCCTTTATCTTCCAATTTTATTACGAGCAATTAAGTCTTTATTGCTGGTGGGCACACGAGTCGCGATTCGTACAGTATGTACCTGACTATCCCCATAATTACCATTCCAACAGTACGCTACTCGTAACGATACTGTACTCTAAGCGTAAATCGATTTTCTCGATTACGTTTCTCGGGACTAGAAATTCCGGTTTGGTAGAAAAATATCAATATTTGATATTGTTGTGTATCGTTTTCACGGTATATCGAGAACAATGGTATCATAGAATACATAGAAAGTCGAACATTTTAATAACTCGTTAAAACCGTTAATTCATTGGGGTTTATTAACTCGTTAATCTATCCGCAAATTACAGATAATAATTACAATGTTTCTACAAGGAACTTATAACTTACACGCTGATAAGGACTTTCTTAGATTTGACATTTCTACTTGTTTTTACATGTATTGAATGCCAAACGATACAAACGATCGTAGTCTGTCTGAATAAACTTAAATAATGATTATTCTTATCAAAATTTCGATCAATAGAATTGCACCATTCGAGGGAGATGGCATCATAGAATACATAGAAAATCGAAAATTTTAATAACTCGTTAATACCGTTAATTTATTGCGATTTATTAACTCGTTGATTTATATGAACATTGCAGATTAATATCACAAACTTCTATTATACTTAGATGATACTTTTTTTCACATCTATTAAATGAAAAATGATCGTAGTCTATTTAAAAAAATCTAAATCATGATTATTTCTATCCAAAGTTCGACTAATAGAATTGCACCATTCGGCGTCACGTGGTACACACTACACAGTTACAAACTAATGATTTGTTTATAATTTTGTCTGATGGTTACACAGAGAGAAATAGATGTTATTGAAAAGCAGAAATATATTACCCAGTAGCATATTAGATATTTCGTATAGGGATCGCACTCTTCATTATAAAGGTAAGTATCTAAGATAATGCAGGAACAATCCATATTGTAAACATGATATCACATATAGTACGTAATGAAATCTGGATAGGAACTAGTACTATCAACATTTTCACTATAATAGATAATTAAAATCTTACTATCTATTTTTCTCTGTGTACTATATATACAACACAAAAGATCATTCAGCCGCGTTAACCATCTGCCCAGCTGACAGATTCAATTCAATTATGGCAATTAGAGTATTTTCATTACACATGAGTAGCTTTGGAGTTAAATCCTTGGAAACTATTGATGGAAAAGTAAATGTACCTGTTAATACGATTAAAACGAAAACCTCAATGTGGAATCAATTTATCAGCGAATTTTCGAGTTGAAACGATCGTTTTCGTCTCACGGTGCAATTCCATTGCTCGCAATTTGGATAGGAAAAATAATCCCCCGAATTCCTCTTAAGCTTCGAAATTATTCTGACATATCCGATCATTTTGAACCTCTTGTGGTATAACAAGTGATAATATTTTTTTCTTATTATGATGGATACATATTCTTTCAGCTCAGTCTTCGTGTTCTAAATTTTGAAAATTTCTATTGAGTGAAACATGGATTATATTACAGGTCTTCTAAATTAGTACACAATCCATACTTCACAAAATTGACATTTTCCATGATGGATGGTTTCAGAAATCTTATGTAAGGGACTAACAATTTAAGAATTTAATATTTTATACAAATATTATTAGTACATTTCATATGAAAAATAGTCAAATATCAGTGATGATAATTTTTTATATCTGTGACACAAACCATATTGGACTTAATAGGAATTTTTGATTAATAATGATTTTACCAATTCCATGTGAATGATTAAATAGTAACAAACTGTTTGCTCTACTGAATCACATATTTTTGTTTATTGCTCATGTGTTGATGATTCTCTCTGTATATGTCAGTACAAAGCAGACATTTTAGCTTGCGATCTGAAAAAGAATTTTTAAAACTTTTATCACATTTTAGATAAAATATCATAGATAGTGGAGATTTCGGATTGGATTTTAATATTAAGACTAAGATTTGAATGCAGATGGCACACACCAAATTTCAATTTGTTCCATACATTTTTTTAAAAGTTTATGTATTTTCGGATGACACAGGCGGACGGACAGACAGACGGACAAACATACAGACCGACAGACAGACTGACAGACAAAAATAAATGAATGTTTTTCTTCGGAACCCGATATACGCAAAACATGTATTTCCTCCAAAATCCAAGAGTCGATTTTTTGGCAAATTGCAATACTTTTTCTTGTCACATACTCCGTACGTGATGAGAAAGTAAAAAGAGATATCCAAAAACTTGACTTAAAGCGCTGCTGCAGTGTTTACATGTGCCAATTAAATTCTTCCAACGTGAGAAATTTTAGGAAGAGCAATCAAGAGAGAAGTTGCCCTGTAAACCGGAAAGAAAACGAAGAACGTCGAAGCGCGCCGAAATCGGAATTCTCGAGCATTAGCGAATTTTCTTGAAACGTTCAATTTTGAAAACAACCTATCATTGTTGAGAATCAGTTACTCAGACAATTATGTTTAATTGCGGTACAGAATTGAGCTTCTTCATTTAGTGCAATGAAATATTCTTGCGTTTCAACTAAATATTTAATTGATTCGTGAAAATAAAAATTTGATCCAACGATGCCAATTGAATTAAAATAGCTTAACAAACATACACATTCAATATAATTAATTGTATACATTCAAATTGATGTTGAATGCATACAATAATTTATTGCAATGATTCATATAAATATTCTTCTATTTATATAATTCATGTCACATATCTGACATGAATTATATAAACCAATTAAACTGGATTCCGTGTTTCAACTATTAAATACGTAATGCGTGTATTTAATTTAATATTTGGTTTTTTTTTTTACTAAATAGTTTTTTGTTTTAAAAACGATTTGGTTGAACCAATTGCACAGAATTCAATTAAATCATATAATTCTTCCAATTACGTTTCATTTCTCGGTGTATCGACGCGAAATATCGATATTTTGTAACGGAAGTATCGATGCCTAAAATGATCGAACCGATATGCAGGACTATCCAATGACGACAACGATGAAGTGGAGTACGAAAACGACGACGTTTTTTTAATTTATTTTCACGACCTCTCGGTCTCATTGCCTTAGCCGATGTCCGTCTCGCTTTGCTCCTGCAATGATAGCCTCTATACACTTGGGAACAGCGATGCGAAACGAAGACGAATGGTCGGAAAAGTTCGTCGAACTCGGACCCCGCTTGGATGGGAGCGCGAGAGTCTCTGTGATGGACACCAATTATCGTTCCGGGCGTCTGACCCAACGAATCACGGTTAAGATCGCCGTGAGAAAATTCGACGAAAAGTTAAACCGAGCTGCAGTTAAAGCTGCTGTTACGGAACAGATGGTTCGCCAACTGATTACGTGGTTTCCTTCGGAGTCATCAGAAAGTCGTGAGGTTTTATTCTTGAAACCTGGCGGGAAAAAGATTACGAGAATTGGAGGTTTAATTGACTCATCGCTGCTGCGGATTGGTCCATTCTCTGTAACGTGGAAGCATCTTCTTCAGCGCGGGATTCCTGGAATATCCTCAATAAAGATTTACCCGCGGGGAAAAAAATATTTTCGGCTAGATGTTTCCAAAAGGCGTCACGTTTAGCGAGATAAAAATTAATTGCGACGACATGCTCTCAAAACGCATTAAGGCTGTTTGGAAAGAGTAGATTGATATAAAATTTACTCGACAAACGTAAAACTCTTCGAGAAAAAAGTGGTTCTGGGCATGATGTTCCTAAAAACCGTTACCTAAATGTCATGAAAAGGTGTAACAGCTACTAGTAAAATAAAATCCTGTTACTGCATGGCTAAATGTGTTTTCACCGAATATTTATAGTTAGTGGATGCAGATGTACTCACTACATTTAAAAAAAATGAAATTTGTACATAATGCAATTTTTATTATTTTTATATTAATATTTTGCACGTGACGTGATTTAACGATGAGTATCACAAATAAAAAAATTCGTTTTGTTGAATATTTTTCGGGCAATGACTTCGGGTCGGGGTCAAAGTTCCGAATGGTAAATACTCAAAAGTCAAAAATGTCGAAATTTAATATCTCACCTACATTTTCGACGAAATGGGCTAGAAAAATTGATCCTTTAAAATTTCTGTTGCGTTATTAAGTTAGAGCGAAATACCAGTGCAGGATTGTGAATGGCCTAGTGATTTTATTAATGTCTGCGACAGAATTATATCTCCTTGTGAAGTTCCTTCTGTCACGGCCAGAATTACTTGGTGAAAATGAACATTCTTCAGAGTGCCGTATCCAGTAGAAATTGCGTAACAGACTCTTCACTAACGAACAACAGTTTCTTTTTAAAAACCATCCAGTCGTGATATAAAATAAAACGACTTCTGCATTGAAGTAAATTGTCTTGCATTTATTTAGTGGGCTCAAAATAGAAGTAAATGGATTGTTGCCGAGTCAACGAAACGACTTTACACTGAAACGCTTATTCATCCCTACTATTTATTTATCTCAAAAGATATGAGGAGACAGCAAAAAAAAAAGAAGAGGTTGAAATATAAATCCAGAAAATCCTGCAGACAGCAAGTAGGAGAGAGTTGGGAGGGAGCAGTGCAAGTCAAGATTCCACCGAAATGCTTGCGTCGACATGTTTACAAGCCAAGTGTACGAAAAGCCAGCTAGTTTATCCCCATCTCCAAAGTCGACGAGATAACATCGAACCGACGATGCCTCATTTTCATCCAAGTTTCAACAATTATTCATAATGAGGTACACCATCGTCTTCAACGTAACAAGCACTAATCTGGCATTGCTCCGTCTCCCAGAAGTTCTCTGCTGCTAACAGTCGATTGTCGCTGTTCGTTATTCTAAGTGATCCTGCTTACTCAGCTTTGGAACCAATCTTGCGCGAAGAAAACCGCTGCAAAGCAGAACCGTGCGCATTGATTAGTGATTATTGTCCGGATTCAACAAAACAACCTCTATAGGCAACCATGTTATTCAACCTTGGCTTCCTCAAAGGAAACAGCATAGTCGTATAGTGCAGTGGCCGGATTCCGCCAATTCTCAGAATTAATTTATAAATGAGGCATGTGACACGGTTCAGGTTAGAAATCCCACGTTATGTCACTACATAAAGACGTATTTCTGTAGAATTGACAAGAATTCAGAGCTGCCTTCTTAGGCGACGCGCTTGTTTGTGTTGTGAGGCAGAAAAAAAATGTTGGCTCTTTCCGTATCGATGTCGCACTCTTGTAAATTGCGTTAGATATTAACGTGGCCTTTGTATCTAGTGGAAGCAATTGCTACTAGTTATTTTACATATCGTTGTAAGTAATGGATGCAGTTGATGTCTACATTAGGTTTATTGAAAAAAAGTTGCTACAGGCTGATTAACAACATATGACTCTTTTATTACGTTTGCTACTGACGTGAATTTTTCATCGTGATGCTAGTTTGGAATTTTGAACATTTTAAGAATAATTGGAATCTGCGTTTTGCAATATAATTTTTTTAACGTCGTGATTTGAAATTAGAGGCTGAGTAAAGTAGTGTGTCGCGTACCCACGAGATGGCGCCGTGTGAAATGGCCGGGGACTTTAATAACTTACCTCTTTCTCCCATTTTGTTTGTACTATTGTCTTCGCTGCGATTTTTTGACAGGTTGAAATTGCTTTGGTAATTTTTGTACCGAAATTATTGAAAGTTACGGTTTAAAGTGAACTAGGCTTCTACACGATGGAACCATTCGAAGTTCAAATTGAATGCCATGGCAGCAATAAAAACCACGAGTATATGAGTGTTTTTAACCTCAACGTCAAATTAGTTTTGACTATGTAATTTTTTAGATCTGACATGCAATGTGAATATTCTTGGTATATTTCTCATTGGAAATCACTTAAGATCAGTAAAAATAAGAATTTTTTAATAGATCTGCAACACAATACATATTTCAGTCAATCTATGATTTTTCAATGTCATTTGAGTGACTAAATGAGATAAGAAAATCTCTACTATATTAAGACCTTATTTATGACTACCCATTTACTGGTATTTTTTCTGTATGGATCAGACTAAATTACTATAATTTTTTAAATCAATCTGCGTTCCAAAAATAATTTTCACGTTTCTTCTTTTTCTCGTATTACAGGTAAAGTATCAGAAAGGGTGAAGAAAAGTTGCCTTGTTTTTTAATACCAAATCATATTTTATACTTAAAGGACATAGCAAGTTTCAGTGCGTTCTACAGTTTCTTGCAAAAGTTATTGCATTGAAACGTCAATCTACAATGAAATTTCAGAGACGATTTTATTTGGATCGCGATACTTGGTCTTTTTGGATACTTTGTAGGATATTGATTCCTTTGTATCTTTGAGGGAGTCTAACATTACAACTTCGATTGGCCGCATGTGACCGTATAAGCTGATAAAAGTGTCTCAAACGTAGGAGCTTATCGGCAAGGATGACATAGCTTTCTATCCGATCGTAATCCCAACGATCAGTGAGACGTACGAGTAGATTGCTTTAAGCGCACGTTCCAGGTTCGGTAAATTCAATTGGTGGAAGTTCCAGAATGTCAAAGTTCTGGACTTTCGATTCCGTGTAATGACAATACTGACATTACGTATCGAATCCTTGGACAGATGGTACGTGACGATTTAAACAAATAATTTCATAGCTTTTTACTGGCAATTTTACTTATGCTTTTACTTCCTAATTTACATTTTGAAATCGTTGTGCTTACACGATACATAATACGCTCGGCATTTTTCTTTGTCGCAAAAAATAATTAATCCTAATAAAACAGAATGACTTTGTTTATTTAAATTAAACGCAGTTAGCTAGAGGAATCATGACTCACTGTTAATTTTTTCAGATTTTTTATCTACTCGTTTACAAAATGTATTTTTTTTCAACTTCGTATACACGGAAGCTTAAAGACCGTAAGAAAAATGTAGAAATAAAAAGGTTATGTTATTACATTAACTATTCAATTCAGAATATGTTACATTTATTATGAAACAAAAAAGAACAATTTTCACCCTAAAAAATTTTTTTTAAATTTTTCTCCCGATGTGACACTTTTTATTAGTAGAAATATTTTACAGAAAATTGGATTAATGAATACGCGTTCATAAAAGTTATGAATGTATTATTTTATTAATACATACATATATTAATTAATCATTAAATAATAGTATATTCAATTTTTCTAATATAGTTTTTAATAGTGTTACATGTATTTGACATTGATTAATCCAATTCTCTGCAAAACCGTTTTCTAGCTACCAAGATATTCGAGTTCAACTATTTTTATTTTTTAATACCTTCTAAATATCTTTCTCAATACCTTTGTAACATTTACCTCGAAATAAACGAAGTTGCATTGAGAGAAAAAAAAATATGTTCAATTTTTTTGGGTAAAAATATCTTTCCTGCAACTTCGTGCGAGAAGTTACTACTTCTCGCACTCCTGAAATAACGTTGTATAGAAAACTCGTGTAAAAACTTTTTCTCAACTCGTCTGATTGCAATACTCGCCTTCGACTCGCGCTCTAAACTCACCCTCGTCAGAAAAAGTTTTATCGCACTCATATCGTAATAGAGTATTTTGGCGTCATGAAAAATATAACATATTTGAATTAAGTAGTCCATTTAAAGATAAACATTTTATGTTTTCACATTGCTTGTGCCAGTCTTTGATTTTTTAAGGATATCTGTATTTGAAAAAAAAACTCATTCCCGAAACGAGTAGATAAAAAAATCTATAACAATTCATGGAAAGCACTTTGACTTCATACGACAATTATCGATCCAAGAGGGTCAAGAAAGAAGTGACCGCGTTGGTGGAGGATGCCTCATATGCGCCAGGGGCTTAATTGATCCGACCAACCAAGTTATTGGTTTACGCACCCAAGCTTCTGTAATACAGGCAATAACTTGGCTGGCATAACCAATAATTTGATTAGTCTAACTAATTAATCAGCTGACGCATATTTAACAAGCCTTTTTTTTTCGTGCATAACCTAAACTCATCGTTTGGCTGGTACATACCACTGTTAATTTGGATTAGATAGCACCATCTCTGTTCAGCTACCTGCAGGATCTTAGAATCCTTCAGTGGAACCTCTCATAGCGAACATAATACGGAGACATGTACGCTAAGTGAAGAACCAATCAGGCACGCGAAACGTTCGTGCCTCTCACTCTCTCTCGCGAAATGGTCCAATCGCAGCGCTGATGCGTGCCCCTCCACTTACCAATGTACGCTACGAGGCTGCACACTATGAGAGATTCCACTGTACTTTCTTAAATTCGTTTTCGCTCTCAACCCCAATCTTTGAGTCTGTTATTCCGATTTCGTTTCAGGCACTAATACGCGTCCTACAGAAGATTGGGACATTATGCTAATACCAAATTCTAATCCCCAATGCAGACTTCGCCGCATATCTCCCAGGGACATCTCCGCTATCTAAAATATCTCAAAATACTCGACTATAAAGAGCAAAGAACAAAACCCACCGGATGTAACCGAACTCGACAGTTATTCTCCCCTTTATACCCCGAAGTCCCTCCACTTTGTTCCGATTATCGCGTGTACCAGTAACGTCGGCCTTTCAAACGCCAGTCTCGGTCTTATGCCTTCCTTTCGCTGCTCACTTCTTCCCCTTCTTCCCTCCTTGCCGTTCGTTCGGCTCATCTCCTTTCCGCAGTCCCCGGTGTAGTCGCGTTTCCCTGTCACAAAACACTCGAGGCTGTACTTGGGATAGTGTAGTTGGTATGCGCAGTTGTCTGTTGAAGAAGAAGCCTCGAAGATGAGTTAGGAAACGACGGGAAGGGAGATGGGGAAGGTGAAGCCAGGAAGAGGGCGAAGGGATGTGGCCATAGTGAAAAGCGAGTGAGGGACGGAGCTTCGCAAGGCCTCCGAGCTTTGGACACGGGCCAGTCTTCGTGTTTTAAGATATTGCTCTTGGTTGTACCAGGGAGACGTACCTATTCCGACGTCCCGAGGTATAGGAAACATAGCACGCGGTGCGCCGAACCACCAGCAGCCGTGACGTTGGATATAGACGACCGGCATCTCTTTCGGATATTTCGGTATCCCGTCGCTGCTCAACAAAAGATCCACCTCGGTGTTTTCCCTCGTCTTCGACTGCGGCTCGACGATGCAGCATATCTTTCCTTGTGGAGTGTGTCTCCGCAGTGCCGCTTCGTCTGCTTTCAAACCTCCTGGTTCTTTATCCCTCCCATATCTCTTTCGGTTGATTTTCATCTTTGACTTTATGTGAATTTCGCTGTTTCTGTTGGTAACCCCGGTTTTCTTACCTATTCTTGCAATTGTTGTCCCTGGTCATTCTCCATGTTAGAGAAGTCGCTTTACTCATTGCTTTCTCATTATGCGAAGGCAATTGTTAGCGGTATAGCTTTCGTTTGTGGAAAGCATGGGAAGATACCCTGGCTCAACGTCAAGAGCATTCTTCCTAGTGACACCAGAATGGTGCCTTTTGGAAACTTCACATAAGATGATCTTGAGCCTGCAGTGTAGCAATAAACATCGTTGACCGAGTATGCAGGGCTGAGTTGGTCATTCTCCACGGTAAAAATATCGTTTTATTCATTGCCTTCTCATTATGCAGTGATTATTTTCACCATGATAGCTTCTCTTTGAAGAAAGAGATGGAATGAGACCCTAGCTCAACGTCAAGGAAATCCTTCCCAGCAACGCCGGGATGATGACTTTTAGAAACTCCTTCTAAGCTGTTTTAAAGTCCGCGCTTTTAACGTCAATAACCATCTTGACAGGGTATGTAAGATTAATGTCGTCTTACACGTTAAAAAAGTCGCTTCAATCATTACTTTCGCGTTATGCAACGACAATTGTTACCATTATACCTTTCCTTTGTGAAAAGAAATCTGGGATCAATATCGAGAGAATCCTTCCTAGCAAACGCCAGGATGATGACTTTTAGAAACTCCTCATAAGCTGTTTTAAATTCCGCGTTGAAGTCAATAACCATCTTGACAGGGTATGTAACACTAAATCGATAACAACGGAATCTTCGGCATTGGTCGACTCAAACCCCAAGTTACGATTTGCCAAACTCTCATCTAAGAAATGAAAATATAACATAACATCATTATCCAACACCAAGGTCGGCTTACACTCTAAAAAAGCCGCTTTAATCATAGCTTTTTCATTATGCACCGACAATTGTCATCAGTATAACTTTCCTTTATGGCAAGAGAAGGAAAAAAACCTTGGCTCAATGTCAAATGTACCCTTCCTAACAACCCCAGGATGATGACTTTTAAAAATTTCTCATAAGCTGTTTCGAATTCTGCGTTAAAGTCAATAACCATCTTAAAATGGTACGTAAGACAGAGGTAGTCATTTTCCACGTTAATAAAGTCGCTTTTCCCATTTTATGCAGTGACAATTGTATACCACTATGGTTTTTTTTTGTGGAAAGAGATCGGAAGACTTCCTCGCTTAACGTCAAGAAAATCCTTTCTAGCAACGCCAGGTTGATGATATTTAGACACTCTTCATAAGTCGTCTTAAAGTCCGCGCTGGAGTCAATAATAACGTTGACAGGGTATTCAAGACTGAGGTAGAAAGTTTCAGTTTCAAGTCGATATTTAAGATGGGAGTGGAATATTAAACTAAACATCCTACGTCAGAACGAACTTCTGATTGGAATTAAGGCCATATTTTATAGCGAAACATTGGGGCCGGTATCTAAATATAGCTGCGTTCATTGATTTTAAGACAGGTCAGATCTTGAGATAGGGTTTACAACTGAAAGTTCGGTCTTGATGTGTGTCAAAATTGTTTGACGTCTTTCTTTTCGAGTGACTTGAACTGTTAAGCTTATAGGAAAATTGCTGGCTCCTGTGATTTTTAATAAATTATTGAAGCAATCAGAGATGACATGAAAAATACAGATTCGATATCCGAGTCGTAGAAGACATTGGAATGTAGGCCTTTGGATTTAAACCTAAGTTGTTGTTGGCAAACTTGCATATTAATAGAATGGTCGTAGATATAAAAAAAAAAAAATACTAACAACATATCCAACCAGCGATTTCCAATTGCAATGTGAAATGGTAACTATCTGGATCCCATCGATACAAATATTAATTAATTTTTTCAAATGCTGCAGTCGTCGGAATTCAATGATGTCGACTTCATTGTTGCACTTAGACACGATGACTTCGTCGTTCTTTTGTGTGACATTCGACTGCAGGGCCAGCATCTAAGAAACACGGACGTGAGATTTCACCTCGGATTTTTACACCTTCTTCGCGCGCGCTTGCCTTCTGCCCAAGAAGCTTCACCGACCGGAACTCAAGGTTTCTACGACGCGCCGCATACTCTGTCAGTGTAATGAGATCTCCGGCAGCTATGACACGCGAGCAAGCAACCAAGAGGGAAAGGGCTTTCTGACTGAAGGACAAGAAGGCTCTCACACATCAGACGCTATGAAAGACACTCCGAGAAAGAAGGGTCGGCCCTGACGAATGTGGATAGACATATCAAGCTTTTCCTTAAGAAACCCTCGTCCAACATCTGTAATATACGTTTAACCTTGTATACACATGTGGTAGTCACATTGTTTACTACTTTTGGCTTCGTGCAATACTCTAAAGTACACCGAGAGAAAAAGTTTCCTTGATTCGAAGAAATATGTGGATTGCGTTTTTTTCTTTGATTTCAAAGAAACACTTACGGGTGGAGGTCAAAATAGCGAATGACTAAAATAGCGAATTTAAAAATGAGGAACGTCTAAATGTAGAATGGCCATAATTATGGAATTCGCTTTTTTAGCCATTCGCCATTTGTATCATTCGCTATTTTGATATATATATGATATAAATAGCGAATTCCATAATGATGACAATTCCAAATTCAGACGTTCCGAATTTCGAAATTCGCTATTTTAACCATTCCCTCTTTTGATCATTTGCTATTTTGACCCCCACCCCATCTTGAATCGTCAACCAATCGAGTCCTCTCGTATCGTGCTGTCAAACGGAGATTCTCGAAACCCGATCGCGACGCGAGATTAAGTTATATATAAAAAAACAGTTGAGCTTCGTTTGTTAAGGGGGAAAGCCACCATAGGAGGCTCATTTTCACTGATTTCTTAAGATTTATTTGGAACTCACTCGTTCGTGATCGTAAAATTGAAACGGGACGAGACGATTAAATCAAACAAAAGACCGAGAATCTCACTTGTGTGAAGTTACTAATCATCATGGCCATACCGAGAGAGAAAGATTTATGCTCGTCTCATAATGCAAGACTACCTCACAGAATCAGGTTTTTTGCGTAGAAATGGAAATCCTAGATCTTACTAATTGGGTAATTCAAATTTTTCGCGATACCCGGAAAAGTGGCTCGAAAGAATACCTGGAAGGCCAAAAATGATTCAGAAGCAAGTCGGAAATGGAAAAATAGCCCAATACGGCTTTAAGATCGTGTCTTCGCAGTATTTTAAAAGTAATACGGAACTTATAAAAGCATAAGGGTTATATATATGTAAAGCGTTATGAATTACAGATAGTAATCGACATAAATAATATATATTGTAGTACCCGGGCACTATAAAGCGTACAGAACATTTTTGCCCTCCTTGTCCGGGTCATGTTTTTCATTACCCAGACGGAAGAGCCTTTCTTTTGTTCTGTTCAACGAATGAATTTTGCATTTATTTCCATGTACTCGTGCACTAGAATTATCAGTTAGCTTGGATACGACTATTTCCATGCCCAATTTTCCTATTCGAACATTCCGTTCTGGTAGAAACTTGTATTATTTTCCTCAGGTGGCTCCCATTCCAAGATCCTCCGTTACAAAAAAAGTCTCGAGTGCAAAGGCGCGACGAAAAAAAAAAAAAAAAAAAAAATGCCGTAAGATAAAATTACGTAGGATGATCGTATAAGATATCGCGGAGTTGAAAAAAGGTAGATCAGTAGAAACTGAAGAATTCTGAGAACACATTTAGCATATATTATGCCTTTTGAGATAATATTTTCCGAAATAACCTTATGATCGTAGGTCGAGTTTCCCGAGAGCATATTCCTCGATCTGCAAAGTGCAGCGCCTCTCCAGGTATTCTCACAGGTGGGAGACAAACAAGGCGCTATGTCGAAATTACATCCAGCTGCGATCCGAGGTAAATGTAATTTTGAGAAGGTGTTCGCGAGAAAAGTCGAGACTGCGCCGAGATGGGAGTAGAGAAGTGAGGATGCAATTCCCGTAAAAGCGATGCAAGAAAGGATGCAAGAGACCGAGAGCGACTTCTTTCTCCTCCTTCTCCTCCTTTTTCTCCATCCCTCCCTTCATTTCTCTCATGTATACTCCTGGCGGCTATGAGAAGAAAAGAGTCCCATCCAATTTCAGCAGAAAGCCCATCAGCATAGCCGCGTCGGTGAGACTCGCTGTCGGGATATCATACCCCGTTGAGGGAGGCCGCGGCCCGAAATAATCCGCGATCAAGCGTGGCGAATGGATCGAGTGGTGTGAGTATATATAGTGGCCGATGGATGGATAGATAGATATATATGGTAGAACCGCGAGAGATCCGATGGTCGGCCACGAACCTCTGCTATAGAGAAGGGAAATGCTTCACTGGGTCTCTCTCATCTAGCCGTGGACGGATAGCGAGAATGAACGAAAGGACGAGAAGGAAATAGGGAGTAAAGCAGCATGGAACGATGGGGAACGACGAGAGGGCAAAAGGGCCGTGAAAATGAGGGAGTGAGTACGGTGAGTTTGATATAACTATAGCGTTGAGGGTGTATAAGTCTACAGGTATAGTTTAGTGGAAAGGTTACCGGGCAGCGGCATAGCGCAGAGAAACTGGGAATATCTCGAGCGTTGGGCTTGCGAGGCTGAGAGTCAAGATGGATGACTCGATTTCGAATTTAATCAGCGTCCTATACTCTATCCCCGTGGCACTATGGCGCAACGTATTCTCTACTCATGGGGGTGCAAGCTCGGCGCCTACTGTATATAGCTTAGGTCGCCTGTGCTCCTGCTACATTGTATGGCGGGCTGGCTCGTGATGCTGGTGATGCTTCTGCTGCTGATGCCCACCGACTAGAGGGCACTTGGCAACCATCGACCGCTGGCCACCACCACTATGATGCAGTGTTCGGTGTTCATTGTTGCAACAGCTAAGCAGTATTCTTGTTGCATTGGTATTGGAGTCGAGAGATATTGTTTGTGCTGTATGTATGATGTACCAGTTGTATGAACACCTTGGTATGGTATCTGGTGGAGGTATCGCTCTTTAATGCCACGTTGGATAGTGGGATTGTACGTAGTAACGTTGATCCCTATTATTGTGCTAATCGTCGATTTTTATCTCTTGCATAACGTTGCTTCATGTTCATCGATTTGAAGAGGATTGAGTCCGTTGACATTCAACTGAGTGCTCGAATCCTGTTTGGTTCCTTCTGATATCTTGGCTCAGAGAAAAATCATTGGCCACCAGCAGTAGATCTTAATTTTGTCAACTTAGCCATAGATTATGGGAAACTATGAAGAGTATATTACGCCACGATGGCGGAAAAACTCAATTCTCACGTGTGTGAGTTTGCAACATGAGCCAAAGGCGAGTGCTACCATCATACGAGTTGAGAAAACGTTTTCCCGCCGAGTGATGTTTATACCTTTATTTCACAGCGTGTGGGAAGATCTCACTTTCTATGCCGCAGGAAGGAAAGAAAGTTGTTAGACCCGAAAAAAGTAAATTATGGATACGATGTCAGCATTAAATTTTGTACTTCGATGCAGTGTTGGGTGTTCATCGTGGCCACAGCTAAGCAGTATTCTAGTTGCATTAGTATTGGAGTCGAGGGATATTGTCTATGTTGAATGTATGATGTACTAGTTGTACACCTTGGTATGGTGTCTGGTGGAGGTGTCGCTCGTCAATGCCACTTTGGATAATGGGGTTGTACGTAGTAACGTTGATCCCGATTATTCTGTTAATTGTCGATTCGTGTCTCTTGAATTTTAAGGCATAACGTTGCTGCATGTCGGTCGATTTGAATAGGATCAAGTCCGGTGACATTACACTAAGAGCTCGAATCCTGTTTGGTTCATTCTGACATCTTTGCCCGGAGACATCTCATTGATCACCGAGCACAGATCTTTTACTATCACCATCCTAGTAAACCGTTTGTATGTATAAGAAACATATTTACTGAGCTAGCAAAAAAATTGTTAGACCAGGAAAAAAGCAAATGTTGAACACGATTCAAGCATCCAACTTTGCATGACGATGCAGAGTTAGGTGTTCATTGCTTCAACACCTAAGCTGTATTCTTATTCAATTGATATTTAGTTGGTATATATTGTTTTGTGTTGTATATATGATGTACCAGTTGTATAAACTCTTTGGTACGGTATCTAGTCGAGGTGTTACTTTTCAATGCCACTTTGGATACTGGAGTTGTACATAATAACGGATCGAAATAGCAAATTTCATAATGATGATCACGATTCAGACATTCACTATTTTTGAATTCGCTATTTTAGCCATTCGCTCTTTTGGTCATTCGATAATTTGAACCCCACATATTTCAGGACATGACGTTGCTTAATGTTGGTCGTTTTAAACAAATATCTGATGATATTTAACTAAAAATTCGGATTACTTTTGGTTTGTCCGATATCTTTATACGGAGAAAAATCATTGATCACCGACAGCAAATCCTTTATTTGATTATATTAATTATATTGCTTATATTAAATTTATCATAATTTCCCTAGCAAATTATTTGTAACTGTAGGAAACGCACCATCCACAGCGAAAGAAAATATTTGAACCAGAAAAATGCAAATTGACTATCGGTATACTAAATGGCCCAGCAAAACATTGTTCTCCGTATGTGGTTAAGGTGGATACGATTCAAGCATTTAATTTTGCACTACGATGCATTGTTCTCTGCTAACTGTTGCAGCAGCTAAACAGTATTTTTATTTCCTTGGTATTGGAGTCGAGGGTATTGTTTATGCTGTATATATACGATGTACAATTTGTATGAAAACCTTGGTATAGCATCTGTTGTCGGCGTCGCTCTTCAATGTCACTTTGCTTAATGGAATTGTACGTAATAACGTTAATCCCTATTATTGTTCTCATCGTCCATTTTTATCTCTTGAATTTCACGGCGTAACGTTCCTTCATGTTGGTCGATTTAAAGGGGATTAAGTCCCGTTGTCCCGTTGACATTCAACTGAGAGCGGATCCTGTTTGCTTCGTTCCGATATCTATACATAAAGAAAAATCATTGGTCACAGAGTGAAAATCTTTTTTCGCAAGTGTGAAATATATTGTTGACCTAAAAAAAAAATTTGTTAGACCAGAAAAAAAAAGCAAATTAGCTGTCGGCAAGGGAGGGCTTTTCATAAGTAATTATCACTTATTATAGTAGAAAAAAAAGAAACTTCTCAGACCTTGTTCTGACTTCAAAGCAGTATTGTTGTTGTATTGATATGAAGAGCCATTGTTTAATCCCTAGAAATATATGATGAACCATTTGCACAAAGGAGTTAGTAAATATGTTAGTACCATCCGATTTCAACGACTTTTTTGCTAATAGGATTGTTCGACATAACATTAATCCCTATAACTGTTTCGTACAGTCTTCGACTTTCACCTTTAAATTTCAAGTTATAAAGTTGCTTTGTGTTGGTGAATTTGAGGGGGAGATCAAATCCGTTAGAATTGAATCAGAAAATACCGTTTGGTCCGTTCTGATATATTTTGGCTTAAAGTTGGTCGCGCTCCAAGTCGTCAATCTTGTTTTCCATAAATTATTACAATTCATTGTGTTTTTCAATACTTTGTTATTTTTTTTTATCTTTCAATTCTTAAGTCGTAAGTTTAACCTATTTTTACAGATTTGAAGGCGATTAAGTAATCGAAAAGCATTGCAAATACGATTTCATTCATTTTGCTTCGTCTCGATGTGTTTGTGTAATAATACAACATATTCAAAGATGGACAACGTTTGATCGTTGGTTTAGGAAATCCTTGATAAAAGAGCAAAGAATGAATGAAGAAACGAAGAATCGATCGGATTTAAGATCTTTGAATTGGGAATTCATAAATCATTACTAATTATCGTATTTTCAATGATTCCGTTTTTGTTTTTTACTCTGCTCAATTTCAAGACATAACTTTTATGAGTTCTCATCGATTTAAAGGCGGTCGAGAAATCCAAAGGCATTGTAAGTTCGATCGGAGGATGCAGTTTAGTCCGTACAGATGTTTTTGTGTTAGAGTGAAACATAAAAATGTTTCTTAGATAACTTTTATGTCCTGGTACAGAATATCCCTGATGAGGAAACAAAGTGCGGATAGAGAAATGAAGAATCGATCGGATTTAAGATCTTTGAATCGGGAATTCATAAATTATTACCAATTATCGTGTTTTCGATTATTAGTTTTTGTTTTTTTCCCTGCTCAATTTTAAGTCATAACTTTTTCGAGTATTGTTCGATTTAAAGGCAGACGAGGAATTTAAAAGAATCGTAAGTTCAATCGGAGGATCTAGTTTAGTCCGTACAGATGTTTTTGTGTTAGAGTGAAACATAAAAATGTTTCTCAGATAACTTTTAATTCCTGGTACAGAATATCCCTGATGAGGAAACAAAGTGTGGATAGAGAAATGAAGAATCGATCGGATTAAAGAACTTTGATCCAAGACTACGTCGATGGCAGTGCAGCAACGAGTAAAACAAGGGTATTCGTATAAATACGGTGGGGCTTTTGACGTAGCTTTTTCGTTTATAAAACAGTGTCTCATCGAATATTTATGCGCTTGTAATAATGCTATGTAATATTCATCGAAAGCGCGGGTCGTATTGAGTACGGAACAGGAAAGAGGATTGTTGTTCGTGCACTTCTATCGGTTTCTACCAGTCGATGGCCTTCAACTGGGTGCGCGCCATACCAAAGCTATTGCTTACATTGTTTCCTTTCGCTATAATTCTAAACGTGGTATGATTTCCAAGTTTACTTTATTTTACTTTTTAGGAAAACACCTTTGAAATTCTACTTTAGGCTCGTATTCATTTTTCAACCTTGTGATAATCATTCTTTGCATTCAGTTCTTATCGCTTATTCATAGTTCATTTTTTTCCATATCCGTATTCGTGAGAGGATATGAAAACACGTGTTCCTCCAGTAAGCTCAGAATTCCGCGATGATTCAAGTGTATACTTGAAATAGCTCAGTATTTACAAGCTACTTTTTTCGGACGAGTAAATTATGGAGAGACATTCTCGTTGAATAATATTAACTTCATCATTCATTTATATTTGACTAAAACAAAATTGCAAGCTTGTCAAGAATATATGTTAGTCGTGCGTAAAACCTCAACCATGGCATCATAATCATGAAACTGTATTGAAAAACAACTTATTTTTGGGTTCCAAGCTTATGCGGTCCTTTTAAGATTGAACTCGACCAGATCATATTAAGAGCAATGAATTAGGTATAGTCTGTCATGTGATGTCAGTTTTGTTGGATCATGTAGATAAGGTCACTTAATAAAGATCAGTCATGTAGTTGGTTAGTTGTGCAGTGTCAGTCATGAAAGACCACTTACTCAGAATCAATTATGGAGGGTCTGTTGCTCAGGATCAGTTATGTAGGGTCTGTTGTTCAGGGTCAGTTATTTAGGGCCAATTAACTCATACCAAGCACCGAGCACCTCAGTTTTCCGCAACTGGGCTATTACTGGCGCCGATGCAGCCATCCATACTCTTTTTTCCACAAGATACTCAGGGTCGTTGATGTATAGGTCATGCGCTTGATGGTTTCTAGTCCTTCTTTAAAAAGTTCATGAGTAACGAAAAGAATTGTGTTCGTTTTATTCGTGCTGTGATTGGTTGCCAGGAAAGTCCGCAATAAACGTTACTGCTTAAAGGTAGTAGGGTTAGCCGACACGGGCGCTCAAGCGCCCTCTGATATAAACAAACAAATTCAATGCATGAACTTGGTCCTGATCTCAGTGTGTCTGACGACACCACCGACGAATCAAAGTATGAATAAATCGCTAACATTGAATTTCGCATTTATGATCCATGAACTTTGTAATAGATTCTTTTGCGCTGCTGCGCTTTTATAACCCTTTGAAAAGTCAGAGGACGGGCGCTACAGCTTTCGTCCTCTTCTTATGTCAAATTTAAACCAAACTGATGTGCTTGTTTTTCGCCGACTTTCCCAGCAACCAATCACTGCGCGAATAGCTTGCTAACAATGCTTTCCGTTACTCATGAATTTTTTAAAAGAGGGATAGGAGGACGCGACTACTCCGGGTCAATTGTTTATGTTTAATGATGGAGTTTTTGCGAATCACATCTCGGGTCTGAGATAGTGATCACTAGATTCAAAGCGCGCGAAATCGAAGCCGAATTCAAATTCCATAAATCCGAATCTTTAAAAATATCGACTGTAGCTACTTAATTGATTAAAATTAATTAATCAAACAGCCACACCCGACGAAATTTATCTCGAAAAAATTGCGAAAAAATTCCGCCACGATCCGGGTTTGAACCGGGAACATGCAGAATTCTAGCCTGGTGCGTTAACAAGTTCCGTTCAATAAAGAAGTTCAGTTTGGTGTCAAATTTGACATAAGAAAAGGACGGGCGCTGCATTGGCCGTGACTCAGAAGGGTTATAAAAGCACAGCAGCGCAAAAGAATGTCAGGCACGCGCTCTAGCGCGTGTGATTAGCCTAGTCTCCTATATTTTACAATTGGACGACTTTTTACAAACTTTCAAGCGCGTTGCTCATGTATAATAATCATGAGTAAATGGAACACGCATGTGAGTATTTAAAAACTCGTCACAATGTAAACGGAAATAACGCACTTGTTTTTGACTAATTGACTGATTGACTAATCGACTAATCGACTAATTGACTGATCGACTGATCGACTAATCGACTAATCGACTAATCGACTAATCGACTAATCGACTAATCGACTAATCGACTAATCGACTAATTGCCTAATTGACTAGGCACTTTCATTGAACTAACGATGCATGGATCAACAACTAATTGCTACATATACTTTGTAAGACCATCACGATTTCTTTCGGATCTTACGTGTTAACTGACCTTTGACATACGGCGGAAAAAATTACATCACAATGTGGGCAGTAGTTGGGACGTGGTCAGTTAGCAGAGCAACAACTGCAATAGCGTGGATGAGTAGGAGGAGGAGAAAGAGGCGTCGGTCAAACCCTCGTCCCTGGTACACACACACTCTCTCGTCCCTCTATCACCACTACCACGACAACGACCACCACCACCACCCTTATTTTTGCCAGCGTCCAGCTTCCTCCTGGTCGAGTGGGCTTTAATGAAGCTACCCACGACGCCCATTCGCCGCAAACTCGACAAAATAACGAGCCCCCAAGCCTTGTCTATTTCCCTCGCTCTTGCCGCATCAGACGGAATAAAATTTACTACTGTCGACCCCCTCGTTTCTCTTTGTTTCTTGTGACGATTAACAGGTTGATGCTCTTTCTCACCCTCGTTTTTTACCCTTGCTCTCTGCTGCGTCTATAATCGCGTGCATGTTCTCTTGTACTTTATTCAGTATAACTTTTATTCGAAGAAATACTTTCGTAGGGAAAAATTCAATTATCGCGGGGCGAGAAAATTCGTAGAAAATTTCTGCAAGGGACACGAAGGACGTTAATGAGATGGAAATATACACCTTGGCGGAAATTATGAAAATTAATAATACGCAAAGTGTGATGCATCTGCGGAGATGTGAAAGCCTTTACAAACTTCGTATATTTCGAAACTTCGCGCGTCGTTGAATGTTTCTCAGAATGTATGGCTGAATACCCTAGGGTTAAGGCATCTGCGATACGATATTTAACTTTTCTAACGTCAGTCGTTGAGTTAGAAACCGGAAAAGGTTAGGTTGCGTGATAAGCAAGAAATAGGTCCAAGTTGTAGGGGTAATGCTATTTTGAGATCAGTCTCATGTGCATTATGCACGATCCCCATGATTGCATACAGTGTCTACATTGTTAACATATTTTAATGAAAATCAATATGCTATCTATAGAAAGTTTTATTTTGCAAAAACACTGTCTGTTAAATTTAATATACACCGACTGTAAAACTTAGTGTATAATGTATTAAAACGATTATAAAAAATTGTTTAATAATATAAATAATTTTATTTTACAAAATACGTTCATATTAAACGGAACTTAATATTAGAGAGACTTCTATATTAGTAGTAGTAGTAGTAGTAGTAGTAAGCTTATTAACAATACACATTATGGAACGGATTTTTATACAGTGGTTAAACATACAATATTTTTATAAACATATAATCGTTGTTTCGATAATGATCTGAAGTGTAATTGTATATTAATTTCTAAAATAATTTCAACCGTGTACAGTTTGAGAAGATGTGTTACATAAGCCTTGAAATTGCATATATTCGTTACGTACATAAATAACTTTACTTGTCTTGCTGCTCTATATTGTCATTTTTGCAATTTTTTTTCATTTCCAGTAACCGAGTATCAGCGCATTGAGGGGTGGCGTTCATTCACGGTAAATAGAACGAACCCGATGGAAGGTTATACCGCGACGGAATAACTTTTCATCTAATTTCCATAACCAATATACCTGACGTGTGGAAAATCGATTTAAGGGGAGGAAGTCGGATCAAAAAACTGATTTTTTTTTCCCGCATGTAAATTCAGATCCATGTAATCTATACTTTCGTTGACTCAAAACTCGAATCTCGTAGAAATAGCCAAGTAGATCATACTTAACGTTTTCTATGTAAGAAAAAAATATACGAAAAATTGTACATTTAATAAATTGAAATGCAAAGTGTTTCTTTTCCATTCTTTCCACTTCCCGAAAAAAATGTAATCTTTTTTTCCCTGCAATTATGAAGAGAAAAAATCCTCACACAACAATATTTCTACTTAAGTACGTTGGACAGAATTTTCGAGTGTTACATGAGACATAAAAGTAGCGTTGGTAACGTGGCCCTGTCAGGGCCACGTCAGAACCCAGATACGACGCAAGTATCGCCGAAAATTCCTACTTTAGACTATCCAATGCCAGAAGCGATAATATCAATAAACACTATATCCATGTTCATAAGTGTCTGAAGCCCTACGAACAAAAAACTGAGAATAATTTTAACCGACAATAGTAAAGTAAGATGAGAATGTCCCGTGAATTTTGGCTCCGACCTCTCACAGCCAATCGAGAAGACCGCGAGGATATAGAGGCATCCGCTCGGGTGTTTGCGTGTCCCCTGGTAACTTCTTGGGTCATGGCTGATAGTTTTGCTGGGCAGCATTAATTATCGGTCGGTGAATTCAACTCCAAGTTGCATTCCGAACAAATGGTTCTCGCTTACCGACGTTCATTCGGTCGCTTCGCTGGTCTAGCTCTCCATATATATATTTATATACATATAGATATATAGATATAATGTATATAGATATATATCCATAAATGCATAGATCCATATATCTCTATATATATAGCATAATATACATATGAGTGGAAGGGATGCTCGTGTGATTATCGCGTGTGGCTCGGTCTCGAAAACTCGCGCCCACTGTCGCGCATTGTATGGACCGTTACACGTTCCATGCAGTAGTAGAGCCCACCGGATAGTCGGACTGCTCAACTCTCCGGCTGCAGGGTTTCAGTCGCCATTCGTCGCAACCGCACAGAGCTCGCTCACTATGTATATACCTATGTGTGACATTTGGGCCACGCGTGGGCGAACCAACCTCGCGCGCTTCTCTAACTATGTACACGTACATACATATATATATGTATATAGGTAAGTGTGTATACGTATATCTGTAGTGAAGAGGTATAGATATAATGCGACCGCGCGACACGTTCCCATCGATATTCCATTCCATCGACTATCCGTGCATCGATACTTCTTTTATTATAGCGTAGGGAAAGCAAAGAGAGCGAGAGAGAGAAAAATAGGAGAGACACTGCAGCCATCAATCTCTCATCACAGGGGGACGAAACGCTTCGAAATATGTATTACAATATATGGCGTCGTGAGATATATTAAAAACAATCAATTCAACTAGATGAAAGATCGTAATTCGTATAATAATATATATTGTATTACAGTTTAATTGATTGATGTACATTCATTTTGGGAATGTACTTATAGGCCACAATTGTGACGTCTCGTGACATCTCACATTTTACGCTGCTATTTTGAGATATGTTGATTAAGACACTTTTGTAGGGTGACAAAAATAATATTAGAAATTTTTTTTTTCCGTCTTGCCCTAATAATTACTTTAATGTGGATTCGAGAAGTATTTCGGGAAATTATGTACTCATTAACATATTCATTGGTAATTTTGGACCTGTTTTAGGCTGATAAAAAATTAAATGAGGATGTCATGGTCTGCGATAACATTACTATGTTTTTGGTTAGGGCTATCGTGAACTGTACAGTTTGTTATGTGAGCAAGTATACATGAACGAAATAAGGAAAGCAAAAGAATACGAGGTTGATCGACCGAATGCCTCCGGTCTATAACACGTTGTGACACGAAAACATAATATTGAAGAATAAATCTCTTTTATTTCGTTGAATGGTTGAGTAATAGAGATGAGTTAGATTTTTTTTAAGGGAGGTAAAGCACGTATGCAATTTCCTGTAATGCTATAAAATAGTGGTTGGTGCTTCGTAGTGGACTATTCCTGTATTTGTATCAGACAGAATGATTTATTACTTATTAAATAACGAAATGTAATAAGCCACGATTTTTGTCGTTCAAAGATTACCCTTTATGCAATGAATGCTGTTAATATAGAACAAAAAAAAATGGTTTTGAAAAAGAAAAGATTAACAAATTACGGAAAACGGGTAAGCTCAAGACCTTTCTCTTGATTATTCATTATCTAACTGTATGTACGTGATTCGAAATCACGAACAAACATTGTAGACAGAATTGATAAATTCTTCTTATAAAAATGACAAATACGATTTTGCAAAATGCCAGTAAAAAGGTTGTGAAATAAATTGTTTGTATAATTTTCAAAAAATGGAAGTTAAGGAAAAAGAAATTATTTGGTATCCACTATTCGCACATTTTCATATGAGAATTAAAAGTTAAGAAACAACTAATATTATTCTCAGTTCTGCATAACGTGTAATATTCCATCATAAGGTGAGTTTTCCATTCATTCGAAAATTAAAATATAAAATCATAACTTTCCACATTCATGACATTTCCTCGATTTTAAATTAATTTTGGATACCGAATCCATGTCGAAAGTATCCGTCTTTATCCATTACTTATAGAACAAGGTATTGCACATTAAAAAACTTAAAAAAATGAATAATTAAAAAACTCAAAGACTACTACCCAATAAATTGAATACGAAAATCGATTACAAAATTGAATATCCATCATAACGATGAAAAATCGTTAAAAATCAGCAAACCCATTAATCTCAACACGAATTCTTTCAACGGTAAACCGATTTTCCTCTGAATAATGAAATAACAAAACGTGATTAGCAGCTTTAGGGAGCCGCATAATCTGTGCTTGGACTTTCAGTGGGCTACTTGTTCCTGTAGAAATTTCGTTTGCTTTGAAGTGCCACAGGTACCACATTCAAAACCGAGACCTGCAATATAAACCGCAATACAAACATCGTGAGCGTAACGTAGGAGAAAACGACGTCAAATCTCGGCCCAGTTCCACATTGTTTTTCGGGCTTAAACGGATTCAGTAAATCGGGTTACGTAGCTTGTTTTTGCCATGGCGAACAATCGCAGGCGGGATGTACACCCGTGGCAAATTTTCCATCCGGCAGAGGGAAGGTCACGAGGGCAGACGGGAGATGGGGTATGGAAGTACTCCTATGTGCCACGGGAATGAGGAAGAGCCTCCCCCCGGCCCTTCAGTTTCGCGGCACCATAGTCAATAGACTATGGCTGATTCAGCCACGCCAGTCAACCCTGTCGACTCCTGACCCAGCAGCTCCATCTCACTCACTTTGAAAAGGCCTCGAAACATTGCCGCTCAAAGCACCACAGCACTGATAGCTGAGGCCGCCAACACTGGGGTGCATCACCGTGCGTCAAAAGCATCCTCCGAGTCTTGATGCTTTTTAAACCATGACATTCATCCACTCCGCTATCCAAAACCTGCTTAACCCTTTGACGATCGCTGAAAAAGGCGGCTTCACTGTGTCAAGTTATTAACTTAAGAGAGCTTGCATTTGTCAAACATACGCTAAGCGGTTTTCGCCAAGGATTAAAAACATTTTGAAATTCGTGCAGGTATATTACAGCAGAAAATTACAGCTGAAAAAAAGTCGGGTTTAAAATTTGTTCACTGAAAAAATGATAATTTTTTAGGTCAGTGTCCAACCTGATTTTACAGTATCCATCTTTTGTACAACAAGTAATTATTTGAAAATATTTGACTTGCTAGTTTACTTGTAGAACATGGTGTTTGCATATAAAAAACAAACATACAAATAAAAAACAACGTAACCAACAGTCAAAAATTTCGAACAAAAAATAAATACTTACATGTAAACTGATTACGAAAAACAATCGGAAAATTGAATGATGATTATAATGATGGGAAATCTCTAAAACAGGAAACGTATTAATCCTAACACAAATACTTCAAAAACATTGTATAAGTCTTGATGCTTTTTAAACCATGACATTCATCCACTCCGCTCTCCAAAACCTGCTTAACCTTTCGACGATCGCTGAAAAAGGTGGCTCCACTGTGTCAAGCTATTAACTTAATAAGAGAGCTTGCATTTGTCAAAAACACTCTAAGCGGTTTTGACCAGGGCTTGAAATCTTCCAAAAATCGAAATAACAAAGCAAAAAAAAGGTTTCTGATGACTTCCGTTTTCCCGCAAGTTGATAATAAAATATTCTGAGGTAAATTTTCAAAGATTTCGAGACGAATATTTTAAAAAGTGGGATCGGAAAGGGCTTTAAAAAGTTTTGAAAATGTTTTTTAAGCTTTCTACCTCGAAAGTGTCGTCAAACATTTTTGTTTTCGAAAATTCAGGAATTTTCCAACCAAAAATAATATTTCAGATTTTCTTGATCAGTCTCAGTAAAACGTTAAATTTTAAAGTTCGATTATTCAGTTGAAAACTAAAGTAAACGATTCCCTTCAGGAATTACGAACAGAGACTTCAAATTTGGTTTTTAAAAAATTTTAACGTAGTGATTCGAAACATGAACAAATACAGAATACAGGGCTTGGTAATTTGTTCCTGTATAGTATGTACATAGTAATTTGTGTAAATTTCAAACCTTTTCACTGATAAGGAGTCCCACAATAAAATATTGTTTGCAACGATTGAAAAACTCCATTTTTTTAAAACGGAAATCTTCAGCCCCGTTACGGAAGGTTATAGCTGAATAAAAAAATCTAAAAAAATTTAAGAGTTTTATTTTTATGTATTTTGAACCGATTTGGGGGGCTACACCCTAAAAATTCGAAAATACCCCATTTAATTACCACCCTAACGCACAGATACGGACATTTTTTCTAATCTATTTTTCTCGACGTTTTAGACAGTTTTGAGTATACTGACCTAAAATAAAAAAAATAAAAAAATTTCATGAAAACATAGCTTTTTCTATGAGGAAGCAATTAACACCACAAATTCGCCTGCACGATTTTCCGTATTTGCCCGAGCTCCGTTCTCACTTATTTTTGCCCTGTAATATCTCTTTCGGGCTCATCCTGCACTAGATGTATTTAACGGTATATATAGTGGAGGTGGCGCTACCCGGTGGCCTATCAGTCTGCTGTGTTGCTCGGTGTAGCTCGTCCATCGTTGCGTCAGCGCTAGATTATTAATTAATGCACGCTCGCGAAATGAGCGACGTTCGTCCTCGTTACGGCGAAAACTACAGGAGGAAGAGGATGACGACGGGGAGGATGATGATGAGAAGGAAGCGACAGTGTCAGAGAGGGAGTACCACTGTAACAGGCAGACTCCCGAGAGCCTAGTTCAGCATGAAGGTGACTTTCGATTCCCCGCAGTTCGTATATGCGTGTAGCCACTTCTGTAACCACAATCTACAATTACAGTTCCACCCACAAGCCGTCATTAATCAATCGTGGATTTCGTCGTTCCATTTCAGATAATTCGATAAAAAAATCAAGCACCAATGAACTTGAATATAATTTCTTTACCAAGTGTGCGAAAAAATGTTAAAACGAATAGATTTAAGAAAAAACATTTTTTATGAATGGAGATGCTTATAGTTCAATAATAACTCACCATTAAACTATAAACATTTTCAAGAAACGTTTTCATTACCTAAGCATGTAGCCATTCTTGCAATTATCATCTACAATTACAGTTCTGCCTACGAAACGTTATTAATCACTTGTGGATTTCGATGTTCCGCTTCAGATTATTTTATTAAAAAATTTAGATTTTCACAGCAACAGTGAACTTCAATACAATTATTTTCCAAATGCGTGGAAATAATCAAGACCGATATATTTAAAAATATGTATATTTACGACTTTACCAATGATAAAGTTATGAATATAAATATTTGAATGAATGAAAATACTTACAGTTTAATGATGAATTATCATTAAACTGTGAATGAACATGTTTAGGGCTTAATGATCAATTATCATTAAACTGCAAGCATTTTAATTGCGTATGCATGTAGCCATTCTTGCAATTACCATCTACGTTTACAGTTCTACCTACGAAACGTCATTAATCACTTGTGAATTTCCGCTTTAGATAATTTTATTCCTATTCAAAAATCAAGGTCTGTACAGCAACAATAAATTTGAATAGAATTACTACTAAGTGTGTGAAGAATATGAAGACCCATAGATTCAAAGAAATTATACTCATAACTTTATCATTAAACTATAAATATTTTTATTGCTTAGACATGCAGCCATTCTTGCAATTACCATTTACATTTACAATGTCACTTACTGGTCGTCATCAATCACTTAAGAATTTCATTGTTTTGTCTTCTATAATTCTATAAAAAAATAAACGTCTTTCCACCAACAATGAACATGAAAATAATAGTTTATTCAGTATATAAAAAAAATATCCAGGCCGATAGATTTCAAATATGTGTATATTTTCAACTCTGCGATTACACTTTAACAAATTTTCCAACACAATTACATTTGAACTTATTGTTCCATCATTTTATTTATTACTTGTGGTTTCCGACGTAAACAAAAAACCAATGCTTTTCTACAAAAATGTATGGACAACGACTAATGGAAAATTCGAAGACCTAGCATTTATTTCACAATAGATAAAGTTTGTATAGCTTGGTACTCAAATCAATTTGCCTCTATTCCAGTCTCATCAAGGCAGACAACGTGGAAAGAGATATTTTTTACATCAGGTCAGAAGAAAAAAAATTAATCTTATCGCTCACGTAGCGGTTTAACGGTGCAAATGATTTCTCGATCACACACGACTTCCAAGACTGCGAGTAGTCGGGCCAGTATGTGCTCAGACGCCAGATGTGCAGTCCAAAAGGTCGAACTCCTTTTTTCGCGGAAACGATTTGATTGAAATGCAGGGAAACGAAGAGAGTAAGGCTATAAATCTCAAAAACTGAAGCACAATGGTATTTGATAACGGCAGCCTCATGAGAGTTACTAGTTTAGAAACCCTTTGCTCGATATGAGAGAATTCAAACGTGTGCTTATATCGCGTCGTTATATATTTTGCTTGGTAACACGAAAACTATCCGCAGAACAATAGCCTCGGAAAATTATCCCCAAAAAGATGAACGAAATTGAAACAAAAAAGTGATAAGACAGACTCGCAAAGTGCATCCTTATTATTTTTTTTCTTTTTGCAAAGTTATCTTTATGCGAAACTATGTTGACCGATTTTGGCTTCACTCAGAAAAATCTTTGTAAGAAGCAAAAAATAAGGAGTAAACTATTCTCAAGTTTTTATTCGTAACCTTATTTAAGCTCGAAAGAGATTTATTTTTTAATTCAAAGTGTCATGGGATTTTAACCGCTCGACCAATTTGTGTGAAATTTGTACCTGAACTTTGTTCTATGTTGGACCTTATATAAACCAAATTTAATTTCAATATCTGATAATTTGCACAAGCAAGTGCGCCAACGGCACAACTTCAATATTTCGAGAATTCAAATCATATTAAAAGTGAGTTTCTTTACCGATCTTTACCAATTTCAATATCTAGTTATTGCAGCTTTGAGCAGAGTTGGTCAAAGTTTTCCTGAATTAGAAGAGAATCATGGATTTTTCGATAATTCAAAATTCTACAAAATCTAAAGTGCTTTATAATTTTGTCCGAATTAAATACAAACCATCTTTTTTCGTTACTTCCTTTGTAAAGAACTATTTATCTCATTAGTTGAAAAATTACGATACATCAAAATAAGGATTTTTTCCGAAAAATTGAAAGTTTCATGAAATCTAAACACACAGTTACATTTTTCCGTGAATCGGTAGATAGGACAGTGCGTTCCATTTCTATCGATGTACTGAATTTCAGTTTGATTGTTGAAGCCATTTTTGAGATACAGCGATTTGAATTTTTTTAAACTGACGCATACATACATCTATCTGGACACTTTCACTAAACCACTTTGCTCGATATTTTCGGCCATTTTGAATAATCTATCATGAAAACTCATGAAATATATTTTTTTTCCACGAGTACAGAATTTCTTTGATAAGGAAGCAAAAAACCAAAAAATTCATGGGGACCAAATTTTCCGGGTACCATATTTCTCAAATTTACGAGGACTAATTTCTTTAGGTTCATTTAGCTAATAGAACCTACACAACTGTATGGACCTATATTTCATTGAACGGAAATTTTGTTGATTTCGTAGAAGTGACCGTTAATTAATAATCGGGTGTCGAAACGCTAGAATGAGCGATACGCACTGCTCAACGACGAACCGAACTAACTCGGTAGCAGTCGACAGAAAATCGTAAACGCTCCGAAACGTTAGTGTTAGTGGCGTTATATTGCTGATTGTTCATTTGATACGAACGTCGAGTAAAACTGGCTCGGATTCCAGTGTCCAAACGTACATACCTGCAGTCAGTCGATACGAACGGTTGTTGGCGAGCGGCGATGTAGCTACAAATGCTTCTTCTATGTGCGGGATACTGTACCTCAAATATATATACATACCTAGACACGTATACACGTATATGTATAGACATATATATATATATATATATATATTTATACATAGTCGTTGCACTGTATAGATGTGGAGATATCGGAGTTAGGTGAATGTTCTGATAGAAACCGCTGAACTTTGAAATCGAGATGACATACCAATGCATGGAGTCAAAATGGTGTTGGAGTTCGGGATGGTCGGTGAGCTACGTTAATGATTTAATGGCATCTAACGCCCGTTCTCTGCTAAAATCCCACTGGATGGTTGTACATAGAATCGCGAATTGTGGTGTGGCTCCGTTCGTCAGCAGACACCAGGTAAATACGGTATCGATAATAACAATGGCGTGTAATACTCAATTTACCGTTGAAGTCAGATCGTCGACAGGCTGGAGTTGGAAAAATTTTGTGGGCTATTTGATTATTGTGTGAGAGTAATAAATTTTGCATTCGAGTGACAATTTTTTTGCTCGGCATGCTTTTTTGAGCTTGCGATCATTGGTGAACTATGTTAATGATTTAATGGCATCTAACGTTCGTTCCTACTAAAATCCCACTAGATGCTAGTACATAGAATGGTGAATTGTGGTGTGGCTCGATTTGTTGGCAGACACCAGATAAATACGGTATCGATGATAACCACGGCGTGTAACACCTAATTTACTGTCGAAGTTAAAACGTCGACCGGCCAGTTTCAGGAATATTGTGATAGACCAATTTTGTTGTTCGGTATGCTTTTTTGGGCTTGAAATGCTCAGTGAACTACGTTAATAATTCAATGGTATCTAACGTCTGCTCTTTACCAACATCTCACAGGATTGTTGTACATAGAATGGTGAATTGTGATGTGGCTTGATTCGTCAACAGACACCAGGTAAATACGGTATCGATAATAACAACAGCGCGTAATACCCAATTTACTGTTGAAGTCAGAACGTCGACAGGCCGTACTTAGAAAAATTGTGATAGGCCAGTTAATTATTGTGCAAATTCAATAAATTGTTCATTCAAAGAAAATTTTTCTTAATTCCTTTAATCTTCATCATCGACACAGTTGCAGTTTTTAACTGATTGCAGTGTTGCAACCAATTAAATGTCAAAAAAAGTTGTTTCTGGTTTTCCAGATTAATTATTTAATAGCGTCTACTGCTTGTATCGTTGAAAGCCCACGGGATAGTCGTACATAGAATGGTGAATTGTGGTGTGGTTTGTTTTATTAGTTTACTGTTCATGTCAGAATATCCGCTAGACAAGCTCCGAAAAATCACGGTCGATCTATTCATCATTGCGCAAAAATGGTAAAGGTTTGGAGGCCTCAACAAGTTTGATATTTTTTCGTATAGTTTTTAAAAAGATTTTTCCTTCTTTTCATGGTATGGCTTAAATTTATGGCATAAAGCAATGTTACTAAGTTCCATTACACCCTTGAAGTATAAGTGGTACCGGCTAAAAACGTCACTTTAATTTGTTACGTTATATATAATGCATTACTTTCACATCAAAACCATTACGACCCTCATAAGAATACATTACAAAAGCTGCAAGCCTGGTTTACACTCAGCAGTCGACGCGTTAATCACCGCATGCATGCACTGCTTAATGTGCATGCAATGTTTGAGCGGTCGCCCATCCGAGTACGGGCATCACGAAATTCTGCTTAACATGGGTAACCACGAAAACCACATACCGACCACACGGTCCCTGCAGTCGGTTTATTAAGGTAGCTATTGCGCTTCTCACTCGTCAACATAGTTTTCATTATTTATAACCGTTGCTTTTGTTTGTCGTTGTGATGTTGATTGTTTTATGGATAACTTTAACAGCTGCATATGCTCTGAATATGTAGAAACTAATCTAATTTCAAAAAAATTGACCAGTAAATGTTAGTACTTTCTATAAACTGTCATATTATTCATCGGAATGAATACTTTCCTCGATAATATGGAAACCAAAGTATCATTATAACTTAGTTAATTTTTTACGGGTTTCAATAATTTCAATAATTATTGTCTTTAGTTGAAAACATTGAGCATTTCAAAAACGACCAACAACACAAATTATTTTATTGATTCATATTTCGCTTTTTGGTTTAAAGATAACTTTAATAACAGTATATGTTATTACCATGGATAAATATTCATTGCCACGCAATCGAGATAAAATTGAAGAGTAAGCATTAATACTTTTGAATAAGCGGCCATATAGTTGATCAGGATTAATTCTTCTATTAATTAATTATAAGATTGATTCTGATGTTGTATAAGCACTATTCAAGAAGGCTACCAAGAGTTTGCGTTGTCTCAAAAAGTATTCATATACATTATAAATATTTATTAGGGTGTCATGGACATCATCAAATTATTTCAGAATTTTAACACGTATAGTTTTCTTAAAATTGAATATCGATCATCCTCGTTTCTCACGTCACTGCATATTCAAAACCACTAACTGCACAAAAAATTTGTTCCGATATAAAACTTAAACCCTCAAATGTACTTCTCAATTAAATTCCTTCCAGAGTCGCCCAATATCGTTTCCAGGTCCGTTCCAGAAAATTGATTAATTTTTTTCCTCTTTCGATTTTTCGAAAAATTATGTTTATAAACTACAAAAAAAAAGTAGCGTAATTGCAGATCCATAACTTCGCACGAATAGAACAATTATAATAACTAAGATTTTCGAGAATTTCAAGAAATCTCGACCCATCAACTTTTTAGAAGAAGATTTGATACCTTGAATTTTATGTCCGAAGATACTTTTCGTAAAATCAGTCGGTTCATGTGAACATCAACATGAAAAAAAAATAGGTATCAACTTATGAGTATGATAAAATTACGAAATAATTTAACGCCCTTCGTGACTCTAAAAAAATTGAAAAAAAAAGCCTCAACCATTTTCAAAACAACGCAAAATTGAGGTAGCCTACTTGGTATTATGATGAGTTTCATCACAATATTACATAACGCAATGAAAAAAAGAAATATGATGATGAGATTCCTTTTCTTCTACGGCGATTTTGTTGCAAGAAAATTTCGATAATCGTTGATATTCGTCGAAAACATTAATCATTCGCGTATTATTATGAGTAACAGGGCATTTTATTTGACTTCTCGTTCGATAGTTCAACATACGATTTTTGCTTGCAGCGTAGAAGGTCGAATAGTTTCCAGAAAGAGCAACGTATTTTATTTCTTTCCTCTTAGCCGACGGCGGAGCGGTAAAAGGGATGAAGAAAGAGGGAGCCAGAGGGATATTCGATCGTTCGGATTTCGCCCAGCTGGCGCTCGTCTGACCACGCACGGGTGCCTTACTACTTTCGCCTGACGGACTGGCGTCGACGCCACTTGTATACTTAAGTAGAGATTCTCTCAACTACACTTCGTCGTACTGATTCTATACACTAAGGTGAAAGCACTAGTGAAATATCGTTTTTGTAAATTGTATATAGTGCCACGTTATCTTTACGTAATTGTATCTGATATTTTCTGGGTAGTTAAGGAAAATGGTTTTATAAATATTTTATGAATTCCTTGTAACATTGATTATATCATGTCTTCCGGGATATAAATATATATGAGATAAATTCCTCACTTGGGTGTAACAAAGGGGTCAAAACAGAACCCTTAATTTTTTATGACACGACCATCAAAATTTATGTTCCTTGCCACGAGAAACAGGTTTACACGAAAAGACACACTTTAAATGCTATTAAGAAATTTCTGTCGCGAGAGATGAACAAACTTTTTTTTTGTTCATCACTTCCGAATTTTCAAAGTTCGTGCGGGTGTGATAATAAATTATTTGAGGTTCCAATTCATTGTATACATTTTTTTTATTATGAGAAGGAACAAGAATCGTAAATAAAAATCTTCGAAAAAAATTGCTTTTTGGTTGATATTTTGTGAAAGTCAAAATTTTCTACTTATTTTTTGCTACTGCTATAATGTTTCGGCATTCGGCTGTAAACCGGAACCAACCGGCTTCACAGTGTATCAAAAAGCTTGCAATTGGTATTTTTAATATTCGAATAATAAAATAAAATAGTCACGATGGACAATTTCAACAATTAATGTAGTAATGTAACTCGTAACGCAATGTAACAAATCATCATATCTGCTCGGTAATATTCGACAAATAATGAGTGTTCGAGAATGCATTTCATATTTTTATTTTGTCACGGATAAACGCATTCACTTGGAAATTTAATAAAGTGTAACGTTTATCCAAAAATGTTTAACGTTGCAGAATTGTAATTTTGGTGTAAGAGCGTTTCACTTTGAGAGTTATAATAATTTTTTGCATGTCTTGTGAATTTCTACGGTATACAATATTATACAGTGTAAAAAATGTTTGAAAAATTAGCACGTGTATGAAATTTAATTTAATGTATGAATGAAAATGGAAATTCAATGTACGTGTGGTAAAATTAAAGTTAATTTATATTAAAAACATGACTTTATTAACGAATTTAGGAGACTATGTATTAACTGACACGACTTTGGTAAAGAACTCAGGAGAATTATAAATCAATTTCACGTTACACTCGCGTAGTAAATTTCCTGTACTCTTTTCTATAAAAACGCTTCCTGTACAAGTGTCGTAATTTTACCTAAAATATATTTAACAGTGGACTAGGGTGTTGCGAAATTAAAGTTAATAGATATTAAGAATTGGACTCGCATGGCGTATTTATTAATTAATACGTTTTCTGTAACGAACTCAGCAAACTGTACACAATTGATACGACTTTCGTAATGAATTTCGAAGTATGGTACATTAATTTTATGTTATACACGTGTAGTAAATTACCTTTACCCGTTTCTGTAAACGAGCTTTTTACACTGTACGGTAATTTCACCTATATTTTTTTAAACAGTGTACACTATTCATGAAATATCTCAAAACTATATTAAATTGTTATTCTTGGAAATACTATTACGATCGCTCCATTGTTTTTCTTTTCATTGTGATATAGTAGAATGGACTCGCTTTTCTTACAGAGTACAAGAATTTTCAACTGTGGGTCGCGGCTGTACCACTTCACAATATACGTGAGAAGCTTGCCAATACTTTTCTATCAACGAGATCAAAGAACAACGCTTTCGACATTCGCTGTTCCGCTTTTCGTCGGAAGCTCTTGGACGAGTCAGTGCGTCGGCGCTGAAAAAAATTGATGCAATTCACTCTGGTTTTTCTTGTGTAACCCCCTTCCCACACCCAAGTTTAATTTCCCTTTCTTCCTTATTCTCCGCAACGCGTATTGTCTTTCTCTATTCGATGCTCTCGCTCTTTGCCTCACTATGTATACCATCGACCCAACTCTTTCCGCCAGTGACTTTTTCCACAGATTCCCTTCGCACACCTCTGTTAATTTCCCATTGCCACATGCACCGGGACCTTAAACCCCTGGTGGCCATCTCTATGTTGAGCGAATAATTACTGATGCGCGTGAACCCTGTATCTTCCCTGCATACGAATAAAAATGTGCATATTAATCAGAATAATTCCAAGTTAATTGACAGAAGGCACTCAAGATTTTTTTCATTCTATTTTAATTTCATATTCCGTTATTTTTCAAGCTGGTCGTTTTTGCTTCACCGGTTCTAATCTTCCTGCGCTTTTTCATTAATCACGTACTGACAGGACGAAAGTCTTTATAATGTCGTAAATTGGTTTAAGTATAATTAGGGTCGCATTTTTACTAATTAAATGAACGTGGGCCGTAATATCTCAAATAATCGTATTCTCTATGTTTATAGAATTTAGTCCGAAATATTTAGATAGTAAATGTCGAAATGTCGAAATATCGAAATATCGAAATATCGAAATATCGAAATATCGAAATATCGAAATATCGAAATATCGAAATATCGAAATATCGAAATATCGAAATATCGAAATATCGAAATATCGAAATATCGAAATATCGAAATATCAAACAAAAAACGGTCGCTAATGACTCCTACGGTTCAAGCGACCCTAAGCAAATGATACAAAAAAAGCTTAATAAACAATAATAATAAATCTGCCACGACCAATTTGCTCTCTGCTACAAGCGAATTTCATCGCGTGTCAAGCAGACTTCACCCAGCTCCAAGAATACTTTCATGGAATAATATAAATTCTTAAATCAAACTCCGTTTTACTTCTGCCAATCTTCCCGTATTGCATGTAGCGATATATTGTATTGAAGGTCAGCATCTCATTTTTGACTCACAACACTCCTTAAAACGGACATGAATTCGCTCCTAACCTAACAGGGGTGTCAGTGCGTGTGTCGTTTTTTTCTTTTCAATTAAAATAGGTTAACGAAGCACGGAAGTTTTTTCTAACAGCTAAACAACTATGAAGAAAGGCGAAACTCTTCATAATCCTCTTTTCTTAATTTTTGTTGTACTTTCTCCCCTTCTCAGTGGACCCTCTCTGTTACCTCACCTTTCTTTTATCGCTTTAATTCTTTCTTCTTCCCGCTTGTTTTCATTTCGTCGCGGTATCGTCATCCCTTTCTCCCTACCACTATCGGTGGATCCAAGTAATTTACTCTTCTCAGCGCGTTTTCTTTCTTCGGATTCCTTCCACCCGATTTTCTCTTTACGAATTCTTTATTCTGCTCTCCAACTTTTTCACCTTTCTCTCTCCGCCTCAACGGACTACCTCTTTCCCACGGATTCTTTCACCCGCCCACTCGCGCCCAGTAATCTCGCCCGTGAAATTTTTTTTTTCACTCTCCAGCCGAATTCCAGCACTCACCCACCCTCCGGCAGTTTCTCCAACTGCCAGTGATCCTCGCCTGTTTGCAGTTGTGCACGAGTGGGTATAACGAACAGAGCGATCTTTGTGCACTTTGTGCCGGGACGAAGCTTTTTACACGTCTTTTTTACACGTACGAGTATATTACTGACTGATGGCAAAAAACGAATATAAGCAGCAGTGCGAAATCAAAAATATTATTTCCTTTGAAATTTCACTGATATTGATATACGGAATAATTGAATCGAATCAATTCCATGTGCATAATTATCCATTTAATATGCCTTTGCGAGTAATGTGCGTAAAAACTTCAACGTTCATCCGACCATTATGACCCTGTATTCCATTTATTCGCCCTCTTTCACTATATATATTACCTCAATTGGAAATATGTATTCCGCCACTGTGCCGATATATTATATTTTGTAAGTATTATATTATAGTATTATTTAAGGAATTAATGTGCTTTTCTGGAATTTTTTTTTTTGTTAAAGTGGAATAGAATTAGATTACATGATTTTTACAAGAAAATACCAATTTCACAATCCAAAAATGTGTACATTTACAATATAAATATTAAGCCAGTTGAGCCAGCAAAAGAAGAAATGGAATTAATAATTTCCTGTTTGAATCAACTCAGAATATGAAATTTGCTATACGTATCGATTTTTCATTATTGGAGAATTAGCTGAATCAGAAAGTCACAACGAAATTTATTTTTGTACACCCATTTCCTGCGGAGACTTACTCAAGTGTTAAATTCATACGATATATAAGTGATAATCTTCTGAGATCTCTATTATTAGAGGCCAACTTTAAAAGTGTATTATTCTTTTAGTAGATCGATCTTCATAAGGTTTACCTTGCTCGACTTGGCGGTAACTGAAAATTTGATGGAAGGCCCAGATAAAGTAAGCTCAATAAATATGGTAGGGGAATTGGAAAGAAAGTATGACGGTAAAGCTATTGTCGGAATGTGTGACATTATGTATGGAACTGATTAAAATTGCGACGAACTATATGATATGCATGATGAACGAAACGATCTAGAGCTTGCAGGGTAAGTATAGTACGTACAAAAGAAAAAATTGAATTAAATTGAAGTATAGTAAAAAAAGCATCTATGTATTAGTGACGACAAAAAAAATTGGTCCACAATCAGTCTACATAGAGCACCCACACAAATTGAAACTTGTTCTGACCCTTGACCTCTTAGGTATGTTCGATCATTTTTCAAGTTGTTGTTTAAACTCCAAAAAAAGCAGATTTTTTTCTAGGATTTCATACACTTTTCATTCTCTACAAAAACTAGTGTGGGCTGCTTTTTTTTTGAGTTCTGAAAAATCCTTCGCCATATACCAAAACTTTTAAGCCCACACACAAAGTGGGTATGCGTTCGCTTACATTTGGAAAAAAAAGTTATTGAATGAGAGATTTAAAAAAATAAAAAACAGCAGTCAATAGATTGTGATCTCATGTTTGATGATTTCTATATAGAACACAGGATTGAAAGGATTATCTACGGTTTTTCCAGGGATTTTTTTTTGGAATTCGAAGTTAGCTTTTCTCCGCCAATGTGATAATAGACTTTTCTTTCATTTGGCATTGCACAAGCGTTACTCGTCAAATATCAATATTTGAAGGTGTTCAAACACCTTAATAGTATTTTCGCATGAGGCAATTTATTTTATCGTTAAAAGTTTTTTTTAAATGCAAGCGAATGCATGCCCACGTTAGGCTTAGACTTGGAAATGTTGAAATGTGGGAAAAGATATTCGATACTTTTTTGAGAATTTTTCATTGCAACCAACCATTTTTTAATAGTGAGAGAGAAAGTTATATTTAGCTCTCGGCTGAAAAAATACAGGTGCAAGCCCTGCATTCCAATTTTTTTTCATTTTCATACACCCACTTTTATATGATCCCGCAATTACATTTTAAACATACTCAAACTATTGCTCTTCCTAATTACCAGTGGTAGCGCGTTAAATTGCTGCTACCTTTATAAAAAATATATTTTTGGGCTGTATACGTTCTCCTCGATTCAACATCATTTTCGCCCGTCTGTCATCTGTTGTAGCTATAATTATCTCCCCACAACGTTTATACGTCGACTTATCGCATCAGGTAATAGACCACTTTTTAATTTAGAAATAACAACACAAACATCATGATTGATTCTATCCCTGACATTTATTCGGCTAAGGGCATTGCCCATATTTTTACTTGGCGTGTAGATGTAACAGCTCAACATGTCAGTGAAGAGAAAGAGAAAGAGAGCGATTGATTGATAAGTTTCATTTAGCCTATTGGCGATGCCCGCAGTATCGGCAGAATTTTTTTTCTATTTCCGATTAGCGAGCTTTCTATTGGCACTTAAGGTACTTATGTCGTGGAGGCAATCTAAACTTATATGCATAAACTGTTTAAATATGGTAATTTCAGCTATCCATTTTCACTTGTAGAAAATCTTGCAGGTTTTCACGGACTATTTCTATGAATAATTAAAACTTGAAAATCGATCTTTTTACACGGTGCTTATGTAAGGCCTACCAAAATGGATTTTCAAATCAAGAATTAACGTATTTACATCAAAGATAGAAAAAAAAAGTACTACGGATTTGCAAATTATTCAGAAATCAATTCATTAAAAAAAATTTGATTAAATTTTTTTGCATAATAAAAAATTCGATTTAATTTTATTGCATTATAAAAAATTTGATTTAATTTTTATGCATTATAAAAAATCAATGCACTTCTTTAGTTTTTCTTACGCATTTGAGAAGTTCATTGAACATTTTAAAAACAGCATAAATAAATGATTTCTCGGTGGTCACAGTTCTGGTTCTCGCTATTTCTAGCTTGTCGTCATTTTTCGTGTTGCGACTATATGTTTCGCTAACTGTTCTTATTTTCCAAGTTCACCAGAACGATCGCCCGCATTGCTCTTTTGTGGGTTCTTTGCCGTAACACCATGTTTTCTTTACTGCAGTAACACCATGTTTTGTTCACTGC